>CM032660.1:39971366-40098785 GCA_019095985.1 Streblospio benedicti
TTTGGAATAATTATTAACAGCAAAGGAATGAAAACAAAGAGAAAATAACATGAATCCATATGCTGTATACCAAGTTACTAGAATACTTTATATAAGTAATAACAGGACTTTACGACTTGACATTATCCAGAATAATATTAGACACAGAGTTATCAAGTGAATTATGTTAGACTTACCATTTCAATGAACATAACATAACATATTCCACAATCTCAATTTTTTAGAAGAAAGGTATCATTTACAAGACCGCAAGCAGCAATCCACCAAGAGTTTTCTGTTATCCAGCATTGTTACCCTGGCAATAGATTATAAACAGGTAAGTTGGAACAAGTAGATATCAAGGTATCTATACATTGTGAACTTCTGAAATCTCCTACACCATCAGATCAAACCAATTTCTAAATCTATGTTCAGGGATAACAGCACCTCTCAAGAAAATTACCTCTCATGCTCACCAGAGACTTAAGAATTGGTTATTTACAAGCATAGTAGCTCAATTTTTGCTGAGACTAGACTACAAAATTATGATGATGAGCAAACATCACTATTTAGCTCTGACATGGAGTCTTCTTCATGGCTGCAAACATCAGAATTGAGCATTTTATGAGCTGTTCACACATCAAAGCTTTAGAAGCATTTACAAGCATTTAAGCTACCAAAAAAGCAATGTCAAAAGCCAACAGGGAAACCTAATCCATAACATATTTTCAGTTATATTGATATAAAAATGCAAAACAGCCTGAAAATATATTCATCATATCCAGAATGTTTCCTTGTAAAGTCTTTCTTGAAAAATTAAAAAAAGAATAATAGGGGAAATTGTGACGATAAATGCAATGTTTTTTAAAGTCCAATCGAACAAAAACTGTTCCATATCTTTCTTTCACAAGATTTTATTTTTAATATAAAGAAATGATAGCTCATCCAAAAAGTTCATGTTGAATCAATCAAATATTTGCATTTTTGCGTTTTGAATTCATATGTTAGACAAGAATAGTATAGCGAAAATATATTGGGACATCATTGTCCAAGTAAACCTGGCTGTCATGCAATAGAACTTATTTGCTCTTAAAACATTACAACCCAACAATTTTAATGCAGTGTCAAAGTTAGTAAAACAAGTACACGTATCTTTCTTCAAATTTTTATCAATCTATACAATATTGTGCTTACACCAATTTTATTCCACTAACTCTTGGCCGGTAACAAATTCGCCCCAAGCACTTATTTTAAAGAGTATTTGAAATGATTTATTAAAAGTAAAATGCTGCACCTATACAAAATGGTTCATGCTTTAAAGAAGTAACCTAGAAAGATATGGACACTTACAGAAATCATCATTTTCAAACTTTATATTTGCAAATATACTCATTTTCATCAGGTAACGCTCAATTGAAATGCAAGAGGCATTGTAACAGCCATTAGTATAGTTGGGACTACAAGAGACCTTAATCAGTAAAGAAAGAGTTGATTTAATTGACTCATAATATCCAAATGCATAGATTATACAAAACCATTTGTGATTTTACAGTAATTGTAAGTGAAGTCTTGACCTAATATACATGTAAAAATAAATGTAAATGTGGTTTTATTTATAGTCGCAATTTACTGTTATCATGCTCTAGCGACTTAACATATTTACACCAGGTCATTAGCATCCTTGTCACACTATATCCTTCTCAACTCCCCAGAGCAGACGTGTTAATCACTCACATTATTGTTCACTCGGTTGACCTGTACCTAATTAACGTGTAGGTATCACAGAGCAATGTGCAACCTGTTTGAGGTAGGTTTGCTCGAGACCCACCATCAGACCCGATCGGGAATCGAACCCTCGACCTTTGTAAAACATATTATCATATTATCACTATTGACACTGATTCCAGTTATCCTTTCAGCACCTTCCCTAATGCCTATGTCTGGCTTGATGTACATTGCAAACATTTTATCTGGTTCATTGCATCCATCACACAAATCTGTATATTTTGTCAATAAATATAGTACCAGAGTTATGTTAACTTAAAAAAAAAGAACCAATAATTTTATTTTGACATTCATTACCATTTTTTAGTTATGATAGAAAATGTTAGCACAATAGATTGAGCTTTGATAACAATGGACTTATACCAATCTCACATCAATGGGAGGGAGGGGTGTTTGCATTGTGTATATAATTCTACACACACATTTGAAACCACACATTGAGGTTGCTATGATTAAGTTGTGTGTTGTGCACTGTCCTGATGTTATACATATATACATAGATGTATAATTTAGAAGTTGCATCAAATTTTGTATTGATGACTTAATCTGATGCTTTTGTTGTGTATGAAGGGAAGAGATGAGTAATACTGAAGTAAGAGAGTGACATAGATCAATAGACAAAATTGGGTGAGTTGTTAACATTGATTATTTTATTTGGTGAGTTCTTGTGGCGTATCGCTGTGATGTGCCAAAAGAACAAACCCAATTGCATAATCAATGTTACACAACGAACCCGTTTTTGTATTTATCAGTCTTTTCTAAACGATTACAATACTGTTTAAAAATAAACTGGCATATATTCAACACATTTAACTTTGTAATTTAAATGCAATAATGTATAGGAATACACTGCATAATCATGACAGAACACGTGCTCGATGCAATTACGTCAGTCGTATGACAGCTACGCACGCTGTACTGTGCAATCTCTTTGATGTTCATTGATTTTGGTGTTTTCCTTAGTATATGACAGGTGTGCTGGAAAGTGGGGCAAAAGTAGCCCGGTTTTGAACTAACCATATACAGGTTATTGATTCTGTATATGAACAGTCCTGACAACATATTTTTACAAGGCAGTTCTGGAGATCGATATCCAATGAAAATACATGCAAAAGACTGATAAAAAGTAGTTTGTTTGTAGTGCAAGTAAAAAAACAGGAAGGATGTATGTTTGAAAGAGTTCACTGTGTTGACTTTTACTGTATTTCATAACCTATCCATTTTATGTCATACTGTATACACCACAACAATTTCTTCCTTTGTTGACAGTTGTAACCATAGCTGTGGCGATTAATGCTGCGTTCCATTCCCGAGGTGAAAAGGGCGTACACCATCGGGAACTCACGGTGATTACCACGGCGGTGGTGTTCTTTTCAATAGACTATGTACGCATGTGCATATTATCTGCACTTCCTATTATTTAATCATGGACATTGTTGACAAATGTTGGGTTTTATTTGTAATGGGTTTTGTTTACATTGTTTTGATGGAACCGTACGAACGGCAACTATGTGAAATTTGTTAGCGTTGTGCAAGAACAAGGTGAGATGTAAATATGTCTTTTCCATACTGGTAGCCATCTTGTGACGTCACTATCTCACCGCCGGACTTGCGGTGCAACTTTTGATTAACACCATTTTCAGAAGGTCAACACCGCTGGTGAATAGCAAAAGAACGGAAACTACCGCCGGTGTACACGGTGAATACCGACATCACCGCGTCAATGGAACGCAGCATAATTATCAAAAACATCTCTGCACATGTTAGGTCACTCTTGATGACTTCCAATGTTGAAAATGTAGCTGGCTGCATATGCAAATGAGATACACGCCCTTGTTCATCACCTTGTGCACCCATATCTTTATTGCCTCCTTGATGGTTTTTGTTCTATACTCACTATCTCTATCCAATACAGTCACCTACTCCCAATCAATATCATGGCTACTTACATGTAGACGAATCATTGAAGATGTTCAGAGACAGATTTGACAACGCCTGGCACCGGCTTTTCTCTGTAAAGTCAATATTCTATCCTGATAGTCAGGCCCAATTTTGTGAATATGCGGCTCTAAAAAGTTTGTGAGGCATCTTTTAGCAGAAGTGGTCTTACAGTTGTTTTAACCTATATTTTTAACCTTTGACCTCTGAAATTAGAAAAAACAAAATGGTAGACCTCTATTAACTATATATCTGCAATGCATTTCATAATATGATTTGTCATACTTTGGTTATGGTTTAATTTGGGTGTGCTGAGGTCATTTCTGCCATATAAACATTGTCTATCTTGCATATTAAGGGCGGAAAATCAAGTTTAAACACAATGACCCCATAGAATTTAATATAATGAATTAGAAGATCTTAGAAGGCTTGATAATTATATTTTTTTTTCTTTTTGAAGTACAGCAGAACCTCTCTATTAAGACCACCTTTGAGCCCAGTGTTATGTGGTCTCAATAGAGGTGGTCTCTATATAACGCTTCATTTTGGTAGCTTTATGAAGTTTTGGGACCATGAAAAGTGGTCTCATTACAGAGGTGGTCTCAATAGAAAGGTGGTCTCAAATGGAAGTTCTACTGTAATGTCTTTTGGTAAAAAGTATATGTATCTAATACATTGTCATATTTGTCTCATTTAAAAACTGCAAATGAATTCTATCCATAAGGTACCCTGACAAATGAGCAATGTAGACATAGCATACAATTAAACTTTACATATTATAGTGATAGTGAGTTCTTTTGGGGTATAATTCAATCAAATTTTATCATTTTAGATTTGAAAGAACACCCCAACACCAGAACTTTGTTATTTTCATTCACATTCATCAAAAGAATAGTTAGTCTTCTAGATGATATATGTTTATATACAGTTAGCTTAACTAAAAAAGGTAGCATTCCATCTGAGTGGGAAGAAAATTTTAGTCTCTAGTCCGTATGTATAACAAAGGCAGAGAATTAGAAACGGGCAATTTTTTGGGGCTTAGGTTGATTGTTCGAGTGGTAAAAGTTCTGAAGGGAGTGGCTGGTAAGAAAACGAATAGGAAACCTAGTTTGGGGTCATGACTAGAAGAGGGACAACAGATGACATCTGCATTATTAAAGAGGAGCTTCGCAGAAGACTCGAGCTTTATAGTCGTCGTAGGCGTTTCATTATGTTCCCTGTCCACCGCCACTACCTTTGCTATAAGCACATTCATACACGCTGAAATTAGTGCCCAATTTGAATTTATCAATGAAACTGAAGCAGCCGACAAATCGTCGATGTTAATGAGCTGGGGAAACGCCAATTACATTGTAGCCGATGAAAATTATTCAAAATTAATACGCCACTACAACTAGCCGTGTAACAATATTGCTCAGAGTTATTTAAAGCATTAGCATCAGCGGGTAAAACCGCCATTAATGCGCTTACAGTTATCAAAAAATAATCATTTTACCCACTGTGCAATGTGCAGACAGATTTGTAGTAAGTGATGCATGTTGATGCTATTTTTTCTGCCTATGCATGTTAAATATTATTTACAAGAACTTTGCTTTATTATGTCGCTGACACAGTTATGTACACAGATAAGTATTTTTAGAGAAAATGAAATGATTGTGCTAGACTAGTATTTGCCTTATGACTCACTATAAGCTGGAAAAGGGCAAATAGGATGGGTTATAAAGTGTTATGCAGTGCTGACTATCATCAAGGGGATGAATTTGTATTTAGTCATCTATCTAGAGGTAGACAATGTGTTGCTAACTGTTTTATATTTCTACTGACTGCATTTGAAGAAAATTTTACTATGCAATCTCAGCCACATAACATTCTCAAGCTCGGCTTTTCAGGAGTCTCAGTCCTTTGATCTGTTAAGGGTTCAGTAGTTAGTTTACTGTTTATCACATCACAGTCCTCTGTGAGTTCCAGATAGGGTCCCCCTGGGAATTGCTGCACATTAGTGGCCTGTGTGCCCTAAGCAGGTAGCCAGAAACTCCATTTGGTTCAGATGCTCATCCTGAGTACACAAACAGATTTGTGAAATAGGTGTTCCAAATCCTGATCCTGCTTACATGTGTGCAATCTGTAGGGACAATCTGTAAGGACAATGCCAGACCAAATGGTTGAAAACCCATCAAGGAAGTTTCAATAGATGATCCCAGTTTAGAGGTTTTGTCAAAGTTATGCTACTTAGGTAACGTGTTGTCCAGTACGTGTAGGAAGCAGTGAACAGACTGCAACTAGTAGATGCTAGACTAATTGGGGCAAAATGCTTGAGGTCTTGCCATGGCAATACTCACTATATTTGTCATCAAAAAGTACCTGTGTAAGTAGGATGATGCTACATGGCTCCAAAATGTGGGTAACATCCTCCAGCACTGTAAATTACCTATGGAAAAATGAGGGAACCATTGGGAACCATTAGGAACCGGTAAGCCACTAGGGGTAGGGGCATTGCTTCATGAACATGTTTTCAAATAAATGTCTGCATGTGTGCTTGTTATACAACTGTACTGCATCACTTTTGGTAACAAAGGTTCTTGTATTGCAACAATCTCTTTCAAGCCAATAGCTGACAATATTACAAAATATTAGTGAAATTGGGAATGGGGTAAACTAACATGGTTTCTTCACATTTAGGTGAAAAGATGATCGAAATACGAGCATTTTCATGGAAATTATAGCCGCTTAAGGTTGCCTACGCAACTGCGACAAATGGAAAGATTTTATCCATGCTACGCTGCAAATATTTGCAATGATACAAGGGCTGTCACATTAAGAGGTTATTTTACAAGTTGGGTAGAGAGTGCTGTTATAAAAACCACGAGGTGAGATATCAACTGAATATCTCTATCCCACGAGTATAATTACCTTTTTCTCCCACGTATATACTTGGCAACAAGGCATAGAAACCACTTAAAACTATCTAATTTCTAATAGAAAGTACTTCAGTTCAGTTCAGGTACAGACTGAGACCACTCTATACCCCTGTAATGATATTTTAAGATCGTTTTTTTTCCAGTATATTACATTAGTCCTCGCACAGTTACGCCCGCAGCAGCTTGTGATCTCTTTGAAGTTCGGCCTTTTCCTGGAAGTGGCAGGTGCGCTCAGCTAGTTATCTCTCGCAAAATGCACATTTTAGCCCAAGTTTGTTACCATAATAGGATGCTTGCGCACTTGAATCTTAATATTCTGAAATGCCATGCTACATGAAAAAACGTTTTTAAAGAGCTATCTTGTACTAACAAAATGTGTCCACGCCGATTAAGTTTGTTATTCATGCGACTAGTACCAGAAGTTATCTAGGTCAACTTTCTTATAATGTGTTTAAACGGAGGGAGCTGTTAGAAATGATCAAAGTTACAAAATGTCTTAGCTTTTTTCGGACAATGCACACTGACCAAAAACATTAATATTTTGATATGTTGTAGACAAGAGGTTAAACTTACGATTCAGACCCTTTCCAAGATGTGTCTCAATGGATGCATTTTGCAATTTAATACCAAACATTGAGAATGTTCGGGAGAGTGATTTTTACTAGTGTCTAAGTTTGCAGAATCATGAGTTGTTGGTACTTAAGAAAAATCAATATGTGAAACCACAATCTGAAAGTGTAAACGTCGACGTTTCCAACAGTATATAATATGTAGGGGCAGTATAAAAATGTAAGAGTGTATTTTAAGAAACAATGGGACTGTATCAATTTTTGTAGCGTTTTTCTCGCATATATTTTGTTCATTTTAGAATTATTTATTTTTCATAGAGTACTGTGTTTTTGGGGCTGTGGCCTCCGAGTGAGGTAAGGTCAAGGTACAAAGTACAATGAGATAGCCTTTATCAACTAGTGTGCTACGTTGCTGCACACACTGAAGAACCAACAACGCGTGGGCGACAAACTATATTGATTGCAGTCACATGTCCCATGGTCCACAACAACAAAAATGAATCAATATTCTGGTCCAATTTTCAAGGCAATTTTATTATCAGTGCTGTTTATAAAGAATAACTTTATAACTTTATGAATGGATCTATAGTAAAGTATAGTAAAGAAGTTCCCTTTACAGTATAATTATCATAATTTTTGCAAAGATTGGCATATGAAATCATGAAGATATCAGAAAATATCCTGCGGCCTACCCATTCATAAAGACAGTCAGAAATGGGAGAAAATAAAATGTGAGGGGTTAAGGGTTAAAGTGCCATCAATGCACGGTTGGTGTGAGCATGGTATAAGTGGCTGTAATCCCTAACTACATGTATTAGGTGCTTAGGTGTAATAGCAGCTCTGATGATGGCAGAATAATGTTTGAACCCATGTGACACATTTTATATCTTTATGATGCTAAATGACTCCAAGATGACAGCCGCCATCTGCTATTTTTTATATAAAATCGCCAATAGACAACCAACAGAACCATTTTTGCCCATCCAAACTATAAGCTTGCAATTCTATCCAGTAGTGCTCGGTCAGACATCAACGTTGGATCAACGTCCCGTGCCTGCTGGGAATTCACTTTTGTTCCAGATTGGTCTAGCAGGAATATGCTTATTTTTGATTGGCTGTTTTTTTCACTAACATTTAAAGGATAACTAGAACAAACGTCTTGAACGCAAGATGCGTGGAACTGTTGACAATATTATCTGTAGTACGAATCTTATTTAGAACTAGATAGCCGCTTATATGTGTGTAGCTCTACTTAAATTGTTGCCACATATGTTGATACCATTCAATTTCTGATAGAACACGATGACATGTACCTGTAAGCATTCTATATACGGACTTGAACAAACCTCGTTCAGAGCATTGTACCGAACCAGGCAGAGTTGAATATAACAGGAATAAAGAAAAAGAAGTTCATTGTTCATTGTGTCATTGTGCGCACAGTGTCAGTGGCATGCAAATAGTCTGATAGACGAGGGCCTAGCAGACGATGACTTTTCAAATGTTATTTACATTCGGTCCTCATAGGATATATAACGGCTGCTAAAGCTCAAACCTCTAAAACGGCATTGTAGATGCTTTCTGGATACATTAATCATACAACTCTGTAATAAAGGAATAAATATCAAGCATTTTAATAAAATTAAATGCCTAACAGGCACCTGACGGAAGTGGTGAATTGTGGGTAGGAGTGGATCAATCACGTGACGTCTTTGTGCGCTGGCTCGCCGCGTGTGAGTCAAGCTCCCTTTGTATTTAGTCACAGTATTTTTTGTTTTATTTTACACCAACACCATCAACTAGGATATTCTTATCTGGTACCAAGAACCAGAAGTTCTTGGACTAGTCATGCTATCAGTTTTATGAATGCTAAGTGTGTGTTTAATGCAAAATACGGCGTGCAAGTTGGGCAGGAAAGGATTGACAGGGAGGCTTGGTTATGGCGGTGGTCGGTCAACGAAACAGCCGAAATATAATGGCTTTTCACAATACAAGTTCTTCACAACATGCCATTTTAGCTGCAGCTTCTACAGTCCCATTCTATCAACCAGTTGTTTCTCAAACAGAAGTCCAGCCAGACCGACCGATCGGATACGGAGCCTTCGGTGTAGTATGGTAAGTCGTTTCTACTTGATCTGTAAAACATTCACCTCTGTTTTGAAGAACGTTGCTCTATGTTAATGTTCAATATTTATAGAACATTGAGTTTTCCCAGGCTTGAGCATGTTGGATATCAAATCCAGTCGTTGTTGAAATTATATATTGTCGCATAGATTTCAAGTTATAGGCTTTTTATGACTGCAAGTCTATCCTTGAATGACAGGTCAGACCTTTAAATATCCTTTAAATAGCTCATTTGCATAATAATGGAAAGCTGAATAATATTAATTATTTAAGTTTGCAACAGATGTGAACAACCAATTACATCTTGCTTGGAACAACCCTCCTTGGTAGTTTAAACTTTTGGTGTACATGTCACTGTTGTTTATGAAAATTTTATGGATATAATATATTGACATATTTCTTGTTGGGCTTCATCCAGACAATTTATGTCATGTAGACATGTCCTCTTCGTTGACCAACTTTGTGATGATGTGTCCAATAAATTTATATTTATAATAGATACCAATATGTCATTCTATAAAATGCATATGGGTTTAGATATATCCTTAAGAATTTAATTAATATTTTACCTGTAATTTTGACATACATCTACTTTTTCAGGGCTGTGACAGATCCTCGGGATGGCAAGCGGTGTGCCCTCAAAAAGATGCCAAATGTCTTCCAAAATTTAATATCAGCCAAACGGGTTTATCGTGAACTGAGGATGTTAAGTCACTTTAAACATGACAATGTGAGTATGTGAAAATGACTTAGACGTTTTTATGTGTTGTAATGAGTAATAGATTAGTAATACAAAAACATGTAGTAGTAGAGTATATATACATGATGATATAGTAAAATGTATTAAATCATGTAAAAACGAAGTTCAATTTAGTTATAACATATTTCTTGAAATCCTGTAATGTACTTCCTGTATATTTTGCATCTTTGGACAAACAATTAAAGAAAAACGTGTTATAATAGGTACTGATCTAGAATAACTTCATAGAACCTGAACAAACTCGAAAAGTGAAAGGTTTATATTTTGATGATCTATTGTTCAGTGAATGAATTATTTTAATAAACATTGATATGCTCAATTCACATCTTGATTTTCTATATAAGAACATATAGGCCAATGTCTGGCCTTTGTAGACCGATCAATATACAGGATAAAGGTGCAATGACTGTCTTGACAGGGTCAAAACCCTAGTGCATTTCTTTATTTTTGGCTGTCAAAGACTTTTAGGATAGTTACCAGTTGAAGTGTGAAACATACTGGCTTGTGATATTCAATTAGATTTATATGCATGCTATTGCTTTATCAGAACAATTAAAGCTATTTATATTTAATTGGACCATTTGTCTTTTTTCTTTTTTTTTTTCTACATTGTTAAAATATTTGGAGGAATCTCAATGTTGCAGCATTATTGTGCTCTGAAAAATCTTGTGAATATTGATCTACTATTAGCCATAGCTATAATAAGGTGTTCTCACTTAACCTCAGCAGTATTTATTTTGTAAGGATAAGAGTGCAACTTAGGACAGCTTCTAATAGTGTCAGTGGAGTTGGCATATAATTTGTTCTTACAATTATGATAAGACGCATAGGGATGTAATAGATACATACTTTGCTATTATAAACAAAGTTACCATTGTATTAGGCTGATGCTGCTTGGATTTCACATTGGCAATGGGCTTTTATATTATTCTTATGAGCGCTGCTGCATTACATTTTCCACATTATCCATCAGTTTCTCATTGTCAAGGTCGATTTTGAGCACAGTCTTTGTGTGGTTCATCCTCACTGGCAAAAATTTCTTTTACCCCAAATTAAAAACTGCAAGGGCCAATAACCTGCTAGGTGAAGCTTTTTAAATGTTGGTCATTGGTATGTTGAACTTTATTTGCTTAAGTAAATTATTATGTTAACAACTTAGTCTGTTACTTTTTCATTTATTGAGAAATTGAGAATGTCATTTTATTTTCAGGTGATATCATCCCAGGATATTCTGCAACCTCCTCACATAGACTTTTTTCAAGAAATGTATCCTTTTATTCATAAATCATCAATAATGTGTTATTATTTTGTTCAGAAAATTACATGTGTACTTATTTACTCAATACATATTTTCAAAGGGAGCATAAGTGAAATTAGTGAATTATTACTACAGAAAACTGAATAAAAAAGGACATTAATTTGGAGTAACACCACACGCTTCTTTGTGCTAAAATCCAACAAAGGAATAGAAGGTGGATAAGTTCAGTTGCCTGAACTAAAGTTTGTTGGCATATAAAAAGTGTTGTGGCTTTACCGAGTCACGTAGGAATTATAGAGAATGCTTCATTCATAAGTGGGAGTTGTTCTTGTGTGTCATCAAAATCGTGTTCATTGGACAAAACACTCTTTGTGTTCAGCTGTTGATAATATTAGAAACAATATTGGATAATACTAATATGACCTACAGTGAATCACACCCGTGTTATTATACTGCTTGACCTGTACTTATTCACATTGAATGTGTTTACAATTTGCTCTTGTTATTCCAACAGAATGATTTATTAAAAAGTGCATTTCCATTGTTCATATGCACTTGGAAATGTCCCAAGGTGAAGGCATTTCTGTCTCATTTGTCTAAAGATCAAATGAGGAACATTTACACTTGTCGAGCACTCCTGCCATGACTATTATGTATAAATAGCAAGCAATGAAATGAAAGGTAAAATGATAACTCTATTCTTGCACATTCGACGATTCCTGAAGATTATTCTTGCATATGAATAATGTGAATAGCAACAGTTTGTGAACTTAGTTAACGTCAAATCAATCCATACATTTGACACTATAATTTTAAGAGGCTGCATGCTTTGTGTTGTTGCGTCCACCTGCCCAGCTTGTTGTCCCCACATGCACTGGAGAAACGAACACACTATGTTTCAAAATTACTTTGAAGAATTTTTAAATGCTACAGAAGACCAAACTAGATTAACACCATGAAACAGTATATTTAGATATATATGACATCCATAGTGTTTTAGAACAAAGGAACAAGACCAGTTTTAAATATACTTGTTCAAGTTTAAAGAGCAAGAGCTCACTAAGCCTAATCATATTGACAAATGGCAATTTTATCTGCAGTGAGCTTGTCAAGTCCAGAGACAAAGCCTAGCAAGTAAACACAAGAGCTCTCAGTGGCGGGTACTGATGGATGGAGGTCACAAGGTCTTGTGCATACTGTTGCCATGGTGCTGAAAGCAGCCAATCTTTGCAAATGACACTTGATTGGCTGCTGTACTAATTCTATGCATACAGCAGCCAATGCCATCAGTTTTTTGACAGACTTGTAATTTGAATAAAAACAGCATGCAAATAGGGCAGTGGCAAAACCTTTATGCTGAAGTCAACTCTGACCTTGTGGGACCTTAGTATTGCTTTAGAAGTTTTAACTGCAAATTAGTGAAATTAAATCTCCCAGACTAATGCAGTAAACAGATTGGTGAACCATAATAGAAAACAATTGTGGTATCAAAAGTTTTAGAAGCGTTCATTACGAGATGCTTTGTTTAAATTACTATTCTCTGTGTGTCCTTAGACACAATATTGTCCTTGGCTACATAATCTGAAGTGCAAAATAGTGCTTATGCTGTATATAATTTATATTCCATTTTCAAGCATTTAAAATTTTCGCCTATGATAAGGCTGTAATGGCATGCACAGGTAGCAAGGCTGTGAATTAAGCTAGATTAGACTGTTGAAGGGTTCAAACTGTTGAGCGATCATACTAACTATAATCAGAACATTTTTTATGAGGTTTATTGTGGCCTTTTTGTGGGAAGTCATCGGATGTTTATAGTGATATTCTAGCCCACACAAGCTACAAAACTTTGTGGCCGTTGGTTTCATCAGAGCATTGGGGAAAAAGTGTTCCTTGAGGGGTTAGAGAGCATGCACTGGATGCCTGTCTGCTGCTCAAACTATTGAACATCTGGTGGTGGTAATGATAATCAGAGTTCAGTGATGGCCAAGCTGCATGTTGAATTGGGCACGGATACTTGTTAATTAATTGTTGAAATATGCAATATTTGCCAATTTTATTAGCAATGTGGATTATGGCTAGCACTTCTTTGTTTGGTCAGTAACAGTTTCACAAATTTTTCGTACATACTCTCAGCACTTCAATGGGAAACAGAAATTGCATGATCATGCTTGTGTATGACCTTGCCTGTTTTACAAACTAAGGGTGTCATGTTTAGTATAGTAGCTTACAGTAATAATTTTAGGCATTTCCTTGGCGTTTCATGCTGTGTTTAATATTAGTCCCAACTGTGTGGTTTATGGGTTAGATCATTTTAAACTGTTTTATTGAAAACTATGAATGTAGACTTCTTATCTGGCTATGTGATTATAAAGGGTATTGTTAGTACATTTTTCAACTTTTATTCCACTCACTCCATTAACTGGCAAAATCATCTGTTTTCATTATACTTTTATTTGTAGTGCTCTGTGATATTTCTCTTGTACATTGATGTAATGATTTTACTATATAAATTCAATACAAAATATAGTTGCACAATGCAATTAAGAATATGTCAATTTATATATTAATCCAATTCCTTAACTTGCTAAAAGTTATGTGGTCACCGAACTCATGCAAAGTGATTTGCATAAAATCATAGTCTCTCATCAACCTCTCACATCAGACCATGTCAAAGTATTTCTATATCAAATCCTCAGAGGTAGGTTTTCATTGTTGTTTTTTTGTTGCTAACTTTTAAAAGAAAGAGTATTATAAAGCTTAAATGTTACTGCAGTATATATTGTAAACTGATTACTCGTTTCCTAACAAAGGAAACCACAAGTTCTGTTAAAGTGTTTCTATGTAGGCTCGTCCAACCATAAAGATCTTTGAAGAAGTATGTAAACTATTTAATACTGATGTGGGTTGAATTATCGAATGATAAATGATGATTTTTGTGGTATGTATGTCATTTTGTGATATGTATGTCATATGCATATATACTAATATCTTAGAAAAGTTCTGTGGTGTACAGTAGAACCTCTATTGGGACCACCTTTGGTACCAGTGTTAGGTGGTCTCAATAGAGAGGTGGCCTCTATACAGAGCTTTATGGTGGTTTGGGACCGTGAAAAGTGTTCTTATTACAGAGGTGGTCTCAATTGGAGGTTCTACTGTATATAAATGTATAATGTTACATATTTACACACATTTTTAATACTTCTTTCTTTTCTGTTCATGAATAGGAGTGAAGTATCTGCATTCAGTCCGTGTACTTCATCGTGATATCAAGCCAGGAAATTTATTAGTCAACAGTAACTGCTGTCTGAAGGTATAACCATTTTACCACTTATAATTAATTATAAACGCATCTTTCAAGAGATCCATTTTTCTGCATTCACTGATGGTATTTCTGAACTAGATCAATATTGCATGTAGAATATGCTTTTATGCACATTCACTGCATAGCTCTCAAATAATGGAGCAATTTGCTAGGGTGTGTGACCGTAGAAAAATAGCAATATCTGGATAGTGCTTAATCAAAGTGATTGGACATAATACCTGGATCCTAGTCATACATGACAACTGATGTACAGGTGACATTGTATCCAAATGGCCTCAAGGTGTACAAAAGTATGAATACAAGTGCAATCTGACTTTTGTTGCCACCTGGCTCCTCAATAGGTCATAACTTAGACAGGCAGCTGACTCCCATACAAAGTAGCTGGCTGCAGTAGACCCCAATCTTAGATATTTGTTTCAAGATTCTCAGTCTTCTGCTAAACATCTATTGTGCATAGTGTATACAATGGCCAACCCCAGGCTATGCTATTCTGGGTGTTTTGTTTAATGTTATGTTTGCTCTTTTTCCTATTTTTTAAGACTTCCAAGATTCTGCTAATCTAGGCTAACTTAAGACAAAAGCTATGATATTTTAACATTATTGTGTGTGTATTTTTTCCATGACTTAGTCACCTTGTCTCTGAGACACAGGTTTCTTTCTCTGTAGTTGATATTTATGACATGGCCCTGACGTCATTCTTGAATTCATTGCTCAAGACGTCTGCCACCATGACATTCCCAGGCCAACCATTTGCTCTAAAGCAGTTTAAAGGGTCTTATCATGCACCTGTTGGGAGTAATCTAGTAAAATGATACCAGAAAGCTATTTTTTTTCATCAAATGCTGTTGGTTTAGGGCTCTCCATTTCAGCTATGCACATTAAATAAATTTGTAATGTGTTGTGTTAAGTACTGCACTATTTTTGTGTGGTAGTTAAAACTATACCCAATGTCCAATTTTCATGTATTTCCTATTGTCACTGGTGGAGAATATAAGACAGCTGTTTATAAGAATAATGGACTTCAATTGGCAATATTACATCACTCGTTATAGAAGTGTTTCCTCACATGGCCAAGTAGAGTTACAACTGTTGGTAGGTAAAATAAGTTTGCTTGTAACGAATGTCAAACAGTTGCCAAGTAGTAGGACTTTTTTCATCTTGGTTTCTTATGTAACACAATCATAGTAGTTTCCTCCAGAAACCAATAGTACTGTTGCCCAGATAAGAAGAGCAATGGTCACAAAGAATGGCAAGGCCAGTCCTAGTAAAATGCTCAGCAAGAGAACAGCTATCCTACATTCTCTCCACCAAAAGCCTTCATTTTACATCTGTAATTTTGTGCTTGATAAAAGGCAGAAGCAAATGTTGAGTGAATTAAAATTGAATTGATTGCATTTGTTATATAATGCTATATTTAATTGAGGTTAAAATAAACTGATGATTTGATGAAAAGTATGATTTATGATTTTAGTAAAGGGTTGTGTGTTTTTACTACAAAACCATCTAAACACTAATTTGCTTTTAAGTTGAACAATAATGATGGATCTATACATAGATATTTATTCACATTGGTGCTGATTTTTAAGTGGTCTAAATTTGCAATTTTCAAGTGGTTTAAATATACGGGTGGGCCTTCACATCAGTAGACTGTTAAGATACTGATAGGTGTGAACAGTATGAGTTTATGAAACTATTCTGATGATTTCTAATCAATATTTTGGCTGCCTGGACCATTATACAGTTGGTCATTCATAATTTTGTTTTTGTGATGCGTTCATTTGGATGTGGACATTCTGTTCAAAACTAACCATGTATATTGTAACATAAAGAAGTTTTTTTACCTTTAGTGACCAGAACTGTACTTATATTGTTTGAAAACAAGGGTATTAAAACATGCTTTGTGCAGTTATCTTGTTTTGTTTCATGTGTATTCAAAAATTGCATTTGCATAAGACATTGCTGTACTTATATATACCTGGTAGTCATATGTCAAGGTTTGACAAACTAAAATGAGTATTATTAAAGCCAGTGATTTAACAATGTTTAAAACCTATGTCATCAAGTATGCTGTAAGCCACACTTGGGCAGATTTTGCAATTGCCAATACTTAATCATGATTTTAGTCTTTGTTCATTATATGCATGTGGTGACTTGTATTGGGAGCTTTCATGAAAATGTTGAGTGCAAGCAAACACAAAGTCCTTGCTTTCGTCATTTGCAGTATAATCAGGAGTTAGCAGGCGTTGTGGTTAGTCTGGTATGTCCCCCCTCTCGCTTTGTCTGCCACATACAATCACAAAGGCATAACTTTTTAAGATGGTGATTTGAATTTGTCAATTCAAAATTATCAGGATATTTACTTCAGTAGTTTTTATCTATACTTATACATTGAGTGCAATAAAATTTTGTGTTAAGTTTTTCTTGTCCCACTGTTCTGACATGTGATCCTTTGTTATAATTAGGCTATGATAGCATGCGCACCTGTCTTGATGCTTCCTTTGTGTGAAGCTGATAAAAGAATCCTATTGAACTCTCTTGCAAGTTACACAAATAGTGACAAGTTCCTGGTATTGCTATATTAGCATATGATTATTGGAATTCAATTTCCAAGTCAGAATCAATGTGCAGTTTTTCTTTCTGTCATAATACATGGGGTGCATTTTCGTAATAATGCTCACAGGCACAGTCATCCGCATGGAAATGATAACCTCAAAGGTACATCACGTCCTGGGAATATTGTGTTCTTTTCAATTATTAATGGGAAAGAAAAAAATGATACCAATTAAATTGACCTATACAAAATACCTTATTACTAACAGAATTCGTGTTCCGTAGTTGCTACATAAATTGTAATTTCCCGTATTTTTTATGACCAACAAATTCACCATTGATGGCATTGAAGTATTTTATAACAAAAAAGACATCCTGTAGTTCATTATGATACTACATGTGCTGACTCTAATATGTTCCTCCTATTAGTAATTCACGAAAACATGTATCAAAGAGTGTTATCAAAATGTATATAATACAGTGGTCATACAGTAGTCATAGATTCCAAGCTTGCCAAGATGAAGTATTTAGCTTTTAAACAGTCCCATGTTTACGAAGTATTAAGCAGACTCATTGTATGAAAAATCTGTAACTATAGTTTTGTAAATTTAGTGATGTAATGTCAGCACATGGACAACTTTTGAGAACATTGTGGTTGTTTTTGTGTCCAATTATGCTAAACTATAGCTTGCGAGCAAAGTTGAATAAAAACTTTTTAATCAAAATCAAACTCAATGATGTGTGTGTGGCAAAAACCTGATTAGATTTTGGTGGACCTTGGTCTACTATAATTTATGGTACATAATACTCAATGTTGGTTCACGGGAATGTCTTTCACACTGCCTATATGCAGTCTTCGCTTACGTTCATATGCAAGAGATGTAAATTGTCCAGGTGATGAAGCGACGTGCTCTGGTGATCTGTGTGTTCACATTGGAGGCGATTTTGACATGATTTCTCTGACGAATTTCTTTTGATAGACAGAAAGTAGAAGAAAGTAGATGAATTGTTTTTAAATTGAGCGACGATTTTCCGCTTCATGAGGAAGTCTATTGAATTTCATCTTTAAGTATTTAAGATTATTGTGCACTATGCTATATGTATATATGATTTTAAAACGATTAAGGTAGCAATGATTTTTATTTCAGATCTGCGATTTTGGTTTGGCAAGAATAGAGGAACCAGATGAGTCGAGGAACATGACCCAAGAAGTAGTAACGCAATATTATAGAGCCCCAGAGATCCTTATGGGCACTACGCATTATGGAGCAGGTGTTGACATCTGGTCTGTGGGCTGCATATTTGCGGAACTATTAAGTAGAAGAATACTTTTCCAAGCACAGAGCCCAATTCAGCAGGTAGATATTAGTTCAGTAACTGATGGATATCAACTAAGTGTCACGTGTAAGAAATTTGTACTCTTTACATTTATAATAGAGTGACCATATATATTCTTGTTTCTTTTATTCGGTCTTGTTCAATTTTTTTTGCATATCTGAGCATATTGTTCACATCACTCAGTTTGTGAATTAGTTATCTAATTTTACTCTGAAGATGACCAAATATATGATACTTAATACAAGAGATAATGTTTCTTTTTAGAAGCCAGCCCTCCATATTTATCCATTTATTTGAATACATTAAATTTCATGTTTAAATTTCAAGATTAACCAATGAGTAAGAATTATATTAAAACTATTGTACAAAAAAGTCTTGCAAGAGAGTAAAAAAAAATGATTGGTTTTGTCAATGTCAAAATGGCAAATAAATACAATACTTGTCTTCAGTGTGTCACATGTCCTACAGGCAAGCATTGTTTTGTAACCCCCTAGGCTTGATTTATAATGATTCAATGCCAATAAGCACCAGAAAATGCATGCAAAATTGGCCTTTTAAAATGGGGATAACGTTTTCTCTAAATTTACTTTTTATGGTATCCACATGACATGCAAATGGACTTCAGTAAAAAGATATTGTAAAAAATGATAATTTATGGTAGTAAGTTAATAGTTATCACTTGTGTGCAATAAATGTGTGCCATAACGTAATGGCCAGTTGACCACTTGTTTGCTTTAAATGTGACAACTTAGGTGAATGTTCTTATCGTTAAGTTGTTCTTTTACAGCTCGATCTCATTACGGATCTGCTGGGTACCCCTACACCCGAAGACATGAGGACAGCCTGCAAAGCAGCACGAGACCACATGGCGAGAGGTGTCCAAAAACCTGCCACTATCGCAGCCCTCTATACACTGTCCAACCAAGCCACACACGAGGCCGTCGACCTTCTTTGCAGAATGCTAGTCTTGAACCCTGTAAGTAAAAGTTGGCATGTAATGGTTACCTGGCAATGACATGTTTCAATGATGCTTTCCAGAAGTGCATACATGTATTTTGTTGACCCAAAAATTGGCCTATAGTAATCTTGGAATATTTTGACTTCAATGTATCAAATGACAATCTGCTGAAATATGTTGTGAAAACTTTCAGTTTTAGGAAGAACATACATTTTTACGTGTCTTTTTCCTAACCAAAGTCAACAACTCTACCAAAGGTCAAGGGTGTATGTTCCTTGTTTTTCTTATAAACGACCTTGTGCTTATTGAGTGTTCATGTCACAACCCGGGGTCACAACACTTTTGTAATTCATGCAGTCACATGACTAATATGGCAAGTTCGTTCTTAAATGAATTAATTGAAAATCAACTTAATCTAGTAACGTTTTTGTGTCCTGTTTGTCAAAATGTTGATTTATAAGGCATCTGTGGTGGAAAAAATATGTATTTTATCGTTTTGTTCTACAGGACAAGCGAATCTCTGCAGCCAATGCGCTGGCGCATCCCTACCTCGACGAAGGTCGGCTTCGCTACCACTCGTGCATGTGCAAGTGCTGCAGCACTTCTCTCAATGGTGGTCGCCAATACACATCAGAGTTAGAGCCTGTTGGGACAACACCATTCAGCTATGCATTTGAAGAGGAGCTCACATCTTTGACAAAGGTGATTATATTTATTAACAATTTATTGTTTAAGTGTTTGTACTGTAAATGCTATGTTGATTAAATCACCATGAAATGGTTGGACTATTATTTGACAAATGAAAGAAAATATTTCAATGTTTGAATAAGTGTTATTTTATTAAGATTACCATTATGCATGTAGTACATTGTACTTATTGGGTTACTGATCTATAATATACTTTCATCATTTTCTTATTAAGATATTGGTAGATGCAGTTGTAGTCAATCTTACGTGTGTTTTTAAGACCGACACATCACAAAATTTTGTTGGGTGTCATTTTAGAAATGCACGTGTCTTGGAAACTGGTGTCGGAATAATGGCAACCACACCTACCACTATAGTTTGGTTTTGATATTGCTTTACCATTTAATTTATGTCTGTATATCTTTCCTAGGTGAAAGAAAAACTTTTCAAATTGATATACGATTTCAACCAACGGAACAACAGAATTCCTCTATGTATAAATCCAACTTCTACAGCATTCAAAACGTTTGCCAGGTAACTTTTATTCAACCTTTCCATTGTAATTCTTATTATAAAAGCTGTTAAAAAAAATCACAATTGATGTTAACATATCTCGATTCTTGGATCTAAAAGGATAAAGGATACACAGAATGTATCCCAGCTGGTTTGTTTTCATATACATGTAGGTTTGTTTCCATATACATGTATGTTGAAAGCATTGCATTAATTTTATTTTTTATTCGTTACAGTTCACAATGTGCTCAGCCCTCGGAGCTTCCTCCGTCTCCTCATATCTGGGAATGACTGACTCGTGGCCCTCTATTGGTGACAGCCCCCTCCCTGATCCCCCCAACAGCTGCAGCAGCTGTGGCTAGGCCTCTTACAGCCAGCCATCCTCTGCCGGCACCTCCAATGTGGATGATGTGTCCATCACAGCCAGTTACTATCTTTGAACTGTTATAGCGTTTGGAGCTATGTGAAGAAAAAAAAGAAACATAATTATAATACATAGTACAAGGATGTTGGAGTTGTGGTTAAAGACTGCGTACAACTTGATTGGATTTTCAGACATAGCAAGGAAATATGAAGCAGTAAATCAAGACATTTTTTTCTAAAGGCATAAAAGTGTGATATGATATGCTGTTTTTTTATTATTATTTAAAAAAAAGATTTCTGCAAGGTCAAAAGCTAGGCTCCTAACTCCTTGGATCAACATTAATATAATGTGTCGTCTTAGGATGGCCATTTTTTTCTGTCCAATACACTAACTGTATCCAGAGTGGGAGGTGTCCTCAGTACTGGACCAGAGTCGAATTTATCCCAATATGAGATGTCATCAAAATTTGCGTAATAGAAGCGCATTTTAAGTTTTGGATCATTTCAACAATGGTGCTCTATTTGATTATCTCGTATTTGAAGCATCTATAATGCGGGATCCTAGTTCAAATGCTATCATTTAAGATTTTGTATATTACAAATATATTTGCTGCTATGATAGCTTCTCAATTTATGTATGCCAATCAGATCAATTACATCCACCAAGTATTCCATGAATTTGTGATTTTTTTTTACTAGCCAACTGGCCCTCTAGTCGGCCTAAATTTAGGATATGACCAATGTTTGTGCAATATTAATGCACTTGATTTGTTAGTGTGGTGTGCAGCATGTTTGACCCACGAGTGAATGTGGGATGTCATATTTTGTGTGATCCCAAATTTTTAGCAGCAGCCTAAGCAAAAAGGGCCTTTGATCTCCGAGGTAATCCAGGCAATTTTATTTCTAAGCAGACCTGGTCATAATTAAGTTGTATTATATAGAGTAATGTTGAATCAACGGTAAGCTTGTTATGAATGGAGTGGATATAGAAACAGGCATACAGGCCATTATGAAGATATGGAAATTGTTGAAATGAACTGGATGGAATGCAATGGCAGTATATCACTTAGTGGTTTATTTCATTGTAAGTATAGATTGGTTCTCTGACCATTTAAAGGAGTGGTCAGAATAGCATTATGTCTGGGTATGGGTTTTATTAGTCTGTAGTTGGTGTAAATATTGTGTACAGTTTTACCAGCAAATTATCTGTACTAATACACTTTCTTTGGCCAAGTCTGTATTCTTGGTGAGTGCAAGCTATGTACATATTAAGCCACAGTACAAACGTGGCCAAGCCCCCATTTGCCTTAGGAATTTTATCAATGTGTTGTGTTTCTGTAATGGTGTGCCTCGCCTAGTCATCTTCCTAGTTTGTTAATTGTGTTGCTAATATAGGATCTGCTATTTATTTATTTATTTTTGTCTGATAACGTGGAATTTAATGAATGCTCGATCTATTAAGATCCAAGTGTCTGGAGTAAATAAAATGGATGCACGTGCAGGCAATAATTCTGGCAGATCATTGTTTTTATCTCAAAAATTCGCTAAAACAGCTGCCTGTTGTAACTGTTATTTATTTTAGCCGTTATGTGAATACCTCAATAAATGTGTGTTTATGTCTTTTAAACGTGAGTGGTTATATATTTTATATTGTGAATATATTTTAGTTCAGTAATGCCTGAACAAATCTCATGATATAATACTAAGCAATCTGTTAAGTCAATGAATGGTGATATTGTTTAACAATCTAATCTTGTTTTGAGTTAATGAATTAAATTAATTAAATGTATAATTTATTATTGAAATGAAAGATTTTATTACAACATGTCCTATCACAATGAAGATACAAAGTTGATATATATTACTGGAAGTAATAAGTCCAAATTGTTGTAACTGACAGTGTAAACTGTAGTTAGGGATATTTTATAAACTATTAGCAATGCAATATAGTTGTTTTGATTATGCCATGTAATAGGCTTTGTATGAATTTGCAAATGTATATATTTGAAAAGACTTTTTATAGGGTTAATTAGCTTTTAATCTAGGTGAAATAACTGGTTTATCCCACTAGCAAGTGAGACCCTTAAAAAATGTGTTCAGAAGTTGAGTTAGCCGATGGGCACCTTGGAAATAGCAAGACCTCTCTCAACTTGTATATAGTGCAAAATTTTAGGATTAATTTATGCAATAATGAAATGTACATATTGTGTATGGAGTATGAATTGGGCACCTATTTAATTATGATTGTGAATCTTTTTTATTTACACTGAAAGATGGCCCAGGAGGTGTGAATTTTGTATTTTTTACATTGATATGTAGCTTTTTATTGAATTTTGTCTGGTTGCAACTAACTGTCGATTGTATAGAAGGCGGTGCCAGCACTTTGTATGGAGTTCATGTTATGCACACTAACGAGAAAGCAATATGTGTATTTACATATAAGGTTTACACACTCTTTAGTTAATGAGCTGAGATGGTTGCTTAGCTAATTAGAATAAAAAGTATGTGTACAAAATTGGAAACAAATTATTTTGTCTTTATTTTCTCAACCAAAATGGAAAAATTATTTTGAAGCAACGATGTAAATCTTGTATGTGAATATTCCTATATTGTTGATGGTGCGCTTCCTTCAGAATCAAGGTTAATATCATTCCATGGCAATCTTTGTGACAACAAATCCATGTAAATAGCTTTTTATTTAAATCATTGACCATAGAATCTGGAAAATAGTTATTTCACAACCACTGCTGAATAGAAAGAGTTCTCAGCATGAGGTGAAAGGGTGATTGTTTCATTAAAGCGTAATAAGTATCAAGTAGCTCTTCCAAAGGAACTTTCCATATAATTGTGCATCTTAAGTGATTAATTATAAAGATAAAAGGCTTAAGATTATTTTGAATCTGGTACACAGGTACAGTAAGTGTTTTCTGTTGTGGATTAAACAACTCTGTGAATTATAGGGTGTGGGTATTTTTTTCAACAAGTAGCTATAATTCTGCACCTTGTAAAGGCCAGAACTATGCACCCTTTTCTGCTGGTAGAAGATAGAGTTCTTGTTGTCTGCACTTCTTTAGTCAGGCATTAAGTCATGCAAGATGATTGTAGCAAAGTAAGAAAAAGGTGATTTTGAATACAGATGAACATGTAAAATAATTGTATATCGATAATTTGTATTTGACATTGTCCATTTCTTATTGTTGCTTTTATCAAGCTTATAATGTTATAAATGTTCATTGACTTGTGCATTTGTGTGGTCCTCATTCTTTCATAAGTAGTAGTCTTTTAAGACTTGGAAGAATTATTGTTACATTAATGTATTATGTCTATGTTCTTTCATATTTCTTTTTAAGTATTCAAATATTCTTTTTTTGTGGCACTATGCACTCCCACAGAGGTGCAAAAAATTATGATTTGATACCTGACTAAAGTTATCACATCTGGCCAAAGCAGCAGTGGTTGTTTAGCCAGCATTTTGTCATGTACTGTTCTGTAAGTATATGTATTGAACTGAAATCCAATAAAAATATTAAAAACTCATTTGTTCTTGATTTGAATATAACGACACAACCTATGTGCTCAAGGTAGTTTGTAACACTCAACTTAGAACTTGTACATCTTGGTTACATTTTGCAAAGGAAAAACTAGTTGCAAATTGTGCTGAACAATATTATATATGTAGAATAGTATTACATTGAACTTTCCATTATTGAGTTTCACTATTGCAGGATGTAACAATCAAACTAGTACAGAAAACTAAAAGCGACAGTTTATCCGTTTTGGCTTTTTATACTGGAAATAATACCAAATAAAATCGAAAAATAGCCTAAAATCATTCATTGTGTGCTGTTTTACAATGAATGAAAACAGAGTCCAATAACTTACTTAAATTAGGATAGTGATCCTTGCAGGTAAATTTCTGTCTCAAGTTACTTGGAAAATTTCATGACTAGTGAATTATTTTGAAGCATGTAACGGTGTATAGGTTTTTATAAAATTATTTCCCCCAGGTTCCCTGGGGGAAATGATTGTTTTTGACTGGGTATGCGCTGTGTGAGGGTGCTCTTCTGACACCTCTTTATGTCCAATTCTTATTGGCTCAGACCGACCTTGAGACCAATGTCAAACCCTAGTCTTTTTTCATGATTTTTTTGTTAAGCACCGCCCTCGGCTTTAAAGTACTCTGTAAACGGTTAAAGTCGCATGATCGAGAGTGCTAATGAAGCCGTCTATTATGTCACACAACACCAGTCCTCCACTCTAAGTGGCCGAGACAGATCTCTTGCATAACAATTTTGAGGTGACCTGCCCGCCGCCCCTGAGCTGTCAATCACGTCGCATAGCCAATCAGAGCAGCGTAGTAAAACTTTCATTCATAATTTTGTGTAAAAATTGCATCAACAATAAAAATTACTCCTCCTAACCTGGGCGACCCAACATAAAACGTGTAACAACCGATTAGGTGTGTGGGTGGCTTTGCCTCCCAGGAGCTGGGTTTACTTGAGAGTGCCCGGGGAGTGTCTGGGGGGTGGTAGGCCCTCGGCCTTTTAGAATAAAAAACGGGGGGTTTGGGGGTACCCTCCCCCATAATAACATTGAGAAATAATTTTAAAAATTGGTCATAATGTCCTCCTGGCTATGATACTGCTATCAACTATAGAGAGGTGGTCTTCTTATATTTTTAACACTAAATGTGCTTCCTGAACCTGTTTCATCATTAACCAGGGCACCTCTCACTTAATTTTAAAGCCAAATTTACACATGCAGGTGAGCGATATTAGGACCCTTATGGTCCTCTTGTTCATTTGCTCCTATGCGCATAAAAATGTCCGCAAAATTTTTTGAAAATGTGACGAATTTTTTCTGACATCTAGAGCTATTGGTTGCTCACATATATTTTGGTATATTATATGGCGTTTTGCTTAAAGCGAGGGGCACATTCCACCGCAAGGTGGGTCTACAGCCAGTCTACGACCAAAAACGCCTAGAAATTGTAACGATCCGTGAGTGTACAGTGCGGCAAACGTACGTTTTTCAAGGCCGTTACGGTGACCGCAGAAGAAGCTTGGCTTGCCAAACTTCTTCTACAACCACCCTGCGTCTTGGCCTAACCGTAAGGCGACAGTGCGGAGACCTTACATGAAACGCAGAGGATTCAACCGCACGTTGTCGGCACAGACACAGTACTGGGGCTGTGCGTTCCCTGTACCATGAACGTGCGGATCCCGTACTTTAGTAATCACACGGTGCATAGAACGTAAGTTATACACGAGTACATCACACATTAGATGGATGTTGATCGCACGGCCACCTCAATAAAAACCACCTCCTATGCTGACGCACTCACAACGCACGGAGCTCGTGCTGATGTGCCCACAACAGTATTTTTGTCAATGCGTGCGGAAAATGCCGTAGATGCCGCAGACCTCAAGACGCCTTGCGGCGACCACGCCACAAGGTGGAATGTGCCCCTCGCTTTACATATCCAACATTCAGTGCACGAGACCCGCTTGCATGTCTTCTATGTACGTCACGGCACGGTACGTACGTCACGGCAACACGGTATGCAGTATTCTTTATAAGGAAAATTGCCGTAGTAAAAATAAACATAAAAATAACAAAAGTATCATAATAGTCAAAGATTCATGTTGCACACCTATATAGGTTGAAAAACATAGATTCTGGATAACTATACATTATTACTGTGGTAGGATTCAGAAATGAGTGAACTCCATTTTTCTTGTACGCCGAAATATATGTGAACCACCAATAGCTACACTTTGATAAAATTAAAAAGATATATATATTTTTTTTTAATTGGAAAAAAATGTATCATGGGAATCATTTTAGATTGGTTGACATTTATGAGACGTGTTGTGCTCACGCTGTCTGTTCATGGCAAGTAAGTCATTCACACCCCTGTGGGAAATTCATACATTCCTTGAACGTTTGCTGATCTAGTATGGCCATCATTACATCTAGTTCCCCTGATATCCGCCACTCCTGTCCTGCCCAGGTTCCCACCTCCTATACCTCTCCGATCATCCTTCAGTTAATTATACAAGATATTCTAGTTCTCGATGAATGTCTATTGTTTACAATTTGAAAGAAATGTTAACGTATGGTATGCAAAGTGTAATTTGAATTTTGAATTATAATGTATGAATTGCATATAAATGGAGAACTGGGGGTATGTTTGAAAACTCATTGGATTTCTTTTTGATACACAGTGATACATTTTGAGACAAATCCTTTCTAAACTTAGTGTCTTAATACATGTAATATTTTTTAGACATTCTTATGTCCATTGCCTGAGACTTCTCTCTGTTACTAGGTCAGTATATAGTAATAGAAGGTGGCAACACGTAACATAAAAGGACAGTGTTTGTTGGAGTCGGTCGGAGCACACGCTGTGGTGTTGGTGTGCCCTTGGTCTCAGAAGGTTGTCATAGGCGTAGGATGGCTCCTTCATCTCTGTGTATGTACTGTATACATACAGTATACTATACAGATATACTATTCTTATCAATGTAGAAATAGAATTCTATTTCTATTAATACGAACAGCGTTTGTATTCCAATTATAGCACATATGTATCCCCTATGTAACTCTCATGATAATCAATATAAAATTTTCTCACACATTAGAATTTGGAATTTTGACCTTCCTACATAACAAATTGCATGATAGGAATGGGTATATATTATTTACAAATCTATATCAAACGCACATCAGATATACGTCCACACAGTGCAGTTTTCAGTTTGATCTCAATGAATAAGTCTCATCACCACGATATGTTTGATTAGTATAATCAATATGGTTTTGTAATCTGATTAATATAAAATTTGTGCAAGGAATTAACGTGAAACTAAGTCACATATTTTCATTTATTCCATTTATTCTTATCTGCTCCCTGGTACAACCATTCATGACTTTTATAAAATCTATCAAAACCAAAAATAACATACTGATTCATGCTTACAACAGTATAACGATAATATAATGATAATAATGCCTAAACATGCACAAAACACTTTACATTTTGAAATTCTCCCATGCAAAAATTATGATGGTAGGCAATATTTAAATATAAAGATGACACTTAGACGTCATTGCTGACAATAAATATACCCACAGTAACAATATCTGTTACCAAATTTGACCAAACAAACCTACATGTCTATGATAAACACCTTGCTATCTTCATTTGTATGACACAATTAGAAGAATAAGAAAAAACCCACATAACAATACATAAAAAGTGTGCAATAAGCTAAACAAAATTAATTGATTTTTCATGATAGTATTTTTTTTTTATTACTCATTGAATATAGTTTATTTAAGTTTTTCAAATCCTAAAAATTGGGATCAGATACATCAGAATTTTTTTGTCCGAATAATTCTTCTTCCCAGCTTGAAAGCTGCTTTATAAAACCTCTGTTAGGACGAAGGTTGATACAGCATTTCTTGACATGGTTAAACGCTTCCTAAAACAGCACAGCAAACAATTAATATGTCTGGACATTTAACTAAGACATAATTACATTATTTTCATACATGTATATAAATAGCAGATCAATGGAATGAACGTATTTTTTACAACCAATAACATATCGCTATCCTGTCTCCATCACCATCGGATCTGCTTTGACAAGGCAAATATAACCAAGATAATAATAAATATTGAAAATGATCAAATTTAGATCTGTAAAAAGTAGAGACAAGTATGTCTCTTCTGATTTATATCAGCTTGATTTTCTAAATGTTAAAATTAAATTTTACCTCCAGGGAGCACTTCTTGCAATGCATCAAATAAGCAATTATTACTGTGGCACTGCGACTTATTCCAAGGTCAGAGAACACGAGCACTACATCATTGTTGTTTAAACGATCATCTATTTGAAAACACAGAGCAAACACAGATCTATGAACTTGTTCATGTTAGATTTTTTTCAAAGTGCATTTAATTTTCTGTATCTATACACTTTATTATCATTATTTTGAGCTTATTATTTTAAACTTACTGTATCATCATTGGAATTTACTGATAACTGGTGTTATTAATACGTCTGACAAAATTAATCCAGTACGTTTCTGCTGTTCGGGTATCATATGCCAGTTGCTGTACCTTATCTTCAAGTTAGTTTTTCTAGATACATGTCAATGGTTGACATTTAATCATAACTACACCATACTTGATATATCACTGACTCTCAAGCCTGCGAGCCTCAACTTTCATTTTCTCTTTTCTTGAAAAGTGATTTAATTAATTAAAAAAGTTATATTATCATAAAAGAGACTTTTCATATCAATATGTAAAAGTACCTATAAATTCACATGCAGTTTTGAATTTTGTAGAAATGTCGGATTCATCACTGTCCGTAACGGGAATATGTAATAAGAATTTGCCTTCTTCTTTAAAGCTGTAAAGAATAATGGTAAACAATCATTCTAGTATTTATTAGCAAAGAATATACATATATTTATACTATGAGTTCATTGGTTACTTATTTTAGGGAAAAAGGGAAACATAAATGTATTTGATAGCAGCTTCTCTCTTAAGCTTAGGTAATTAGTAGAGATGTCAAGATACATGTACCTCAAAGCTTCGCACTAAGGGCTGAGGCTTCAAATCATAAAGCAAGATTCAAATACTTCATTTGCTCTAACTTGCCAAATATTAAAAAAGTCAAATAGCGCATTATATAAATGAAAAAAAACAACAAAGATTTACTTAACCCTCTGATTGGGCCATTATATCGTCTATTAGGCAAGTTACATAACTGCACGATATGCTGACATCAGTTTCAATTGGAAGTCTTACATATAAGTCTTAAAAAGGTCAATGCAACGACTGAATGAAGGGAGATAATTACATATTGCCATCAGCGCCATTGCAGTTTTGACAGACGATCAAGACGTATAAGTACTCACAGCTCATGTTAACTCGACTATCCTAGCCTATAGTTTACAATAATTTTTTTTCTAGGTGAACACGTGACAAACCTGACCAACAGTTTATGGTATTTTTCATTTCATTGGTTTATCCTACGTTTTGTAATATTGCATTTTGTGAAGAAGAAAAAATAAAAGCTCATTTGCCTTAGCCCCACCCCCACTTATTCCATACACGCATGTTTTATGGCAAACCTTTGAATATCAAAAATTGATTAAAATTGACATCTTTACTAATTAGTATAAAAATTAGTAATTAGGACTCAAAACTATATAAGTGACATTTTAGTTGTGATCACAGATTAACTCAACTAAAAAGAATTCTGTTTTTCACTGGTCAAGATGCATGAGGTGAGAGGAGAGACCGGATAGTTTAATAAACAATATAATACTTACAAAGATTCTTTTTCAACAGCACAATTTACATGACCTTTGATTTTCAAATCTTTTTGGATGTAAGCTGCATTTCCCTGAATCCAATTTCCAAGGTAGAGTTTTCCTGGCACTATTTCTATTGGATAAGTTTTTAAATTGTCTAGTTCCTGTAAAACATATAGGAATACATGTAACTATTTTTATGAATGGCATTTTCACAAATTTTGCGTGCGTACTATTGTAACATTCTATTCTATACACTCCTCCATTGAATACCAGACAGGGCATGAATTAAGATTTTGAAATTTTTAATGCTGATGAAATTTGAATTCCTGTTACTGGTTATTCAAATACTAGTAATGTATTGACCAGTAGCAATATGTAGGAATTAATTGACTGATTTTTAGATAAATCGATTTTAAACTTACTGTCTCAATATTTTCAAACATTTTTCACATCCATTGTCTGAGACTTCCTTCTGTCACTAGGGGGCAGCACATGACAAGATCCTTCGCAAGTAGTGTATACAGCATTGGTTGCAAGAATTGTCCAAGTTTGTACATTGGTGAATCAAGTAGAAAATTCACATGAACAACCTTAATCATGTACAGGATTGCGATAGTTCCAAAATAGTGTGCAAAGAGTCTAAACGATTGGACAAACATATCTTAGAGTCTATAACAATCCAAAAGACTGTTGAGAGCATGAACAGAGATGAAGGAGTATATCAGTTATCCCACACCTATGACACATCTGAAACCTAGGGCAGCCCAAGACCACAGTGCGTGCCCCCGACCCTGCTCCCACAACAAATTTAAGGCTGTCTGACTTCCTTTAATGTCACATGCTGCCACCTAGTTACAGAAGGAAGTCCTAGACAATGGACATGGAAAATGTCTGAAAATATTAAGAAAATAAGTTTAAATTTATCAAGTTCATCTTCCTCCCAGTCTATCTCATGATTGTTCTGCTTAATATGATCTGTAATTGCACTCTTGTGGATCTGGGTGAGGGATTCTTTTCTCGGTGCTCTGGAGAATGATTCCTTAGTGTTCTGATCCACATCCTTCATGTGTTCCTTCACATGAGTGCCCAACTTCCTGCCAGTTTCCCCCACATATACACTCTCACAGGATTTACAAGGGATCTTGTAAACCACTTCACATCTCTCAAGCATTTCTTGCTTATCCTTAGGGTGAACAAGAATGTTCCTTCTTGTGTGTAAGGGTTTCACCGCTGTGGATACTTTGTGCTTGTTAAGGATGCGAGACACACCTTCCGTGACCCCTTTCACATAAGGTAGGATTACTAACCCTTTGGAGCCTCCCGAGTCATCCTTCTTCTTCTTATCCTTTCCTCCTTCTTTCCTCCTTTCAATCTGTGCTTTAACTTTGTCAAAAGACCACTTCCGATATCCACACTTAGATAGTGCCTCTACTATGTGTTGTTCTTCTTTCTGTCTATCATCAGTCTCTGTAACAATATCATTGCACCTGTCAAGTAGGGTCCTGATCACTCCTAATTTGTGTTGCTATGGATGGTGAGATGAAAAGTGTAGATACTGGTGTAGATAAAGTGTGGATATCCGAAGTGGTCTTTTGACAAAGTTAAAGCACAGATTGAAAGGAAAAAAGAAGGAGGAAAGGATAAGAATAAGAATAAGAATAAGACGAAGACGAAGACGAAGACGAAGACGAAGAAGAAGAAGAAGAAGAAGAAGAAGAACTTCGAAGGATGACTCGGGAGACTCCAAAGGGTTAGTAATCCTACCTTATGTGAAAGGCGTCACGGAAGGTGTGTCTCGCATCCTTAACAAGCACAAAGTATCCACAGCGGTGAAACCCTTACACACAAGAAGGAACATTCTTGTTCACCCTAAGGATAAGCAAGAAATGCTTGAGAGATGTGAAGTGGTTATCCCTTGTAAATCCTGTGAGAGTGTATATGTGGGGGAAACTGGCAGGAAGTTGGGCACTTGTGTGAAGGAACACATGAAGGATGTGGATCAGAACACTAAGGGATCATTCACCAGAGCACCGAGAAAAGAATCCCTCACCCAGATCCACAAGAGTGCAATTACAGATCATGTTAAGCAGAACAATCATGAGATAGACTGGGAGGAAGTCAGTGTGTTGGACAGAGAAAGTGACTGGAGGATAAGAACAATCAAGGAAGCGATCAAGATACGAGGACAGAGACAGGTCATGAACAGGGACGAGGGGGGCTTTCAACTCTCTCATGTGTATGACCCGATTTTCAGTATCGGAAGTCGTGCAGATTGACCTGTCATGCGCAGAGAGATTTTGAAAATGGCAACAGAAGTTGTTGAAACTGTCAATCAGTTAGAATTTATTGTGTTGTGTAAAGATGAACTAAATAAATATATATGGATTCCAACACTATGAACACATTCAAGGATACAATAAGTTTAAAATCGATTTATCTCAAAATTAAATTAATCAATTAATTCATAAAAAAGATCCAATGAATCTAATTTCAAAGCAATATGTAAGGTTCTGTTATACAAAGCAATGATAACTACAAGCTGGATATTTATTGATTTATATCAATGCATTGCAATTACTGTGCAAAAAATTTGATAGATTACAAGTCAAGTGCAATTATGATTCAATTGCAATTACGGCACTATTGCTTGAGTTATCAATAAATTTGAGTTGTCAGAGTTTGAGATAAACAGGTCCTACTATATATAAATATAAAATGAGAAGCATTTAAAAAAAATAATAATTTAAGAACTTACTTGCGGCATATAGATAATTTTCTGAGTTCGTAAAAAGGGGTATTGAGCTGAAAATTCTTCATAGCCACCTTTCAGAATTTTTACAGAGTTTCGACTTCCCATGTCCCAAAGCATTGTGGCACAGGATAATGCTGCACCTATCATAATTCAAGTAAAAATTGCAATATTTGGACATTAAATGAAGTAAGTAATGACACTTATAGAATTGTCTTTTATCATTCTATGTATTCTTTAATAGAAACTCTGAAATGTAAAACAAGTACTTTAATTGATTTTACGTATTCACTTGATGCATCCTAAAAACTAGTTGGCTAATATAAATTAGTTACGAGCTGGGATTCCCTCGCGATACACGATTTCACTAGCTAATGGCCCTTTAACCATTTTAGGTTGTTATAAAATTATTGCATAAGTATATGCAAATAGCACCACCTTGATACACCTCTTGGATGAATGAAATGTCAACATTAAAAATATACCATGTCTTACCATTATGCAGAAAATGTGTAGAAATTTGTACAGGAAATAACCTTCTAACTTGAAAAGTAATTATACTGAACAATAATACATACTTTAATCAAACTATCTTGATGTACGCACAACTATCTAAATACTTACCAACTGAGCCAACTTGAAGAAAATATAAATGCAATCTCGTAGTAACATTTCTGATTAAAAATATTCAGTTACTACATGTTTGTGAATTTTTTATATACCGGGTATATATTATTCATATTTTCTACCTCATATGTTTTGCATTAATAAATAGAAGACTCACATATTACTTTTAAAATTCAAAATACCATGTGCACATGCATCATACTATAGCATAAACAATGAAGGGAAACAGATATATTATATACAGATATATTATAACAAGCATAATATGATACCATGTATGGGTTTATTTAACAATTTGTCTTAGAATATAATCAAGAGATCCAATGAATCTCTTCCACTACATAAACTATATACTGGATATGTACTTACCATTTTCTTTTAACGAGCTTGTGTTGCCATCATAAACAATTACATTATATTTGCACTCAAGTTCGCCATCATAGGGAACAATAAATTCTTCACTATTTTCATCCTAAAATATTTTCATAAATTTAACTTTTTTACAGGACTAGGTCTCATTCTATATTCTTTTAGTTTATTAAATAATTTCATGGCGGTATTTAAAAAAGTTTGAATGCATACCATTGGAGCTTTCTTTGCAGTAATAATGTGACTTTCATTATATTCATGTTTTTGTCTTGCATCTGAAAATGATAATTTCAAAAGTCATGTAAAAATTTTGGGCTACATTTATGTGGTGTTACATCTACAAAAATAAAGTGCAAAAAAGCCCCATAGTCCGTATAGAATTATCAGTTATCGACATTTTTTCCCCTCATGAGCTTTTGCCAACAAGCAATCATCATTTACTCCAAAATTAAATGCAAAATCAACTGTGGACACAAAAATTTTGGTCATACAGAGTTCTTATAAAATAAAGCATATCATGCCAAAAAGGATGTGATTTCTATTTTCATAAAACCAAATAAAAATATTTATTTAAAAAATTTGTTGACAATCGTATATTTTTGTAACGTCTTACTAGCTAATAATAACAATATGCGCGTAGCAGCTGTAGCTAATTAAGTTTAAAAACATAATCAACTCTAAAATCATCCACTTTCTAACACTATCAACTATAATGTATTTTATGGGGTTGGGGTAGTTTACATTTTAAATGTCAAAACTTAAAAAAACCCAAAAAACTGTACCAGATTAATAAGCCAGCCCGAAAGGCCTAATAAAACTTATTATGTCAAACTTGTGCGCTAGCAAACTAGATCTCCCTCTCAGATGAGTTTTACTCTTTTTTTACATAATGTTCAAACTAAAATACAGTAGAACCTCCAATTAAAACCATAAAATAGTCAACTCCAAGTGGTACATCCAGGGAGACCAATTTTCTCAGAGGCATTGATTACCACGAAAAATGGTTAAGATAAACGTTGCCTGATGATGCTGCAGTCAGAAATAACAGTCCAACATTAAAATGAGGGGAATATCGATGTTTGCAGTTTTTTTTTTGATTTTGATGTTTGCACAGGATTTCGATGAAAACAGGGACCCCAAATGTCTAGGACAATTATCAATTATTAGTCCTAGATGACATCTATGGATCTGATAATGTTTCTTCCGACTACGTGTTGTTATGACGTCAAATGTACTATAGTACCCAATACCTTAGTGATATACGTAATATTCAACACAGGAAGGATGTTGCCAATAACTAGCGTGTCCGCTAGCTATATAATGTATACGTTGAAAATGAAGCAAAATTTCAGTCGAAATGATCTTAGGGAACAATCATAAATATTAAATGATACTGCAGGCATGGTCCATTTTTGGGGGTTTGAAGAAAAAGTTAACTGACCCCCCCCCCCACATTTTAAAAAGTAGAGTAACCCCCCCACACACACACACCTCCCAGCGCTTAAGCAAAAGTCCTCTGCCGTCATTGCATATTGTTGGACAATTGCTGAAAGAAAATATTTAAAAAAATAAACCGTATCATGATAAAAAGTTCAGCGAAACCCCCAAAAAGCATGGTCAGGATTGGTCACTCATCTGCTCGTATTGACTAGTATAAAAACTTGTGGAGGATGAGTAAGAAGTTTTAGTAACTCATATCCTTTTGACGAGTTGCAATTCTGGTCAATTTGTCATACATGTATAGTTTGAGCAAGAAGTTGAACCCTTTTTACCTGATCCTGCACGAGGAATCAGAAAAGTTGGACGACCCCCCACCCCCACCCCCACCTATTTGGACGACCCCTTGCCCCACCCCTTCAGTATCATTAATTATTTATTATTTCATTCCTTTATTAGGCTTTACCATGTCCATATGTTACTGATTCTTACCAAGAAGAAGGAGATAATTTGGATCACTTAAGCAAGGATAGGTCATTCCTTGATTCAACAAATTATATAAATCAGTCGGTTCAATTAGCTCCACGCCTGCCATGGCAAAATTATGAAATTATCTTAAATTGTATATAAACTCCTTGATTTGTAACTTATTTAGAAACACTTAGACAACTTGTACATAATATAAACAACTTAATCTACCGCTCCAGAAAATAGTTTTTGCAAATATGATATTAATAAAGAAAGACAAAACACTTAGACTTAGTTTCATATGGATATAGCTAATGATTAGGTACCTAAGTAATATATTCTGAGATTTTGCTGAATAGCTTCAATGCATTAGAGCAATATACATTTAAAATTTATTTGCGCGCATGAATATAATAATAATGGTTGCTATCCTTAAGTAGGTCACAACCTTTCACGTGTATACCTTTCAGCTATATTAGGGAATCCTGTATTATGTATGACTTTAAATGCATTAAAATCATCTTTAATATCAATTATATTTTTTGTATTTTGATTCTAATATCATAAAACTTGACACGCCTGAACACACACAAAATATAGTGTTTACCCCAGTCAAAATATAAGATATCGGTCTTTATATAGATTTTATGCATAACTAAACAAAGTGTTAAATTGTCTACATCATAAAAATATCAATAAATAGACAAAAGCAGACATGTCTAATTTGCAATGTGGATGTAAAGGAATAAGATATTGTCTCTTGTGTGAAAGAACCAAATTGGAACTACGTAAAAGTTCCCATCTCAGCGCAAAGGTGCTTTTTTAGTTTGTGTCTTGTATTATCGCTATATTTGATTTTGATATTCCTAGCACAGGGCCCGTCAACCTCCAAGCTGGAATCATAACGTCCTCTTTCAGCGGGACGGACGTGAACTGCTTGGAGGTTGAGGGTCAGTAGGTCACACACATCCCGTATGTTTTTTTTTTTAATATATAGCATCCAACCAAGTACAAATTATAATATTATACCTTGACCACGATAGTTTTCCCGGAGCCAAAGTGTGAAAAGAACATTTCTAGTAAGAATAAATGTAGACTCGACCAGCCAGCCTCACTTTGACCAGGCCACGTGGTGGCTCGCCAAGTGAGACTGGAATTATACAGTGCCAATGTTTGTCTTTTTTTACCAGAAACTTCGTATAGGCAGCTGATTGGCCGACTGTATCATGTGACATAGTTCAGAGGTCAATTTAGTGCCTACAACATATGAAATGCATGACGATTGGTGATATTGTCCAAAACAGCATGTAAGACGTCGAGATAAATGCAGCGCACGTTATTGTTTGGAGGGTTGACGTTTTAATGAACACGTTGAACGCACCACGTTTTATGCTGGTCGCCCTGTATTCTCTGAAGCTTCCAGCCATTAACATTATTGTAAACAATCCAGATATTTTATTGGTGGTCAGAATTCTAGGCAATTTAGTGTATACGTGTATTGTCAGTGCGTATACAATGTGTCCAATAAAAGAGATGATAATCAAAATGACATGTGATCATTTGGCAAACTACGTATTGAATATTTGCTTGTGATATAAGTTGAGGAAAAACTTATTTGAGTGCTACTCGTCCTGTTGACGAGTAGCCCTTTTCCACCTAATTCGGCCCCTGTATATCATAATAAAGTTGATGTGAGGAACAAGGATGTGTATTTTAATTTTATATTTAAATCAATTGACAAGTCAGTCAAACATCAGGGTTTTGTCATCCACCCCATATGTGGTAACATGCAAAATAATGTTGGCTAATAAAACTTATTTTTATCCTCTTCAAATATTTCCAGTAGTACAGAAATAGTAAGTATTTAGTTATTGTAATCATAGGGGTGGTCATTTTTTTAAGGTTGTAAGCCTTCATCTCGATGTATTAATCTATCTAGATCTAACTTTCAATCGTCTACTTCATAGAGGGAGTCCTGTGTTTTTCAAACAGCTATCTTTACTTAAGTGGTTAGTCTATCTATATATATAGTAAACAAATCAAAGGAGAGATAAATATATTTTTAAACAAGAAAACATTTTTCTATTTCAGAAAATATTCACCTATTGTTCTAAATGTACAAAAGCGTGGACTGGCTCACAAAGTTGTCCCAATCATAATGGTGACTGTATGGAATTTCCTGGCATTAGGATTCATAAAGATTTTGTCTCCTTAGAAGAAGAAGCTATCCTTGTTTCGAATATTGAGAAAACTCCATGGGTTCTTTCACAATCAGGACGAAATAAACAAGTTTGTATCACATTATACTATGCTTCATACCATAATGAAAGAATTCCACCTTTTCCCCAATAAATTTCTTCAATCTGCACTCATTTTCATAAAAGTTACCTTGTTTGTCATGTATCAATTTATCGATTTCTTAATCTCAATAATAATTTGCATTTCGAAATCAATAAGTTAATTAAATGCACTCATTGCAAGTTGTAAAACAAGTTATGATAATAATAATGATGAATTAATGCAAATAAATACAATAATTGACTGGGATTTCTTAGAAGAAACTTACATAGGTGCCCACAGGCACTTAAGTAGACTTCATACTTCACCTTAGTTAATCTTGAGCTGAGTGTGGATGTACAGGGAATATCTCTGACACTCGCCACTAGCCAAAACCTAGTGCTTAATCCATTTGGCGAGTGGGCTTTAATTTGCACCTGCCACTTTGGTGATTGCCTTTTCTATCAAGTTTTTTTATCAAATACATGTATGTGTTAAAGTGAACCGTAATAACGTGTAAAATCATTAAAAACAAAACATGTTATAAATACCTCCATTTCATCAAAATAAAAAAAACTACTTTCTCAGAAAAAGAATGCACCAGAGAGCTTCTAGACACATCCATTTAAAAAAAAATCTGGGGGAGCAGGCCCCCAGGCCCCCCTAGCTATACTTAGCGCCTATGGCGCTCATAACCATGCCTTTGGCGCTCCCCTTTTAGCATTTTCGGATTTTGGCTAGTGTCCTTTCAATATCACCTGCAAAATTTTGGCAGGTACCAATAATATTTGGCTAGTGCTCCTGTTATAGCACTGCCCACATTGGCTAGAGGTGTTTGAAATGAGAGATATTCCCTGGATGAACACTGTGGGACTCCCATTACAGGGCAGAGAAAGGAACTGCAGAAAGCTTTGAACAGAGCGATTAGCTCAGTGTGTGGAAAGAGACCTAGAGGGGAGGTCATTGTGTGACAACTCTCCCAAGAGTTTTGAAGTGGGCTCCCTTGGAGCAGCGCTGTAACGTTCAATGCCTAATACTAATGTATAAGATAGTGCTTGGATAAGTGACTTTGACACCAGCCCAGCTGAGACTGGTTAATACTGACACCAGGACTACTGCTGGCTGTGCTTCACACTGCCACAAGCTTCATCAGTGCTCCAGAACAACTGGCTCATTCCTCAATGTAACATCAATTAGTGGAATTTTCTTTCCACCAATGCCCAATGGTCGAATGGTCACCAACATTCAAGAGCTGGCTGTCTGCCAGTTGGGTTGAAAGGGCAAGACTCACCTGATGCAGTGAGCTTTTGCTCCCTGCCGGTCTGAAGTAGAACTAGAACTATAAGTTGATCATTGCTAATAATCAATTATTTGATAATTGAAGAAAACCAAGTCATTTTCTATGATTCAAAAGCAATTACCTATGATACTGATAAAACTAGAAATCCAATGATTTTGTATCTTTAAATACATGTACATGTATATACGTGTGCATTTTTTTTGTTTCAAGGATTATGGTCCTAAAGTGAATTTTAAGAAAAAGAAAGTAAAATGTGGTGTGTTTAGTGGTCTGCCACCTTACAGCGAGTTTCTTGTTAAGAAGATTCAGGAAATTTCTTCACTTAAAGATTTTATTCCCGTTGAACTTTGCAATTTGGAGGTATACATTTACATTAATATTTTTTTAGTAAAAATTCAACATGAAAATAGAATATATTGGAAAAAAATTAACATTAAATGCTACATCATATGTCATTGAATATCAGTACAGAAGTTTTTTTTATTATGAATATATATATATATATATATATATATATATATATATATATATATATATATATATATATATATATATATATATATATATATATATATATATATATATATATATATATATATATATATATATATATATATATATATATATATATATATATATATATATATATATATATATATATATATATATATATATATATATATATATATATATTATATGATAATATGTTTTTAATATGTTTTTGTATATATATAATATATATATATATATATATATATATATATATATATATATATATGATATGATATACCCCAGAACGTGGATCGGCTATAGATGCTCATTTCGATGATTTCTGGTTATGGGGTGAGCGACTGGTCACACTCACATTGTTGAGTGATACTGCCCACACCATGACACATGACAATCTATCGGACATTGAGGTGACATTTTAAATTTTATAGTAGTAAGAAGGGAAGTTTCAATGTACCACAGTATCCCATTTTCTTTAAATAAGAGGTTGTAGGCTGTATTTTATTGTATGTAATTTTTTTTTCCCATTTATGCTCAAGATGTGCCAATGACACAAAATGTATTCGAAGAATCAATCATTGACTAAATTATTTCTATATCATAATATGGATATATTGATTATGGATATTTGAATGTTGATTACAGAGGACTGAAATCGTATGTTGATAATAAAATCTTATTTGTTGAATTATAAGAGTTGAGCAGCACAGTTCTTCTCATGAGTATTATTGTTCTCTGATCTCTGCTGTATGAATTGAATTGAAAACTGTAAAAATTGCTTTATTTTTACAGTTTTCAATTCAGCTCATACAGCAGAGATCAGAAAACAATAATAATCATAATAAAATCATTCCTGCATTTTGATGTCAGGTCATAATTCCACTACCTGCAAGATCATTAGTGGTATGTGCTGGTCCAGCACGATATGAATGGAAGCATGGTATCAAGCGTGATGATATTTCAAAGAAACGAATTGCCATGACTTTTCGTGAACTATCTGAGGAGTTTTGTAGTGGAGGTAATATATAGAATTCTAAATTGTTATTTTTGCTATCATCATTAGATCGAGACACAATGAACAAATGGCATAATTCTTGTAAGAAATACAAATGAATGTTTCTTGTATCTTTATATGTATTTGTAAACATTAATTTTCAGGCAAATCCGAAAATATAGGCAAAGAAGTAATTGAAACGGCCATGTCATTTGGTGGTTCTGCCGTTGGTCTCATAGATGGAATGGTCGAAAAGCAGAAAATGCTTCAACAAAATCATGATGATGATCGATCTAATTGTAACAGTGAATCAAGCACTGAATTTCATGAAGGGAAAACGGCTAATAATGACGGCTTTCAAATTGTGTCCAAAAGAAAAGCTGCCAGAAGGGTTAAAGTTAAAAAGAATGAAATCATTTGTCAGGTGCAATATTCAAAATTACATTTAATAGTATTTGTAAGTAGTCTATATATAGGTGGTAAAAAGTTCTTTAGTTTTCATTTGTACAAAATGTCCCTCTATGTACTAAAACAGAAACCCAGAAAACCAGCCTATCTTTTAAAAGAAATTTCATCAACGGTAACAAGTTTTCCACTAAAATTGACCCGGGCAATCTAATTACCATTCTTATCTTTATTATGACCTAAAATTCTGAGGTTTACCTTTTTACACAATTGGGTTACACAATTTGTTTCACTGTGAGTACATAAAACATGGTTTAGACTGATTATTTTCTGAACAGTATGCAATTAACATCAACTCACCTGGATAATTCTTTGTACACTTCGAAACATGTCTTTTGACACATTTGTATGAAAAGGTATTTAATTTTCAAATGATCATAGAGATTTTGGTTGACGAAGAACATTATTGCTTTATATGTGTTATCTCAATATCCATTTAATCTTAATTACTATGTATTTATTACATAGGATGATATAGAGGAAACTTTATGTGCAAATGATGCACGGAAGTGGCAAGAAGATGTCCGGTCATATTGTCATGAAGTAAAACAAAAAATAAATATTGGTATGTATACATTTATATTGGTTTTTATTGGTATAGAGGAAGTGTTCCCGATATGGGTAGTGCTCACGTTATGGGCACATCCATCGTAGGGTTGATTATTATGTATATCTCCACGGGAACGCACACGTTTGACGTAATAACAGAACGTAGTCAGAGATTACAAGCTAGAGATTAAATGGTTATATGTTTACTTAATCAAACGGCAAGTTTTAGTATACATATTTGCTGAAGAGCATTAGTAACTATAATAAAGGCAACCTGTTAAGTGGTGTTTTCAATCGGAGAGACATTTTAGTATTTTTACAGTATTCACAACTGCAACTTGTGACCTGTCCATAAGGTTAGCAATATTTCGTACGTCGAACGTGTACAGGTGGAAACGATCATCAAAACATTTTATTTTAATATTGTACTTGTTGGATGAATTTAGTACTGAATTATTGATAAAAGATAGAACATGACCTATACTTTAATTATCTGTTAAAATATCATATATTTATTCATTATTTATGAAGGAAATTACATACATGTAGTAAGTGGGACGTTTCGGAAACTGCCCATAACGTGAGGACTTCCTCTATGTTTATTTAGATACATTTGATGCAGAAATGTATTCATAAATCAGTGAAAGGCATTCAAAGACATAATTTTTTATCCTATTCAACAATATACATATTATCTCTATTAAAGCAAACTTGTCTAATGTTCTGACGAGCTCATGGTGTAATATTTTCTATTTATGGTACTGAATATCAAAATAATAATAGTCATTTTTATGTAAAATGTAAATGTGCTTATTTACAGTTGCAATTTGTCATACTCTAGCGACTTTACATTTACACCAGTTCATTGGCATCCTTGTGGCACTATATCTTTCTCAGTGTAGGTGCCACAGAGCAGTGTGCAATCTGTTAGATGATCTTAGATGTAGGTTTGCTCAACACCCACCACAAAACCGCAATGGAAGTATTAGCGAAGAACTAAACCAATCAGAATATTAAAAAGTACAATGTAGTTCCGGCAAAAAACCAAACAGATTATCATTCTTGTAATTTATATTGTGATATTCAGTACCATTTTTTAGTTGTTATAGTATATGTTGTTCCATGAACTTACTGTCAGCAGCTTCAGCACATTAGCTGCATAGCATATATTGTTATATGTATAATCTCATCTATAAATATTTTTATTCAGATTATCAGTGCATTACATGCTATGGTCTCGGGAGTTTTTCGAAAAATAAGGCTGCAGGACATCAACTTGGATTGCTACTTTCTTTAACTGACTCTAATGTACAATGTTCCATTTATGACCCAGTGTTCACAAACCAAGAGAAAAAATTACTGACGGATCTTGGAATAACTGTACTTGATAAAAATGAGGTGAAAGATTAACGTAGAATAATATTGAAGGCACTTATTTAATTAGATTCATCTGTAAAACTATATTTGTTACATGCTAGAATAAAAACTATTTAACTATTATTATGATATTAGATTTATTTTATTTTGAATATTTAAACTGCATATATAATAATGAAAAAAAAAATAGTTTAATATATTTTTAGGAAGGAAAGTGCTCAGTCAAAACCAAAGTTTTGTTCTACATGCCTCATTGTGGGCGACCCCTGTACAATAATCTTCTCTGGGCAAACTGGCTTCCACACAAACTGTCTTGTGTTTGTATTCTTGGCAATAGTTTCTCGCACATGCAACAAACGTGAGTATCATAATTGACATTGCATGTCGATTAATTAAAAAGTGAAAATTATCAATTCTATTTAGGATATGGAAAAGGTGTGTGCGTGCGTGCGTGCGTGCGTGCGTGCGTATATATATATATATATGTATATATATGTATATATATATATGTATATATATATATGTATATATAGCCTTCAATTGTACAGTTGAAGAGTTATATATATTATAAATTAATTAATAAAACAATAAATGAATACAGCACATCATAATGCTAGTTTATACTATTTACAATGATGTCATTATGTTAAATTGTTCTAATGTGTTTTAGTGGGTAGGAGCGTGCTTGCCATTGAAGAGAGAGAGAGAATATAATTATGTTAAATTATTTACATTAGCAGTATTTTGTATTTATGCTGTGTTGCATGTATCATTATTATTCTAGTCATAAATGCCTACATAAAAATATAAATACTTAATTATATTTCAGAACCCCCAGTCGCATATTTCAAAAAGAATCTTACTATATTCACCAAGTATCCTTTTTGTAGTTACATTGTATGATGTCCACTGCTTACTGGCAGATATTTGAATTATGATGTCAATACAATCAAATGAGTGATTATTGAATTTTTTAGTGTATGAATTAGATATATTTGTAAAATGTAATTGTAAATTACAAAATTAGTTAACAAAATTAGTTAACCTAAATATTTTGATAATGCATTAATCATTATAACCTTAACTTCTTGTAAGATTTTGCCCTACACAAATGAAGTGCCCATTCCTAACACGTTTGCTGTATCGGACGTCTTCAATAATCTTTCGGTACATACCTTTAAAAACGTGGATAACCTTCCATCGGACTTTTGGGAAAATCCACCTGAGCCATTCTATGATGATGATCCTGAAATTATATTGGCTTCCTGCCAGAAGTTCTAGATATCTTAATTAAATAATGCACTAAACCATCTTAAAGCAACCATATAATTATGTGTCCAATTAAGTTTAAATGGGAGGGGTTTTACAATTCTATGAGACTTAAAAAGAAATTTGTTTCAGATATCATATACATACATACATATATATATATATACATACATAGGATATATGATATGTATATATGTATGCATACATGCATGCATGCATGTATGCATGTATGTATGTATGTATGTATGTATGTATGTATGTATGTATGTATGAATGGGACATTCGTATGGTATGTATGTATTCCTTTTCTGCTGTTTTATTTGTTCATGTGACTCCTGGGTTTGACTTGTGTATTGTAATCAATGTTCACCATTTTCATATTTTGTTTTCAACCAAATGAAATTAAATAGGATTGGTAAAAACTGTTCACTAACTCCACATCTGTGATGAATAAAACATACAAAGCCTACCTTGTTGTTTATTGAATAGGAAACAAAAGAAATCAAATGGTTAGTAATGCTTTAATCTAATGCTCCACTTAATAATATCTGCATATTTACATTAGAGGCATCAATCCAAGCCAAGTATATCATATAGCGTCTGCTGGGACATTGGAGAGTCCTCTTATATGTCTATAACTCACAGCCAATGTTCATGTTTATTTTCAATATATCTATGACTGTAGTCACATTTTTCAGCACTTTTATTCAGCCTTGACACATGCCAACAAAACATGTCCATAAAATAATTTCTAAGTTCTGTTAATTAGGTATGTAGGCTCATAGTACATGTAGCAGTGAATATACATGTACGGGTAATATGAAAAATAATTTCTGTTCATCACATCACAAGTAAAGATGTGTCTGGTCGTGTGTTAGTCTTTGGTAATGTAAAGTATATTAGATCTGTCATGATGCAGGTATAAAGTTATGTTGGATGGAGAAAATGCCAAAATGTTGTTGACGTCAATTGTGAACGCTCCCTAAATTATAACAAAAAATTTACTTTTGCACTTAAGTCCTATAGTCAAAACACAATATTAGAATTATCAGACTGCAACCATTCAAAATAAATGTTATACAATCATTAAAGCAAGAACTATTGTAGTTTAACTTTTAATTGTCATTTGAGAAGTAGCACAAAAATGATATTGCCTTTGTTCAACACATCTTACTAAAATACATGTATATACAATTAAACCCAATTAATACAAAATCTAAATGCTGTACTGTATCTAATTACAATTTGAATGGCTCTTATTACTATTGGGTTGATATAAGCCTTTTACATATATTCGATCTTATATTTTCGGATTTCAAATGTTGAATGTGCATCAAATATGCATGGTCATATTACTGGTAAGGGGTAAGCTCAGTTGATTTGATGATTTCCATTTACCAGTTCTCCACATAATTATATACGTACAAGATATGACATACCGTATGTCATATACACAAGTTGAGGATAACTTCTAAACTAGACTGCAATTTTCTTTTTAACATTATCCTTGATTGGTTAACTGTGTGCAAAACTACGTAAATGCACTCTGAGTAATCAGATGTCCTGATTTGAAGAGACCTCCGACACATAACTATTCTCATTAAAAATTCTGACCAATCACAGGCTGTTATTCTATAATCATCACAGGCCGGTGATGAATATAAATGAGGTCAAGTGACCAATCCTACCTAAGTATTAGATAGGTGTGGCGGGTTCAACCAATTAGGTTGCTGGGTGTGGCAATCAGGTTGTAGTATTTAAACAGGTCACAGGTCACATAAATTATGTTAATCCACTCTCGGGCGAAACATTTCAGAGGTCAATTTACTTGACAACTGATACTCAGAGTGCGTACATGAAGAGAGAAAATATACCTAAACAATAGGCTTCAGCAAATCAATTTAAGTCACTCTAACAATGCCCAGTCAAAGTATTTGTGAATATAAGTAGCTTTTTCAGTTTTAAATTCAAATGCATCAAGATTTAAATATTTCACTTATGCTGTATATTATGGTGTCAAATAAAGTAAGAATGCAATGTGCGGTTTTGTTTACTAAAACACATGGTCTTGCAAAAGTATACAATCAGATGATTTTTGCTGGAAGTACCATGCAGTGCATTCCTCCAGAAGACATGCCTGTTACATGGAGAAAATGCATCTTCTTATGTGCACCATTTAGGTTAGTAGCTTCCTTTTGACACCTTAAACGCTATTGTTGGTTCATTCAAAGCTGTGCTACGATGGTTTAAACAAAAAAATATACGGGATGGGTGTGAGGTGTTCTACCCATGACGAAAATCATCTGCTGTACTCTTGGTATTTGATTATTATTTGAGATTAGTTGTAGGATGTTAAAAAATATTTATGTTTGATTAATTAGGCATATTTCAATGTTCGAATAACATCACCATATTGCATATACTATAAAGCAAGGGCACATGCATCGTAGAGTGTAGAAGCCAACTGAGACTAATGAGTGGCCATTCTTTTCCCCTTCATAGTAGGTAAACAATGAAGAGAAAAAAAAAAAGAATTATCACCCATTAGTCTCAGTTGGCTTCTACCCTCTATGATGCATGTGCACGGGCTACAAAGAACTTGGAGAGTGACTGAGCATAATAAGTTTTGTTGGATGTCTATAAAAAAAGTTTAAACGTGCATTTTGAATGTAAGTTGTTGCCAATATCTTTTTAATACTGCCAAAGTCAAAATAAAAAAAACAAAACAAAACAAAACAAACATGCCTTATCTATAATTTAAGATGGATATAAAGTAATCGTTTAAGATCTCAATCCTTTGAGCTTACCTCTTAACATATGATTTTCAGATAAATCTATGGTATTTACAAGTTATAAAATTATTACATGCCTGGTCTATTATTAAGCTCAATATAAAGTAATCATTTAGAATTCTTTGTGGTATTTGTGCTATAACATGTGAGTAAATATTAAAATCCTAAGAGCATAAATAATGAATATATTTTACCATATAGATGAGGTCGTCTTAAGAAAATAATAATTTCCTATATTATACATTATTTTCCTAAGATTTTACATCAGCCAACATTCCTCAACCACATATCAAGTTACATATGCCACTGTCCACATTTGTACCCTATTCACATATGTATAATGAAATTACTGTATTCTCACAAGCTTTACACATCCCTTACATTCCTAACTACCCTCATGTTATTGTTCCGACTAGACCTGGAAAATCATTATAAACTTAAAAATTCACATTGGTTTGTTCCAAAGCAAAATTATTATACAATAATAAATATTGAATTGGTGGTACTTATAAAATAGAAATGAACTACCTATTTCTACTAATACTAGGAGACTTGCATATGTGGTGCATCTCCTATTCGATCACAATATCTAGTACATGTACCATGTTCATTAATCCTCAAAGTACAAATGGCATACACAGAGTATTACATATAAACGCTGTCTCAAGTTATTGGCAGTGTTCAAGTAATTGGCACCATAAACAACAACATTTATTAGCATTCACTAAAAAAATATTTATCTTCTCTGATATTGTTTTGTTTACTATCTACCATTATAATGCAAAACATAAGTGTTACCTTTGAGATAGGCAAATGTTTGGATGGTGCCAATAACTTGAGCACTGCCAATAACTTGAGCCCAACATCTGTCAATATTGCAATTATTTTTGGCCAACAAAAGTTCACACAAAATCAAACTATACAAAATGCAATCTACAATATTTGTTCAGATATGGCACCAATCTGACAATCATTTGTTAGAGATAAAACATATCTTCAATTGAAGTTATTATTTTTAAATTTAAGACATAATTATAGCAATAATGTTAATTACTAATAACATTTTCAATTTCAACAAAATAAGATCAACAAACGACATACAAAAATGATTAATATTTTATGTATGGTTCCAGACGGTTGCGAGTTAAAACAGATCTGTTGTGTATGACAAAAAAGTTGTGAGCACATAATCTTTCCAAATGAACAAGAAAGCAATATAACACACAGTTAATATATATAATATTCACAAACACTGAATCTCGTTACAAAGAAGACTATATTTCCTGAAGAAATTACACTGCTAACAAAACCTACATCTTGCTGGATTTGCTTCTAAATCAGAATTTGATAAATTACAATTTTTGACACATAACTTCCAAAGCAAAACGTCAATGGTATCTCTAAAAAAATCTTGAAGCTTAATTAATCAAAAAAAAAAAAAAAAGACAACTGATTCTAGATATCAAGCCAACATGATTGGCATCGTCCACCTCACTAATAGTGCTTTCCAAACTACAGACCCTCAGTACCATGTTGTGCATAAGCACCAATCACATAGATTTCCATAGGAATATTCCTATCACAGTTTGTAACGGTGTTGGAGAACCACGACACTTCCCTTTTGTATTCCTGTAATGGTTTTGTCCACATCTTTTTTAAAATTTTATTTCAACTCTGACAAATATGATCATTTTCATTCAAACCCAATCAGTTATAATTTGTTTACAAAAATAAATAAAAAATTCTTAAGTTAACTGTAAGAAAAATTACATTTTGATTGCTTGACAAACTAAAGGAAGTACGTCTTCATCCAAAAACCATTGAATATATATACTGCCATCATTGCAGTTTTCATGATGCAGTTAAGTCTTCTTCTGATTCTTGTTCCATTTGTTGTTTGAGGTCACGTTTTACAAAGTTTTCAAACAATGCAGCACGATTTTGGTTCTCTCCCCGTTTTACCCAGTGACCATATATCTTGAAAGCTCCTGAATCAATAATACGGCGGAACACCTGTGAAAAGAAAAAGAGTGAATACCTTAATTTAAACTTAAAGTCCACTTCATAAATCATTTACAAAAATGGTAAATGGGGAGAAGTTTAGTGTCCACATTTGAGAGGTGTCATGCATAGGATCCACTGAATACATAAGATAATGTTTGAGAAATAGACACAAAAACTGTAAACCAATTATACCTTAGAACTATAAGGATCTTTCTTAGCAACATCTATGTGGATTGGCGGTGGGTTTAGATGTAGAAACTTGATGCGAATAGTAGCTATTACAGTATGCACAGCAGCCTAAAATATATATTAATACATGTTTATAAAATTTCATACATAGAATATTACTCAGTTGTGGGAAATATCATTATTTTTAACAATTTTTGCTATCCATGAATTGTATGGCATAAAAGCACTCTTCTAATGTCAACATACATACCTTGAACGTTCTTTTAGGGAAAAACTTTTTCACAATTACTTCTCTCTGAAAAAAGAATAATGGAAATATTAATATTGAAATTCTTAATCTATATTTAATATGACTTAATTCTTATAATTTATATAGACTTTTTCCTACAATAATACTTTAGTACACACATCTATCAGTGTTTGGTAGGGCCCTCACGGGTAGACATTTTCCTACTTGAGTATTCGCCTCACTGAACCCTCCTTGTACTACTCCGTCAAAAGTATATCCCCTCTGAAGTGACTCTAAACGGGCGAATAATTGTCGAAACACGTGTTTGTGTAAGATATCATTTAGCCTGTTGCAGGTCTTCACCATCTTATGTAATACTTAAATTTCCCCTGCATTGATGATGATAGATGATGAATAGTCAGTTCCTTAAAAATTCATATTGGGGCACTACTGCGAACAATTGCTTGACAACAAAATAGAGGTGATATTGATTGTGCAGTATATTGAGGGTTTTTTGCTGCAAAAGGGAAAAATCTTATTACATCGTCGAGTAAAAGACTTGTACTTGAGTAATGGGTATATTCTCCTTGAGGACATGTACTAGAGGTACCCATGAGGACCCTAGTGTTGGGACCTTCTCATTCTCTTTAATATTTGGACACTTTACAAAATGACTTTTGGAGCTTCATAGCTACGATAATGGGACCGATCCCAAGTTCAAACGTGACAGAATTTTGTATACTGAAGAACCTTTCACATACATAATTTTGAAAATAGTTTCATTAATTTATACTTGTGAAACAAACACCTATGTACAGCAATCTTCTAATAAAATGACCTGTATAGAGACTATCGCCACTTCCACCAATTTATTTTATTTTTTGTACACCAACACTTGTACAAAATGACAAGTACAGTACAATTATCTCCATAATTAGACCACCGTTGTTTTGAGACCAATACAACATATTAATAAGGAGGTTAAAATGTGTGCTTCTAACAAAACGAATGAAACACTGTACATGTACATTTAGATGTGGCTCACCAGAAAATCAAAGCATATATCAGAGATAACGAAAGCTGCGTTGAATTGTCTGTTTGATGATATGATGCAACTAATTGCAGACAAATAAGATGTGAGGTGATTCATGACAAAGATAATTTATAAACATCATATACATCAGTATGAGAAAATATAGGATGATTAATTTTCTAATGCAAGTCTTTATGTGTGCAAATACAAAGTTTGAATAACCTAAACAACCCTTTGAACATTGAAGGCTTTGCCCATAAATATTTCTCACAAAGGCATAGGATTATGAATAGAAAATAGAAAATACAAAATTAATTATAAATTGTCATGGTTAGTAGAGGTCAACACACCACTTTGAACACACTGAATAAGAGAGGCAAAAAATGAAAGCAAATAATCACTTTAACAGCTTATTTGGCATTGTATCTTTTATTAGTCAAGCTGCAGTGATTCAATGATATTTATACATATTATATACACTGTATGAGGACACGTTTTGTTCTTCATTTCTTGGACAAATTTCAAAATTATGAAAGTAACAACAGTCAGAAATATCTAAAATAAAATAGAAGGCTAATCTAAAATGCAGATTGACAACTGTAGAACAAGAATATCAACCTTGTTGTAAGACTACATGCATTTGAGAAATCTAGCATGTACTAGAGAAACTTAAAACATTTTGTATTAGAAAAACAAGAGTAAGTCTTCTTACATGAAGATAAAAGCATTCCAAATCATATTATATATAACAATGAGGTTAAATTGAAAAATAAATAGGAATAGGGACAAAAAGTGCAGAGCTTTCTTACTCTATCATGGGTTCTAAATCTTTTAAAACTACAACTTAAAATGTTATTGTGAGAATTTAATATAAAGTCAATAATTTATGTATCAAATGGCAACAATCAGGTGTAATCGTTATTTGCATAAAAAGGTTTATATTTGTATGCATTTTTTTTTTCTAAATCAAATATTTGAATTATTTCATTAATATTTATTTACAAATATAAAGCAAGTGAAAAACAACATAAGTGCATCAATCAGCATTCTGCATTTTATAAATTTAGATTTTACAAGTCTGCATTGATCAGAATTCAATAGTGCAAAAAATACAGTCATTTAGGCATGAATAGGCATTTACTAAAATTTCAAGGATAAACTTACGTACTTTTTAAAAATGATGATAGAATTTTGAATTTTCATGATAATTTAAATTTGAAATGTATTGAGTCGTTATTTACAAATATTTTTCAATTGCAAATACCTATTTCAATAATGTCAAGCTGCTACAACAAAAAGCTTACTTCTGGCTTTTTAGAAGGCACAGTAACATGCGTGGATTTGGGAGCAGGGGCGGACACTACCTCTTCACGTTTGAAGAAAGGATGTTCCAGAGCTTGGGTTGCAGTTAGTCTATTCTCCGGCTCAACAACCAACAGCTTAGCAATCTGAAATGTTCCAAGAAAAGCATGTAATAGTATAATTCATATTTTCTACAAATAATAATGAAGTTTCAAATAATCGCAAGTTATACAGCTATGTGTTATTAAACCTAAAATCAAATATTGTAAAAGCAGGGTTTAAAAGACAACAGTAAAGCTGTTAAGAAATCCATGGAACATCAAACATGAAATAAAAATGCAATAAAAGACAACTTACGAGATCTTTGGGTGGCTCAGAAATGTCATCCCATTCTGGGGAATGAAAGGAGTACTGGCCTTGCATGATGGATCGCAGCATATACATCTGTTTACGATGCCAGAAAGGAGGACATCCAACCAACCTGGAATATAGAGTGAGGTAATAAGCAATGCTAAGAGGATCCTATGAAAGTTTAAAAACAAGCCAAAAACATTCATTAAATTTTTTTATAGATATATCAAATCATATTTTTTTACATATTATTCTCAATTTTTCGGAAAATGCACTAACATGTGTCCCAAATGTTGCATTATGAGTGAGGTATGGACATGTGCCACACAATTATGTAATTTGACCTGATGGGGTCAGGCTTCAATTCCTACAAAGTATATTGTACCACCCTACTAATATGCTGACAGCAGTCATGGAGCAACATCTATACAACTACGCAAAGTTTTTTTTTGATTGGTGACAATTAAAAGCAATGTTAAGTGAACAGGGACAGCTCACGTTCAAATCTATCTCAAACAACTATTCCCTTGCAACGCTCTCTGTACCTGGTCTAATTTTTGTGTATTAGACAATTGTTTTCCAAATCTGCCATTATCTTACCATAATCTGTTCCATGTACTCGACATTTGTTTTCTGGTACATAAAAATTTCTGGGGATATATGTCATCACGTATGATTTCCAGGAAATCTGTACACTAGGGACTACAGTTAATGTCCTCGACAATGAAAGAGTGAACAATGGAAAAACTGAATAAAGGAAACTTTTCTCATGCATTACCTATTAATAATGTAAGCAAATTATGGAGTAAACAGTGGACCTAAGAATAGGTGAAACTTTTACATTTATGCTTCAGGTAAATGCTAGTAAGACACAAAAAGGTCAAACTCCACATTACTCAGAACTTGTGCAACATAGCAGTGAGACAGGTGCATCCCATTCTGCCCTTTACTGATTCACAAATGCTAAGTGTAATGATATATACATATGACTTGAAATAGACTTGCAGCTTATAATGCTTTAAAACTAAAGAAAAATAAACCAATAAATGATCATCTTGGAAGAGAATGAGAATACAATACATGTACACTAGTACTAGTATTCAGTAGCATATTCTAAATTGACATTGTAAATATGATGCCTGATGAATGTAAAGCATGAAACACTCACATGCACATATACACATATACAGTGGGAGAATACTGGTGGCCATACTGTAACTTGCTAACATGCCAAATAAATGAAAAGGCATCTTTGTATTTTGATCTGAAAAGCTGGCCCTTCAAATTTCAACATTGGAGCTGTAGCAAATACATTTTTGTGTATTTGTTGCCGGTACCATCCCAGAGAATAAAAAGACCATTACAAAGTGCATAGTAAAAAATTTATGGCACAGATTAAGAAATAATTAAGTACTACCTATTGTCATCAACATCTTTCCCAGGTTGCAACTGACCAGTAGCAGTGTTTGGGAAGCTATCAAAGCTTTCCAATCTTGACATAGACAACATTGCCATCTTAACAAGAAACACTAATTTTCAGATAATCCAATTTAACTGCTATCCAAATGTCGTACAGTGGAACAAGTTAATCTAGACACCATATATCTTTTTTCAAGAAGCATACATTGCATGCATCACTTGGATCATTATGAGCTGGAAACACTAATCAGTTTGATATATATGCAGACTTTCACAACAAATGATGCTGCACAAAAACAAGTTGTTATTTATGTGAACATTGTGGGCTTCTTGCCAATGGGTAAATGATCGCGAGTCACCTAGTGACACAGAAGATGAACTAAAAACTGCAATTTTTATCATGGCAATTGTTTGTACAAATGCCTTATCATAATGTCATGCGCAGAAAAATGTGCTGCAAAACATGTTGGATTCCAGAGCAGTTTTACCACCTGTGGGGTAATTCAGATTTCAATGAAGAAAGTACCTTGAGTTTACAGACAGTTTATAAACCACTTACTCGATGGCTCCACAAACATATAGGCCTAAGCCCAATGGAGCATTATCGCAATAAACTGGGCTGTTCGAATATCGATCTTTCAAGAGCCTAAATTGTCCATTACGTGACTTAAAACCTGTCTACTGCAATTGCTTGATTACATCATATAGCTGGGAAATTTTATGAAAAAACAAAAGACTTATTGAAGGGCTTATTTAATCATGATAAGGTCCAACACACCAACGACAAGTATTATGTAATACAGGTAATTTTGTAGTCATTTTTCCCCCCACAAATGAAGTCACATTAACACTGATAATTGAAGGAGAGCACTTGTTGGTATTAGTCATACAATTCATGAAAGACGGAGGAAGTAAACAAAAACATTATAATATTCTATCAACTAAAAGTTCAAGCATCACAGATGAGTGTTATTGACTTGTGGTTCATAAAACTAATGGACTATTAAAAAAAGGAAATATCTCTTCAGATGTTGCACCTTAGTTATTATTATTGACAATTAACAAAATAATTCTGTTAAACAATAATGGCTTTATAGGTCAATATAACACACAGTTTAAAGGAAAAGTGAATCTCATGGGTTTAATTTGAGAATAATAAATTACTAAAAAATCTATTATTGTAAAAAGTTAGTAATATTTTTGTTGCAATAAAAACATTTCATCATTATCATTATGTTATCTATCATACTCACAGTGTATACATGATGACTCCACATGCCCACCTGCAAAGACAAGTTTTAGATGTTCATACATTTTTGGATTTATAGCATATACATGTAAGCAGTATGATACCTTTTGTGCATTTTGGAAAATACTTTCATTTAAACAGCACTAATAAAATAACTAGAGCAAGATAAAAACAACCCCATGAAAAGCCAGCTATAAACCTATCAAAATATGTGTGGGTGACAAATTTTATATTTTAGTCAGACATAACTTCACAGTGTGCCTAAAACGTCGCCTATCTCCCAATGTTAAATGTGACGTCTGCAGTTAGAAACGCATGGTACGTCTGCCGAAAAATAAATTTATTATGTAACTTCCTGTGTTCTTGTGTTTTCATAAACAAGACAGCCTGCTATTTTCAAAACATCTAATAAATATCACATGTTAAAAATATAAATCATATTTTCCTTACGCTGCAATGGAAAGGGCATCATTTAATTATCCATGTACTTTTTTCACAACAAATATTTTTTTGACTAAGCATCAGCATTATGTTTAAATATTTGATGGTACTATTGTACATCAGACCATAGGTATCATTTACTTACATATCACAGGGCTTCCCATATCCTGGAATCTCTTCATACATTGACACTTTGAGCACTTCCGGAGCAAGGTATCCTGGGGTCCCACAGAGGTCTGAAAATAAAAGACTAATCATTTAAATTGAAGCCAAAGTATGATAATGTGAACAAGTAAAGAGGCATAAATGACAATCGCAAAAAATAATTCCATTTTCAGATTCAACAGTAATAATATCTTAAAGCAATTACAGTATAAGATGACTATCTGGACTACATGCACATTCTAACTTAGTACATTCAGAAAAATAGATGACTGATCCACGGTAGCCTCTGTATGGACACAAAGAGGTTCTGGCAAGGTGGAGGTTGTGTAAAAGTTTCAGTTAAGTTATCTGTGCTGAAGTCCCAGTACAAATGAATACATGTATGTCCTGCATCAATATAAACAAAGCGTATTCCGTGTTCAGATTCTGATCTTATGAAGTCAGTCTATGGTTAGAGATGGAACAACAAGATCATATGATGAGTATATTCAGAACAATACATATGTAATAGACAGTAACAGTGTGAAAGAGATACACATAAACAGACGATAATGACTTATATGCATCAAGCTGGTTTCAGATTATACATTCTCTAATTGAATTTGTTTCAGATTCCAGATATCAGAATTAGAAATTTCAATATCAGTTATTGTAGGTATTCGAAGAGTTAAATACCTTGTATCTCATAATCATCCTTTACAATTATTGCAAAGCCAAAGTCTGATAGTTTCACATTCATCTGATCATCAAGAAGAATATTCTCTGGCTGTAAACAGAAAACAAAGACAATAGTCACACAACTTGATCAGTTTGGAGCAAAAACGTGCATTCACTGCATTAAATTAAAAATGATATTTATATTACAATAGCTATTGCCCAAAACAATCGTAAACATTATATAATGCAGATACAACTAATATAAGGAACTTCTACAAACCTTGAGATCTCGATGCACAATGCTTTTGGAGTGAATAAAGACTACAGCCTCCAACAATTGTCGCATAATCTGTCTGAAATTAGTTGAATTGACATTTTACATATGACATAAGACCAGAAAAATTTACAACAAAATAAAGCACCATCACTGTTCCTTCAAATGAAAACAATGAAAACTACTTTTATACTTCTTTTTAGTAACACAAACGATAAATCTGAAATGTACTTGTCATCTAATCGATCAAATCATAATGATGCTGATTGCTCTATTTTCACAATGGTTATGTACAATGCAAGATTGTCATTAAACTAGCGTGCAAATACATGTACATCATTGATTGATACAAGTAGAACTTGTCCGTAATATTCGACATTTAATTACCTGGTTCGTTTTTCTGAAAACGTGACCACTTGGGTGAGGTAGTCGAACAACTCTCCCTTTTTGCATCTACAATGAGATACAAAAATGTTTGTATTTAACCTCTCATTGTATATTATTGTAGTATATTTTCTTTGATATTTTTATCAGTGCTGAAAAAGAAATTCTATTAAATGTACTGCTTCTCTATTCTTGAATATTCATTCTATCATTCCGTGCATAAATCACCGCCAATAACTTATTCTCATTTCTGATTGGTTGAGAGGCGTGCTCAACTGTGCGACTGACTGCACGGGCGCCTAGATTTGGAGGTTGAATTTAAATAGGTCACAGTTTCAAACTAATGCAGCCCCGCACGAGAACGTTACGATATGATTTATTTAAAACAAGAGGCCCATGGGCCTTAACGGTCACCTGAGCATCAACAAATATTAGCGAGATAAGCAGTTTGTGATGTTTTTTTCAGGGATTCCTCAATAATTCCCTGGGAATTCCCTGGGAGTCAAAGTATATGAAAAGCGACGCACGACGGACGACGGACGCCAACCCATAGCAATAGGTCACCTGAGTAAATACTCAGGAGACCTAAAAATAATACACACGTACTGCCACATGCCCATAGCCAAAGAGCACGCCCAGACTATTTCTGAGTTTATTATTACAACGACCAGCGGATGGTTAAAGTTCAGTGGTTTTTGATTTTGTGGTAGTATTAATTTAATTTCAGTATACTACGTGGTTTACTGTTTAAACAAATCACCGTGCACGGCTAAGTTTAGACTAGTGACGGTACATGGTTTATACCAAGATAAGAAAGTTTGCGTGCATATTTAGTGATTAATGGAAACTGTAATGGTATTTTCTTCAAGATAGAATGGTATTTGACCACTTGATTGTTGTGTCAATCGTGAAATTGAGCATGCTGACGTCTGATTTACCCGAACGAAGTGCTTAATTTCACGATTGACATGACAATCGAGTGGTCAAATCCTACAATATATCACATAACAAACAAGTAGTTGTCGGGACCGCCGTAAATCTCCCCTTCCCCGATCAGGCCATTTTGAAAAGTAGGCCAAAGTACTCAAATATCAAATCACATGAGGAGAGTGACATGGCCAAAGTACTCAAATATCAAATCACATGAGGAGAGTGACATAGTCATACAAAATGTCAAGTTTGGTGATGATAGGTAATAAAGTCTTCCCGGAAGACAGATAAACACAAATTCGTAATAATTTGTTTTTAAGACACATCGTAATTTCATCAAAAGTAGGCCAAAGTACATCAAAATCTAATCAGCTCTGGAGAGTATTACAACGAAGCTAAAAATGAAGTTTGGTAACCATAGGTCAAATACTTCTCCCTTAGAGTGGTAACAAGGTTTATTACGTAACGCTCGTAAGTTCAAAAGTTGGCCAAAGTACACCAATATCAAATCACGTGAGGAGAATGATATAGACATACCAAATGTCAAGCTTGGTGATGATACGTCATAAATTGTTCCCAGGAGACAGATAAACACAATTACGTTATAATTTGTTTTTAAAAACACATCGTAACTTCATCAAAAGTAGGCCAAAGTACACCAAAATCTATTCAGTTCTGGAGAGTAGTACAACGAAGCTAAATATGAAGTTTGGTGACCATAGGTCAAATACTTCTCCCAGTAAAGTGTTAACAAGGTTTATTACATAACGCTCATAAGTTCAAAAGTAAGCCAAAGTACACCAATATCAAATCACGTGAGGAGAGTGACATAGACATACCAAATGTCAAGTTTGGTGATGATACGTCATAAATCGTTCCCAGGAGACAGATAAACACAATTACATAATAATTTGTTTTTAAAAACACATCGTAACTTCATCAAAAGTAGGCCAAAGTACACCAAAATCTAATCAGCTCTGGAGAGTAGTACAACGAAGCTAAATATGAAGTTTGGTGACCATAGGTCAAATACTTTTCCCTGTAGAGTGTTAACAAGGTTTATTACGTAACGCTCGTAAGTTCGTCAAAAGTAGCCCAAAGTACAAATTTTTTTGAGAGGTACTTTTTTCCTCAAACAAGACATATTCAATTTGCAAATCAATAGCTCAAGTAGCCTTCGAGTTATCAGCCTGTTTATTTCGGACACATCCATGCACGGATGGACAGATAGACAGACAGAAGCAAAGCAAGAAATCCCCCTTCGGACTTCGTCCGGGGAGATTTAATAAGATAGCTTCTAAGCTGTATTGCACTATGACTAAATGATCAAAACAACTAGGGACTGAACAATGCACACTAGGGGTCGGATGGGTACGTAATTTTGAACCAGGGTGCCCAGCCATCTGTTCCCGACCCGTACCTGGCGATCACATTCCTATCAATATATGGTGCTTTTCTTGTGTTCATAAACTACTACATTTATGACCAGCTATAAGAACTCAAAGAAAATAAACTCCATTTTCTGTCTTATGTAGTAGCTTCATTTCCCCTGCATTGTAAATTTGTGCTGTGGTAGTACTACTCCCAAAACAAAAGCAATTTATATAAGATTAATCCAATATTTGAATGGCAGGCAGAAACAATAATAAAAGCAATTTAAAATTACTGGTGGTAGGGGGTCAAATGGTTAACCCGCAAGCAGTGATTGGTCATTCTGTGTGTGTTATATCACATCTGATGTAAATACCTCTAACGCGCCACAATGGGAAGTTAGTGTTGCAGTACTTCAGTGTACATAACGATTGATTCAATGGGAAACAAAGCATTACAGAGAATATCTTTTTGCATCATAATCAGACAGTAAGATTATTTATCAAATATAAGCTATTCATACACACATTAATAAAACAAAATATTGGAAAAGGTTGGAAAATTCAATTGCAATGAAAAAAACTTGTTAAAAATTCACAAGTTTTGATGTTCCACACTAAATCTATTAAAAAAACTTACTTATTTTTGTTATGTCTGTAATACAATATGGAGTCCACAAATTCCATTGATCTAAACATTTCTGGTTGAAGTTTAGTCATGCCGTACATTTGGCTCAATCTGTTAGTTTTGCGATTCACCTTTTCAATTTGAAAATCTTTAAACATTACTTCACTGATGTCAGTTTTCCACCTAGGTATAACATTCACAGGAAAGATTCCTTCAAAGGATATGGTTGTTAGGCCCCAATGCAATTCTGGTTGAAATAATTGGAAGACTTTCATGACGACAATTTCCTGGAGTTTTTGTAGGATGCAAAGATCTTGAAGATTTTGCTTTGATAGAAGTAATTTATTATTACTCCTTATCTCCTTTTTACATACAGCCAGGACAGAAGAGTATCCTTCATGAAACAGTTCCATATGCGGCACTATGGCCAAACTCGTGACAATGTTTTTCATTTCTAGATTTCCAAGCAAATCATAAAAATTATAGTTTTTGTAAAAAAAAAAAAAAAAAAAAAAAAAAAAAATACCAGGTTAACAATTTCAGGTCTCTGTGACTTTTTGATTTATTAATTCAATGAAAATAACAAAATGCTAATAAATACAAATTATTAAGCAATTCTATACGCAAAGTTTAAAGTTAATGTGTATTTCAATTTTCATTTCATAAATGACAGTAACTGACATTTCAATGGATTCTATAGCTTGGTTTATGCACTTTCTAGTCCACTTGGCGTATTAATTGTGTAAATTTCAAATCTAAATGGCAAACTACTTCCATATATACACTCATGAAATTATTAGTATTCTTGGGACTGAAACTGTACATTGTATATCAACATTCCTAGCAACTCGAGTCTTTGTATAAAGGACAGTCAGTAATTCACTAATCATGCTATATGTATAGCAATACTTTGTAATACAGCTATCCAAACCACTAAAACGGGTAGATGCATTTATAAACAGTGTGATAATATACAATTCATGTACTTAATTTCTACACAAAATATTGGCTATCCATGCAGATGGTCACTGTCATGGTCAAATTTTCTACTCTCTACTCTTTATGTAAGCTCACGAGGCATCACATGTGCTTTTGTTCTACTTATAGAATCCAATATCATAGTAACACAACAATAGACACCATTGAGATAATATAATAGTTCCATGTAACGTTATCATGATTTTTATGTGTGTCAATCACACATCGTAGGAATTGCTTTCAAAATGTTGAAGTTCACAATTGAACTTGGAAGAATCTACATTAAATATTACGAGTTGGTTCTTATTGATAAATGCTGACCTATTTCAGTGTCTTACATTATGACTTCTGGTCACTAGGTCAAGGGAAAATGGAGGCTTGTGGAGACATAAGTACTGTTATTGGTCAGTTAAGGAGGAGTGTTTATGCATGGACCCATTTATTGGCTGAAAACTGGGGTGTGTCTCCTTGTCATAAAATATCATAACAGAAATAAACAGTATACAAGCTAATGTGCTGACAGCAAGTTGACTATCAACAATGTTGGATCATAATAATATTATATGTGTATTAAATAGATTGACTTAATAAATCTTCAGAACATACATAATAACAATATTTTCAAATTATTTAGACATAGCAACTGTATTGAAAATTACAATAGCCAGTTACTGGCCTGCTAAGTCGAACTAATCATATTGCAAATACTGTTCTGTGTTCATTGGATTGAGCATATGGGGTCAACTAAGGTGACTGGGACAGACAGAAAGTTTCATACTTTTCTAACAGTAGCAATGTTCTGTTCCATTTATCAATGCTAAACAGAATGAAGTAAATGTGACTACATGTACTTAGTCTGGGATAGGTGGGAGTTTTTGACAAAATTAGAAACCTGTTTGTGAAGCAACAACTGACAAACAAAAGATAGTTCTGAGAGACAATAAGCAATTAGTTATTTATTATATTGATGAATAAAAAACCCCACAAATTTAATTCCGCACAAAATAATGAACTTTTATCTAAATTACGGAAAATTCAACATAGACAAAAATAATTGAAAACTATTTATAAATTAGGCCTGTAACGATATGCTTGAGCAACGATACAATACACAGCACGATACTTTGTTGGCAATGCAATACACATCACGATACTTTCCTTAATAATACTTTATGTATTTTAATATTTCCACACAGTAGACTTAAAATTAGCTGGTGGACTTGCAATTATATTTTCTGGAAGTTCTGCCATTTTGAATTACACGTAGTAATGACATTGGTACTACATTTGCTAGATTTACTAAATATACAAGGCAATTAAATCAATATATAGAGTCTACACAACAGTCTGTACACGCTGTATGTTACGACTAGTAGCGCAAGAAATCTATACAAAAATAGCGGACCGCCTTTCGCCATTCAATTGACAACATTTTGTTAGTAACGCGGTTCGCAATACAGCAAAGATGACGGCGCCCATACTCATGGAAAAAGACGAAGATTTACCTCGAATTATGCAAATATTTTGCATATAAATTCATTTAACAGTTATATCGTGAAAGTATCGTGCCATAGACTATCATATCGATACTTTAATTGTGAGTAAATAAATCGTGATTTAGCAATGCATCGGTGTATCGTTGCAGTCCTACAATAAATGCATGCTTATTTTGGTAAATGTTATCAATGAATTGATTGCAATCTTAAGTAAGTTATGTAGTCGGAATTCAATATTAAAATGCACTGGGGAATCTTAAAACTGCTGTAACTATAAGACCATTCATTCACAAATTCAGAGTTTTATAATACTTACATTTCAAAAATGAGAAACATGAAGGTTGGAGTTTCAAATGTTTCATGGAGCTCAACTGCAAAAGCAAAACAAAAATACATAATGAATACTTGTCTTTGGCGAGGGGAAGGATAAGAGGTGGTTTGATGCTAAAGCATTATCTACCAACAAATGCTGATACTAAAAGCCATGGACCTTACATTCTTATCATTATGTTTCATGAATACTTCCAGCTTAATCGCAGCATGTACATGTACATTCAAATGATCCACTATTGCTTGAAAAAGTAATTTTATTCAGGTTTAGCCAGGAGCTACTAGTTTTTAAGTCTCAAAACTCTGGAAACGTTGAAACATGTGTGGTACTATCCTAGACTTCTGGTTGCAACCAAGTGCCAGAAAGTGCCAAGTTCACACTAATGAGACCATTCCATACTCATATTCATTGGCTGTCTTTTTTATTGAGATCAACTAACTCCAACTAAAGCATTGTTTTATGGCCTAACTGTACATGACATTGGTTTTGCATAGAGACTAACTAAATTCTGAAGCCAGGCACTGGATCCAAGTATGGCATCATTAAAATGAATTCTATTAGACAGTGGACTAAGCAGAGGTATCAATTAATCTTTCTTCTTATGGCAGCCGGGCTAATTGGTTCAATATCATAACTTTCCACGAATAAATTTTATCAATGGGAAAATATTGGCTAACTGTAGCCATTTACAATGTGTACATGAGAAGACTGTTATGTTTGTGTAGCAGTTTTCATGCTTCTTCTGAGGAATAATTACGGTTAATATAAATGTAAATTACAATTCTAATATATAGCAGATAAATACTTAGCAGAATATAATATGATCGTATAGAAAACCACTAGAAAGACAGACTCGGGAGGGAGTTGAGATTGCAAGATGCAATGCAGACACTATACTTAATAGCAGATTAGACCACTACCAACCTGGTGTCAGGAGAATGATGTTCAGAAATTTATTTGATTAGATCTAGGATTATAAGACATATTGTAGGGTGCATTGCATTGTGTAAATTCATATGTAAATAGTAGATCTGAAACAAACGAGTAGTTAGGGTGCATTGTGTAGATGACTTAAAAGAGCTCTAACTAAGGGGTGGGTGGGGTGGGTGGGGGGGGAGGTTATTAAGTTAAAAAGACATAGTAAATACAGATCGTTGAATATCATATAGAAATTAGATATAATGTAAAATACTTATGAGGATTTATGTTGACTTGATATTGTTATTAATATGTAATTTCATTAGTTTTTTTATTGAAAAGGAGACTGAAGATCTCGAAACTAGTAGAATATTTTATCAATTTGATTTGTTTGATGAATAAAGCAGTGAAAAAGAGAATATAGTATTAAAATGATACTTAGCAGATACATACTTATGTGTTTGTGATCAGCACACATTTTCAGAATTTCAACTTCACGAATGGTTTGCTTTCTGAATTCTTCCTGCTGACCTTCATCTTCGCTTTCTCCTGTCAAGTCGATGATTTTAACTGCATACTCAACTTTTGTATCTTTTTGGATACACTTCCTCACTGTACTGCTGATACCCCTAGAGTACAAAATACTGATTAGTAATATCCTAACAACTAAACAAAATATAATAGTCTATAGGTGCATATGTAGTTTATTGAACTCAAACAATTCTTAGAAAGGTTATCAGCATTCAACTACAAAAGACTTCTAACTATTACCAGGAAGACCATGCTATTCTTCCTGCTATAGCTCATTGATAATATTTTACACAATGATATTTATATGTAAAAAAATGAACATATTTTTCATATAAGCTTAATTAAGCAAATATTATAATTCACAACCACCAGGTTTTTCAAATCTACTTACTTGCCAAGAACTTCTTTGACTTCATAAGAAGCATAAAACTCCTTACAAGTTGAAACTTCAGGCAAGCTATCCTGGTCATCATCGTCCATCATAATAGTCATGATTGCAGGTTAGAAATTTCCACTTCACATGAACTTATCCATTCCAAAAGTACAATACAAAGTTCATCTCTTTAAAGAATTGTTTAGCCTTTCAATGACTGTCATTGGTGCACTAAAAATAAAAGTAATTTAAACTTGTCTATTTTCACAGAATTGTCTGCATTAAGCAGGATAGTTCTGAGGTGCTACTTGTCAAAACCAGTAACAGACTACACTATTTTATTTTTATACTCTATTCTTTAATCAATACCAAACCATGGACGACCACACTTCTAATCATCAAGTAATAATGATCTGCTATCTTCAAATTAAACAAGGTACGCCCCAAAGTCCAAACATATACCTATTACCTATTCATGTACTTATTAATTTAGAGCTTTCATTTGTGAGCAAGAAATCTGTCAATGTCGAGGGCTGCGTCATCTTGCCACAGCAAGGTATTAACTATCAAATATTATAGATAGATATAGCTAGAAGCACGAATTGGTAAAGATGGGCCATTGGGCGTGCGTTAACATCATGGAACTCGCTTATAAAATCTGACCAATAATTAAGAAGCCCTACTGCCAAAATGTTCAGCCACAATATAAAACGTCAGACGTACTATTTTACATTGCCAAGTAAGAAAAACCAAGTATTGATTTTGTTTTTGACGCAAGTCTAGCCCGTCGAATATTCCAAACTGAAAAGACGCTTCTAAACACATGGGTAGTTATTGCAGCACTGAATATATGTATAGTGCTTATGCAATTCCCAGAAACCCACAATGAGTACTATACAGACAGGTCTATTTATTTGAACTCTTCAGAACAGATGCTAAATCGAAATTTTTGAGTGGTTTGAATAGATCTACCCCGATGATTAGAGCATAAATCGCACTGTTCGGCCATGCACACTATGAATTCTACGTATGATGTGAACTCTCCATTGTAGAAGTCACTAAATTGCAAGTCATACATAGAATTCCCAGAATGTGTGTATGGCCAGTTTTTGGGTTTTAGATCTAGTGATTGGTGCTCTACTAGAGTCTACTCCCCAAAGAATTTGAAGAGAAGCAGTACTAAAGTACTACTTAATCTTATGTGAAAATTGCCACTTTGAGTTAGCATGTGCATATCCAGCATTAAAGCAATAGGCGAGACTTTAACTATGTAAAAATTGCTTTTTGTTAAATATTTTTCCTATGCTGTGCCCGTGGGTCTGTTTGTGGCCGGCCATTGCAATCATATTTGCATGTTCAGGATTTTCCCCTTCAAAAAAGTTCAAATTATAGAAATATAAGGACAATGTGATCATACTTTTTGATACTAATGCAACAAATGGCTATTACCGATTCCTGTAAGAGTAAGTTCTAATAGCTTTACGTTTGTAATCACATGAAAATCGTAAAAATAATGAAGAAAATATGTATCTATCCAAAATGTCAATTTTCCACACAACCTTGACCTTCAGTATTCTAAATCTAGGTCAACGAATGATCAAGGTACGTTATGTTAAAATATTAAAAGTAAGCGTTTACGTTATGACTTTTAAATATGGACTTTCACAATGCAATCTGTAGGTCTAATTCTTAATCTGTACCAGCCAGTTTGATAAATGATAAAAATTATTAGATATTTTGAATGATATTTCTAATGTATCAATCATACAACATTGTGCCCTAGAGAAAATGCAAACAAACTTTTAGTGGAATGGTGTCAAATTCTGAGAAGAAAATAGGGAATATACCATGCAAGCATTGAAGTGGACAGAGTGAGGTGCGGGGTGAGGTGATGGATCAAGGAAGTCATCTGGGATCATCTGGAAGTTTTGGCCACAACACCAACTGTTGGTCAGCAGTAAAACGTTCTATACTGGTCTGAAGACTTAAACGGCCGGACAGGTTGTGTAAAGTTAGCAAGTACTAGTAGCACGTATGTGCACATGTTTCAGATTGTTTCTACTGGTTGAGTGAAAATTAAATTATATTTTGAATACCGTGCAAGTAGTTATTGAAATTTTTATGTAATGGTCAATCAAGTTAATCTGTAATTTAATGTGATGAAGGTCCACCATGGAAATAAGTTGCAAGACATTTTTAATTTGATATTACCATATTCTATATTACTGGGCATTATATCAATTTTTTGTTTATAGTTATGCCTTAAAAGATCACTGAAGATACTCCTTTAACATCGTATTTTTACCTTGCTGTATAAACTAATTTTATACTTGAATTAACCTCTCATGAAAATGGGAGACTACATCAGTGTGATAAACAAGGCAAGATGGACACAACACTTAAAAAGTGTTGTCGGAATAGTAGCCAATGCTCAAGTGTATGACAACAAATTTTGTGTGACAATGGTGCACTACCTTTTTTTTACTTCAAACACGTATATGATAGAAATTATGTCCTTTATCAGTGGTTGTCTTAATAATGGTAGATTTCTGTTGATTGTTTGAAAAAGGTTGCATGTTAAGTTATGACACATATCTTTTCAATTTGTATACAGCATAGCCCACCCCCCACCCCACTCCCATTTAATAGACCACCTGAACAAGATCTTAGCTATTGCCTAATCCAAATTGTACATATTGTTCAATAAAATATGTTTAAACCAACAAGATCTTATGTATTCCAAATTTCCAATACTTATGTATTCTAGTTCCAACCCATGATTAGTCATCATTAGAGATCAAACCTCCAATAAAATAGACCACCTACTGTACTGAGACCACATTTTGAGCTACCGGTATTCTATTTAGACAATGAGAGAAGTGATAGGGAGTCTTTACATGTATCTCAAGTCTCAAAATTCAATAAACCAAGAAATGATATTTTGTATATTTTATTGAAGTGACCACGCCCCTTCTCTGTGGTTCAGTTGGGCATAGATATTTTTCTGCATTTACAATATTTTCTAAAAATTCCTCACACACCAATCAACACGATATATAGAAATAGGAAGAGACTTGTAGACAACAATTAAACATCATACTGTAATTTCAGGAACATGTATTTTGAAACTAAATGTAGTAAATTCATTTCAGTATATATTTCTATCAACTTCATAAAATATTCATCTATGCTTCATACGATATAATGCATAGATTTTTTTATCTTCAACTTTAGATGTTCATTATATGACCATAATTACTGAATACGAGTCCTCAAATGATGATCGTATTGGAATAAAAAGGTTATCAAATAAAATACACAACAGGGAGCTATGAGCTCGACATTAATTTTAGAATGAATGGGGGACATTGCATTGTAAAAATAAAACTTAAATTGAAATACATTTACAGTAAATTGACTGAAATGTTCTGAAATTGCAAAATGATATTATAGTAATACCAATGAGAGAGAAATGGCTGATATACACAATGAAGCGATGATATCAAAGAGTTTACCCTAATATTCAACCAACATTCATTTCAACAATAACAATGAATACAAGCTACAAATCTACTTAATGTTACCATTTCATGGCTACCAGGGAGGTACTATATTAAAACTGTCAATTCAAGTTACAACTTACGTATGAAATTGGTCCATCACATTTACGACATTTTACACACACAGCTAATTTCAATCTATCTATAAGGCTATGAAGGTACAGTTGATGCTTATTTCTACACAAATTTCTCACAGCTTAAAATCATACAAAGACCTTGAATCAACATACACAAGTACCAGTATGTACAAAATGAAATGATAATGAACTACATAGCATTAAAGCTGCCTTCAAAATAAAAAACAATTGCATTCTCAATAAAATATTCAATGTTTAATATAAACATTTATGCATCATTCATCAAATATAAAACATGGGAAATTAATTAAAAATTAATATATCTTAGTCTCCAAAGATAGCAATAAAATGTTGACAAAGTTCTTCAGAATGATATGGCTAAACTTGACTTTCAATATTTGTGAAAAATTTTCTATTGTCGTTTTCCATGAACATTTAGTGAAATTATGAAAAAGATTAACATGAAAGGTATCTGAATGGCAATTCTACCATCATGGGAATAAATCTCTTGCAAATATATCTGATGGTTTCGGTGAAAGCTTTTGTTTCATATACATCTTGCATGTATTTTGATTTCCTGGAATGAATATTGTCACGGATGATGCTTTCTAGTGTGACTTGTACTTTTACACCAATTGACAATCAATTGCAATCATGGTATGAAACCATTTAATTTCATATAAGCTATGGGTATGATTAACAAAGTAAATATGACTGAATCTTGAATAAATTTTGAAATAATATTTCATGATTAGGACATCCAAATATCTTAATGTCATCACCAATACAACAACCTGCAAGTCAATTACAATATAACAACAGTCATCAAATGTAAATACTGGTCCACACATACTGCAAATAACAATATCACATGTGCAAATAACCAACTACTACTACCTAGTATCCAACCACTCATCATGACTACCTTCTCAAAAGTTTTTATCTAGTTAATATGAGAAAGAAATACTAATTTGACTCCAGGCATATGATATGCAATGAGCATTTGCAGCCAATGTCACCACTAACGAATGTGGATTTAGTAGTCCATGTAGTTGGGATAGTAACATAAAATAAAATTTTGTCCAAAGCATCTATGACGATACGCGATTGTCCAAAGTGCACAGGAAGCTAATCTCTTTCGTAATGGAGTTGGATGATTTCCTTCTGTAGCTCATTTATATCAAGTGAAAAAAGATTATTACACTATAAAACTATGACTTGTGAGCATTGATCACTTCATTTTTTCTCTAGGAAGTTGAGTGAAAAATTATGAATTCTGATGTGATAGCTTAAGCTGTGTTGAGTACTTGTTTGTACTTTTAATAAGTAAAATTCTGTAACAATACAGTATACTGGTATGTATACAAATGTAGAGATATGTCTCTATTCTTAAAAATTATCCATCCCCATTTCTTGTGGCACATATACTCTCATAAAAAATCACACCTTACATACCCCTGCTCACATGTGTAATGTAGCTCTTAGTGAAATATGGGAGCATTAGTATTGAACTATACCTAACTCCTTAAGTGCACATAACGTAAGCAGAGTTGGTAATATAGTTATACTTATTACTTGCAGAATGTTCCTGCTTTCATAAATGAAGGGAACATATCCACTAACTCATGATTCTAACTATCACAATGTTTTTCCCTTCAAAATTCACCACTTCAACATACATTCACCACGTCTGTTCACTTGAAATATTCCATTTTTTGTCACTGGCAAAACTGAACATGTTTTGCCAGTACATAGAGTTCAATGGACATTTCGGTGTCTATCTGCTAAACAACAGGCACATTCACTTTCTGAGCTACTTGACGTTCATCTCTTGGATTGTACCCCATGTTTTTTCTTTGAAGGAACATGTGGATTTCGCGGAAGGCTGGTCTGTACATTTCTTCCCGGTTCCAACACTCTACCATTAGGTCAAAGATTTCCTGTAACATAAAATAATCAGGTATAGAATTATACATCTATCATGAATCATGTCACCATTTGGGCTCAATATCTAATCAACAAATTTCTTCTCTATTGTTCCTTTTGATGGTATTGATAACCAAGTGAGTTCGCAGCTCACACAGCAAAGACTGAGTATCACCAAATAGTTATGTCAGACATTCTAATCAGTAATTTGTCAATTTCACACAGCGTGTCTCCACAGTTGTAGCTCAATGTCATACAAGACATTAGCGACACCAAGCAAAGGGAAACCTCATGCAACTTGGCCACTGAACTGCAGCTGCCTGGGCTAGTCACAGCAAATTAATATGTGGGGTGGGTTTATAAGGAAGTGGGATGTGGGAAAAAAGGTTAAAAAAAAGAAGGATGTGGGAAGAAATGCCCTAAAAGATAGATGTGGGATTTCAATGAAGTATGATGTGGGAAAAGAGCCTTAAAATATTTGGGATGTAAGAAAAAAGATAAAAAATCTAGGGATTTGGGAAATAAGGCCAAGAAAATGAGGGATGAGAGATTTCTTGACCCCTTATAACCCCCCCCCACCCCCAACCCCCATATGTATATGACTTCAGTAACGCCTTAAAGACAAAGTATACCTTCTCTCTTAAATACAGAGCATTGCCAACATACATTGTTTTTATCTAATCATAATGTTTCTTCCTTCAATAATCTGAAATCATTTGTTGTTGTTGAATAATTATTCACGAAACAAAAAAATACAGTATGCCTCCACTAACCTTTGGGCAGTTAGGTGGCTGTGGTAAAAGCACCTCTTGACCATCATTGCGATAGTAGTGACCACAGTTTTCGATCACCATCTCATCACCAAGGTGGTCATATGGTTGCTCGTGCAAACAAAAAAGTATCTCCCATAGAGTGACAGCAAACGACCACACATCAGACTTGGGAGAAAACTTCCCCTGAAAAACAGTTTGTTTTTATGAAATGCAGTCTTGATTCTGTCAATTGCTTCAATACATTGTAATGATGTGAAACTGCTGCAGAAAATCCAACAGAATAATGGCCATTATGAATAAGTTAGACCCATGACTTACGAGTAATACACTCTCCCATGCCATCCATCTTATCGGAAGCATGGCTTTGCCTTCTATCCGATAGTAGTCACAGCTGTATAAGCTTCTGCTCATGCCAAAATCGGATATCTTGATGGTATAATAGTTTCCAACAAGACAATTCCTTGTAGCCAGGTCCCGGTGAACCATGTTTAATGTCTCGAGGTATTTCATTCCAGAAGCTATCTGAGTTGCCATGTAGATCAAACATCCATAACTGTAAATTGATATGCAAAAGTTGCAATAAACTATTTAATACTTATACATACATGTAAAATATATCTTAATTTCAAAGAACATCGATCACATTTTTTGGTTCTCCATAGTTACCTGAGTGTCTTCACTTGCTGGTTACGAGCCAGGGTGCTTTCATCAGGAACATGGTGCTGTAGAAATTGATTAAGATCTCCATACCTAAAAGGATAATAATATGATTCACTTAATCACTTTAATATGTCTCTCTCATCGCAGTCTAACGTCAAAATCACAATTTAAATAATAACTAGACAGCAAACTAGGAAACATAAATCCGTAAGTCAAATAATATTATAATCCATAATCATCGGGATACTCATGTCTCATCTCGGCAAATCTTTTGGACTATATTTAAAGATCAACAATTGTCCGTGTATATCCAATCATAGGCAGCCACAATTACTCATTGAACAGCACTTTACTGGTAGATCTAGTATTAAAAAAAACTTACTTCATGTATTCTACAATAACACAGAAAGGCTCTTCCCGAGTACACACTCCAAGCAACCGCACAATGTTGGGATCTTTGAGTTTGGACATGATTTTCACTTCTTTATGGAAATCCGCTCTGAAAATGTTCACAAGTATTGAAAAATGAGAAACATGAATAAGTATTGATAATTTTATAATAATAATAGTTTGTCAATATCAAATCAACTGATTTGGCACATATAAACTAACAAAAATCTGTACTTGCATAATTATTACTGCATAATTTTCATGTTTCAAGCCAAGTAATACCAGTACAGTAACTATAAAATTTTAGATTAAAATTTAACAGATTCTCTATATTAACCTTGCTTGTGCATCAGCATCATGCCTGAGGATTTTCACGGCTACCATGATTGATCTTGAGCCAGTTCGATTGACGAGGAAATCATCCTCCAGGAAATCTGTAACTCGCACTGCCTCACACAGGTGCACCTAAAACATGTGAAGTCAACTTGTAGACGTCTATCTAATGATGGCAAAAACAATAAGAACAGAAACTAAATACCATAAACCCCTAACTATTAGACTGGAAAGTTTATCATTTCATCTTCTTGTACAGGTTGGAGGGGTGCTGTGTGTTTATTAGATGTTTTCATAGTAATAGTACAATGTACTGAAGTACTGATTGCATTGTGATTGCATACGCCCACACAGAAGTGGTTTAGAAACACATTATGTACACATTTTAGTACTCTTTCACTAGTAAATAAACATACAAAAATAGAAAAAAGCAGGATGAAATAATTTTCCAATGGGAAACTCGTATAATAATGCTGTTTATAGTGTGCATTTAGTTTAAAAGAAGTATACTGTATACAGTTACAAAGTGTTATGTTTATAGGTACCTCTCCAAACTGTCCTTCTCCCAGTTTCTCTACAAACTGTAGATGCTCCCTGGGGAATTCCATCACAGCAAGATCGTCTTTCCACAAGAGGTCAAGATTTCCTGGTACTGCATATAGACTGTTACCACTAAAACCCTGTATAGAAAATACAAATCAGGATATCTAATTTATTATGAAACTCATATAATAGCACTTTGATATTTAAATGTACTTATTGCCACAGCCTAGCTTGTACAACGCCTATCACATTTCTATATTCGTTGTGGGTTTATGTGTCACTCAAAGATGAAAAAGTGGATGTACCAATCGATAATGCATAAATATGACTGTGACATGTACCATATGTCAAACATGCAATGTATTTTCAGTATTGTGTGTGACGGTTTAAATTTTTGGATGAGCATTGATTTTCAGCATAGAATCCACATGGATATTGACACTTCTAGTATTTACCATAATTCAATAACAACATTTACATGGCCACAAAGTGTGTTACCTGCATGCTGAGAGTGTCATTTGCTCCAAACATGGCTCTGGGGTGGGGAGGTGGGGGTGGGGGTGGCGGACTTTCATCCCTGTAAGGTGCTGGCTCATATCCAGGGGCTGGAATAGCTGTGTGTAGGCCATTGATAAACGCAGACTTGGTCACATCGGGAACAGCATATTCACGAGACGTTGCAGTGTCTGTATTGTAGTGTTCAGCTGTAAGATGAAGTTAAATTAAATATCTAAATGTCTACGCAATCTTTTAATAACAGGAATATCTTAAGAAGATTATTAAGCATTTATTGAATTTAAGTTCTGATTGGTACAATTACCTAAAAGCACTAAACACCTGTATTTTCCTATTAGAATAAAAACGGTAAATCATTTTTCGATTCTTATAATAATAGACATTATTCTTTAGTGTATTACATTAATTAGTTACATTAAACAAAGGTGATCAAATTTGGGTTGTCAGTTGAAAATGGTGTCCATTTCTGACGCTTACCCCTCTACAGGTTGTATTATTTGACATAGGGAGCTCCATTTTGGTTTGTAACTTGACAATGGTGAAAAAGCAGAGCCATAGTCAATTGACATGTTTTCAATTAACTTGTCACGCAATCTGGTTTGTCACTTCTGGTGATGCTTTTCATGCTTCATATTTGAATGAATGTTCAAAAAGAATTCTACAGTGCATTAAGTTTTAAATATTGATTTCACTGTACCGTATACTTTTAATAGCATGCAAATATATATCAAGTATATATAATATAATCAAAAGCAAAATCACAGTATACATTAATTATAGTCCAGAGACAAAATGATAAAATACTGATTAAATATATTACACTAATATATATGGATTGGGAATACTAAGTCTACATTTGATGTCATAAACATTCTACATGATTTTTATGAGTATTATTCAGTAATAGCACATGCAGAGAAGAGAAAAGTTGAAAGACTTGCGTTTTATCTGCAACGACCTTTGTTGACAACATTCACACATGCGATATAATAGAGATGTCATAGGAAATATCACAATTCGAATGAACACGTGAAGATTTTTGTATTGCTTTAAGTGAACAGTTGATTTAATTTGTTTTTAAATCAAATGTTCAAAAGTAATATGATTCTTTTTCTAACTTACTTTAATCATAATGCTTATTGCCAATATGAAATTGTAAAAATGAAATAAAAAAAATCAATTCAAAATAATTGCCTGATATCATTAAAATTCCTATCAAAGCTCTATGACATATCTATCACAAAACACATTCACCGTTCACCACCAAGCAACATTTGCTAACATGAGAACATTGTGATTTCTCAAGTCCTCTCACTCACTTCAGGATTGTGTTATATTCTCATGTTAGCTACAAAGACCATCTGTGCATGAGGTACACCTCTCAAAGAGCATAGTGGTATCAGTTCCCGCAGTTTCAAAATAAGCGAGATGTAAAGAAATATCTAGGTTTGTACTGCATTAAATATTCCAAAGCAATGCTACTAGTTGTTATCTTCGTCTGACACAATGCAAACACGTATGAACAGCCCACAAACCTGCCGAGTCAGGGGTTTTCAATGGAGGTAGCTCAGGAAGTTTTCGCCCTTGTATACCATCAAAAGGTTCACGGTACATATCCACTCCATTTGCAAGCTTGAGCGGGTCCTCACTCGCTGGTGGTGGTGGAGGTATGATGACGTCTGGAGAGCGAGCAGGTGACGTCTGCTCTTCACTATCCATTTCATGTGTAGCTATACTATTATACATATTGCCGTTTATAACCTTACCATTGGCCAATGACCGCAGGTCGTTCAAGTTCATCATCACTGGGTGCTCGAGCTGTTTCTCATTGCCGTTGTGGAACTTGCGGCGCCGGTGGCGTATAACAACAAACAGTGTAATACCCAAAAGCAGCAAGAGACAAGCCGCAATGGCACCAATTATGATTCCGATATGCTGGTCATTAAGAGGCTTGGTTTCCTCCTCTGGAACAGGTTTTTGGTTGTCATTTGCGAATTGCTCCTGCCCAGAATTGGGAATAAGATCCACTTGCACGAAGTGAGGATGGCCATTAGAGTCTGTTGGGAATATGGGAGTTTTGTCTCCAGGTGGGATCTTCTCTTCAGAGTAATTGCCTATTGGTATCGCTGAAACGTAAAAATAAAAAGTTGTATCATAAAAGTGACACACTTCCAAGTTGAAAACAATTGAAAAAGGGCACTTAATAATCATAACATATTTAGTACATGAGAACTAAAATATGGAATTTTAATGTCATGCAGCACCAAATTAGTATACCGGGGGTAAACATATAAAATGATAGTACATACTTGATTCAAACTTGATTTCACTAATCATCATCCATCTATCATCAAAGAAGAGTTGAATTTTGACATAACGGCCTATGCGATAAGGTATTGGAATGATGACAAATCTTGCAAACTCTATCAATGTGTCTCTCATATACTCAAACACTACAGGATGGTCAGGGAAATACCTGAAACATGAAAAATATTATTTTAACTGATATCAATGAAGACACAGAAGATCGATTCAGGTAATTTTGTCAAAAATTATACCTCAAATAAAAAATAAATTAACAATACGCATAAATATATTTGCGCATACCTTCCTGCCACGCTGAAGTATATCTTGACTTTCTTGAAGACTCTAACATCTTTGGAATACATATTATTACAATGTATTCTAATATCCGTGAAATTTCTGACTTGATCAAATTCAAATATTATTTCCACTGGCTGTGTTGAAGAAGACTCATTTTTCCAACCAATCCACTCATACCCTGTAAAACAAAATACAATTAAATCAATGTGAAGTCCCTCACCGAAATAAGTACATAAGTATGTGTTAATACAATAATTTTTAATCTATATTTCTCAAAATACTGACATGCATTAGTGTTTCAATAACTTTATTTGGCATCTGTATTGCCTCTTTGGGAAGTGAAATCCTTTATGCATCGGAATGTTGGGCATCCAGAAAAGAGGATTGCACTGCATAGAAAAGAATACTGCGGCCTCGTAAGTTGACACATGGCTGGTACAACAGTTACATTGGGCCTACCCTACCTGAGGGCCCTGTTCCAGCTGATGTTAGCAAGGGGCAGATGGTTTGAATGATTTATGGCCCAATGGACAGGTTAATTTTTATGGGTTTCAATAGGAACACAATGAAGAGAGAACACTTTTTGTCGATGAGCGAATTTTCATGTGCATCATACCCTGATACATAAGTTGCAAAATCATATTAGTACAACATTCCTATAGAAACAAGAGTTATCACAGAAATAACGGGAGGGCTGCCATTATATATAAGTGAGGATCAACAATCCTGGCATTTTAACCATGGACATAGCTGAGGACAGGGCTGACCGGACTCTGGAGAGATGGTACACAAAGAAAGCAGACAGTTCAGTGTCTTCAGATAGGTAGACAGCGAGAAATACATAGAGCTGTAGCGATTATAAATAAGATCTCTCACCTTTCTTTCCCACACCAGTTGGGTCTAGCCTGAAGTTTGAGTGGCCCTCCTCCCCGTCTATGAGCTGACCAAGGCCTCCCTGAAGGTAGTCCTTGTGCACTTCCCCATCATAGGTCCAGTCAAAGAGGTCGACCTCTGCACCTCTCCGCTGGCCTTGAGGCATGTTGTAGGCAATGATACCCTCTGAAAATATACATGTACATGTACAAGTAAATAAAAAGGTATCATTGTAGATGAGATAGATCAGCGTACTGCATGTAATATTTATAAATCAAATTATGACTCCATGTTAGGTGAGGACAATATCACTTGATAGATTTCCAGACAACATGGCATATACGTGTCTCTCGATTATTAGTACCGGGTAGGCCTATGCTTAATTGGTTTGAGCCTAAACTGTTGTAAATCTAAATATGTCAGTAATTATAATTAAAACTAGATGTTTACTATAATAATACTCAGAAGAATAATAAGTAAAGGCCACTGAATGATAGAATTATATCAAGACTGAATATAGCTAGGTGATGAAGGATACATCATATCAGTGTATTAGTTTATGGAATGAGTTTACAATATAGCTCTTTTCATGTATGGCGATTACTGGCAAGTTTTTCATAATTGACATTTTCCTTCCCATACATCATTTACAAATACTTCAGTAAAGTAGAAAAATGCAGAGTAAAATAAAATCATTTGACAAAAGTATCTAATATTTGTTGAAATCGGAACATAAAATAATGCAATTCATGTATGAGATACTACAAACACATTGCAAAAAAACTCATGCAATTACACCTCATATATTATGAGTTCATTAATAATAACACGACAATGACATTAGTCATTTGAATGGCATATAAATATAACATTTTTAGTTTAGTCTATTGTAATAACTTTTCCAAGTTTGAGTGATGATTGATTACAAGACTAGGAACAAATAGATGTTATGATAAGTACAGTAATGGGCATAATTTGTCATCACCATTATTATTTTATCATTGATGCCATTGATCTTACTCTATTTCCTTTACTGTAGACATTATGAGTATTTTATGTGTCATCATGTATATCAGTTCCCACATCTTAATGTATTTGGAGTATTTGTGCCATTAGATTACTGCTTTCAACACATCAAGAAGTGAGATCTTACATACAATGAAGACGCATAGTGGTAGTAATTTTCACTGTTATTCAAAATCATGTTTTATGCCCACTGTGACATTCATCTGATAAAGGTTTCCAGAGGACTTCAAACTGTTGATTGAAACCAATATATGATTCCAATCAAGAGAGAAAATGTCAATAGACAATGGGACGATAGTAGAGGAATTGTATCTGCAGATGCAGATATGTTTATACATGTAGATATATAGTCCAACATTCACTTAATTGTAAATATGTAGCTTATTATTGATATATAAATATCAAGTAATTCTTTAGCATGTTAATATAGCCTGGATCTAAAATTATTTCCACACTGAAAAAAAGATGAAATAATTGCTTAAGAAATTTAACTGCCAAAAACATGCAAAAGAATCTTCCAACCCCTGTAACCGCCCCTCTTTACCCAATCCCCACCACCCAAACTGCCTGCCATGCTTTGTGTTTGATAATTTCATAACACTCCGAACTATAAAAAAACCACTCCACCTACAACACATTAAATGTAAAAAAAATATCGTACCTTTCCATTTGCATCCATACAGTTCAACCCTCATGCAAATAGTACGTGGGTGAAGGGAGAAAGGCACAATGCGCACGATGCGCGCAATGATGGGTGGATTCACCTCACGCTGCTCTTCCAGGTATGTATTCTCATTCCCATTAAACACCTGAAATGAAGGATAAAAACCAATTACATTTCTACATAAATTGGTCAAACATATCGAATATGGAAGCAGCCTATAAAACTTGACTATGATGACAAAATATCTATTAAAGTCTGTCTCAACATGAAAATAGCAGTTTTCAAGAACATGTGAACTTGTACCCTGAGGTAAAAACATACAAGATATATAACACACTGTGCACTTTGACCCCTCTAGAAAATATTATGTAAGTGAGATACGTCCGTAAGATACGTTTGATGTAACATTATGACATGTAAAGTACTGCACTCTGTAAAGTTTACGGAAAATACACAAACACTTCAGTATCTTACAATGTATACAGCGATTTGAGTTATTTTGCCATGGATTTTATTTACCCTTGCCAATTCTGCACCAAATGATGTTACTTTTATAGAAATGCGTTTTGGTTAAAGGAAGTAATATGCGACAAAAGGTGGGTTTGGATAATTAAAATCGATAGCATACATGTTGTTGATAATGTTTTTTCAACACTTCAACAACACACATTTTATCTTATTGCTTGTTATGAGCTATATGAATTCTACAATTGTAAGTAATTTTGGTCCCTTAAGAGCACAGTTATTTCAACTTACTTCCCATTAATCATAAGCTATTTTGAGCTTATTACGTCTGCCAGATGTCAATGTTCTGACTTCAGTGGCCTTCACATAGAATAAGCACCTTTCCTTACAAAGAACTTGACTATCAGTGTCCAAAACAATTTGGACGTTTGCTCACTCTTAATGATAACATTTTAAAATGTTATGTATACAGTTCTTTCCACAGATATTCTTCATTACGTTCAGAAAATATCCCTTATTTCTATTTCAATGAAAATTAACCAATCAATGACTTCATATTAGCCGTCTTTACATTATAGTACTATTATCAAAGAAAAAGAAGAAAAAAAAGATTATTCAAGAATTGAATCAAAGTGCTTGAAAATCATAAATTGATTAAACATTTTACACCGAGCTCTGATTGCTTCTACTTTTGTGGCAATTTATAGAATGAATCAAGTTATGCTACCTACCAAGGTAACAAAATGGCCCCCAAGCCACTGGACAGACCACAAATGATCAGCCTGGGCATTCAATATGCTAACATGGCCACAAAATGGTGCTAGATCAGCTGCTAAATGGTACTCTGAGTAGCATGTAATGGAACACCTTTGGTACATAATAGAGTATTTGTGACACACAAACAAATCTCTTCTAATCATGACATGAATATTTATGACATTGTTGTTTGGCTATTTGAAACTATATTTTACTGTATCACAATTCTACAATGCACCATAATCAATCTTCTAGATAGCAATCTCTATCCAGTACTTCTTAGATATATTTAGGAAAGTGTGATATGTTTCACACAGTAAAACCCCGAGACTACCTCTATAATAAGACAGAGATGACCTGTGTAATAAGAGATTTTCTAGGTACCGAATCCAAGTCTGGCGGGTGGTCTTAATAGAGAGGTTTAGCTGTACAATATATCAATTGCTATATATATATATACACATGAAATCGTGATTGCAATGTTAAATATTTGTACAAATGTACAAATTACAGAAAAATGCTTTTTTATATTTTTCAATACACCCCGGTAAGCATATTGTCTATGGCCTTGTGCATCGATAGAAAAGGTGCGATAATGTAGTCTATGAGCCAATGTGGTACAATAAAGAAAATGAGTAGGAGAGCTTCTCACACGTCTTGGATTCACCCATAATGCCCTTAATGGCACCTAAAAGATGTCTGGCACCATCCTAGTCCATCAACGGGTTTATATGGAATGAAGGAACACTCAAATATCTTCCGAAGTTGAATGCGGCTCCAATAACAATTTTTAAAAAAAAATTAAAAAAATTATCAACTTAAGTGTATGTTTGATTAAAAATATTTTGAGAATGAGATGCGTCTTATTAAAGGTAACCAACCATTTTGACTATATATTTTTTCATTACACTAATATATTATATAAGCATTATCCGTCAATCGAAAATGAAATATATCCCCATACTCTCATAATAATGAGATTTTGAATGACATTATGACATAGTTAGGAGAAAAATAATGACATTCACTAGATGATTATAAAACAATATTCGTTGTATATTCAAGACACCATAAGCATTAATATGTGTACTGTCAAGGTCTCTGTGCAGCGGTGCATGAAGTCTCATATGGCAGACGGAATCTCGCAATCATGGAGCACCCTTCTAAATGGGTCTTGCTCAATGGGTTTGTGATTGATTATGTGACTATTCTGTTCACAACAGTGCTTTTGTAATACCTTTTTCCAATTTATGAACATAAAGATTTTAAGCTGTCCTGCACTTATTCAAATTAATTGTCTTGTTGGTAATAACGGAAATTGAAAATAAAATGTTCTACTTATGACAAGTACCGGTACGTAAAGATCATCACTGTATAACATAAAATGTGAGTCATTTTTGTATTTCTGTTAACTTAATACAAGCTAGTCACTGAACGTACACCATGTAATTCAAACAAAATCTAATATCATCCATTTGCTTGTTATAAAAGTCTACATACATGTGTGTGACTTATGAATATTGCAATTTAGGATGACTTTACCAGTGTTAATACACACAACTAACTGTACAGCACTATAGCTGTTTACACCCTTGACTATATGCTCACAAGCCTACATGCCAATGTTTTTTAACCTTGAAGTACACATTTTCTCCTATGGATCTTCCAAATACCCCAAATGGATTACAATTCCATGCTTACTAGATTTCACATTTAGTAGGAGTGTGCAAGCTTTTCTTGCTCACTATTGAATGCTTGTGTTTGATAAGACTTACAAAACTGCATGAATACTATGTATATTTCGGTGCAAAAACAGTCAATAGATTCAGGTTCCAATGAATGGATAAGAATTTCCAAATCAAATAATTCAATTAAATTTAAAAATGCTTAAAATATCTCCTAATTTTACATTATGTTTTTATCTATAGTAAGTGCTTCAAAGTTGATGGCACTGGCTCATAATGTGTCACCTTAATTTTGCTTCTGAAATTCGATCTTGATGGCAACAAGCATATTGAATAAAATGAAACGTTTCAAATTTTAAGACTAATGGTCTTGCGTATATATCTTCTAAATTGTACATTAACATACTATTTCGTTGGAAAATTAACACAAAAAATTACTGAGAAAAGAACCATAGCCCAAAACCTCTCTATTTCAGCATTACTATCATCAACTCTGCCAGCAAAACAATGTATCTAAGAATGTTGTAAATAACTGTATACAAGTAGCTTGATCTAGAATATATGCCCATGGAATCCAATCCTTTTAAATTTTTCACCTTGATAAACTTTTTTTTTACTACAAAAAAGATCCCAGGATACTTTGTGATTTAGGTGGTAATAACTCCCTCAATTCCCAAGGCGTTCTAGCCACAATAAATTGATTTAGACAGTAACTGTTGAATTCCCATTGAGACTTGAAATGATGAGGCTAGCATTTTGATTGGTGGGATGTCTGGAGGCTTTGATTGGCAGGATCAGACAATTCAAGTCTTTTATCTTTTTGAATGAATCTGTAACCTTTGCTCAATAGACACACTTAGAACAGGTGATGTCCATACAAGATGCACACTTATTGATCATAGTTAAAAACAATAAACAAAAATCTAGTTCTTCTTTTCACTCCAATACTTTCCTCATTCATTTTCGTTAGCAATCACTGGATAAACATATGTTTCTATCCAACTAGAAAATCTCAAGGATAACATCAAAGCTGTCTGTAACAATCAAAGGTGAAAGAAATGCAGAGGAAATCTTTATTGCACAATCACATTCATCGTAAACCCTTGGGCTGGAAAGCAGGAATATTTCTCCATATGGTGAGATTAAACATGATAGGTTTAAATTATGCATTGATTTCATTTTTCATTTTTTTAAAATCATGAATGTTTTCAAAGACCTCATTACACTAAATCGCTCAACTTATTAAATATTCTGGTTTCAATTTCTTACTACTTTTTACTATTATCAGGAATACATTGTCATTTATTCCTGCTATTATCTTTGGACAAAAATTTATTTAAAAGAATCAACATTTACCTCTTGATCTTTCCTGTCATGATAGCGAACCCACTGCTCATCATCCACATTTCGTTTATACTCTAAGCGATAGTTTTCTGCATATTCTTGACCCTAAAATATAAAATCTATGTATAAAAATTCAATTCTATTTTAAATCATGAAAACTAAGAAGTCTTTAAAACATGATATGCATTTAAATGATAATGACTAAATACTAACTCTATTCAATATTAAGGAAAATTGACATTACATGAAACTTAGAACTTCTGTCAGGATCACACAGTCATTTAACTTTTCTTATACACAAAATGCAACAAGAAAAGAACTGATTTGGAACCCATAAATTCTTCAAATGATGCGGTTCTGATATAGAATAAAACAAAAACAACTGTGTATTTTACCCCCATTATCATGATTGCAGCCATACAAGAAAAATCACTATTTGCAGGATAATTCACAGCATTATTCATACAGTATTAGCTCGCAACGACGATATTGCGTGATATTGCCAGTCGCTGAAGGCAAAACCCTCATCACACACTAATGTTCAGCTACCCTGTGTTCCATTATACATCAGTACCTCGTGGATTGCAAACATTTCCTTTTTTATTTTCAAAATCTCATTTTCAAATATCAAGTCTTATATAACAATTTGAAAAAGAAAACATACAAGAAATATTAGATTGAATTAACAAAAGACATTGTCATCAATGGACTGCAGTTTTGAATTTTTACATTTTTGCTTTTACCTATCCGTGTACATCTAGTACCGGGTGTGTCACATCTGAACATCATTGTACATTAAAAAAAAGACAGGTCAGTTTGTTGATGCTCATTACACCCAAAATATGGAAATGTCACTTTTAGAGCCTAATTTAGGAATAACTCTTGCAGCTTTTACTTCTGTGCACCAGTAACTAATCTCGGGAAGACTTAGTGTGCATCCCAATTGGTTGTTTCTGACTAATAAGACATTATCATCTAATGAGATTAGAGGATTCTTTATCTGTTCTCTGCTTTTATCAGAAGAGAATATCATTGAGAGCATTTTTCTTTCTATAAAACTTCATAGATTTTAATCAGAATATTATAAAATTGTTCATTAAATCAATGATATAGGACATTTGAATTTGATTGAAAAGAAGCATGGTGCAAAAAATTGATTTGAGAATTATAAAAATCATGTCCACATTTTCTTGAACTATAAATTTAGCAATCGTTTTACCCGGTATATAGATGGTCAAAAAATAATTTTCGTGATATAATGAAAGCATATGCCTGTAGAAAGTAGCTAGATCTAACAGTCAGTATCTGCAATTTTTCCTACTTTCAGATGCAAGTTATCAGTAATCCCTATTCCCAATGATAATGTATCAAATAGATAATATTCATAATGTTACCTGTCCATTTCCAAAGCGGCCTTGCGTCTCAACTAAAGTAATCTTCTTAACTTCTCCAAGATCTATCTCAATCCACTCGTACACATTTCTTGCAATCTGATTCTTTGGACACCATGCTCCACCATTCTTCTCTGTGCGGATTCTGGAAGTATAAAAGACATTTGCTTCAATCAAACATGAAACATTTATTGAAATTCTTTGTAAATATAGTCATGCATCAATTATCCAGTAGTTCCCTTTTTGCTCTTTCAAATTAATTGCCATCTGGAGAGAACATTTGGTATTAATTGAATACACCATTGCCACACGTAAGGATTCTGGAAAGAGTTCAGTATCAAGCAAACAAATTCCTAAAATAAGCGTATTATGATTTTATCCAACAAAATAATACTAAGCTTGATTAATTGACACAACACTAGTAACAATATATCAACTTTAAGTAAGAAATATATCAACTTTAAGTAAGAAATATTGATGGGTCACATGTAAAACATAAATATTTTTGGCTGTGTTCACACTTAAGGTGCTGTCATTTGTGCAAAAGAGCAATCGATATAATGTCAACTTTCACACAAATGCAATAAAAATGCACAGCCATATATGGCTGAGTAATTGTTCAGCGTTACATCAGGGACTAAGGCAGTGTGCTGATATACGCCTGAGTTATGAAGTGCTCTGTCATCATCCATCAAGCCAATCACATGATCAAACACATCACATGATCACACACTGCTGCCACCTGCTGATGCTGTAGCAAAATACATTGACAGACGAGATTTCTCTTTGAAAATGTTCCACGACTTCACTTCATACATCTTAAAAATGTAGATTTACAAATACATGTATGGCAAAGAAATTCCAAGAAATAACACTAGATAACTTCCATTCATACGTAAAAAGTCATCTGTTTTTTTGGGGGCCCTTATTCAGTGGCCTATCATTACAGCTGAAGCCCGGGGCGGGCAGCATCAATCCTTCTTGTAGCTGAGCCGAGGCCTCCAGTGACCGACCAAATACAGTTAGGGTCTGTCTGCCTCCCCAGGGCCCTACCGCTCCATATTAGATACGATGAGCACATTACCATAGATCTATTCATTGTGATGCATTGTTTAGCTTCTAATTTCAGGTGATGAGAGTCAATTTTCTCATATTAATGAGGGTCATTAATGCTATGAAAGTTGGACAGACAATGTGTTATTCCAATTTTATCATTGAATAAGATTTTTTCTTGCTGGTCTTATTTGAACAAACTGTTAAACTATGCAGAATATATCATGATAAACAACACAAAAGGACATTACGAAAGTTAATTGATTTACCCTACACTTGGTTGTGCTGCTCTCAGGCTAGGCACAATGACCTCATACTGTCTCACATAGGCCATAACACTACTGTATATGGTGGTACTAACCACAATAAAAGTCAATCTCCCCCAAGAGATGCCTCACAGTGCCAATTTTCTCACTGCTCTTTCTTCACTCTACAGCACATTGTTATAGAAAAATCACAAAATTGAATCTGTACACATCGTTTGCAAACATTTGAATATTTAGTGGGAACAAAAATTAATGCAAATGAGAATATACCCAGTACATGTACATGTACATTACAGATTTGATAGCTATGTGATAGTCATTTACATTTCTTCAAGTTTTGAAATAAATCTTAGAGATTTTTTCCAAGTAATAGTCAAATTATAAAGGAAAGGAAGAGTAACGACATATGGAATAGCAAACTCAAGGATGATACAATGATATAAAGTTTAGTGCATCAGACATGGATCAGACATGCTAATCAGTGGACATTAATACTTGAGCCATAACCATTAAGCTGATCCTTATACGAGTGTGATCCATTGACAAGGCACTCAGACAAATTCCTGCATAGGTGCATCACTACACCAAGGGATACAATTGGGTCAGTTTATCTCAGAAGGGGTCAGCCCCAAAGAATAGGGCGGATATGGAAAGACCATCGAGGTCCCATTAGTTGGAAACTCAAGCTGTAAATTGCCAGCCTTTTGCAAGGGAATGTGCCATTCAGAGTAATGGGCCAGCCGTGTGCTAAAGCAATTCCATCACTTTGAGAAAATATTGTTGTGGCCCTTGATTGGGCAAATTAGCAAGATTGGTTTGGGGTTGTGGGTGTTAGCAATATGCAGCTAACATTGCACTAATTTCATCAGGTAGAGAGTCTGACATGTTTTGTTGGTGTCTCGAGAGTCCACAAAGGACATGTATTTAGGATTCAAGGATATTTTCTAAGCGTGCATATATCATTGTGTCAATTACTTCAGTGAGCTGGCCCATTTGGTTAAAGGAGATACTTTAGCATTGAGTGTGTTTTCGGTAGACTTTTTCTTCTAACATGAGTACATTGCTAATTTTATTGCAATCAACTAAATGGCCTACAGGTTTACACTTCAAAGCCAGGGACATTTGATCATTCATATGTATTTATACGTAAGTATTTGCACTTCAGTTTTTACAATATTATAAATTGATGTCTTTGGTTCTGCAACAGCTGTGTAAACTGTTGATCCATAAAAAACTATTCACATGGACAAGTATTCATAATCATATAGGTATACCAAATAGAACTTGAAAAAAACAACAACTTATATATGAACTCCCCAAGGGGTGAGAGAAGCTGCCCTCATTGCTGGTGAGAAGAACTTGAGCAGCCAGTTCAAGGTTATCAGCTGCCACATCAACAGTTTATGAGATGTGTCATGGTGCATCAATGGGTATGTTTGGTCTTTGGACCCTTTATGCATTAACAGCAATTACATTATGAGCAATGATTCATGAATAAGGACTGAAGATTATATCTTGTGCGTGTGTGTGTGTGTGTGTGTGTGTGTGTGTGTGTGTGTGTGTGTGTGTGTGTGTGTGTGTGTGTGTCAGTGTCCTCCATGCAAAAATTTTCATATGATGAAAAAATCTTCTGTGTTTATAATTTGTTCTTTTGGAAGTACTAATAGGACTACTTAAGCATCATCTATGCATATATATATAAATAAGATTTTTGCTTTTAATAATTCATTTTCAGTTGTTTCGTATGTTTTTTAATGTCGCAGATTAAGGCCATGTGCGCTATGTCACATAAGGTACTGGTTCCTTTTGTGTTTATGCATGAATGTTGACTTAAAATGTATCTGGTAGCCATAGTTTCAAAACCAGCTACGGTAACAATAAAAAGTTAACAAGTTTGACTTAAGGATAATTCCCTGAATAGAAGGGAAGTAGCCCTCACTCACTACTAGGAGGCACAACCACATGAGGGCAACGCCGTGTTTGGTGCCAGTTTGTCTGCTGTCACACACCTTATTGGAGGTTTCTATAGTTTGAGTAAAGAGTTGCTTACACATAGAGAAATGAGAACATATTAACAAGTTTAATGTTATTATATAGCATTCTAGTTTCTGATTGTGTGCTGTAATATTGTCAGAGACCATATTGAAAGAGTACTTTTTCATGCCATACACTATCATTACTTTAAAACAACTTATTGGACAGAGATGTTACGAAATATTCTAATTTGGTAACATTATTTTAGAGCAAGAAAGAAAAGAAAAGAAAAAAAAACTTTGGAGGTAAATGATACTATAATTATCTTTAATGAAGAATGGAACTGGATTGGTTTGTTCAATTTACCTTCTATCTGCACCAGTTGGTTGTGATTTAAACTACAGTATGCCAATTCAAATACAGCCACTATTGTATTTGTATTTAATGAAATGTCTACTTTGATGGCAAGCCCTACAATAAAATCCAATCTAGTTGTGCTTGTAGGGTAGGCTTATTTCTGCACCCCACCAATAAAGTGTGCATGATGAATGCATAAAGAATGCAACTGACTCAACCAGGAATCCAGATTTCTCTTTTTCTCTTTAAATATTCTACTTCAAAACCTTAGAATTTATAAGTCTAAATCTTTGCACTTATGTGTGGTTGCTTTTTAAATCGAGACTGTGTTTCATATGCTGAATATTAAATGCTAGCTTTATTTCATAGTACTAGACCTGAAAGCAGAGTAAGAGGTGTGGTAAGTGGTCTTCAGTGGCTCAGTGGTTAGAGTGTACAACCTAAAAACGTGATTTGCTTGCGTTGCAAGTTCGCTCCCCGGCCATGACAGACTCAGTGTCACCAAAACCGCTTCGCGTGTCGCCACAGTACAGTGTTACTACTAGACAGTGGCGACGACAAGCGTGAGGTTCGGAAGCCTCGTTAAAAGGCGTGTCCCGTGTAGAGGACAGTCCCCTCTCTGCACGTAAAAGAATTCACCTAGTTTGAAAACAATAGCTAGTGTGATCCCTCCACACACCCTTGGCTCAATTGGTTATCTAACCTGCCAAACAAACAAGGACCACATCGGAAATAAGCATTACATATGTACGCTTTCTTGTTCTATCCTAGAAACATTAGTTCCTGAAGAATATTAAATCATATCACATCAGGAATGAATGAAAAATCTAGTCATGTTAAAGAAACAAACCTCAGTATGAGTATCGCATTTATTTTTCATAACTGAAAATGTGCTTATTTCAAAGTATATTGTATATGTTTAGCCGACTTTTTCATGGAAACTCAGCATTTCAGTCACACAGCCTGTATATTATGGCACACAATTTTTTACTTCAGTTCATACTGTAAAAGCCAGTAAAAACGGGCTCAGGTGAGTGGGCTTGGTGATAAAGCTGGTCGGGAGGGGTAATAAATCCCCCACACCCTGTATATAATTGGATATGTGATGAATGGGTGATGGGGTGTGCAGGGTTTATCATAGCCTCCGCTCTGGCGTGATACAGCCAATTTTTCTCTCCATATTTTGCTATCAATTAAGATCAGGTTCAATCTTCTAAATTCAGGCAATGAAGCTAAAATATTTGCAGTTGATAAATATCACAAAATTGTAAGCTTAAAACATGTAGACTTCAAATACAGTAATATTTCGTAATGAAAATTTTATACAGTGGTAGATGTGCAATTGTACAACAAAGTTTTTCTTTACTGGAAGCACTATTTTTGGCTAGACATTGTGTCTACAATATGACAACAGATGACGAGTCAGGTGTTTTTCCCTAACCTAAAATAGACAAGAAGTGAGTTGAGTGCATTTTGCCCTCTTTTTGCTGAAGTATTACCTCTTGCTGTCACAGACCTAGTGTCGCCTCTCTGAAAACAACCACAGCAGTAAACACCTTTCATAATCATCACACCGCTATGATTTAAGACACCATTTCCTACATGTAGCTTCTCATGTAAAAATTAACACCAAAATGATGTACATGAGATGCTCACACACAAATGTCATTCTCTCTATTATTCATGAAAAGCCATTGAGATAGTGTATGATTTTAGTTAACAATAAAGAGCCCCATTCCAGCAGACTATAAATTGTTGTCTGAGAATATTTATGAACACTCCATGGAAATAACTGCCATTGAGAGGAACACACTTCAATGGAGGAAACAGGTTTTACATATGAGCAACACATATGGCTAATGCAAAAATATTGTTTGTTTTGCATTAGGAAACAAATATAAAAATAAATTTCAATCAATGCATCCATGGTCAATTGGTTACAGACATCAATTCATCACCCTAATGTCATGGGTTCAGTTATTGGCTCAGGGTAGGATATCAGTGTTGAGCAAATTCATCTCCAAATGGGACCAACAACAAATTTTCCAGATCGAGTGGTTCAGGATCACTGTACGTGATTAGCAGAATGCTATATCTGGCTAAAAGTTCTGTTGAAAAGGAAACAATGACCTGGCGTAAATGTATATGATTCATTGTGAATTTTCAATAATCAACCTAAATTTTATCATTAACATTTGTAATAGGCTGTTAGTTTTTATGCACTTTACAGTTTTTTAAACTAACAGCTTAGTATGCATTAAAAATGAAGGAACTACAAACTATTAACACCATCATTACTATATGATATTAATACCCAACTTTAACATTACAGAATACAGACACACAGCTGCATTCTTGATTATGCAAATGAATCACTGCAATCAAAAATCTACATTATACACTACCATAATAGGGAACCTTTATGAAGAAAAGTATCGATAGCTTTACAATAATCTGGTCCACAATGTTCTTGCTGGGGTCATTTTATCTTCATAACATAATGCCAGAATCCAATCATGAACATAATGACAACCCATATATCGCTCACATTCATCGCAGTTCAAATGGGTATAATTGTATTGACTATAGAATTATACACATACGCCATGCATAGTAATATACATTCACGCACAAAATATACATACAAAAAAAGCTAAAAACCAATACAATTCTTAGAGTCACTTCCGGGTATTCACTATGAATTCTATCATATTCAAAGTAAGTGTACTACAAAAAATCAAAGAAATCTACAAGAATATACAACTTCCAAACATAATACATATGTTGATTATTGACCGGAAATCCCTGATGAGCGCCTTCCATTGCAATCTAGATTCGATCGACTTAAGGTGACATGATCATTGATGTCCTGTCAGGTTCTCAGCATCTGTCCAATGTCATATGGTTGGAGTATAGATTCCTGGACTTACAAGGACATATTTCTCCTTGATCGAAAAGAGAGATCATTTTTTACTTAAAAATATGTAACACAAGGGTAAGGAAAACCAAGCATTAATTGATGATAAAGGCTCGAGCAATCCCTATCTGATGAATACTGATCTATTCTTTCAATTTTGTTAGTCATTTTGCACTCCAGAAGGAGAAATTGTCCCAAGAAAGTGATTGCGATACATGTCATGATTGAATAAGATGGTGGGGTGAGATAGTTTATGATCATCATAATCATAGACTCAAGAGCAATGACAAGTCATCGGTGCATATTTTATAGCAAAATAATATACATTTCTTTGTATTTATGTTTCTTTTCAGCAAAGAACTGTGTTCATAAATAGTTGGACGCCATTACAATAAATGCGAAGGGAATAAAGTAATAATTTTGTGTTATAAAAATCAACTTATAAGAGCTTCACATACTTTTTGGAAGGGAACGGTTAGTTAACCAAAGTAAAAGGATAAAATTCTGATATACAATGTATGTGGATGACATAAGTGATACAGCTGAATATGAAATACATATTTTCTTTATAATTCAGTCTGTAATGCAAATATTACTACAAGCATTAATAGGCAAGGACTGGCCCTTGACACTGTACATTACTATATCTCGTGCAAATCACCATACGCAGGGGCACTGATACAATTTCATGAGCAATGAGCACCTCTTGTCTATTAATATTTATTGTTCATGCCTGCATAATCATATATGCGCTGGCATGCATTGCATACTCAATGTACATGGAAGGTCATCAGTTCTATATGGTAAAAAAATCCCCATTGGTGCATTATATGCAGGGTCACATGCTCTACAGATACATTGACAACAATGTTGATGCCACACTAAGTGCTTTTTTGTGCTTGAGAAAATGTGCAAGCGTCTCCAGTGCACCTGTGATATGCTCTTATAGAATAAGTATGAGTTTATTCTTTCAGACATTGTTCATGCTATTCTATGCTCAAATTCAATACTGTGTACAAATGAAAACTTACTGTATTTGGAATTAGTGTTGAGTTTTGGACTTATGGTTATGTCAAAAAAATGTAAATATGCGTTTAGACTACTGACTCCAAGTCAGTAAGAACTCGATCATCATGATCACACCTTCAGCCTCTGAGCCTTCAGCCTTAGCCCTTCCTACTAGCCTGGATCAGGTTGAATCACCAGTCCACTCCACCACTGGTACATAAGTACCGTACATCTGTTGTAATGTATACTGTAAACATTTCATGATATATAGCAAATACTATGATTATGTGCTTTGTATGCCTTGAAAATTTATAGTTATATCCACAGAACCCAAATTACAAGAATATTTTTCTTGAACATGTTGACCTATGCAAAATCTCTTAATTGTTAAAATATTGATTCAAAATATTAATGATTATCATCTTGTAAGAATGCAATATTTATTCTAGATTAGTCACTTTCATGAGCAGCAAACAAATTGACACACTGATGCAATTAGCCCTTAATTTCCGTCAGACATGATGATTAATACTACACCAATCAGTTCTCAGCTATATCCAAAGCATGTCTATCTACATGTACCAAGGCATATCTACTGTTAATTTGGAAAGAGTGATTTTTAGATTAAAATAACTTGTATCATATTTATGTTCTCACAAGTTAATGTTTACAGTCAAGTAAGCTCCCTATTGGTTAAAACATCATGGCCATAAATACATGAGCTTGATTCCTGACTGGGACACAATAATTCCCATAGATTACCGGGTATATGAATATGACCATGCATATCTCGAGTATGTGAATTATTCATGTCATTTTTGGGTCACTCAAAAATCATCTGGGGTGCAGCCATTAATAAATTCTATCGTAAATGTAAAAAATCAGAAGGTTCTGTGCTGAATGATAGTCTTTCTTTTCTAACACAAAGGAATTTATCACAAGACAAAATCCTGCAGCATTTCATCACCTATTTTCTTTGCCATTTGCATTATCTAATTGCAAATTTCTGGCTTTCAATTCTAATATGCTAAGTAAGATTTATGGCTTACTTACAATCTCATATAACATATTTTTGTCTTCGCTTATAATTTGCTAGGTTACAAGGTGGGTAAGGTTCTTTTTTAAGCACATGCCAAACCTTTTCAAGAACTGCTTTTCGTTTTTTTTAAAACACATTCAGTTGACGTTCTGTAATAGCCTGTTTATTTGATAGTTCAATTATGAAAGTTTCACATTTAGCTTTAGGCAGCATTGTTTCTTTTTTTGAAAAATAATACAGCCAAACTGTAGTCTCATTCCCATATTAAACTTTAAAATCATGTTTATACATGCAATATGATTATAAATTGATTGATTGATTTTATTTTGTTTAATATTGCAATACAGATAATAACATAACAAGAAAGATATGTTTAATATAATGTGAAAAATGTATATGATCATTTAATATAAACCTACACGATAAACTTGATGATTAAAGAGAAATTATATTACCATGGATACCAATATTATATTATGGGCATCACTAGAGTAAGTAACAATTTTCTTAAAAAATCATACCCGTTATTCCAGTATAGAGTTTTCAAACTGAAGTACAGTAATATTTTAAACAGCTATCAACCTTTGGTTTCTATAAACTCTCATTCTGTACACGAAACTAATGACACCATTGGGTTTACTCTGCACAAATTTACGCACACTATCGCCCTCCGCCCAAGGCAGGCCCCATTAATTATCTGGTGTTTCTGTGGACCACTGACCACTCAGGTGGCTTGCAGTGTGATTGGAATAATGATTGGGCTAGTTACGTTTGATATAATGGTGTCAATGACAATATATTTTGTCTTTACTTTTTAGAGTGCATGCATATTGCTTTTTTGCAATTGATGTCAAAAGATTTAGGAATATGTCAAACTGATCATGTTTGACAGTATCAAAATTTGAGGCAAAATTATAGAAGTAAATTAAAGATTCCCTATTATCATATCACTGAGCAATGTACATATTTGTGAATTAGAAGTGATCTAGGAAACACAGTAAAAAGTAATATGAATTGTAGTAGCCACATTGTTTGAAGATCAATATGAATAAAATTTCAGCACCTCCACAATAAAATTTGGAACCCTTAGAGCTCAGCAATAACTGGTAAAATGTGATGAATCTCATTTGCAAATGACATCAGTCGAGATTTAGGCAGTGCTTTTTTTTCTATCTTGCTCCTTGTTATCTATTTGCATGCTCAAGGAGGCAAAATTGCAGCCTACTTGAAGGAAATCTCCTCCAATTTCGTGCTAACCTAGTGTCCTTTGTAAAAATGACTGATCACAGGACGTGTACAGAGAGTGAATGAGATTATAACCATATTTAGCATAAGTGGAAGAAGAGGATGTGGAGTGCATGGGAGGTGAAGCTCAGCTATTTGTCTAGATATATTTCTAAAGAATACTTTAGATCTTTGAGTTCACTTTCCATTCCAGTTTTTTTTATCTTGCATAAAATTAAACGTCAGTAAAATGTTGATAACACATTGAGATTGATTATCCTCACACTGTAAAATGTCTATCCAGCCTGTAAGGACTAGATGATGAGGGCATTACCATTTATGGTTGAACAGATGGACATGAACACAATCTGGTGTGGTCACACCACTGCATTCTCTGCTACATTGATTTTATTGCCCAAAAGTCCTTCTATGATAGTAATCTGATTATTATTGCTACACTTCACATGGAGCAGCACACTGGCTAATAGGTATGCATATCATATGTGAAATTTATAAACTTCCGTATTAATAGGACAAACATTAAATCAAATCGAAAGCCTGATTTGAAACAAATAATATAAACACTTCAACAAGTAGTGATGTCTATTATTGTGATATGTATAAATGCATGGCTATGTTCCCAAAATTAAATGTGTTCACTACATGAACTAAGCAATAATTGCAATGCATGAAAGTAATAAATATTTATGTCACTGAGTCTTCAGTGAACATTTCAATTAAGCTGATGATGGCCGTCACCAGAGAGGGTGTGTCAACCAACACCCAAAGGAGGGAATTCCCTTATCAACCATTTACGGATTTCATTCAGCCTTAATCACAAATGCACAGCCTTTCACAAAAAACAAGAGGTTCATAAAGAACATACAAACATAAATGATGATCTAGGATGGATTTCCCAATCTCTGTCCATCTGACACAGTTCTAAATAAAGGATAATGTTTATAATTGAAATGTTCCTAGCAAACCTGATTAGAGAAAATTATGTCATTTCATGTTTTATAGTGATAAGGAAAAGGAACTAATATAAAGATGCATATTCATGGAGCATGTATTATGACTCTCCGTGAGCCAATAGAATGTGCACAATTATAACAATTTATGCCGAGAACATTATCTAGTCTTTGTATTGATGTAATTGCAACATGATGAGTAGTCCTGAGTAGCTTTGTTAAAGAAGCCAAAATCGAAATGACATTGACTATGAACTTGTCCGATTTGCGCTTCATTATTTGGTCCAGCATTTTGAATCAGAATAAAGATAATAACTTTTACAGATTTCATTTCATTCGAAAACATATATTGTCTGAATAATGATCTCCCTCAACTGATGTCAAACTAACTAAAAATCATGACATCATTGGTATGATTTATGACACAAACATAATAACGAGCTATTGTCCTCTACCCCTTCAGATTCTTGTCTAATTAATGCTGAGAACACGACATGCACTGCACTAGATGCCAATGGCTCCCGCATGAAATAATGCAATAATCTGGTTATTCAACCATGCAATTCCATTGGATTTGTGCTAACCATCATGTAACATGAAATCTAGTCTGCTGTTGCGTTAATGCCTACAGCCGCCATGCATGCATTCACACAACACATGATAACAGCTTAATCACACTGATGACTAAATCTCTTCTGATGTTCTGCAACACTTTGTCATATTTATGCTTACATTTAAGTTCCCTTACAAATACACTTCAATACACAAAGCATTAAAAATTGTGTAATTTTCTATTTTGATGTTTATGTTTGAATAACTATTCTCAAATCATAAAAGACGCCAGCTTTGTCTGACTTACTGCATTCAACATATAAGTTATATAAAGGGGCCATTTTGCGTAACTTTCGCAATACATTTATTTCATCCATTAATATCACCAAATATTGTTGGATTTTACCATACAAGATATAATGATGAAAAATTCTGAGAAATAGTGAAACAATGCATGACATGGAATCCTCCCAATTCTTTCTATAACATGACACACATTTTCACAGACACTATCCACATTTATTTTGACAGTTTGTGCCTTCAAATATGTGGCCAATGCCCATTTACTCAAGTAGAAACATTAGTGTAAATTAATCACATTCCATCATCAAATCAAATTTGTAATCGACTATAATTATTGTAATTTAAGAGTCAATCTTTAATAGAGAGGTGGTTTAAATAGAGAGGTGGTCTCTATACAGAGGTTGTTTGGTAGGTTAATGAAGGCTTGGGACCGTGAAAAGTCGTCTTATCATAGAGGTGGTCTGAATAGAGTCTTAATTGGAGGTTAGACTGTATATTGTAAACTTTCGAATATAAATTACCTTAAGATGTTTAGGGCACTTCATCTAGTCAACATGTAAGCATAAGTTTGAAAAACATGTCTTCAGCTATGTCTTTCATAGGCTTGCTAAAGAAACGTGAGGGAGAAGTTTGAAATGATCATGAATCCTTCAAGTACAGGGAAAGGCATATATATAAATTTATTATATTTTGTATCAGGCATCCTATCTAAAATAGATACCTATTGCTATAAAACAAACTACCGGCATAGCAGTGATAGTATTCTCAGCTTGATACCATATCTAAATAATCAATCCAGAAAAAGTAATCAAATATCCAGAGCAGCATGGCAACAAACATCAGACCCTAAGCCATTTAACAGTGTAAACAAATAGAGTAAACTGGCCATACCTTCCATTCTGCGGACCTACGCTGGACTCGTCGTAGGAGGAGCTGGCGGAGATAGCATTGTCTGGGATGGATCCGGACTGCATGCCCAGCCCGTACCGACACTCAGCTGCAGTAGACGACAACAGTAGTGAATACTATAGTATTTATCTATTAACATGCGACATGCCAGCATAAATAGTACTTAATGGAAACTTGTACAAGAATACAATATAAATACAAAAGGACAGACATTTTAATCATTGATATCCATGTAAGTTCGACGTAATGTTTCAACATTTATTTTCAATAATTTGATAAATAATATCACAGAACGAATTGAAAAAAATAAAAATCAATGGATCTTTGCGAGTTTCTTGTTGCACAATTAGGCGAAGTTATTGAATGAAATGAAATATAGATGACACGCAATACTAAAAATTCCTTTTTTGCACTCATATCTGAACAAATTGTATAGGGATCAATGTAAGTGAGATATGTCTGCTTGAATAGGCTTGAAATGGCTATAGTCACAGCACAGTGCAGTCAGCCAACAAACATAATGGACTTACCAATGCATGGCTTACAACAAAGATTTGTTCAGAATTTTCTCTCTTGCTTACATGGATACAATTGTATAAAACTAGTATATACAGTAGTGGTTCTGCATCACCATAAATGTTTTCATGTACGTCCAAAGATTTATCCTTACAACAATAAATGGTTAAATTTACAATATCAAAGTATGCTATTGGAAGTTGAAAATGAAAGTATCATTAAAAATGTCTTATAAAAGACAGATAATTACTAACACAGTGAACATAAAATTACATCACGCCCATTCAAGATAAGAATTAAAGTACTTGGTTATTATTCATACTACATACTAACCATATTGTTTTAGGATACTTTTAATGATAAATTAGAAAATCATATATTGAAAAGTTTTACATAAAAGTTCAATAATATGATTTTATCACAATTATATTTTATTATAAATATCTAAAAATATAAGAATTCTTGCCTTCATTATCAAGCATAAATTAAATCCTTTAAAGTTCATGAATAGTAATAATTACTAGGAAAAAAGAAAGTAGGGGAAAGAATGTTAGAAAACGTATACATGACTAGATACAGCACCGAAAAGATACATTTAAAAGAATGAAAGTACATGTATGGTAACATGGAAAGAAAGATTGAAAATGATGGTGGTCCATAATTGAATGCCACTGCCATAAATCTATTTGAGGAAATAATTGTTGCCCTCATAGACACACAGCAGCTTGTTGCGAAAATGACCTTACAATGACACCGATTGCAAATTAAAAAGCAGAGAATCCCCTTTGACTGCACTGCAAAGTATGGTTCACTTTTTCAACAGATTGTTTACCAGAGCTGGGACAAGGATCCACCCGATTGTCAATTACTGATGATACATGGTGCCATAATACAAGAAGCTCGATAATTGCCAGTGCAAAATTAACCAAAATGGGCAGTGTCACAATGGCGCCATAAAGGATCATTCATTAGGATGCCCTTTTTTCTTCTGAGGATGTAGCTATCATTTGGCAAAGGATTATAAATATCTCTAATACGTTATTATTTTTGCTACCATTTAATTGGGGTTAAAAAGGATAGTACATCTGGTAATATGAATTCATGTTTGATTTCTATCTTCTTATCTATGCAACTAAATCCAATGTGTCAAACAGAGAAAATCTATGAATTTTCACTGCTAGAATAAATAGACGCAATGCATGAGTTTTACATACAGAATTAGATCAATTTATAGAACCTGAAATTGTTAGTATACAATCAGACGATCAGGAAGTTACTAGTAACTATTAATGATCATGCACACATATAAAATTTGCATGCTCAACTGACAAAAACATAACCAGCCACCAAAAATCACAAATGTTACCAGCAGAGTTGACAATACCTTGGTCTGTGCGGACATCATATGAAAAAAGAGAGAAAATACGCCACATAAGCAACGGTACAACATTATGCAAGAGTGTGCTACATAGATTAAATCAAACCGCACCAGCTATATATTTTGCAGAATTTCAATTGAGAATCTCCAATGAAATCATTGGGAAATGAGTGCAAGAGAAGGTGTGCAATATGTAGGTTTATTACATTGTAATGATTTGTGTCAGAGTGCATTATGGTTTATGATATTAAAACAAGCCTTAGAATTCAAAAGGTGTACAATAGAGCAAACATGTATTACTTTTTTGGATGTTGATGGTACACACCATAATATGATTGACAACACATGAAAATAAAATAAAAATAGGAAAATTTGACATAATTAAGTAGAAAAATGGAATCAGTCATTTGTAAAATACTGATTTCTATACAGCACATAAAACTTTTAATGAAATGTGAGTTTTAATAATAAGGTTTGTCATCATATATTGTTTACGGAAATGATTTCCATATAGCTTCATGGTCACAACATGTATGCCTGGTTTAAAGTGTTTATTTCAACTGGAACAACTTTAGTTAAGTAGACTTGTGTTGTTACTAGTGAGCTAATTCATTAAGTGTTTTTCCTACTTTGCCATGTAAGAATGTATGCTTGATGAAGGCTATGGCTTCCTGAACTTCTGATTTGCTAAATTTTGAGATGACTTGCAGTATAAACTAAATGAGGGATTATTTCTATTAATTTGTGAATTAAACAAAAAGCCCCAAGTAGATAAGGATGATGTTTTGTGAATGAACAATAAAATAAGGTCCATAAAATAACACCAGCATATCTTTAGGGCATGGTTAAATACCTGGAGACAACAGTAAGAATTTGATCATATCTGTACAATGAACAATGGTATTTTATAACAGTATTATTGCGTGAAGGATTTTTGAAGTTCATCAAGATGTTAAGTTCCATACAAGGTCAATGTAATGTTGAATGAACTAAATGAAATACGACTAAATAATAATAAAGTACAGCTACACATATAATCATAAAATGTGAGTTATAATTAGATAATATGCGGGTTATTATATGTTTTGAAATTTAAATCACTTAAAAAATCTATTTAGTGAAAATATTCATAAAATGGCATCAGAATGTTAGTTTAATAAAAGATAGAATAAAGAACAACACATTGATTTCCATGATTATATTCTATTGCAAATTTCCATGCTTCCACCTAATGTATACATGTGCCGTGCACAAAGAACGCAAACCACATTGATCTTTTATAGCCTCCCTTTGGCATGTTATACCCCAAAATTAATAACTGCCAAAAAATGAATGTTCGAGCCAATATTTCCTTCATGGAGTAATCGTGTCATGCAACAGCACCGGACAATTCAAGCTTTTATTGTATATCACACACACACATGTTTGTAAGTGGTTTTACATTTGTTTTATTTTTAATGCTGTTTCAGATATTTGCCCTTCATTTTGTCAATGCATAAAATCATATGGATAATAGAACTTTTTATATCTATCCAGCCAAAAAATGAAAACATGAAATATCCATCTAAAACCCAATGAAATGAAACCCAAAACCAAATGATTTGAAACTCAAATAAACAAGGTAATTTTACATATATATACTTCAAACAGCAAATAATGAGAAGACCCAAATCACATGAGAAGCCCATTGGTTCACAAAGAAACGCATCCACAGTGATAATTTCACAAGATGAAAGTGGCTTGATTTAGTGCTGGGGCACCTTTGTCTCATAATGGAAAATTTCAAGGGATCTGTGCAAATGTCTACAGAATAAATTTATAGTGTACACAGTACATTTATACATGTCCAGACAATAACACATTTCCACACTACATTTACAGTCTTGTATATGTGCTTACTCTGTCTGTATACAGGAATACATGTATCACAAAATGATTATGTATTTTCCTACAAAATTGTCCATAGCAAAATCAGCTACATTGTCGGTTTTACGGCTTTATTTTTCACACTGCCTTTACGAGTCCATGTTCATAATATTAACGCATATAGCTGTGAAATATAATGATAAATCAGCTAATTCACTTTCCATTTTAACTCATTTGTACGTTATAAAAAACTTCCTGTTCAGCAAATGAACATGCAATATTTCATCAAAATACACATTTCCACATAGAAAGGTGCAATAAAAAACCTCCTTCAATAAAAACGTGTTAACAACAAGAGTTGGCTTTTCAAGAGGACAGGCCTTGCTTGGAAGCTGAGGGGGTCTGTCTTTGAACGAATGATTTTGAAGTGGAGGAGTGTGATGCCTGGCAAGAGGTGCTGGGCGGAACGTGGTCTTCACAGAGTGGGGGTGGGCTGAAAAATTATGTTGACCATCTGCTTCAGCTTGTAAAGAGTTTCTCCTGGTGACAACAAAGACTTCTTGGTCAACCGTCTACAGGGATGTCTTATTTGTGATGCTATTCTCCTATGATTTATTGCGCACACTGGGAGTCTTTTTGTGAAATTTGTTTCAAGGTGAACAGATCATGTTTCTAATAAGGGTTTTATATTCTAGAATAATTGATTTACATATAACTATGTAATAAGCATGGTTAAAGAATGATTCTGTCTAAAAAGAAAGTCTTCTTTTAGCTGGTTTAATTTATTGACATTAGATAGCACACAGATGACATTGTTGTTGGAAAAAAAATAGTTGGGATGGAAACCAAACAGTAAAGCCCCAGTTAGACATTCAAGAATGTTATTCCCTCATCAGTCAAAGACGAAAATTTCAATAAGATCTTAATTGATTTCTACAGGAATTTGATTTTGCAGGATATATCACTGTCAAAATAGTATTGTGAATTAATATTTTTTATCTATATGCATTGTCGAATCAAATGTAATGTAACACCACACTAGCAATTTCTACAGCATCATCTAATTGCACAAACTGGTAAAGGTCAACAACATTGAAATGGTGAGGTAAAGTTACAACCCCCCCAATCTAATACAGCATCATTGTTTGTACATTTGTCTAACAGCTTGTTACTTCAGCAAATTGAGTACACACCACAAGGACAAACACACAGCTAAATGCCTTTGTCTTGTTTCTCCAACAAACATTGAACTTTTTTTTTTCAATGGAATTTACATAGGAAACACATCTCTTTTACAGCAGTGAAAGCCAACGGATTCTGCGGCAGGTAACAACACCAATAAGTAATTGAATTAGTGATAAATGAAAATAATAAACAATGCAAGAGTTGAAATAATAATGATAGGGTACAATATATCATTTTAAGCTATGCGAAAACTTGAACATATATACAGCAGTATAGTTCATGACAATTGATGATAATAGTTTTTCCCATGTGTATAAGGTACTATTTATCATCAAAAGCAAGATGCGTGTAATCTCAAACCATGTCATCACCAGCAACGAACAGTAGAAATCATATACAATTATTTATGGCAGACATTTCAATTTCCACTTTTTTTTATGCCAGCCACAATCAAGGGCATGGCATTCACAATTCACCTCCCTACAAAGTTGTAGGACCCATTGGTAAAAGCACCACCAACAAGTATTCACAAGAGGCCTCATAATTACTGACCATTGTTGTTAGCTTATCTTCTAAATGACCACAAACAATTATGTGTGTACAGAAGATGATGACAATCTTTATTCTTCAGGCTGGGTGCTTTGGGGTTCCTTATCAGATGACAACCCATTCCCATATGACTATAGCTGTGATGGACATCAAAATGCCCATAGGTCATTCATTCAGTTTAAGACTGGACTTCACCCCAACACCACAATGAAAAATAATCCATCCCCATAAAAGATTGCACTGAATGACTTATTCATACCAAATGAATTGTATACATTAAAACTGCATGTAAAATGTTTTATTGTACATGCGACTCATCTATGGATAAAGAAAACATTGGCATTGAAAAATATGCTTTTAAAAAGTATAGTAGTCTGAGGCTGAGATCACTTCCATCTGCACCCTCCTTACTCCTCAGTTAGTAATGAACATGAAAATTGCAGGTCATATACTCATAAGATGTTGACATCTTGAAATTCATTGTTTTGGGGTATAACATTTTATTACTGATTGACAGTGGTATATAGATGGCTTAGAAATGTATACAAAGATTGAATACAAGTTGCAATGATTTCTACCATTTCTTACATTGTGTCAAGAAGAAAAAAACACTAAATATTTTATGTGTTTCACTCTTACTCACTGGTCTACTTCATGGGGTCCTAACAGCTAATAAGCACACTCTAGACATCACCACACCCAGCTTAATGCATAATAGATAGCCATTCTTGTAAAAAGGAAAAACACATTTCCCAACAATGCTAAGGCTGAGGCAAGATGGAAAGAACATGGCAAGCTGCTAGGAGTAGTCAAAATTGTAATTTATGCTTTTCAATTTGGAAAGCATATTTGATGGAGATAAAGTTTGAGAATTAATTGCTGTGCTTTACTTAGATTATTATAATCATATGATGCATACAGAAATAAACAACAAATAGCAATGAAACAGGTGACTTAGAAGTTACATGATGAGCATTGAGCACCCAATATTTAAGATCCGACGACAACCTTAACCTCTAGCCTTAACATGCTTGATGTGACATAAAAATAATTCCAAGTGCTCAAGGTAATCTATTAGACCCCGACACCTCACTTACAGGCATGTTTTCACCCACCACGAAGTCATAATCATTTGTTATGATCCTAATTGGAAGAAATGGACAGTTTGGAACATACGTCATGCTTCAACATGTGCTTGTCTGATATTTCAAATCACAATCATAACATCAGTGTCTTTGCATAGCAAATGAAAACCATATTTCTATTATTATAGAACAACTGATAACAAAGTTCAATTCACCAGAGTGGTACATTCTGGTCTTATAAGCCTCGCCATAAGTATAACAAATGAAGTAGAAAAGATAGCTGCTGTGGGGCCAATTATTTCTACTTTGCCTCCACTCATTCTTAAAGATTCATGGTCAGTTGCAATTAAGGTGTATTTTACCCTCCCCATGGTGCCAACATGTCTGGCCCCATCTCACCTGCTCACCAAGCTACCCTGATCCAGGCGCCACAGGCCGGTCCCCTGGCAGCCCTGAACAGAGGGCGTCCTCTGCTAACTGGATAGTGAGATGGTTGCTAAGCTTGTAAATTGCTGGGTTGTTCTTTGAAAATGATGTTTTAAATGTGTATACAGGGTAGATATGTTAGTTCTTACAGTCACCATAAAATTATTCTAAAATTTAAATTGATTCATAAATGATTTTAACAGTGTTGTATTTATAGGTATTAACTAAATCTGCTAAAAGTCTTAAAAAATGATTTTATAAATACTTCCGGGGTTGTGCATTTGACTTTGCTTTACCATCCTTGCATGGCATGAATGATACTTGCAAACAGGCTGAAGAATGTACCAGTCTTTCTCCCCAAGATGAAGTGTCCCACAGCGGGCAGAGAGCATTTTTCTCCTGTCCAGAGTAACACTCATATGATACACTGTTCCCAAGAAGACAAAAAATACACCTTTTATTTCAAATTTCACAATTCTTTTGTAAATTTATTGAAAAAGTTATCATTATGCTTTTTATAAATACTTTAAACATAGTCGATATTATCAAAGTAAATTGGTTAAATATTCAAGATGTTTTCTCCTCCAACTTAATGACTTGCTGCCATTTGTTTTTAGTATGTAGTAATTTCCTTCAAAACAATTTCCTAGGGTTGGTTGATAATTGGTATGAGAAAAAACGGAATTAATAACTACCTGAAATGACATTACTAGTGAAACTAATCAACGTTTCTTCTTTCAAGAAAGCTAAGCTAATAAGTTTGTTATCTTGAAAAGAAGGCTCCACGCAATATCTACAACACGCCAGAACAGCTTTTGGAGCAAATTTATAACAATTCCACACATCTTTGTGTGGATGTAAGAAGAGTCATAAAGGATACACAAGTATTAAATAAAGATTTTAATATGAAATGTAGTATACTTGAATAGATATCGTAGAACAACAATTAATATTTTATCCAAAAATTCCAATGAAAAATATGATTGAAAAGACCATTAGAGCAGTCTTACGAAAGATATAATACAACTACATGTATTAAGAGCTTTACAGCAGATGATCATTTAAGTTTCACATGTAAATTGACATGCTGCAAGTGTATAACATGATACCTGGTTATTCCAGAAATTATGACAATTTGATACATTGAGGTAGAAATAAATATCGATCATTGTGTGATAACATAAAAAGAATGGTTCATCTGAAATGGCACTGCTTGAAGTCAAAATGAGTGCTGTGAGATAGCATTATACCAGAGGGTGGTGGCAGAGGAAAGGTCTTCTTGATTGGAGCTGGCAAGGAGGGAGACAACTGGTCTGGAGAAGGCTTCATTTGAGCACATTGCAAAGTTTTTAGCATTTCTACACTTGCCTAAATGAATGTTTGACTATCTTGTAGAGATGATAGATGAGCGAGGAACAAAATTCGCAACCTTTGAAATAAAATGATGACAGGCTGTATGATTTTGATGAACTTGGTATGGTAATAAATGATAACTATGAAGGTCATTGAATGGTATATTGACTTGAAATTCTTTCACAAATATCAAATCAATTTGTAAAAATAACCCTCAATAAACTAGTCCAAGGTTTTCAGGCAAAAATAAAACTGTAAATGTTTCTGTCACCACAGATACCATCTTTCACAAATCCTCATGCAATTAGTGGGGGCAATCCTGATTCCACAGGCAACAGCTTATTTTCTAGGATCTTCCATGGCAATTAGCCCTGGGATCCTCCAAGCCATACCGAGCATGCAGCCTTTGTCTTTCACAGCACACTCATGCTTTGATCAACATGTAAAATGGATGATGCTGACTATTCAAGCCATTGACAAATAGTTGTGGAGGTCATGGGTTGACTGGGGGGTCGTTGCTAGGGATTGCAATGGCTATCTCACATCCACAGGTCTGTTTGATGATTTGCTGAGTCATGCTCCCACAATCTTACATGTCAAAAGCTTAGCTTTTCATCAATCATTGAAAATGACAGTTTTGCAGTGTCTGATAGACGGGCAATATGATGTTTATACCACTGTCTGATATGTACGTCAACCAACATCAGACATTTCATATTGAACAAAGTGATAAACATGTGTTTTTGTTGATTGCGAGAAATGTCGAGTTCAATGAGCTGAATTGAGAATGATTTCCCAATGGAAAATACACAAATGACTATTTATTTCATTCTTAAAACAAAACAGGAAAACAAGACTGATAAATAAGTTGTACATATTTTAGAGGTATTTAACTGTGTTAATATATTATAATCTATCTTTCCAGCATTACATTTACTTTTATAAATCAAAATCAGTTCAAAACATACTAAAACAATATTACATCAAAACATACATCATGTAACTTCTGTTATGCAATGGCAAATATTACTTAGCTCATACATACCTCAAGGTAACAGTCAAACAAACAGTGATGAAATAGCTCAACTCAATCAACATAAACCTATGCATATGTCCACCACAGTGCACTTTTTGAAACATTAACTCGTCACATTCACTGCACAAAAGGCAACAGTGCGAAAGTGCAAAATGATACTTATGTTGCTGTCCATTTTGTTTCACTATGGTCAGAGAATGTTAATAGGGGATAACAAAGTCGTATACATAGCTAACAGTGTCCCTTTTGGGAACTATTAGTTTGTTTACGATCATCATCTAGAAGCTCTTACATATTGCTGATCTACTACGTTTCATCATTCATGTAAGATTATAGGATCTGATGTGTAATTAATAGAAAATTATCTTAAGATTAACAAATCACCCTAAACTATGCCATTGACATGCATATGACTTGGCAGTTGGTGAATAATTTGTGAACTATTAGCACTAACTAAGTACCAATAAGATGGAATATTACTACACAGAGGAAGTTAAGACAATGCAGTAAAAAGTCATGTTTTTTAGATAAAGATTCATAGCCCATGCCAAATCAGTGACTAATTACACGCTACCTGCAGGCCATTTTCAGGCCTTTGATGCCAAAACTGACAATAACCTAGCAAACTGTAAATGCCGCAATAACTTGTATCTTTAACACTATTTATGTTTCAAGGATATATTGAAAAGACGAAAAGACCCGTGTCAAAGGTGCACTCTGGAGAATCATTTGCCTCAAAGCTGTTGATCGTTTGACACATGAACATGTCCAGCATGAGATTGAAATATATTGAATACAATATACTTCTTACCTATTCAACTACCAGCACTCAGTTCTTGAAAATCTTTCATTATGTTCAGTTAGTACAACAGGCTCATGTACTTTTGTAATACAACACACAGATGGTCTTACTACATTTATACAGCACATTGTTATTGTCAAAACAAATTATATCGGAATTCCCCACTCAAAATCTGACATACCATGTCATTCTTATGTCAATCATAAATGATAAAGCACCCAGCACTTGGCTGTAAAACATGGCATTACCATGGAAAACAATAGTAAAGATGCCATAACCAAACACATATATCACTCATCTATTGAAGCAAGTCTACGCTTTGAATAACTTACTCAAAAATGCTGAGTAGCTCAGGACTGAGGACCAACAAATACATGTTTAGGATAAGTCTGCATCATCAATTTACAAAGTAAAAAATAATCACTTATTTTTTATCCCATTATTTTATAATCAAAGTATTTATCAAGGCTTTCTCACCCTCACAAAGTGCCCATCATAGACAATCTTACATATAAGTAGGTCAACAAGCACTGGCTCTACTGTAACATATGCACAGTACAATAACATACACACAAATAGCTGTTATTGAAAATATTTTCCTCACAGAATCTTGTTATTTGTAACATTAGAATTCCTGACTAACATAAACACTCGTCATACATCTCTATAGGTGTATATACATGTAGGTAGTCCATGTGGCTAAATCACACACTACAAGAACTTCGTCAATCATGCAAAAAAGAACAGGTCAGATAATTCATGATCACTGTCATTCTTCTAATGTGAATATATTACCTAAGGTTGGCATGAACCTCTACAAAAACAAGCCCAGATACTAAATTGCTGTAAAGCTGTTTCACAGTCAAGTACCCAACTCTTTGTTAACAAATGAGAATTTATGGCTCTGATGTCTGCAAGTGATAATAAAAAGATTAAAGAAAAAACCCACCTTCTGTAGACAAAAATGCTATAAATTGAGGCTTAAAGTGTTCCACTCATCCTATAGGCACCTCCTTTTGTGTGTACCACTGATAAGTGGAGCATGAATAATATGCAAAATGCTATGAAACTCAAAAGGTTCAAAGACTTTGATTGGGACCATGTTCAAGGCACTAACAAATGTTATTTTCAAACATGAGCTCGCTTCTCAAGCAATAAATATCTACATGTTTTTTCTCCAATTCTTTTTACTTTTTAAAACTTTATTATAAGGTACAAAGCACAAAAGACGGCCAGTTAGTTAATAGGGAGCCTTTAAATATCTCCATGGATCATAATGAATGTGAATTTATCACCGTCGCAAAGTAATTTCCAAGTAACCATTCTTTCAAGACAGCTGGAATCAAAAAATGATTACTATTCTTTGATGAAGGAAATTAGCAACATAGTAATCAGCCCGAAACAAATAAGAAAGATTTAGTTAAAATAAATGTTCCTCATTATCTTGAGAAATAGTAATTTCCAAAAGATTAAGTTCATTTATTTTTATACATACAATAAGGTGCTAATTGAGACAACTTGACAAAGAAAAAATGCATAATTATGACCATAATAATCATCTTAACGCCTTCCGCCTCTCTATCTCAATAGCAAAGTAGTGAATGTTTTTATGTGTACAATGAAGCGCCTACAGAAAATACCTATGACAAAAATATCAACAACAAAAACTTGTAAATAGACATAACAATTTGTTTTACCAACAGGTAGCATAGATCACCTGATCATCCATAATCCTTTGGAGCTCATTAGAACCTAACGATGTCCACAGTTAATGAGGCAATGTTCTCTTAGATGTCTTCCTCATAGGTAACAAGACTTATGTCAAGGTGTCTTATCTTTTCTCAGACAAACTATCTTCATAACAACACAATTAGATGATAATAAACATCTTAGAAATGACAAATCATATATCATCAGCGTAATAACAATACATAAACATTCCCGTGGCGATGGACAACTTGCAATTTTCTTAACCATATCAACATCAATGGTCAAATGAGCTGGACATTCTACATGAATCAGCAACTTAAAACAAAAATTAGCACAAATAAACAAAGCTTGATAAACTATGGCTAACTGTTATATTATGTCCCTATGACAAATTGTACTCGTGTTATCCAATCTTAGTGAAAGACAAATTTGATCTCAAAGTCTTGGTCAAAGGCAAATGGCAAAATATAAATATTGTGTTGGTTTCTTGACCATTTTGATTCAGAAGAAAAATTATAATTTACTTTATCAGAAATATTACTGATGAAGCCATTACCACTTCAAAATAACAATTGTGTAGTGTGCGTGCCATAAATTATTGACTAACAAATCTTTCAGTAAATAGTTCACGTCAGTATGTGTCACAGACAAACAACCAATTTTTATACCAATGAAGATGACGGATATGTTATAACACACAGTAAAGAGACACTGTGACAAATTGGAGACAGAATATAAAAAATCAACACTCTTAGGGTAATATATTAAAGTTATTTGGGGAAAAGGTAAGAAATATGCAGATGGTAATGATTCATTCATGTTTAACTTGGATTATAGAACATGATTTTAACAATATGGTCATTTATATTTGTTATATTATAGTAAAAAGAATTCTTCTGGATGTTTTGACTTTTTTGTTCTACCCATAAACCTTGGAAAAAGTTATTTATGCACGCTCATACAAAAAATGTAACACTCAAAGTCTCTGGATCTAAATGTACACAGTTAGCCACATGATATCATGGTATGATCCGTGACAATCCATCTTCTACCTGGGTGGCATTGGACATGTTGGACTTGATGTTTAGCAGGTTAAAGAGAGCTTGGAAATCATTTCATAAGACATGTATACAGGCCTGTCACAACAGGTTCAGAGTCCCTAATGGTAAAAGATTGCACTGCATCCTTATTCCCACAGTAAAACTTAACAAGTATTACTGGCCTGGGGAAATGATTTTAAGCAAACATTGTTAAAGTACAAAATAAATGCTAAAAGTTTAAATACTTATTCAATAAGAAACACCACTTGCTTATTCATATATAATTGAAATAGGATAAAAAACAATATTGAGAAGCATCATTCGATGTGTGTGGCACCATGGAAGACAACAAATCTCCACAAACATTGGATATGGTCCATCTGCAAACTCATATTTCATGCCCAATATACAGTATTAAAAGTGCATATGATGAGAAACACTGTTTATGTCTGATCTACAGCATAAAAGCAAAATGTTGTAAAGTGATACACCTACTAAACATATCAAAACATTCCTACGTTCATTTTTTTGTGTTGTTGCAAACAGATTTGTTACATTCCCTTTCTTCATTATCGATTACATCAACATCTAATGAAGCAAAAGTTGTCACACATCCAATGTTTCAAGTTTAAGAAGAGCACAACACTATACACTACACATGTGCCCATAGACATTGGGATGCACTTAGAAAACAGCTCATTTTTTTTACCTTTATTTAAAATACCCGATACAAAGTATTGAGAGGAAGAGCAATTTATTTTCATAAAAATCAAGCACAAAAATGTCAATGCGAGACTGCTGCGCAGTGTCAGTCAGCACATATTATTTACCTCCAGCTACGATGAGGCAGGAGAAAAATGGTACCAGGAAGCTACAGTGGACACTATCAGTAAAAAACGTCAAGGTAAACTGCAAGACAATACAACACAGACCCTCAAGCAGGAGAAACAAGAGTTATCATGTAGCACCTGACAATCAAAGGATATATGCTCAACGTCATTTTGCAAAAATGAAAGATATGAAAGAGAACTTACTGAATTTGTATAGATGTAGTGATAAAATCATTAAACTGATTGAGCGCTGGAAGATTATTTTCTTTTAAGATGATTGCATTTTTGATCTACACTTTAAAAAGAGAATTGTTATCTATTCAATGAAATGTAGCATTTTTGTTTGCTATTTTGGGAGTTCCAAAACTTATCATTGCAGTTCCTTTTTGAATTGTGTTTTGTGGAAAAGAATAAAGAATACAATTCTTTCATAATAGAGTATCATAGAGAATCAATAGTGCATTTGAGTTATCCGGAATGCCAGGGGGTCATCCAATGTGGAGACCTGCTGGCTGCCTTGTAATTGACCATTATCAGCACCTCTCCTCACTTCACCTGCTGCTGAAAGATGGCGCCACTGACCTGTTATCAGGTAATGGACTGTAATGTGCATGGTCCAGATTTTAACCACTGACAACTTATTTGGTGACCAGAGCATGCAGTCCAAGTCATCAACCTTCTCATCAGCAAGTATTCTAACCTCCATAGGTACTAAACGGTCAAGCTGGCTATCCAAAGTTTATTGCTATTGATCTGCAAAAGTGACCACTTACAACAGTTTTCTTCCCAAGTAAACAGATTGAATCTGTCTTGGAACTCCTTTTTCCACTGACTACAACCATGGACATATATAAGCCTCAAGCATGACGATAGCCTAATCCCCCAATCTATTTAGGACTAAGCCTTTAGAATATTAGACTTATGAGGGTTAGTGCTGAGCATCCTGTGTGTATAGAATGATCAGCCTCTCCTTGTGGTTTCATTCTCTCCAGACATCAATTTTAATGTGCTAGGATCTATGTAATAGTTTCCATGGAAACTGTACACTTGTCTTTGAGTTTTAATGAAATGTAATTTACCATTTTGATAAATACATGTATAACGTTCAATTGTTCACAAGTTTTGGTAAATTGGTCTATAGCTTCAAAACAGTTACTCCTTCAAAATATTTCTGAGAGAGATGGACCAACTTTTCTTGAATGAAACAGCCCAAAATGAGCTATCAATTCATAGCATCAAGTCTTGAAAATAATATGTACAGTGCACTAGACTAAAAAACACTACCGGTATGTATATGATTAACAGAAAAAGACTACATGATGAATTTCCCAAAAGAAACCCCAAATATTGACCAACCAATCCAACCATCACTCATTGTGTAGCCAATAAATGCCTGTTATAATCCCCATACTGACATGGATCTGGCTACCCAGTGATATGGATCAGTCGTGATGTCGCCACTTATATCCATAGACAGTGTTGTGCTGGAATGTGAATCCAGATGAGCATTTTAGGTGAAATGTTCATGGTCCATAAATGGTTTCTGTTCAGACTTAATTTTCAATATTATTAATACTATCAGATGTGTAGGAAATGATAAATTAATCAGCAACATAATGAAATCAAATCATATGAGTAAGAAACTTGACTTTGAAAAAAAGCATGGAGTGTTATGAAACAACAGGAATATGTGTATAATCTCAAGCAAAGAGTTCTAAGCGGCAAAAGAAAATGATGGTAAAACGCACATCATAAATAGAATTGTGCATATGCAAGTCAGCTGCGGCTAGTGGCAATATGTATGTGCATATGTCACTGTGGTGGCATGGCTGTCACTTCAAGTGCTCGCTGACTCACACTTCTTGGAAAAATCCATTGTTACATATGTCTGACGCTCATGTCCGGTCATTTATTGTTATGTGGTTACTCAACAGTTTTATAGACCATATGCTTTTGCTTTGCAGGATGTTCTTATGATGAGAGTTTTGAAACTCAATTATAAAATACGTGATTTATGAAATTTACACGCATGGAACTAAATCAACATTTATTTTTCACATGATCAAAGCCATCATTTTTATGACATGATTTATGTAGCAATAATCATTCCTAAATACTAAACTATCGCTTCATAATTTTCCTCACTACATTTGTTCTAAAGTTAACTACATGTGCATGTACATGTATATATCAACTGGTAAAATCAATGCCAATTATATGACTCAAAGAATAAATTGTTTGTAGATAGTCGACATTATTTGTTGTCTGTCTGACATTGCCCTTTTATCATGCAATAAATGTCATTATATGCAAAATAAATCAGCATAAAATACAATGCTCTATTTTCTGGTCATTGAATCTAGCCTATAAATACAAATATGAGTAAAAAGCTCATTTGTTTTCCAACAGCATTTTCTATTTACATCTAATCACTAACAATTATAAATAAGCTTGATATCAGATGCAACTCCTGTTCATTTCCAGAGCTATGTTAAAGATGATCAGGCTATGCATTGCACTAATAAGGACCAATCCATTTGTTAAAGTATAAAAAATGAATGGAACCTGCCTATTAGTGCCAGGGTAGTATGAAAAAAAAAAACATTAGACAAACTACCAGAAGTTTCGTGGTCTATCTTCCTTCTCCATTTATGTTACCTGATCTTTTTTGTGCTATTAGGGCAGACTTAAGAACATATGCTCTACATAAAGGCATACTATGCTTAAAGGTTTCATTAGTTTTGAGTAATAATTACCATCCCGATATATCATTACATGGGCCCCAGCTTCATGGAAGTGGTGTGTGGTATGTATACTACAATGATTTACAAACACAATACCATGATGCACAATACCATGATACACATTACTACTATTATAAAGTAATGTGTATGGAATAGTGTTTGTAGATCATAGAAATATACATACCACACACACACTCCTATGATGCAGGAGCCCATAAACAGCAATAATTAATTCACAAAAATGAAAAAAATTATATTAACACATTTTTCAATCTTTTTTTGACAAATTGATGTAAGCATGTTGTCAACTCATTCCAAACAGAATTCACAGATTTTCTCCACATTACATTTGAGGGATTCGGTTCTAAAATGCCTGAGAAACAGAGATAAACTTTGTCAAGATTACAATACCCAGAAATACAATGCTCTTTGTTGGGGTATCTGAGAGAAATTTGACGTGACAAAGGATAATGTCAAATAAAATATCACCAAAAAGAAAAACAATTATGATTGCTCATAATGGCAAATCATATTGGATGTCAAAACTTAACATTGGGAAACAGAAATATTTTTACTAGCGCTAACACTGGACCTCTGAGAATTTCCCACTCAGCAACAGGTGTAATTGGCAATGCAGAGTTTCAGGCTACTCATACCCAGGATACTATTATTTTTTTGTGAACACTTTCACATCAATGTATTTCTTTCTGTTAGACAGATGCAGAAACTGTAAACTTCAAGTTTTGGTTAAAAGGAAGAGAGAAGCTATCTTTTACAAAGTACAAAAGAAGGCTCAACATGTAAGAGTGAAGTAAACGATAGAAATCCAGCATCTCAGTTGTTGCTCTTTTCTCAAAGGTTATTCAGCATTGATATTTTAAGATAAAACACATAGGATCCCTGCCAGTTTCAACAAAAATATCATTTTACAAGAAGTGTGTACAAAATCGTTTTATCTCTGAATTTATACCTATCTTCAAAGTACATAAGCTATATATCTCATATCAATAATTCAATAACGCTACTGACTGATGCGCAGTCAGAAGATGTTGACCTACTGATTGTAGAAACCATTGAAACAAGAAGAGATCAATCACAGGTTATGTTTTCCTCTTATTTCAAGCTGTTTTACACATGAGTTGACAAGCAGAAGACAAGATATCTGATAAAAAGATATAAGGAAGAACATGTTCTAGACATTCATCATCTTGTACAAAATATGGTTAGGAATATTTAATAAAAACATCTATGATAAAAAGTGACACTTTACAAAATTAAGACCGAACATGACACTTTAATGCTCAAGCAGGATAAACACTGGAAACATTACAATTTTGACGCAGTGCTATCTTTACAGCTGTTTTCAAACCTGTTATAGCATTTTGCAGCAAAGGCATTTGTCATAGAAATGTTCTTATTCTCATTATGATCGTTCTTATTTATTGTTTGGAATAAAATGTACGGATGACTGCCAACTATATTGTTTTGGGTTATTATGTATGCAAAAATTAAAAGTAAGACTGCCACAGAAGAATATACATGTAACCTGCATCACTCTTAGGGTATAAGGCTTCATGACAGACAAGCTGTGACACTTGTAATGTTATCCCCAACCTCACTCATAAGTAGTATTATACTGGACAAGCAAGGTAAACTTATGTTTTCTTGTTAAGTAAAATTGGATTAGGGTTTCAAGCAAAAGAGAAAGTTTATTGTTTCATATGTCTTCCCTTACTTGCTTCAGCAGTAATGCATACATCCATGATAGCTGGAGTCCTGTTTCTGTATTATGTTAGCATGTTTTCTTTGCCTCAGGACAGTCAGGTCTAATTACATGATCAGCACTAAATGAAGTCTTGCATTGCACTTTGATTTGTCATGGTATGTGTTATGGATAATCAAAATACCCGAAGAATCACATCCCAAAACTCCAAATTATTCAGGAAAACCCCCACATACATGTAGCATAACATTTCACAATAACTTTCCAATTAACAAGTGTTTTACTCAATTATATTTTGTTAGTCATGTAACAATTTGACTTTGAATGGACTAGACGACAAACACTCATCAATAGAGTAAACATTATGGTACAAGAACCACTAGTCACAAAAATAAAACTGATGGTGATTGAGGTAACAGAAATAAAACATTATGGTCATTAAGATGTAGTTTTCAATCAAAATGATGATAAGCTAGTCACCCAAAACAATTTTTCTACATCATCTAAAAAATATTTATACCAATCAAATTCAAAATTTTTAATTTAAAAAAAAAATACATGTACAACCAAAATACATGTACAATCAATACCTATAGTATTGCTTAATAATATATAGTATTAGTATAGAATTGTATTGTACTGACAGAAGTCATTCACACAATAAATGCATTATTTTATAACATTTACAAGCTAAAAAAGAATGCAATGTATAGCAGCAGTACATCATGCCTCATGTGGATAATAAAAAACACAGGCACATGACAATGACCTGGGGTCAAAGTTTACAACCTTAATATAAAGCAGACATTCAGTCCTGTGAGAGTAATACAATGTACACACATAACAGATACACGGCATCTGCATGTCAGATATTAAACAGAAAAAACTATCAAATGGACATAACTATGATATAATCTAGTCTACTGATCTCTGTAACACTTGCATGTGTACATGTATATTGGTGAGATCATTTCTCTGATGGGTGTAATGATTGCTACTTGTCATCTGTCCAGTTTCAGATTGTTTGTTTTCTACTCATTCTAACAACAAATCCACATGGCAAGGCTGTGCCCATCCTTACAGAAAGTAAAATATTATATGTGCCTCAGCTTCCAAAACGTGATCAAAATCATTAAATAGAAAAGAGCATTTTTAGTTAAAATATTTTAACTTCATCAAAGTTCCATTTGTTTTAGTACAATTTTAGTTTCCTTTTATATTTTAGATGTGTTTGACATCCACCAGAGCTCAGAATCTTTAAGAAGTCACTATAGGAATTTGGATGCATTAAAGAAGAGCAGAGCTTGAAGATATTCTCATCCTTTTGAGTTGTAATTTCAGTGTTTCTACACTGTAATTCATTAGTGCCGCAGGCTGAGACTGTGTTACATGGATTGCATATAAAGATGTTGAGTTCTTCCCACTCAAATGTAGTAATTATACATGGATTTGGAAAGAAAGACTTATACTCTAATAATCATTGTTACAATACACAGAGCTTTTAAAATATATACATTACATTTTAAAGGAGCAAAAACACATTTGATGATGTACATCAAAACAATGAATGGTATTGTAGAGTTTTCTACAGCAAATATCTACACACATAATAGATTCTAAGTTACAATACATGGAAAGCGCTCAGTGAAATTTCTGGAGAGATCATTGTGATGTTCTTCATATAGAGACATATTCAATAACATTTTGACACAAGGAAACAAAAGACTGTCATCCAAAAGATGCATGACGTGTGTACAAGGAACTGATTACTAGCCTCTCGTGGATGCATGTGACATAATTAGAGCCCGCAGCCCCTGTTCAGAGAGAGGACGGGTTGAGTGACTCACTAGACAAAATAGCAGCAGAGTTGTTAAAGTGTCTGTTTAGAAAATGAGAACCCATGCACATATTTGTTATGTCAGGCAACTTGAAATATTCTCCTCTTAATTTCATAAAATTATTACCATGAAATTGTTTAATAGCCCTGAGTGTATTTGGACACACCTAGGTATGTAAAGCTGTGGTTTATTTAGATATACCTATAAAAATCAAGTAATTCGAAACATCTTATTTAAGAAACAACTCAAATCATGGATTCCTACCAATAGCACAAAGGATTAGATTGGCAGATGAATATTTCAATAAAAACGCATTTTGGGTTTTTAATTTTGCAGCCGGTTTATTGTCACTGCTTTGAAACAGTTTCCTTGAAGACACTAAACTTCTAGATCTGAAGAACCTTTCAAGGACTGACTTTGGGATTATATCACCTGTTTTAGATATTGACCCTACCTTACTGTTTATACCATGATATAACAATTAAAAAACAATTAAAAAAACATTATCTTTACAATAGTGTTTGCAAAAGCTATGAGAACATCTTATTCAAACATGGATGGTAGTCTTCAAGTATGTTTTCAATGCTCAACATACATTTCAATTTTTCATTCCTCTGAAATTCCAAACAAAAAGGGTTTGAAACCCAAACACAACTTTGTGAACTCAGCTTCATACGCACTTTACTTAATGCAGCTAAAATCCAGGTAAATGTCTCTGAAACCATCTGCAAAGCCCATCTATTTGCCATACATCTCTCTATCTCAGCTGCCATGTCCATCAGAGCTGTGGAGCAGCAGGAGCGGGACAATAATCCTCCGTCCACCCCACTGGGGCCACATCACACTCACTAACAAGAAATTGGATGAATTCTTTCCCCGTATGTAGCCTCCATCACACTGTTACGATTCTTGTGCAGATTGAATAACTGAAGAGCAATATTAATGATATCCAAGGCTGCGCTGACTTACTGTCTGCATCATATAGAGCGAATGCAGTGAGGCTTCTGTCTGACACTGACATGGAATGCAATATGAAGATAATGATGCTTTAAGGTCTTTCTGTAGGTGCAGCTGTTATTGCACATATTGCAGTGACTGACAGATGATCATATCTAATGATCACGATGAATGCATGAAACTGATTGATTGAAATGTAGTATGAACTCAGCATCGTCAATCTTGAACCCCACCAGCCACCTAGCAGGAAGCCATGGAGAATGCGTGGGGGTGCCAGTGGTTCCTAGCTTGCAGCAAATGGACACCTGCCTGGAACCCTGGCTCTGCACCATGGTGCTTCATGCTCTCTTCTTCCCAAATGTCTCATCTAAGAACAAGGATCTGAATAAACTTGTACACAGCCCGCGGCTTCCTTTCTGTAGTGTAAATAACATTTACTGTGGCGTGAATAACATTTTACTTCATATCTAGACAGCCCTATTTTGATATCCACAAAGTGTCAGTTAAAAATTTTCAGTTGACTGAAATTACTATAATAAGGAGTTAACAAAAACAAAATAACAAAGGACAACTTGGTCAATACCCATCAATTGCAGCTTATCCAGTTCATTATTTGGCATTCTACTCAAGGAAAGAGACAATGTGAGGAAAGCCATCTTGAGCTCAAGCATAAACAAAGGGCGCTTAAAAGCCCTAAAATCCATTGTTCTTGTATGCTATGATAATAGGGTGGAATGGGGGTGAGCTGGGGAGAATATTGCAGCAAGAAAATAGAAGTTTATTATTTCACCTCATTGCTTTTATCACCCACGCAGACCTTGAGTTGAGTGTAAAAGTTATTTGAGCCTCAATTGTTTCTCAGCAACCCTTGAAAGCATATTGGATGCAGGATATTAATTTTGAAAGCCGAGATATTGGTGCCCATTCAGGAGATATTTTTTCCATTTTCCTTTACTTTTGAATAGAATTAGTATATGGTTGCAATCAAGGATATTACATAAAATATGCCATCGTTACTTATTGGAGAATTAACAATGTCAGCTTAGAAATAGAGAACTGCTAAAGATATTCAACGTTACACGTATTGCCCTAACGTTCAGCTTTCCAAATCATGTCACTCTCTGGAAACACGAGGCTTTCTTCCCTATGGTGGTCATTGAATTATTGTAGGAAATCAAGCAGCTAAAATCTTCAATCTCTCATCAGAATGCATTTTGTCTCTCTCTAAATTGGAGGGGCTAACTGTAAATTGGATTATTTTGCTTTTGTCATAACAAGATAAAGCACAATGTGCATCAACTGAGTAGTACCATGGTATAACCGCAGATGAAATTGATGACTGTTGGATGATATGGGAAACCAACAAGTATCCATTCGGGTTATTACAGCATTTGATTCGTTATATACTTGATCTGAATATGATATGATCAAGGACATCAAAACTAACATCATGATGAATGGTGTAGATTTTTCTCCTCATGCTTAATCATCATACTTTATATTCAAGGTTACATCCCTATCAAAAATATGTTTTTAAAACTTTGATCTTGGATCATAGTTGCAAATAATTATTTTATACAATTTATTACTAATAATGATTGCAAACGCAAGATAGGTGTGCATTATGAAAAATTCTTGAATCTGAGAATATCAACAGATCAGAGAATCTTGTGATTACATGATGCAACATACCAAATTTGACAGTCTAAATTTGGCCTTGGCTTGTAATACATTGGACCCTACTTTGCAACATGCAACAAAATTCCCAAAAGGTATTATCTGCCAACTTGCATTAGGCACCTCATAAGTTAACATTCTACAAGAAAAGGGTTCCCAAAAGCTCAACAGTATAAAGTTTGTGCATTCTACACTTAGAAAAAAAAACAGACTCAAATCTAACAATGATTATAATTTTATATTGGGATCAAAATGTTCATTTTTTGGACAACACAGGCATGAGTCCTTTATCAAAATATCTTGAAAATAGAATATGATTTCATAACCGTGTTCAGCTTTTAATAAAGGGGGCTTTAGTTTTTCTGCTCGAATGAATACTTTTACGAGGTTTTCCTGAACATTTCATAATTGTAACCTTATTGGAAGAAAATATCACACTAAACCCAGATCCGCCCTGAGCATGGGCCAGTGATTTAAACATCATCTCTTCCTAGTTTGTAAGTAATCTCATGATTTAAATATTAAAACCAAATTCCCCAATTTTGAAAACATTACATTGATAATGAAAATTAGCAGAATACAGTAACAGTATAACAACAATTAACAAATCGTAGCTCACACACAAAAAGCTAATTACATGTAGATAATTTAAAACTAGTCCACACTCAAAGGAAGAGTGTGACTCACTGTGAGTAAACAGGATCTCAGTCTTAAAATCAAATTACCATTTGATTGTTGATCAACATGCAAATTTCTATCACCGTTCCATCAAAACTGACCACAAGATAGTTGACCATTAGTCAATGTCACGCATTCCATCTCTGCCATAATCCATTACTTGTTAACATTAATTAATTGGGGCCATTTTGTGGATGTAAATGAAGTATGCCTTGTCAACAAGTGCCCAGCCAAAAGCAGCAGCTACCACTGATGACCAATGACCGATAGATCAATGTTCCAGTGATCTATTTGTCCACTGCTCCATCTATTGTTCCATTTACTGGACGTTTCAAGTGCTAATGTTTGGACTGTTAAGATTTTGGCGCCACCTGTCTTTTAGTTGAAATGCTATGAAATCAGGTTCAGCACTTTATACGGAAAGTAATCTTGAAGACAAATATAAAGAATTACACAATAAAATTTCTCTCAGTATCTGCAAAATTTTGCTGTGTCATAACGTATAGAAACATTAGGTATTAATGTTGAATGCCTATATTCATATATGTGATTATACAATTGATTTGAAATAGGACTTTATACATTAACACTCTTTACAAATTATCTCTCTCCAGCAGCAAGTCACTTACCGCTAGGACCTGCATTATAAAAAAACATGTTTCCGTTATAATGGCCTTTTTATACAAATCTATTAAAACTCTAAAAAGTTCAACAAGCAAACTGATGATTTCATAAAAAGCAGCAGCCATTTACTCGCCATGATACCTACATACTTTTGATCAAACCATTCATGCTGTATTGTGTCATAACGGCGGGATATATAACACATGCAATTAACAAAACAAAAAGTGCTTGACATTTCATACCCTTGATTGTATTATGACAGCCTCCCATCAGTATTTAAAGCAGACATTAAAAGCTCAAGCACCGTTCGAGGAAATCTGATATCATTTGCAATTTCAACATATAGTTTCTAATTCACATGCTAATTTTGTTAACCCTAGTTTGGATCTGATTAGTTCTAAATCCTTCCTCGTCTTCAATTTTCACACAAAATGCTTGACAAGTGTAAGAAATATGTCTCTATTAAACATCAGGGGGTAGTCAACTACTTTTTAACAAAAGTATTTGATTTCATGCTTTTCATTCATCAAATCAGCGAAACGTATGTCTCTTTACCAAACATCCACTATTAGAAGCATTAAAATTGCCTCAAAATGAGATCAACTATATAATTAGAATTAATAGAGGTTTCTTCCCATACTATTCATATGCCAGTAATTTATGTTACTATTTTACTAAATATTGTACAAATAATGTTTGAGTCAACATTAAAGTAATATGTTTACATCGATATTCAAAAAATTTAAGGGCTATGAGTACTTCAATTTTAGCTAAAACATAAAAAATATATATAAATACACCCTGGGGGAATCCATCTGTGAAAAACAAATTACTTAAAATCAGATATTAGTATTTTGGGATTGTATTCAAAGGCTGTGGATTGAAGCTACTGGACACATAATCTATCATAATTTGTACTACAGATCACATTGTGTCTATTATCTATGCCTATACACAGAGTTTTCACATATAAATGATACCCTAATAAATCACACCCTTGTCAACCAGTCCAATATTCTTTTTTCTTTTTAGCTAAAATATAATGGAAATCTGTCTCTTTACAGTGTCATAATTACATTGTTTCTTTTAATGCACGGGCCTCCTTATTCCCTGATTAGATTCACTTTCACATTATGCAGCAAATGATAGATAAGCTGATCATTATTGTATAGGAAAAAGTAAAAATTGATATAAATATGGCAATTTCTAAGAAATCATAATTTAACAAAAATCTTAAATGTAATACAGAAATATGTAATGATTGAATAATGTGTGAAGAAGAATAGCTTATGAGAAACTCTGGTGATTTATTTCATGTCGTATTTCGTCTACATCTTCAGCATCAATGTCATACTTGTCTTGTTTAACAATTTTATAAAAAAAAACTCATTTAGTACATATGTACCTCATGTTGGTTTTACTTAAACAATATAAATTGCTGATATTCCACTTGGAAGAATTTGAATGCCAGTGTAGAAATTTGTATTGATAGTTATAAATAGTTACCCGTGAGACTTTTATTAAATAAACACATTGGAATCTAAATTTTCAAACAGTGAGGCAATAAAGATCTAGTAAGAAACACTTCACAGCGCACCGAGAAATGAATAGAATGCAAAGGAATCTAAAAAAAACTAGTTTAGCACATAAAAATGTCTGCATGCATGCCTTTTAAAATAAATCATTTCATAAACGTGAAAAAATCTCATCGATCTGCATACAGCACTAAAGAAATTAACCTTCATTTTCTTGCTTACCATTAAAAATATAACGTCACAGTATGTCAAATAAGATAAATTAACTAGATTATATTGAATAATTGAGGCTCTTTGTCCAAGTGACAATGAAAATCAATGTAAACAAAAAGAGATGAAGAACCTCCTTGTTTACTTACATACATTAGAATCAAGCTAATTTGTCCCTTGTCCCATATGTTATGTATTTTATGCCCCCTTCTTTGATGAGCGTAATATCTCCAACATTAATCTATGGTACGTTCAATATAAGTGCCATAGAACATAATTGATGCAGAAGATGCTAAGGCTTTCACCTTCAAGGAGAAATGCATTTGCTTCACCAAACGCCTTATGGTAAATATGGTAATGACAATTTCTGCTATCTGTTTATTGTATAAGCTATCGCAAAAAAATGTACAGCAAGTGTACAATGAAAACACAAAAAATATTATAAATTTACTAGAGTATTTTCATGCTAATTTCGATAAAATCTGAACAATATGTGTATAAGTATGGAAGCTAAAAAATCAAAACCTAAAATATGTAGATCGATTAAGATTTGACAGTACATTACATGCATGTAATCAGGCTCAAATGAAGGCTCTGGGATTGAAATCATGGACCCAATGGCAGCTACACATGCAAATCCTCCACAATAAGAGTTTTTTGGTGTAATTTAGAAGTTTTATTCCCCCTATTTGCCATTTGCTGGCAGGCAGTGAGCGTTGGCATAGAGCAGTAAAGAAAGCACAACTAGACCAGTTTTGGTAACTTTAGAATAAGGCAGTCAATTACTTTAATTCAAGCATACGTACTTTACATGTACTTGTACTTCTGATATTCTATCTGCATGGGAAAATGTATTTGCCTAACATGGTTTATACCAAATCATCAATGTAACCAAATCTATGACTTAAGAATAGGAAGAAGCGCGTAAAAGATCTAATAGATCTACATATATAAATTTTAAACAACAGTAAAAGATGTTCAACAGTGTACAGATCCATGATGTAGAGGTTAAAGAAAATGATCTATCATAACCTGCTGTATTATGAAGCTTGCAATCACACTTTCATATCATTTAGTAGAAGACAGAGATAATCTTAAGCAATTATTCAAAAAATCCTGTTTGTAAAATATTAACCTATTTCGGGGATGACACATATGGATTTCTTTTTTATTCCTCATATTAATATATTCTATATGATACACTTAAGATTTCCAATGTTATATTCATTTAGTGGCCCTGTTTTTTTCTACCACTAACCTACTAAGTACTTACATTGTGTACACATTTACATGGTAAATGAACTAAAAGCATGTTGACTATGAATAAAATATGTGAAATACAGAATACTTCCATAGCAAGCTCACAGTATTAGTTACTGTTGGAGACGCCTGAGGCAACAGCGAACCACCTATTTGGCAAAGTAATAGTGTGAAACAATGTGTAATTTACTAGAGCATACTGCTGCTCTACATGGAAACTAATCAGCATGAACAATACGTGCAAATTAACAGGACATTTAAAGCACAATTGAGTGGCAGATGTGGGAGATGAGGTACAGGCGTGATCAATCACACCAAAGTACCAGTTCACACTAGCAGTCGCTACCAACATTTTTTCACCAAATGTGGCACTTCTTGTGACTTGGTTTTATTCTGAAAGTTACAAGACTGCCCATAAATGGAGAGTGTTATGCAATTGTCATTTTAGAGGTGGGGCTGAAATTTTCAAGCTCCTGGGTAATTTATGTAGGTGGCCTGAAAATCATGTCGTAATGGCTTCATTTGTTTTTATATCCCCCTCTGGGCTATGATAAATGGTAGCCCCCTCCGAGATTTTATAATACTGCTTTACATTTATTCCCACTATATTGTGGACAATGCCATTCAATTTATTTTGATGAAATTCCTTCGGTGTAAGCATAATATATTTTGATTTATTGCCAAATCCAACATGAGTTCTGTATTACACATACAAGCAGTCTGTGCTTCATTTGTCTCAACTACACACTGACAAACACATTACATTCCCCTGAGCTCCAAAGCCAATTAAAATCTATCCTTTTTATTTGTACAGACAAATGAGTTTTGCCGAAATAGCATTTGTTCAATGAGCAATACAAGATGTCAGTTATAGTTTCTAAGTTGGCATTAGAGGACTCTTTCTCCAAGCCTCTAGGGCTAAATCACATAGCCTCTGTCGAGACTTGAACCCTTGACCACTACCACTGTGGCACCTATTTACCAAACGCAAATTAAATTCAGACACCATAGAAACAAAGCACAGACAAATTTGATCAATATATTCTACAGTTTTTTTTGGTGAGAAACATTAAGGAAAAACATCTTCCTAGTTTGGACCAGCAGTAAAATGATATTACCCTGCATCTATGAAATGGGCAGCCATATAAGAATCTATTGTTGACTTTGGTGCAAGGGCTTCAGCCCATAATCTGTCATGATCAGTACAGACAGAGGAAGCTTTATTGCAATATAGCAGCCTGAAGAATTCTACATTTATAGTGCATTGTTCCATAGTTACTGAGTGACATTGCTCTACCCTTCATAGCCTTTCACAAATTATGAAAGTAAAAGCTGTAACCTATGGTTTCTGAGAACCTAATTACATCATCAGACACCTAATCACGCCTTCAGAAGTAGTCCAGGGCCACCATGCTCATTGTGAGAGAAAAGCCACAGGCTTCCTTATTGATCAAGTCACATTACAGCATAATGATCTGGCCACTGCCTCGCACAGCAGGCTAACCAGGCAGAAGAAAGCAGCACTGAGGGGCTGGCAGGCCCATTCAACACATTACTGGTCACTCAACACCCATCACACATTGACCACCAGGAAATAAACAGCTACATTTTTATGAGAAAAATACTCTTTAAACAGTCTGGAGAAACCTTAATAGTAGCTGGATGAATTCTATTATATAGTTTGTACTTCTTTCTGCTGCAGAGGGGATTATAATACGGACATTAAATTAAAATGAGGAAAAATATATCAACAGAAATAACGTTGAAAAAGCATTAGAAAAAGTAGTCAGGTATTTAGGACGGAATTACATCAACATTCATAATATTATCAACAAAATAGACTAATATTTTGCCCTATTAAATGACATATAAACATGTTATATTTTCATCGCATGATTAAATATTTTCGATTTTTTTCATCGAAGTATCTAGCAATGACCACAGATAGCAATTGTTGGAAGATAAACTTTAAGGTCTGCATAAAATGAAGGCCACACTCATCATTTAATCCCTCGTTTTGGTTATACAATCACTGATAAATCCATATTGTAGGTATTTTGATATTATTCTTGACACATGGCATCAGCAATCAAAATGAGGGTTTGTTTATGAAAAATGTTAATCTTTTGACACTGTCAGATTATCTAAGATCCTGACATCTCTCATCTCAATTGGTATCACATGTATCAAAACAAAGCCAGGATTGGCGGCAAAGTGACTGTTTCTGGGTGACCTCTTGGCTTACAATATTTGCCAAGTCTGCCATTTTCCATCAGTTCCACTTTGATCTTTGTTGATTTCAACGTAGAGATTACCGTCTGGTCAAACTACTTCCATTTGTTTTAGGCCAATCTCATATTTCAGGTTGGCATTGCTTTAACCTTGCTACTATACTACTCACTTACACTACAGATTGTGTCTTTCGTTCTGCACTATCATTAGCATATGTATAAAACACTTGCTTTGAATGTGGGGGTGATGATGGTGGTGGTAAAATGTGTCACCTAAATATTTTTGATTAAAGTCATGATTAAACGTAACTAACAATTCTGGATACCAAATCAGACAAAAACAAAACAACTCTATTTCATACACAATATAGAAGTTAGAGTGCAACTTTGAATGGGACAGTATTTTGATAATCTGTATGCTCAATAATACAAGAAAGTTACTAAGCATCACCTCAGTAATGTCGTGAGGTAAGTACAAGGGTCTCTAAATTACCATGTAATGTCCATAGCAATTGTTTTGCGTTGCGCAATCAAGCAAAAAATCAACCTGTCACATTCACAGATATTGAATCCTGTGCATCAACCATACATGTAATGTAACACAATAGTTAGGCAGATCGACTTGCAATTTTTTTTTAAACATTTTTGATCACCATGTTATAAAATATAACGCAAAGAAATATGAAATGTATTGACACTAGTTGACACACAATGATACCACTAAATATATTAGAAGGCCATTGAAAAATGTATTGTAAAAATTCTGTCATCTTTGTAACTAACTTACTATATTGAGGGAAATGGGCAAACATAATGATATGGATACACTTAACTCAGTATTTAATGGTTTCATTATATGTCTGCTTTTCTCAATGAGATGCTTTTATATAGTTTTCAAAGTTTCAGTAATAAAAAAATTTAGATCAATTAAATATTGTTTTGTGAAAATGTCTTTACCAAGTACCGCATTCATTATAAGCTCACCTGCCCTATTAAGCACAGACCCCTGTTTACACAGATTAAATTTTTAAAAAATTGCTCTTTTTTTGCAAAATTTCACATAACTGACCCCATATCGTTAGACAAACACGCTCGTATTATTCACATAACCATATAACCACGCCAGGCGCATTGTGAAACAATATTCGCCGTTCATACATGGTGACATTTAGAGTTC
>CM032660.1:40104594-40231554 GCA_019095985.1 Streblospio benedicti
TTTGATTTGAGGCCTTTGAGACTTGATTTGTATGCTCAAACATCTAGACTGTTGGCGTCTGTTTTAATAGTACCCCAGCTGAGACACTTAACGCTTGTGAAATCATAAATTTTGAGCACACATTTATAGGTCGTGTGTCTTTTGACAAATATATTTTTGTCATAAAAATCGATTATCAACTGTGATGTTGCACAATATTGTTTATTCTAATAGTATATATTGCTATCTAGTATCAGTATAATGCCTGTATAATTAAGAAAGTTCAATGGCTCATTGTGTAATCTTGAAAAATAAATTGGTCTATCAATCATAACTATATGGTAAATGATTTGAAAATATGATAAAAACAATTCATTGTATGAAAAGTAACATTAGACAAATTACTTTGAAGATTATATTTCTTTCTCTAAAATATTTAAACCTAATTCAAAATAGCAAGCATATCTTGATAAAATATTCATATTCCCGCATTCATTTATGAATCCATACGCTGTGTACCAAGCATGTAGAATACTTTATACATGTACTTGATAAAATACAATCTTGCTTTTTAAAATGGATTTGTCTTCTGTGATATAGAATTCATGTGATTTGCAACACTACAATCTTAAAAAATCATTTAGTCTGAGCATTTACATGTACATATAACATTTGAATGACAATATTAGGGAGAAATGCATTTGATTGAAATCAGACATTCACACACCTAAAAAGATGTCTGCCTCGAGGGACTGATGATAAGTTACCCACAATGCTCACTGGTTACCCATGATGCTCAACACTTTGTCATTATTTAATCAAGTGTTTTCTTCTGGAAAGCCAAAATGCTTGAAATGATGGCTTCTGCGCGAACATGTCACGTCCAGAAATACGTCTGCTGTCAAAATGCTTATTGGCAGGCATTCTTAGTGGCAAGCTTCTATATAGGGACAAATATTTCACTGCCAGTGAGCACAGGGAAATATTGCAAGGAAACTGAATAGAAAATGCATTTGCTCTCAGCAGTTTAAACTATGGAAACATAAATATGAAATTGTATCTTGTTCCAAATTCATTGGTAAGAAAACACATAACAACATGAAATGGTACTTGTAACTAGTTAATCATTATAGCCATGATCAGTGGTGTCCAGAGCCATTGCAACAAATGTATATATGTAAGATTCCTCAATGTTATAGATTTCTATTGACCTTCAGATGTGTTGAGCTAATCAAATTTCTAATAAGATTTGTAAAATTGTGTATGCACTACAAATTGAGAGAGCTGCTGGTTTTCTGGTGACAAAAACAGTGTTAACATGTATGATGCATACTGCATAGGCATTTTGTTTGAAATGCATTTGTAACATTCACGCATTTTACAATTGAAGTACTTCTTTCCTATCAATGTTCATTCACCAGTGTTCTAAGTGGCGCCTCTCGTGCAGCGTTTGCACTCAACACCTAACCATCATTCATCCACATACAAAGTCGATGTGACATCCAATGCATTCACAGATGTCTAATACCATTGTGCAATGCTAATGCAACGTACGTTAAAATCGCTGCACAAACACGTCATATTTCAAATCGGTAAAACACATAATCGCATGCTAGCGAGTGTCATGAAAGACCTTCAGAAAACTCCAAGTAAATGTGATTTGGTCAGTTTTTACAAACATAAGTGACTTTCGGAAGAGGACCCCTCATAATTTACATTGTAATCTGCCCTGTGCATGTAGGGGAGTGTCCTTTACTGTAACCGCTGATGAATATGGCCTTCTACAAGTGGAGCTCTCAAGGGGCTGGACTCACATCTACGATGGATTGCAGGAGAGGGAAGTGATTATTTAACACAGATTCAATGTCGAGAGTTCATAAATGTTGAGATATTGAACAGGTCTATATTAATGAGGCATACATAATCATATAAAAAGCATACACATGTAAAATGATCAACATACTTTTTTTAAATACTAGAGTTGGTTATATATAGATATATATATATATATATATACAAAATGTATGTGTTTTCCAGTGCCTGCGGATACATTTTCAAGCTTCTCTCTCTCACATCTTTTTGTCAAGCATATATCTACCACAATATGTATATATACATGTACAGGTCACAAAGGGTTGTTTAGGTAAATCCTTACACTAATGTATAAATACTTAGGCATAATGCAGGTATTCATATAGCTACATGGAAACAGAGTATAAAAAATTACAAAAAGAAAAGCCCTCCTTTCTGACCTGTATTTTATATATATATATATATATATATATAATATATATGTAAAGTTATATATATAATATAACTAAATATAATATATGTGTATACAACATATATATATATATATAATGCAGGTATATATGTATATATATATATATATATGTGCTGTGTTTATGTGTGTGTGTGTGTGTGTGTGTGTGTGTGTGTGTGTGTGTGTGTGTGTGTGTGTGTGTGTGTTGATAACATTACCAGTTTGTTTCCTTTGCTGGCAAGATTTTGTTCATAGAACATAGCCAATAGCTATAAATATTTAGATCAACTATTTTTGGCATTTACTGAGAAAAATACCATTGGAATATAAAGAGCACAATCAGAGTATATACATCATATAAAATGTCAAGTTTCTTTGTATTATGAGTTTATCTGTATGGTGAGACATATTCATAAGCATTTCCATTGCAATCACGGATCGAAATCTCCGCAGCCGCAGGAGCATGCTGTCAATACTTGAATCACAGCTTTTATCAAACCCCTTTTCAATCCAAAAAACATAATAATCTTGCATAGCATCACCCTGGTTGGGGCTGCTTCTTCCTATCTGATGCTGAATGCACATCATGGCTGGAAATGAGGTTACAATCTCACGCCATCTTGGCAACCATATTGCAAAATCCCGATTGATGATAGGAAATCACTCCGCAGTGCAATCGCCTGTATAGTGTTGTATAATTTCCGGGCGCTTGCAGTCGGTGGACATTTCACTTCAACTACAAAGCATTCAATAATATGCAAATCAAAATGGCTTTGCTGCCATGCAATATGTCACTGACATTAAATAGCAGACAAACAGCCTGTTTAGCGTGAGACTATTTCAGAAAAATGCTTGAAAAACACGCTGCAGAGACCTCATCAGCAGGAATGAAGGTATGATAACTTGCTAGGTCACAAAGGGTTGTTTAGGTACTTACTAAATCCTTACACTAATGTATAAATACTTAGGCATAATGCAGGTATAGTATAGCTACATGGAAACAGAGTATGAAAATTACAAAAAAAATCTCTCCTGCTTTTGATATGTAAAACTCATTGTGTAAATAAAATCTTTATCTAATTATCGATGAAATGTGCACATTGCATGTAAATAATTAAGTTTATAAAAGCTCTATTTAAATTTTCTCTATACATGTTTAAAATAATGAAGTTATTATTTTTTCCAAACCTCTTTACATTCATAAACTTTTATTAGCATTGACAACATTTCTATTCGAGCCACAGCTATGATTATAATCTACCGGTTCAAAACCATTCTGTGAAACCAGTAATGTATATCATGTGCACTACATTTTCTCAAACCTTTTAGGGAAACGGAAATAGTTCAGTGTGTATGTCAGTTCTACCGTGAATAAACTTGCTTATCGACGCAGCATAATCTGTAATTTACAAGTTGGAGATTACAAATTACAAAGTGCTTAATTCAAATGTAACAAGTACCATATCTAAATGATCTAATTTTGGGATGAATAGAATTGAAAGAAGATTTATGTGTACAGTTCATTAAACCAGAAATATTATTGTATATAAACATTTATATATTTTCATTTCATGCAAAAACGAAAAATTAAAGCATTAAATTAATAAGTTACCAGTTTTCTTTTTATGGCCGAGAACCAATCTTCTAATTAACTTAATTAAACTGTCAACATCATTAGTAATTGAGATAATGTACCTTATTTAGATTACTAAGAGGTATCCTATAAAAATGATTGCTTAAACCACTTAAGATATAATAAATAGCATGTTGACTTGATTTATATATGCACCCATATTTTCAGAGTACATTCAAAAACATGCCAACACTAGTGTAAATGATACATTTTGTATGTTTTTATTCGAAGTGCATATTACAAGTTCTCTTTATGCCACCAATTTATGATAAAGAAAACTTCTATGTTCTTATTTTACTCACTAAATAATCTTTATCACACTGTATTATCATAAAGAGGTTGGCAAAATAAGATTTCAGGGCAACTAGATTCAACTTTGAACTGATTTTCCATCTTTTCATTATCTACTTACATACATGTACTAGTATTTGTTTGCAAAGTAAAAAATTAGCTGATATTATTCAACACAAAGTAAGTATCTGCTTACCACATAATTACATAATTACACAGATATATTATACATATGGCATATTTCATTAAAATTTACTAACATAATTATACAAAACCTTAAACATACATATACAAAAACAAATTCAACCTGTATCAAGTTAATAGATATTTCTAATATATGGTTTCCTGTTCCTGTTGTATTTGTCTAGCATTTCTTTCTATTTTACCATAAAATAATTGAACAAAACAAACATTGGTTGTTGTTAAATCAATGACTGCATAATATAGGCTAACAATGTTGATACAACTTGATGGATATTTTATAAATGAAATATCACATACATGTACATGTACATATGTAACGTGACAAGTATTTAGGTAATTGAAAATTCAAATTTCACTCATTATTATTTATATATTTTTACATCTTAAGTCCATCACATGACTCATCAATACCATCATGGCGTTATCTATAGTGATGTACACTAATTCTTTCAATCAAAGTTCGAAATCCCAACTGTATATACATCTGCACTTTCCAATCTGCTCTATTCCCTTTTGATACTTTTTCATTCACCAAAATAAAGGCCTTTTCAGTGTCTCATGACTCTCATTCTCTCATGTCTTAGCAGCGGATTGCATGTTTAGACAGAATATCATTCAAGGTTAATTTTTTTTAACAAAAAAGAATGATCTACATGTATAATACATTCATAAAACTACATGTATTGCATCTTGGAAAGGCATCACCATCTCCATCAAAAATAACAAATGGTTTATAATACCTTAAAAAATAAGGAAGCATATTGTTCTTGACTGAAGCCTCAGCTTTCTGACCTGATTGGCTCAAGTCAACTTCCAGCATAAACAGGGGGTTTGAATGAGGGGCTATTTTCCATAATTTGTGAATGAAATGATAAGTCTGAATATATGAATGACACTGAGCATCCCTAAATCATCACTGTTGCATGAAGTCCATGATATTTCAATAAAATAACGTAACGTCCACCTATTGTAGATGCATAAATATCAAGCTTATATCTGTGTGAAACTTAATACCATAATTGTGGGGAACAAACAAAAAACTATACAATACAAAGACTATCATTAAAGCAAAAAATCTCCTTTCACATTCCCCCACAGAAGCTAATCTTCAACAACTACATGGTCTGATGAGTCCATTGCATGCTGACCAGTAATCACCAGCAGCACTTTTCAGCACCATCTTTGCACCTAAAGCCTCACCATGCCCCTCTGAAAAGCGGTAGGGAAATTGTTTGATCTCCCTTTGGATTCAGGGGGCCTAATACCCATTGTACAAAATTAGCTGTCACAATCATGACCATTTGTTGTTCAGTCAGGAGCTTTTGTTGTCAGCTTACAACTTTAATGAGGTCAATATTTGCCAGCACTGAATATTTCAACATATGATGATGGATCTCATAGGGTAAGTTGTTATTACCTGGCGTGCGTGGCTCTAGGGATGTTGATTAACATCATGGGGAATGAAAAACTTGAAAGTTTAATCTAAACTTGGCACAAATGTGGAAGTTCTACTGCGGATATATAGTGTTGGTGCTTTACGTAACATCATCTTCTACTCAATATCAATGTATTTGTATTCAGTGTTAAAAAGTCCTACTTTAATCTTCTACATAAAACTTTAATTGCCCTGCTTGATAGACATAACACTGACTTTCTAACACCAGGGCACAAAATACTAGTCTGCAGATTTTTGTTGTTTGAGATACATGTGTACATCCTTGCCTGAAGAGGTTTTGACATACTATCATTGAGTAAAAATTCTTACTTATTACTGCTCAATCTCATCACGATCACTCCTTGTATGTCAGCTGATAATTAAGTCTCAGTCGTCGGCACAATGATATGCTCAGTCCATCCATTTACATGTTCGGAGAGAGGAGACAGGTGATTATTCATGTATGCATGGATACAAGTCACACGATATGTACAGATTATACAATGTAATTATGTTAAGTCACAAGCAACTGGGATGCAGCTCTGCATATTAAGTCCTCATGCACAAAATGCATCAAATCAAATATTAATGGTAGCTTGTTAAAAAGAACTTTAGTCAACACGAATCGTTCTTTCGTTAACAACAGAAAAATGTTTATAAATATTCAATGCATCAAAGGCATCTTTCTGCATATATTTATAAAATAAGGCTATCTAAATCAACTGCTATAATACATAAAATAGCATAATGTTAAAAAAACTTTTATTAAGTAAACTATACAATTAAATCTCTAGAAAGCAGAAGACAATTTGTAATCCCAGTGAGTCTCTAGCAATATGGTTGGTGGTACCCTGGGACAGCTATGATCACGGAGTCGCAGATCCGCTTATTAATTTTGGTGGTAAGCATCACAAGAGACTGGATGCCAGGATGACTTATTGACGCCAATAAGTGTCTCCATTTCTTGTCTTTGCCAATGACAATGGACTAGGTTATCATCTCCAATTCATTAAATCATAATTTATTCTATCAACAGTGGGAATAAATGTATAGACTTTTAGGGAACAGTACCCAAAATAGCTTACGACTATACTTAGATTAAAGATTGGAATATAATAGATTAACACACAATATTAACACAGACTAAACTAACAAAAATGATCATGGCTGGACATAAGTCTAAGTTGTACATATTCACTCACATATTACTGCTGTGGTAAGTATTCAAGAAATCAAAACAGTGCATTAGTTTTAATTATTAGGTAGCCATTCCACTAGACTGCCACAGCAGAGTAGCTCATCTGTTGAGTATGTCAGCCATGTAGCAAATGTAAACCGCAATGGTAGATACAATGAATGCATTCTTTTGAGGCAATTATAAAAGCATTATATGCATTACTCACATAAATTCTGAGAATCATTCATTTGATAATAATGGAATGATATTCTGCCAAATCATAATGACATTAGTATACGCAGCGTTGTTTCTACTTCTAATAAATACTTTATTTATCATAAAATCAAATATATTTCACCATCACCATGTATTCTCATCAAACCTCTTTTAAAATGATTTATATTCAAATGTTAAAAGCCATGTCATTGATCCTATATCAATCTTCTGTCACTCTCTCATCAAAACACTATGATAAACACCACTCTCACGATCTAATTATAACCTACATATCCATATCCAATACCAGTATTCTACGCAAACCTTATTTGTAGTTATTGATTTTCATTGTATCAATGCAATAACACAATTCCTCCATTTGCCATATGTCAGCTATTGGCATTTGGTTTACTACTGCTCATTTTGTTTTATTTACGACACAGGAGAGATATGTGTTATTGTACTGTCTACATAATTGCTTGCCTTGATTTGCTCATAAAATGGTAATTGTTCAATAAAAAATCATGAAATGTGATTGCTATAAATGAAATGTGATTGCTATGAATGATGTCTAATGCTTAAAAAGTAACTGACTTTTGACAAATAACAAGGAATAAAATACATGCCAGTCCAAATATCTTAGAAATTGCTAATTAATTACCTAGCGCATCACATATGTATGCTTAATTGTAAATAGCTGTGAAATATTTCTCAATCTTGAAGTACATGCATCGAGGGCTGTCTTTCATGTGACACAACCATCTACTTTCCGACAGTTTCATTAATCCTCCGTAATTTCTTTTTCGTCCAAAGAAGGTAATGAGTTTGGCAATATAGGAGGCGCACGCTGAGCTGAGTAAGTGAATAATGGCCAATAATGTGGACTTGTCCTCATCAGAAAAATACAATCTCAACTTCTATGTAGGGAAAGATTTATACCGGAGATTTAGTGTATCCAATCATATAAATCATTAGCTTTACTCAAAGGTTGGTAAAGGCTGAATACTAACTTACATTTTTATATCAAATCCTACATAGCATGCCTGTATCTTTACAAGTATTGTCACTCAAGAGCTATAAAACATGTTAGGGACATTACAAACATCAAATTCATTTTAGATTTGATATTTAAACATTACAAAATCCATGACAGACAGTAACTGTTTCACAAACAAATTAGTGGCAAAGACAACATGTTTTGAGCCAGAAGCTACATTCACAATGAGTTTTACCTCATTACCCAAAAGCCTGCTGTTTTAGGAATGAACTGACTAAGCGTTTACATGTACTTCGTGATTCTAATACAACACAAAATGGTCCATGTAGGTCTTTGTTCCAGAACGGACTAAAAAACATACAAGTTATAAATGCAAGTGTCTTTTCATATATCATTGACACCAGATTTTTGGTACACACCTTCACATAATAAAAAAGTCTTATCAAGTTAATGTAGTATTCCAATCATGTCAATAGTATAACATGATAACATATAATGGTACAAACATCAAAATTTTCCAATTATCTTACAGCTGCACGAAATGCATGAATCTATCAAAACGAATGAGATGTATACCATAGATATTCTAACCATGAAGATGTAAGAAAACAGGTCAGAAAGTCCAACAGATAAACTGAGAGTAGTCAATAAGTGGGCATCTAATATCTTTTATAATCACATTCAGAAATTTCTTTTGACAGGGGTCATGTAAAGAATATTAAAAAGTATACGTTTGATTGAAGTCATAGAAAAAAAATATATATGAAAAGACAAGCATGAAAGAAAAATTCTGTCCAACTCAATTTGTTTGATAATTGGAGAAAATGGCAGCCAGCGAAATGGAATTATGGAAAGAGGAAGTTGAAAGAATCATAGGAGAGGGGGGCGGGACTGTGTGAGGGATGTGGATTTGGTAAAGTGATGAGTGGAAAAGTGGCTGGTCCCTGAGGGGAGGGTACATGATTGGATCAGACAAAATGCACTTAGAATTATTGACGTCTGTAAAAAATCACGTGTTGATATTAGACAATGAATAAATTTGTTTACTAGTTATATAAATATCTGAATGTTATTTTCCGTTTATAATTTTATATTTGTTCAATGATAAGGTGTTTTTCAAAACTGCATAATCAAAGGGCTTGAAAGCTTTTTGGAAAAATGATAAAATGATGTAGATTCCCCTATGTGTAAATAATCATTGCCATACATAAATGAGAAGACAAATATAATTGTGTACCAACAACATCCATGTGACAAATCAATTGATACAAAAACGAAAACAAACCAATAATGACTATTGATAAAAAAACTAACTTGTTATGTAGATTTGGTGTTTATATTAAAACAAATTACAACGGAAGTAGTATCATAAACATTGGCGTGGCACAATAAATGACTAGCACAAACATTTTGATAATATGCTTGTTATTTTTCATATAAATTCACGTTTTGCTAACAAAATGTTATAAAGCCTACACCTTTTCAAAAAATAATCCAAGGCTGATCAAAATAATTTATAATTTTTAGAATATTGTATCTAAAAGAAAGAATATATGTTCATAAAACAGATAAAATATACCTATCAGTGTAAGGTGGAATTTAAAAATTTAGAACAAACAACGAAAATGTGCTTCATACATTGACAAAGTGCATTACATTTAATTACTTATATCCCAATTGCAAACCACTATACTGAAGCACCAAAATGCATAAAAATTGTTTTTGTCAATGATTAGGATTTTTTTGCAAAACAAGATTTGTTGAATAAAAAAATAAATTTCATCTTCTAAACAAACTTTATGCAAATATGAAAAAAGATTACTTACATATATCTGCTGCATGGGCAATCTGAAGAATTGTAGCAACCATCCACAAGTACATGGAAAAACAAAGCATTTTTCCTTCTATTATATATTTCTCAGACATATTTGTAATCCATGCATGTCATCCTCTGTAAATCCAGTTAATCCGTAGGTGATATCAACTGAAGCAACTTAATCTTATTTACGTCTTACTGTCATTATTCCTTACAGATACACAATTTAAATTAAAACCATGTTACACAAAACGTTAAGAGATAATAAAAGGTTGGATGACTGCTTTGCAGCCAACATTTTTCAGTGCATAATCCTAACTTTATGGTGACACATAAGTGTTTACCAGTCAATAATCCTATACGCCACTACATGATAAGCAATATCATTACTAAGTGATTTTGTTAACTCATGTCAAAAAGCTTTCAAGTAGGTAATTGATAAAAGTTTTTACACATTGTCCAAAACAAGACGATTTTTAGCAACTCTCATGGTAACATCATGAAATCACTCTTATCCTTGTCATTTGGAGAGGGTGGCAGGAAGCTCTTTGAAGACATGTCTTGTGATCAGTAAGCGAACTCTGAAAATAGAAAACAAAAGCATTTTACTATATGTACATTGCTTTTACAAAAATGTAAGCTTATAGTTTACAGATTTTATGGGCAGCCTACATATCAAATATTTTAATTCATTTTGTGTGTAAAAATATTGACAATTAACTAAATATTTCATGTGGAACAAATATCAAAAAGAAGTTATTCTTCTTTCTATAAACACATTATTACACGTAGTCGGTTATCAAGAACGTTTAATTTGTATGAATGATTACAGATGAAATTGGCGAAAATGATAAAAAGAGAATATAAAATCTCTGTAGAGCCTTGTTATTATGATATAATGTTGACAACTATAATGATTACAAAATTCAAAGTTTAGTAGGTATATTCATTAAAGTAAAACTTAACAAGATCATGGGTATTTTATTCCATAAACATTCAATGAAAATGCTTCAAATGTTTTTTATAGATGAAATATTTTTACATTTAGCAATGCTTCTATCCGATCAAGCTTCCAGATAAACTTCAATAGAAATTGTTTCCTATGCACTTGCTGATGACGATGATAATATACTTCTAACAGAAAGTTTCCAATTTAGTAAATAGATGTCATGGTATATCATTAACCCCCCAAATGGATGTATATGATTTGGTTTGGCCCATGTATTTTCAAGCACTAGATTTACTTGACGACTTCTTAGTTGTATTGCCATCAATAACTCATTTAGAAAGCATTAGATTTTGTGAATTGCTTCACACCTTTTCAGTCTCCTGTGGGTTATTGTCAAGGATGTCGTTAATAAATCATTGCATTCTTCCACAGTATAAAAGCATTTTATGGACAGAGTTAATATTTACTTATGGCTACTAAATAATTAATGTTTCTTAAAGGTATTCATTAGCCAGCTGAGTAGCCAACTAGAATACTTAGTTGAAAAACTCAATCTCTACTAAGTCTGTTTCATTTCAGACGATATTGAGAGGGTGGGGTGACTCAAAAATATGGGGTGCGCTCTTTAAACAAACTCGAGAGGATGAAAATCTTGACAGATTGGTTATATTATTATAACACCCCTCCCCCAAGGCATAAAAAATAGTAGCCCCCTAAATACACGTATATTGTATTGCACGGACAAGGGTGTTTGCACAAGTGCAATAAAAAAAATTAAAAAAAATGGAGGTGGCCTATGGTCATTATGATAGTCATGATAGCGCAATCACAAGTTATACCACCTCTGCTCTGCCAAATGCAAGCTGTAAACCTGAACACCTGACAGTGTGTAATGGCAATTACAATGTGTGTATTCATTTACTATTTCAATAATAATCCAAACCAAATAATATGAAGTACCAGTACAAAATCTATACAGAGGTATAATAATAGTGCACATTCGTAAATAGCATATATCAAAAGGACAAAAATCTTCTGTAGGATATGCTGATCAACAATTGTTGCAGATTGCCCTTATGTCCATGACATGATGTACATAATAATATTTTGTTTGAGATCAGCTTATTTTCCATGGTCAAAATGGAATGCAAATAAGTCTTTTGTCACGTCTTTAGCTCCAGTGCAAATCTAAATAATTTTCTGATTTTCAGGTCAAGACACTTCAGAAAACATTTGAATGAATTCATTGTGATCAAATATGGTTCAAGTACTTTATACAAAGGCTGTTTGCTCACTGAATGATACCTCTCTGGTTCTGATTTGGTCAATCATCAATGTCTCCCTTTAAAACCAAAACAAAGTGCATGATAACTCAAAAGAGGCTACTCATGAACAAGGGGAATTTGAGAAACCTTGTAGAAAATACAAAGAAAATATTGCAAACACGATATTACTTATAGATATGATTTTAAACATTGTAAGGCTATAAATGGACAACAACAAAAAAACAAAAATCAATGTGATTACATATTCCATTTATTCTTTTCAGTTCTCAAGGGGATTTATCTAAATAGTAGCTAAATTTCATGCATGTATATCTAAATGCATTGCTTTTCTAGCATTATTACAGAATGGAATGATCATAGAAAATGCAACGCAGAACCCCATTTCAATGGGCTTCAAGAGATTGTACTCATGCCTTCACAGACTAATGCAGTCCATAAATATCAGCCACAAATAAGGCCAATTGAGCCTCCAACAAACTACAGCAAACCATAGAAACTATCTATCATAATGACAGACTGTTCCAGTAAAACCCCTCCAGCATACGACAAATTTCACTGATAATAGGTACTAAATGGAAGGAAAACACTTTGAATGGTTCAAGCAGTTGACCGCAGGTTCCAAAAGCACCATACTTTGCATTTGGGCTTTTCGTTTTTTTTTCTCCTTCAGGCAAAAATTTGATTTGCGAAACTGACCAAATGTTTCCTTTGTATAATACTGTATCTATATATATTATACACCTTGGCATATAAATATTGTGGTAGTTTCATTTAATCAATACTTCTTGAGAAACTACTTTCATTTCCAGTTATTACAATGACTACTGACTACAAAAATATTAAACGTAAAAATGAATGGGATGTAAAAGTATAAAACGAAAAATGTGCATAAAGTATACTAAAATAGTCACAGTTTATTGAATCCATTTAATGTTTTGATTTTAATTAATTTAAAATTCTAATAATAATATTTGACAAAACGTATAGAAAAGGTAGCTATTACTTAAACATATGCAAGGTCAAATACCTGTTAAAATAACAATAAAAAGTCAGTGATCTTAACATACACCCTTACAACCTTAACAGTTTGAAAATAAACACTTGCCTTTCAAATTTCTCAATTCAATACCAAATATTGTCACAGAAAGAAAAAGAAAACATTCCTGTCACAAAAGATAAACATACAGGTTCATGTACGGAAAAATAGTGAAACTGTTACATGATGCATATTTACTATTTTTTCACCTTTAATACAAAATCACTTTTGAATTGTAAAATTCTTTGCTGAAAAAAAGGAAATTAGTTGTCATGCCTTCTGATAATATGTGTCATCTCATCACAATTAGATTCTACGTAAGTAAATTGAGTTGTAGCGAGTATAGTCAGCTGATTGAAGCCTAATAGTAACACAAAAAAGAAAGGCACAATAAATGTACTATTCAAACCAGCTGAAAGAATATTAAAAACAATTTGTTCGATTACCATATATTTGTTCGAAACCATGGTTTGCTTCTTGAAAATCAAAAAGTCATCAAATATTTCTTTCTTTTATAGTAATGAATTTGGTAAGTAAGGAAGAAACAGGAGACTGTTACAGTTTGATACAAGGCACTTGTGGTCTCTGTCACCGTAGTTCCTGCCAGCACATGAATCATTGGCTTGATGATGACATTTACAATATCCGCTGCTGAATATCATTGCACTTGCCGTGTGACCTCCCAAGAAAATGTCTAGTCTATGCATCACAACTGGCTACTTCCTAAACCTCAATCACTTCCATAGCTTTATCAACTATTAGCAATGGCCTTATTTATTGTAAGGTAACTTGCAATGCAGAGTCTTATTCCGTATATATTCCTAAAAATTGTTCAAATTTATCAATTATAAACACAGTAACTTCATAACAAAAACGCAGTCAAGTCGCTAGTCCCGATGATAACTATAAGCTGTTGTTATAAAAAGTTCCACAATACTGTAGCTGTACTCATCAGCATATGTCTCAATCATTTCAATTCAATTATTGAATCTTCATAATCATATGAGAATTATTAAAAATGAGTAACCTTAAACCTAATAATTATAATTTGTTTGAGTTGACAATGTCCTGTAAATGTCCAGATGTAAGCTACTACATCATTGTGGCTAACCACAAAATCATGTTAGATCTCTTATGGGACCACTATAAACCACACAGCACCACATAAGTCAAATTGTCATATACCGGTAATTGAACAGAGCACTATTAATAAATTTAAATGTAAAAAAAGTCACAGGATAAAATTATAATTTCGATTATTCTTCATTTTTGACATTCAATTCTATATAAATGATATCAGGAATACATGAGATGATATACACATCAGCCGGTAAATTTATATTGGCCTTATAATTCTTATCTTATTTAATGCGGTTCAACTTATTCTCTAGATATGTTTAAAAAAAAACCATGTAAACCTTCAGAATACACAATTCTTCTACAGGGAATCAAACCATACTAACTTTATAATTACATATGTGGTTAGTCATGTTCAAATCTAGATTAATCATGCTACAATTGCCCATTATGAGCATTTCCTAAAACTGAAACCACAGTGCCAGATAATCTACCATCACAATTATTAATTTTATCTGATGTGTAAGTCCTAAAATATAGTAGAATTATTTCCAATTGATGAACCATGGAATACATGGAATAATGATATCACACTGTAAAATCTTCAATTGAAAAATGTTTTAAAGTCACACAGAGAATGATTTTATAGCACCTGGTTCAAAAACCTAAAACTTGCCTGTAATGTACCATGAATTCATTCTGTTAATTTTTCACATTTCTTTTGGATTATTGAATAAAAAATAATACATCAAATTTTCAATCATGAACTTCTAAAATTAAAGTTGCTTAGTATATTCTGTAAGAATACATACAAAAAATACAAAAATGTAAACTCGTTTATTTTATCCTTACGGACGGTATGTCTGAAGTAAATAAAGAAAATGGCTTCCATATAATATATTGACCATAGGGTACAGACATAGTTGGCTGACACAGGCTTATGGCCTTGTGGCATCCATCATCTACATGCAATAAGTTTATGAATCATACAGTTCATCATCAAGGTTCATAGGTGATGAAGTTATGTCACTAGCAATGTACATACAATGTAGAAATTGCTTTTTTCTTCTTGAATATAATTAGTTTTGACTATCAACATATGACAACTCTTTGAAATCAAGAGAATGTACCATCATTAGAATCATTTTGGTGTGTTAAATTAAATTTATCAATCACATAATCAGTAACATAACATGAGAAGCTACTCATAGTACATGTTGTACATAACTTTAGTGAAGTAATATCACAAGCTATATGAAGAGTGGCCATTCATATGCAGTTATGGCAACTTAAATATTCATGAGGATATTATGGATACAGTGCTGTGTTCTCAAGATTTTTTGAACACCAATTCAACTAATTACAGACACAACCTATTACCATAGAAGTTTGTCTATCAAAACACTATAAAGAATGAAATATCTGTGTGAAACCAAATTAAATTTATCATGTGCACTTTTCAATATGTAGTATCTCGCTGAGGTTCGCCTACACAAAGGTAAGAAATATACATGGAGAAGGTACAAAAGAAATATACACACTAATAAACAGAGTTTGTATCTGCATCTGATACAAAGAACCAACATGAATAGTGGTCTGGACAGTCTACTTGTGAGGTCAACAGTGGTCAACAGTATGACCACTTCTACTACTGATGGGATCAAAGAACCGCAACTGACCATACAGACACCGTATTATTAGAGTCCTAAGCATAAAGAAACTGTTAATGTTAGCTTCTAAAGACTTAGCAAATGAATAAATGGTCAGATGTCTCATCCATACACTAGTGAATTCACAAGGCAAACACATCAAATATTTTTCTACCAGTAATATTTCACACTAATGTATAATTCTATTCTTTAACCAATCTGCAAAGAATTCCATTTACTGGCATAAATGGTTTACTCATCAGGTCATGTCATTGTTACTCATACTGAGTATGTTACACCAACAATTTTAACATGTTTTTAGCTATATATACAGTGTAAGATGGTCTATATATTATTGCTAACAAATGTAGGTATGTAAGGTCCAATATAGAGGCAATTTAGCTAACTGATAAATCACACTCTTATTTGACATGAAAATCATGCAATTCATTTCTAAATCTTAAAAGAATGGAAGCTTCAGCTTCAAACACTCTTTTAAGAATAGGTATCCCAATGCATACAAAACATTGATGTGACAAGCCTGTCAATTTTGTTATAATGATGTCTAATTTTTCTTACAAGTCGAGTACAATATAGTCAAAAGCGATAAGAAAAAAAGTAGTGTATAAAGTGTGTAAGATTGAACCTCATCCATCTTCATCTGTCTAAACATTACACAACTTGGCTATTTTTGTGAAAATGTAATTAGAGCTAACAAATTAAAACAAATCAGAAGAAAGAAAAGCATCTGGCCATGGGTGCCAATATGACCATGGGCTTCATCTGCTTGCAGGAGCCAAACTATTAACACTTTAATGGCACATATTAGGATAGTGTCCAAATACATGTACATTGTGAAAAATATGAAATTTAAACTCGGGTTTAATGTACCTTTGGACAAGCTGTTATTTATAAGCCTTTTATAAAATACTTAAGTAACAAAAATATGACTGTAATATGTACGGACTAAAAAACGAACTGAAAGTAATAATTAAAAAGACATTATAATTAAATAATTACACCATGTTGACACCGTTGAGAGCAGAAATCACCTGAGGACAAACACACTGAATAAATAAAGCCAAAAGCTAATGCACATACACGTAATTGTACAAAATAATCTGTAACCAATTTTTTCTCATATAAACATTATGGACTTCACCAACGCTAAGTTGCATCTTGCAAATTCAAAGCACTTTAAGTTTATTATATACATGTAAGACAATTTTGTACTTTTCACTATACCATTGTAAGTCTTAAGAATACCACTCTAATATGACCCTAGTGAATCGTACCCAGAGGACGTACTAATCATATAATGATGGTAACGGATTAGTTCGAGCATGCTCCTCCCTTTTAAGGAAATCACAGAGCATAACCGAATTACCCGAGCAATTTTTCCACCACCCAAGGACCTTTCTGACACTTTGGGGTTCTGTCGTGAATGCTCATTATAAAAGGTCAAATCGATAAGAATTTTCCGTACAGAATGAAATTAGACGATTTGTCTTTGTCTGCCACATACAATTTCCTTTTGGCACTTTGTAATTTCTACTAATGAATTTCTTTTACGACTTATAAATATTACCTGTAACTATTTGTTTTCAACTGGGATAATCTTTTACAATATAATGGCGATATTGCCATTTCTTCTCAATTAATAATGTAAATAATTTTAAATACCAGTTATTGCATAATTTACTTTATACTTGTTCAATATCATATTCATTTAAAAAAAGCTATATCAATCAATGTAAAATCCCTGATACTGGTCATAAAAATCTGGGAGATCAGGTTTTGTCATAAGCCATAATTTAGCTCCGATAAAATTCACTTATAAAGGATTGTAACCAGCATTAGATTTCACAGTCTGGGGCATTACACCAACTAGAGTTTGTCATGTTGGCCAGTTGTGTTTGTACTAAAGGAAAAGGACATAAAATCAGTCATTTTAGGAGATTTGTGTCAAGTAACAATGAAAATTTACGGTTGAAGTTTTCTTCAGGGCAAAAGGGATTAGGAACTTCGAAGGTAGCCATTGAAAAATAAAAGTAAAATTCCAATACTTTCTGTAGCTAAATATAGCATAACAGCAACTGAGTGCTCACTTTTTAGGGGATGCCATGCGATCCAGACCCACCTTTAACTTTCACTAGTTGGTAGATATATCCATTCCTGTTTAATATTTGCTTGTGCATTTTTCAACAATTCTATTCATCAATCCATTTTGGTATCTATATATGGTGAGTCTGAGAGATAGAGATAGAGAGGAAGTTTGAAATGAATTGCTATTAATCCTATACACACATGGTAGGCCATACATGGCCAGAATAGTCAGATCAAAAGAGCCTCAGTCTACATTTTGATTTACAAATTTTTCATTCAAAATTATAATTCTAATTTTCAAAAGTACGGGTAGACAACCTACATCTAGCTATGTCAGTAATTCTGAATCTCTGCCATCAGAATGGTGATTATAGGTAATCCTTTTTCATCACTTGAGGTGATGAAAGGGTCAAGGGCTTTTGAACTCAGCAAGCACTTATATAAAGCAAATCATGTCTGTGTCAAGCTTGTATGCATTGTTATAATACAATAGTCACTAAGTGAAAGAATTATCTTTGTCCTGGTGGGCTGCTGTTCACATGGCTCTTGCTTTCACTAGTTTTGACATTTTAATGGAGTTATACAGCCATCTGTCAATGATTTCAATGGACAACAGACACAAACGCAAGCATCCATATTGTGATCATATCTGATACAATTGCAGCATTATAGATATTGACACACTTTCATTTTGAAATAAAACAATTTTATAATACGCCTGGGGATGACTGAATAATTCCTACTGTATAGTATGAACACCATAATTACTTCTGTGTGAAGTTATCATAACTTGCAGATCTATCATTAAAAGATTCATGACTTTGATATGACCCTTCTATGCAGCACCACACAGGCATTCAACGTATAATTCACAAACTTACAAAGGCCATAGGCCAAAGAAGGGTTACACTTATAATGTAATTTCTAGAAAGTAGCTATCTTGAAGCATTTCCCACTAGGACATCCAGAGAAAGAGAGCTATAAAACAGCATACCTGTGCAATGCCCTCAATTAAGCAGGGGACAAACAGACAAAAGTGACGTCCCACCTTTGTGGACACGTCTGTTATTGGACCCTCTTATATGACAGCTGCTATAAAATTACACCATCTTGAAAGTTTCAATGAAATAGCCAACAGTGATTATGTGCTTTCTTTTGATATAATCAAAATTGGTACATTTGACTATCAATTTACTGTGAACACACCAGAGAAAATTACTCTAAAATCAGGAAGGATGAATAATTGGTAAATTCTGCAAGTTTGGCATCAGGGATTTCACTTTCTTATATTTCAAGGTTGTCCATGGTGATCACATCTTGTTAATCACTACTATCAGGAAAGGAATAAGACTTGTGCTATTCCTGCTAATAGCAATGTAGCTACCTTAGGTTATTCTTACTCAACTAGTTCCTTTTCAACAAACAAAAATGATCAAATCTAAAGCAAAACTGATAAAGAAACACTGATTCTGATGATTCATATTGGATCATCACAAATTACTCTAACTTTTACAAGAAAAATGGAAATCCTTTACCAGCTCATACATCATCCATTCAACAAGAATTCTGTGTATTTACAGAAGTAGCAAAGCTCCTTGCTACTTTGAAGTCCACAGAAATCTGCTAACATGATCAGCACAAGTCAGGAGCCCAGCCATAGTTGTGAACAATACCACTCTTGCTGTTATGTCATCACATTGACTAATTCATCTTGCAAGATTATGTCATCTCTGACAAATTTGAGTTTAATGAGATTACCAACTTCTTCTGCCAAGAGGCTAATTGGACATGATTTTAAATTGGAAATACTCTCAGTTGTTGTACTTGTCACAACTGTCTCAGATTTATTTCCTTGTTAAAAAACGATAATACATATAGTCATGTACTTACAGTACTGATATCGGAAGAAGGATACAGAATCGTAAGCGAAATTAGAGGAATTGCTGTAAGAAAACGTAACAATTCGTAACAATTCGTAACAAAGTTACGGCTATAACGATTTTCTTGGAACTGCTGTCTCCGAAACTACGATACTTACGATTATCGAAATAAACAGAAAAAATGTAATAATCAGAATAAATTCTTACACTTCCGCACAATGGCGCCTACCTTTCGCTCATAAATAGTCGGATTTGTTCGATCGTTCTCGTTTATTTCCACAACAGCGATAGCGCCGGAAGTGCGAACGCCACACAGACACCCAGTTGAAATGAAAATCTGTCAAAATGTCGGCGTTAATTTGAACTTTTAGAAATATTCTTTTTATCACGGGAACCTCCGTAAAATGCGTAATATAAGGGGATCAATCAGAATAAATGTAACTTCGGGCGAGTTATGAAGAAAACCATAATTTGCGGAAGCTACATAACCTTTTTACTTTCGTAATAGTCGCAACAATGAGAAGAAATATAAAAAAATTGCAAGAAATCGTAGCGTACTTCTCGAAATCTTTCTTCTGTATCCTTCTTCCGATATCAGTACTGTAGTTGATTTGCGCTTGTTTATTTGATTGGTAGATATGTTATTGATGAGATAGTTTTTATTTTAAAACTTAATTTGCCACTTTACCACCTCGTGAAGCTGTTGCTATTAATCAAACAACTATAACCGAGGGAATAAAAATATGTTACCATTTCACACCCTTTGTAATTATCATTCATTATCAGTACATCACAATGGTATCAAATGCCTGAATAATGAATTTGTCAATAAAGAACTTTTTAAAAAGAAGCTGGCCCCCTCATTTACCTCATTATCATTGACTTATCAATCTTGGTAATGAACAGATAAATGAGTATCACATTAATATAAAACTAATTCACAAGAAGCACTCAAATTATTCCATTATTAATATTGTGTACATTCTATTTTCCCACGGGGACTTCAGGGAGCATTGTATCACTCTTGGTCGCAGGAACAATGACTACTATTAATTTAGAACAGGCCATGCCGACACAAAGTCTGTATTATGATTTCATTTATGGTGGACTACAATAGTTCATCAATAGTACTCCAGAGTTAATGCGTTCAGTTCTAATAGCAAACTGCCGTATTACTTGCTCAATGTATGTGAGTGAGTTGACAATATTGCGACACCATTACCTGCAATAAATGTCAGGATTTTTTTTATATCTGCAGGACTCATATAAAATCATTGAATAACCATATAGATTGCTCTTTGTTTATGGGATTAATTTGTAAATAGCATTCTTCAAACAATGGAATAAGGTATTACAATAATGTAGACTGTTGATTGTTAACAGCTGATATATGCAATAAATGACAAATGTCATGAAATTGTTTCTGAATATGTGTCCCAATCAAAAATGCTACTTTTAAATTAATGTTGCTGCAAAATGCACATGCTTCTGCCATGTACAGCTCATTTGAGGCATAACCAAATGATGACTGGACATGCATCCTTCTTTCCATCTGGCATTCATCATAGGAATGGTCTTGGTCATTTTCACCTGTAGCCAATGAAATTCTTCACATGCCTTCTTCATGTCAAACCATTCCTTAACAGCTATTACATTATCTAAGCCCAATCATGCCAATAAAGTGACTACGCACATCAGATCAAATATTATTGAATTTTTTAGATTAGTTACTTGATTACTTGATTGTAATTAAATGTAAAATTCCAATATGGCTTGAGAATCATTTGATATAAATGTAGAAAGTCAGAGGCTCTTTGATTTGAGGCCTAAGAGGGAATGTTAGGGATTTAACAATTCCTTGAATTGTTCATTTAACAATTCCTTGAATTGTTCTGGATGCACATTATTTTACATGCACATTTCACAAAAACAAGTTTAATATTATTATTAAAAATAGTCTAGAAAAAGGCATATTGAATGTTTTGTAAGTGTGCCTATTTAACCTAAATATTGTCACAAGAAAGACTGATAAAATATACCTTGAAATTGTATCTTGCCAACTAACCCTTCATTATTTCTGTTGGTAATAAATAAAAATGGAAATTTATTACCAGCTATAACAACCTTCCAAGGATCAGATTTTTGTTTATGATGAAGTTAAAACAAATTACCCTGTAAACTTCATATGTTTATGACAAAAGATGGGAATATGATAAGTCTCTGCTTATTATCTTATCCAACATTTCTATTAAACTGTAATAAAATGCTGTAAAAATAGGCATAAATTTAAGACTAAACTGAGTTTAAATGATACTTATATGCCAGTTGTTTTGTATTACAATGTAATGTTAAACTTCAGCTATTATTGCATTGTTGAATTTCAAAGATAATTCCATTGATATATATTTATGAATTCTAGTTAAAATAAATACCAAATCATAATCGACATCAACACACGTTTTACTTTTCAAAGCCTCCTTCTTGATATAATGCAGGCATAAAAATTCGAAAAGAAAAAATTCCTAATTCATCACATGGAACTGATGTAAGTTGAATTCTATATATTTATCACTGAGTGAGAGTAGAGAGCTTCTGTTGGACATCCGTGTTGTGTCTGTCAGTGAACTCTCCACATGCAATAAATATTTCTCAAACAAAACACATCAAATGTGTGAAACACTAGATGCAAGATCTGCACATTCTAAATATTCAAGTCCGCAATTTTTTAAAAGACCAGGCATTTTTTTTTTTTTTTTGTGTGTGTGTCATTGTGGGTGTATTTCTGATTTACAACACTTTTTATCAAAAAGGTGACTTTTTAGTATTAAAAATATAAAACTGAGGGATGAAATAAAACCCATCTATAATATTATATCAATGACACACTACAAAACAATTGCATTTTTTTTCTTAGGATTTACAAGATAGTAATATCTTTCCAATAATATTAGTCTTCAGTAAACAGCTTCTTGCCTTGTTTTCATGATCTTTTCATGATTAAAGCAGATAAAATAGGACCAGGACAGAAATTGCCTAAAGCAACTGTAGTGGCCTTTCAACTGCAATTGTAACCTAGCATGATATCGAAATGTTCACTGATTACATCTTTGCCTGCATCTACTGAATTGATCAGCTGCCATCAAACTGTTTTTCAAAGAATTTGTGGACAATGTTACAAACAGTTAGTAAATATACTACATTTGTATATAATTATCTTATTTTACAGAATCACGGTGTTACAATAATTAAATTTTTTGTTTGGTTCTCTTATCTTTTGTTGGAGAACTAGCAGGCCCTGGCTTTGAATATCCATCTCACCATCTGAAGATATCCAGATTCTGGCAATGCTATGGATCATTTAAGATGTTGCTATCAATCACTCAAACACACTCAGCTCAAGACAAGTTGTTTGTTGATCTATAAGTTTACGTTTATCTACAGAGAATGATACAAAATGTATATTATCAAACAAAATAATATAACAATTCCAGATGTTTGAAATCAGTTGGTGGAAACAATGTAATTCATTGAAAACAACATATATTGTTATGGTAATACCGTATTCTTACGGGCTGTATGTCTGGAGTGCATGAATAAATAAACAAATTCTGCCATAAAAATTGAAAATAATTTTTTTAAAAGAAAGAAAGAAAAAAAAGAGCTGACAGGTAGGAACCAAAATAAATCAGATACAATCATTTTCTATAGAATATCTACATTGATTAAATTCCTGTAATGACAATCTACAATTTGTCATATTTTGATCTTAAATGTAATAAGAGATATAACACTAAGTTAATTGTATTGAGGGAGATTCTGCAACATCCAAGATGACTAATATAAGACTACAGCATCTTTACACTTTCTGTGTACATAATAAACATTGAGTGAACGTAAACATACTTCAAGTAATATTCTACAACAGGCAGAAACTGATACAACGCCAAACATTAGAGAAAAATATTACAAAATTCAGGCACAATCTTCATTATTTGATAGTAGAATATCATTTTACTAAACCAATACAAATTTTTGGATTGATTATTTTTCACACATTGTTAGGGACTTGGTATAAACACCAATAAAGATAGATAAATAGAACAAAGAATTGTATATAATGTGTTATAACAGATTAAATTTTGACACATCTGTGTAATCAGCAAGTGAACACAACAGCAGCAATAAACCAGCCACCGTGTGAAAACAAGTGCCGCATTCTAAACCCACACGCTCAATCATAACTTCATGTAATCATCCTTGTCTTATAGTACTTATTTACCAGGATGTATGGGTCAAACAAATGCTCACAACATGGTAATAATCTTGCCCAAGTGTGGATAATGAGCAGATATAAACAGAGATGTGAAGCCTTGGTGCATGGAATTTTGCCTCCCTCTGTAGTCCCGCGATAAGATACAGGGCTCCAGCAGGCGCCAGGAGGTAAGTGGGTCACGGCTGTTGGAGTGCACCCTGCACAGTTGTTTACTTTTCCAAACACTTTCACTATCTACCGATTTATATATATACAAGATATCTAATCTGCTACAGAAATGAAACATCTGAAGTCTGACATATGTTGTTCATATTTCTATCAAACCTATACATGTGTATAAAAATATGAACGACCTATAATTAATCTAAATTGATACTTAAAATATACTCCATACTTAAGATATCTTGCAACACACTCAAATCTCCACTTTGTTTGTATGTTGTTACTTACAATATAATATCAAAAGTATTCACAAATTTATGCTTGCAAATTATATCACACACTCCAAGGAATCTCAAATTCCATCCTTGTTTCATCAATGCATCACAAAATCTCATCTCTTGACCAAAGCCAATTTATCAGATTACCTAGAACTCAGAAGCCTTCCTCAACGGAGCCTTCTTTCAATCTCCATGGAAATGTACTTAATGATCATGACTAAACCATTGGATTAAAGTAATCTTTCTTGATATATCATGCTAAGTAGTAGCCTTGGACATACTATAAATTTCAATTTTTATCTGCAAGATAGCTTGCACGATAACACTTTCTGTGGGCATTTCTTATTAGAATAAGATTAACCTGGCTTATAATACATATCTTAATTTCTGCAATATATATATATCTATATATGATATTTGGAAATTGGCATGAAAAGGTTGCTCCAGACTGACCTTCCGTACTTGATATGATGTCCTCTTGTAGCCACAACCTGTCAATCACAAGAGTTTAATTTTTGCAACCTGAAGATTGTGACTAGTGGCAATGCAATATCTTCCTTGTGAAAGTGAGTAGTACCAGAAGTATTTTGCACCAATGAAGGTTACCAGGAACAGGTTTTCAGTATTGCTGATAATACATAAAATTAGAGCTTTCTTAAATTCCAAGTTTCTACACAGAATGCTGTCCAGCTCATAACCAAAGAAAATAGCTAAGCATTGGTATTGTGTTACACCTTGAGTTGCAATTCATTGAAAAAATCTTTCAAAAAAATTCTAAGTACAAAAAAGTGATAACGTTTTTTGCTGCACACATCTTTTGAGAAGGATAAACTTACATAGGCCTTCTGGACAGATTGTCATATGAGAGATCTTAATCTGTCAGCATTAGTTGTTAATAGGTTGTACTGATTGGATACAGTTGTCAAACCCCAAGAGGATGTGATGTGACCTCCTACTTTTCAATGGTTGTCACATGTCAATTAGCTATTGCTCAGATCATTTAGATAATTAATTTATCGTGCAAATCTATAACAGATCCAGCTATTTACAACAGTGATTGATTTGTTATTGATAAAACAAATAACCTTTAGATTACATGTATATGTTTTTAATCATAACACTAACCAATTCATTGCATGTATTCTCTTCTTGATACCTATAATAAAATAGTCAGCTCTATAAATATGTTTCTCACAATACGTATATATTGTCTGTCAACATACCGTTGCTTTAGGACATTCATTTTAACAATTCAATTTAAAAAAATGTTTTACGAACATGTATGTATAAACAACTACTATATATGAAAATATTCATAAGGAGCGATAACCAAAACTATCTATTTAAAGGTAACGTTATTCTTACCAGAGACAATAATTGTGCAAGTTTTAAACAAGCAATGCCATGTGTAATAGAAATTAGTCACAGAAACAAAGCATGTGCTACCAGTAAATCACCAGTGAGCTATTATCAAGCTATGGCCTTGATCACTATTAATTTGATGATAAGTAACACATATCTGGTGCCATGCATGAGGACTATTCAACATGTGATAAACTTATGCAAGATAATAGTCTTATTATGAGGCAGATACTAATTACAAGGTAGAAAACAAGGTCATCTAGTGCTGTAACTGGTGTATGCATAGGTGTATATCATGTCAATTCTACATTTTGTAATACCTGTAGTCCTGTACAAATGTTGTAATATAACTGATATTTTGCATTCATATTTTATCAGAAAGCTATCTCAGAATGGATGTTAAAACATCGATAATTAAAACGTTCAATGTAAAAAAATAAAATAAGTTATCACAAATTAAGTTATTAAGCACCATACACAAGTTGTTTCAAAAATGAAGATCAAAATGTTTATATTTCATTTTAAACCTAACAAAGTTCTGCAAATTAACGTATTAAACACTGTATAAGTTTCAACTTTAATTGTACCTGGGAGTGACCATGTATCAAAATCATTTCTGTGTTTACATTATAACAGATAGATCTGTGATCCAAGACTGTTTGTTTGAATCCACCACAGGTTAGACATCCTTATCTATTTTGGACTTATTATTGAAATCACATGTTATTGAAAATAGATAGATATAGTAAGATTGCTTTTAAGCGGTGTACAAGAGATTCCAGTGTACACCACATGCAGAATAGAAGAACACAATAAGGACAAACATCATTGAAACATGGAATTGCAAATAGGGTTTCAACACTATTGTGAACACCCTGTAATAGGGTCCGAACAAACTAACATGACACTCATACTCTATCGAATTTGAATTATAAAGTTATGAGCATCTCAGTCCTACACAATTCAGCTTGTGGAAACATACAAAATCCCTTCATTTATGGATTTCGCATCTATAAGCATTCTGTATAGTGCCAAACAGCGGTAAAATCACCCGTGAAGATAAGACACGTTTCTCCATTTTTTCTTTCTTTTCATCTCATTCAACACAATTATTGAATAGATTTTTGAAGAAAGCTTTTTTTCAAAATGCAGGTATTGTCATTCATAACAATATTCATGGTAAGTTTCACCTTTTGTTTAACATAATTGAATTTGAGATTACAATATAGAAAGTTATATCTCAGCACAAACCTGAATAGACATTAAAAGTAACATAAATTCTTAATATACTTGACAAGTGTGCCTCATTGATTGCTTTTGTCTAGATTGAAAGAACTATATAGTCTGGTCAAAAGATATCTTTATCTATAATAGAATCTATGAATTCAAATACAAAAGATGACATTTTATGTTTTAAATATGATAAACAAATACTTATCAGAAATTTATCAATAGTCTGCATCAAGATATGCCAAGCTGCAGAGCATAAAGGACGATATATATGTATCAAATTTCACCACTTTCTTATATCATGTTTCTTGCCATGTATAATTACTTTCATAAAAAGTTCTGTCTCATAAATTAGATTGCTTATGACATGTTGAAGGTGTCTAACAACTAGTAAAAATTGTATTAAATAATTTCTAAAATAGTAAAACTGATTATATTAAGATTTATATTCGTCTCAAACTAGGCTGGGGTATACTACATACTAATTTTTAGAGCAAATCACGTCTGATTAATGAACAGAATCTGATATGATGTGAATGCACCCCTCCACAGATAAAGCACAAACCATCTCTGATTTTCGAAAGCAAAATCAAATAAGATATCAATACAACATATTTTTTTTATATCTATGCAAAATATGGTTCTGATTAAGACTGGTTTTATTGCCAAGACTAATCAGCTTCTAACTTCCACACGTGATGTGATTTATAGTTGATTGATGCGGATCCGCCTTCTCCCCCAAATATGAACTAAAACATATGAGATGATTGATTAAAATGCGTGCAACACTCCTAATAAAGACGCTGGGCCCTGTAATTAGGCTAACAAAGCACCTGTCTGTTGTTATAGTCACCCTGTCGAAAGTCTGTCAGTAAAAGATATCAAATAGCAGTAACACATTGACAAATATATTATGTTAAAAAATGAGCATACTACTATGTACCATGTAAAATTAATTACTAAAATAATTCATAATCAAATGCCATAAAAGTTGAATTGCTATTATCAATGGGAGTTATCATTCACGTTTTCACAACAGTTTGCTTTTCTCCTATTTTCAAAAGCTCAATATTGGTGTTGAAAAGATCTATTCATCAGATCCCATAATAACCTTGACCTTCTATTGTGGCAACTGGGAGAAGCTACACATTAATAACCCTCACTACTGTCCTATAAAACTAATAGTGGAGATTTCAATAACATTTACAAATGACAGAAAAATAGACAAAAGCCATACATCTAAATATAGTTAATCTACATATATCATATGTCTAGGGAATGGTACAAATATTTCAAGCAGACATACACACTGCCTATGCTAACACAAATATGCATAATTACTCTAAATTATAGTCCTTGTGCTCAACAAACACCTACTTTGTGTGACATTTTTACAAGACAGCATTTCAGTATGCAACAGATCATGGCGCCTAGAGCTACTTTTTAACAAAAAAGCATGAAATGTATGGATATACATGGTATTGGTACCACCGAAGCTTGCTAATTGTGGTGGCGCTGTGGACAAATGTCAAAAGCCTGGGGTAGTGACAGATGTGCAAACATGCAAGGCCACCAGGGTGGGGTAAGGTGGGAGGGGTGGGATCAGCATTATTCTAAGCAGCATTGTAGCTGGTTATCCTCACTTTTATTTGTTTCAAAGAGCTCTAGACATTTTATGCATTTACTGAACAGATTTTTAAAAGTTTTTGTACCCATGATTTTGAATCAATTAATGGGTTTATGAATATTATGTAAATAGTTGAATATTCTAAAAAGAAACACCCTTAAAGTGAGATAAATCTCTTTCAATTCTCTAATAATGGTGAACGTCAATTCATATTTCAAACTCACGATTTTCAAACTCAATTTATTATGGTAATTCAAAAAAAGGAAGTTCAAGCGTCAGAAGCTTTGTGAAATTGCTGATCCTGACATAATGCAATTCTTTCATCTTTATTCTCTGCATGAAATAGCGCTGACATGCACACACTATAGTTTGGCATTTGACACTTGTGATTTTCATGGCAAGGATTTGAAGTTTGAGTAGTTTGGGTAGCCTATGAACGAGTTCAGGCAGTAGTATTTTTTACTTAAGTAACAATAAACCATATCAACAAGTGCTGCAGATATATTACAAAACGTTTTTTGATAACTTTAAAATGATTAATGTTAAGAACATAACTTAACATTACATAGATAATGTAAACTGTTTGTATTGCTGTTCTTTACACAATTTGATATTCATCTAACAATTATTAACCTCTAGTAGTAGTAAATTATAGCTGCATCAATACTTATGAAACAAAGTTGACTTTCTAAATTGTGAATCAAGTGCCACAAAACAGCTAACATCATGGGAACAGCAATTCTGGCAACAGCTGCCTAAGTCAAGACCTCAAGAACCTAAATTGCAGCAGTAAATAATAAGGGGAAAAGCAGAAAGAATCAATAACTGTACCCAACATCAAGTACCTTCTCCATATGAACTGTACCCAACATCATCAGAGGGTCTCTGATAATGTTGGGTACAGTTCAACTGTCCAACAGACTTCTTGATGTTATAAAATAATGTATATTCAAAAAATCTACAAGATTTCTTATGGTATTTCCGATTATGAAAACTGAAAATTGTTGATATCAAATCCTGCTGTAGATAAACTGAAGCATTCACCAGAACTTTTGATTTATGAAAATCTAGTTCTGTTCCTCTTAGAATTATCATTTAATAGTAGTAGTACATGTAATAAAGATAAAGTATTCTATATATAACAAACAGGACACAGTTAGCATTTTGTAGAGGACAAAATAACAACAACAAAAAAACTCACTTTTTTGTTTAATATTAAATCTACAAAAACCAGCATGACCCTCAATAACAATAGTAATGGGGTACAAAGAAATCCCAAATCATTGGTAAATTGGGAGGTTAACTTAGTTGGTTCCGCTTTAGAGCTGATTGTGGTAATGCTTCAGTTTTTGACTGGCATAACAGGCGCTTACAGTATACGTGCTTTTTCACTTCTAAGTGTTTGAGTGCATTATATATGTCTGCACTTATTCCACCGAGATGTTCATTAGATTCTGTTTTACAAGTACGAAAATTCCCTTGCAAATTCTTTTCACATTGATAAAGTTCGCAAAAATGTATTTGATTTCTTTGATAAAAATGTCAATTTCACATTCTCACAGGAAAATTAAAAAAAAGAGTAGATTGAATGAATTTAACTTATGGCAATGATGAAACTGATAAGATTCGAGCAGCAACATTAAAAAGTCTTATTAGCAATAACCACATTCATGTTGGGCTTGAAAAAATCTATGCCATTCTACTATACATACACAAATATCTGGGTAATAAGATTTGTACAACCTTGGGATGGCTGAGCATTTTATTGGTGTTTTTTCTTTCTCAGCCCTAGATCAATACTACTGAGTATCTGTGAATCAGACATGTCGCTTTGCTACATCCCTCTGCCAATGGATTAGATTCACCTTCCATGCTATATTTGCGATTGCATTTTGCTTTACGCAAAAAGTTACCTACATATCTACTTTATCAACTACCAAACTTTAAATCTTGTCCCCAGCCTATGCCATTTTAGGATATAAGGTTGGGCGCCAGTACAACAAAGACACATGCAATTGAAGCCAAGGATTTCGTTTGAAAGTAATCCGTTTCTTTGACCAGAAATAGTACATGTATACACAGAAATATCAAAACAAAACTAACCACTTCATGTAAGTAAGTATGCAGAGACATTATACATTCCCAGAGTGATGTCTGAGTAATGATGGATAAAGTATGTCTTCACCATGCCTCATCAATAAAGCTGATCAAAAATGCTGCAGAGAGAAAACTTCTCTAGAGCTGGTCTGTGAACTAATTTCTTACCTGTTCTGAATTAATGAATGGAACCAACAATAACACAGATGCACAATGATGCAGATAAGCTTCTGTATGTCTAATCAATGTTAACTATGGTTAGCTATAAAAAATCCATCAGTTTTTAATGCAGTCAGTGTTCATGCTGTTGCATACAATGCCAGTGCATACAGTGTGTGCCTTGGGAATACTGTTTCAAAGTACATGTTCATTGCCAGGTCACTAAATCTAGCACTTTGCTATTACCCATGCTAAACACATACCTCAATTATTCATCCAGAATACTCTAATACACCACTGGCTCTGATGAACAACACTTTGATTCTATTGTCCCCAGTCCTTTTTATGGCCACCATTGATTATGGTATAAGTGCCATCATAATAACATTAATATTTCAAGCTCCCCCAAACATGCTTTGATTGGCATTGTTGACTGTTGTAATGATCTCTAATCAGTGTTCCATGAGTAAACTATGGAGATTATCTAGTGATAGCTTTAAGTTTTCTTTGCAGTTTATTCAGCCATCACTTAATTAGTGGCGAGGCGACTTGTTGAATTTAGAATCAATCTCGTTTTATCTTTCGTTTTTACACTCGACTGGGGGGGAATATTTCTAATTTTGCTACCAGACTTATTTGTGACAGCTTTGAGGTGTCATTTTTTTAATTAAATGCTTGTATAACGATTCTATGTTATCATTTTATGTGTTACATTTTCCTTTACATATTAAATGATCATACATCATTGAACAATAATCAAATAGAACCATATACCTCACTAATCATTAGAGTCGGAATATTCTGAAATGTTTGATTTAATCATTAAGATTTGGAATGTTAAGTATCTTAAAAAGAAACAATCATAGGAGTTCCAAACAGGCAACATTTATCTTTGACATGTATTTTCTACAGGAGAAAATCACATTCAGATGTGCCAAGCATAAAATATAGTTTGCTACAAATGTTCGCAAATGCTCAAAATGTCAACTTCTTGTGTGTTCTCTCAACCTTGTTACAGCAGTAATTTACTAGTTAAGATTCCTCTCAGGAGATGGATTTCCTTGCATAATGAAGATATAAGATATACTTCAACTACGACATACAGCATATCTTACTTTTGCTTAGATATAGACATAAAAAGGAATTACTTTTGAGGGAGTATTTGTGAATAGTCACATGTGCAATCCACGATATTAATCATCACAACGTCACTGTGAGTGTCGTCAAGTACATTGTAAGTAATCACTATAAAAAATGCAAGACCACTGAGTGGGCCTGAAAACACACTTGACTTTCATCCTCTAAAATGATGCAGTATGAAATCCTTTTCTATGGATACACAAACATATTTCTGACATAATCTGATAATAATACATAGTAAAAATGACCAGGTTCCCCCCTTCCTCCATATATATGGAGACAGTAAAAGTTTAAACAGCTCATATTTTCTGACCCCATGTAGGGGATTATATGTGGTCATGGTACCGAGGTCTGAGGTGCACCTACTGGATTTGAAAATACCTAAGTTACTCACTTCCATTGCTTCAAATTGCATTATTCACTAGATAGAGTGTTGATTTTAGTACCATAAGCATTATAATAATGATAAATAATACATTCTACAACGACAATAGAAAAATTGGAGTGAATATGAGATGACAAACTTGATAGCGCAACTGATACTCAACAGGTTAAACACGCGAAGTAGAACATAAATAACAAGGGTGAGATCATACAATCAAACCTGTAAATATCCACGAGGTTATAGCTGATTTCTTATCCACAGGAGATAATAATAACAAAAAAAAGAGTTGTATATTCACGACATTGCGTCAAGAAAGTGTATCCTGATGCACCTGGTATTCAAGTAAAATGGATTATCTACAGGACCTATTACAGATTATAAGAAAACAAATATTCCAATGGGTTGGTCAACAATATCCTGTCTGTGCTTTATGAACTGTTAACAAGAACGATTGTCAAACTAAACATCATATCTTACACTTCGATGTTGATACTAATTGATAAAGGTGATAACATTGAAATACCATCACACGCAGTCCGCTCGCTAAGGCTGTCAACCAGCATCTGACTGATAGAGGGAAGTAGACTGATCAGACTAGCTCCACACTACCTCACGCGTTTTGCTGTATTGTGAGCGGCTTGTGGCTTTCCCCTTCTTTTTGAACATGGTTGGGTAGTTTTTCTTTGACGGGTAGGAGTAATAATTCTTAATTTTACAAATCATTCATCATCATTTTCACTCCTTTTCAGCTATATTTTCATACTGAGATTAAATTATTTGAATTTTGAATTTAATACAAAAATTAAATGCCTTTTTCCAAGGTGGACCACCAATCTTCAAATATGGTCATATAAAAATATTTCTAGTGTATAAAAAATCTACTTTTGCCACTGTAAACTGATATTTATTAAACCCTTGCAGATTTTCATTCTTATTATATTGCAAAGCTCATAAGCTGCATCTACATCTTCCAAACCTCACATAGGAAAAAGAAAACTCATTTCACCAAAATATCATTCATTTGTCCAACTTTTGTAAGTTACACTAAATAATGATGAAGAAATGTTATGGTTTCATCTCAGGATCTGAAATAGATCCTTAGTATCCAAACAAATCAAGTAGCAGTGAGGATAGTGATGAGGAGTGTCCCTGGATCACAGTGGTCAAACTAACACTGACCACTGACATGTGAAAATTGACCATTCTTTGTGTAAGCATCATGGAATATGTTTATGTTGTGACCACCTCGCTAGTGTGTTCTATCACCCATGGTGTAATTATCTAATTGGCATTTACTTATAAACTGTGTTTGTGAATCAGCTGCAGATGGGAAATGATGTTCTTACTGTTACCATATCAGTTGAATTAGTAAATTATTATAAAACATAAAGAACGTAGAGATATTTTGTCAAGGGACAGTTGATCTGATCAAGTTAACAAGAATGTTGATGCTCTCCATGCTATCACAATTATTCAATATCTTTTTTCGATGTTGACCGTTCCATCACTGACAACATTGAATTTTTAGCAAGATTATCTATTTTGACATTATTGTGATCAAAATACAAGGAGGGAAAACTTCTATTTGATACATGACAAAAATGCATATTCCTGAATTGTTTAGTTTAAAGTGTTGTATCAAATCCTTTAGCAAACATAACACTTCAGATAGAAACCATCTGCAAATATGCAATGACGCTATGTGAGATTAATGTATGACTTTTGTCTCTGGCTAAAAGAGAAATTTGTTTGGAATATAGCTGATTTTAGGACCTGGTATATACATGTATCATTAGATGGGCATGTAGATCTACTGAGAAGGGCAAGGAAGTGCCCAGCACCCACCTTGTTACTTTTGATATTTTGCTGCTGCCACCCTCATGACCCTCGTTTACACATTCAGATTTCCCATGGAATCCTCTGAAGGAATCCTACATGTGTCCCAGTTTGGTCCTCTTTTCTTCAAGAATCGGATCTCCCAGAGATATATAATACAGTATGTCATTAGACTTATGACTTGACGTTAGGTAAGGACTTTATCTCATACTCCAGATGGGGTTCATTACAGTGGATCCAACAATTGTTTTATGTTTCATATCAAATAATCAAAATTCTCATCTGTTACGCAAATATATTTGTTTATGTAGATATTTGTAGGCTTTGATTTATTTTCTGTGGGGTGTTTCATTCATCAAGACCCCATGTTTTAAAATAGTTTGTTATTTGACTCATCATACTATACTACCAGTACAACAGCCCTTGGTAAGGGCTGGTAATGCAACACTAGTTACACTACCACTTTACGCTTTCCATTCTGTAATAAAATACTTTCTCCTGGCCCCAGTTAGTCTGGGTTCATGTCATTACTTTGCATGTATTTCCTCTGGTCAAGTATTTATGACAGGTAATATGTCTGCTCCTGAGTGCTGAGTACAATTATATTGCCTTTTTACGGATTTCTCTTTCTTTTCCCTCTTTCATCAATAAGGGTCTGCTCTACATAATGGAATTTTTGAATACATACAACACATAAACTCATTTCAGGTATATGTTTAATATTTATATGTTGAGTTGTACTTTTGTCTGTTTGAAATGGCATATGAAAATGAAGAAATGCTGCTAGCATTAATTTGATTTATTGTTAATTCATAGATTCACACAATGTGTAATTAACGCAATCATATATATACCCACGTAAATAAATAACAGCACATGCCATGAATCTTGCCATATGTTATAATTATGTCAGTTATATGAAAATACAGAATTGGAGTAACTACTCTTGTAACTGGTAGATTTTAATCAGGATTATAACCTTTGCTCTAGGGAACAGATACTCACATTTATCACATGTTGTCAATCATCTGTCAAGACACTGTCAATTATCAACCAAACGGCTTACATTCTCACCTCAGTATGCATTTTTGATGAGCTGATTTGTGGCATGCACTGAAGATTGTATATCTAATGAATATCATTCATTGTATTATGTAATACAGTTGAAACACTTACAGTTGTAAGAGGTATTAATGTAATCAGTGTACAACTACAAGGCATGTTTTAATCTGATGATTATGATAATGATTGCGCCCCTGATTGATAATTTTCAACAATAAAGGAACAAAATGATTTTAAGGCTTAATTTCCATGTGTATTGATTTGATCATTCTGTCAGAACACACCAGGCAACAAAACAATGTCATATTCTCTGCTGATATATATGGATATTCATATATTAAATGCAGAAAATGCAAGTGCCAAACTTATGCTGTGGATTCATCTGTATAAGCTTTAGAGCCTTACAATAATAATTTCACCAGAAATGAAAGCAAATGTCTTGCACAGTTTGTCGTCCACAATATTGTTGTTTATATTGCGTAATTACGTGAGCTACATCAAAGGCAGCATCATTTCTGGTGCCCACCATCCTAGATAAGGAATACAGCATTGAAATTGCTCATGTTCTGCCAACATAGAAAATGGTAGCATCACAACATTTTCTCTCCCCCTTTGCTATTTCCAACAGTTCATTTTGAGCAGCTAAAGTGTGCTGATGGTGCAGCTTATTAGCCAGATGTTGCTGAAGCAAAGATTGAAATTGAAAACATTGAATTTCTTATTTCATATGTGACTCACAGATTCTTCAATTACAAATACAAAATGCTTCCATCGCATTTATGTTGTTAATGCACATTGATAAGAGCGTAGAATGAACAATTAATTGCCAACAGAAGTAAAGAAATTTTTTTCATCATTGCCTGTAGGTAAATCTAATATTTGTATTTCCTCGTCACCAAAATACAATATGTATACAGCTAAGCATAATGAAAGCACACACTACACATAAATTGAAACATAAATAATACGCAAACTACGAATTAGCTTTTTAATGAATAGGGAGCATTAATCTTAAGACAATGATGAGCTTTCGCTGCAATAGCATCACTCACTATTTTCATATCTGACCAGAAGTGACAGTTATAGTCCATAGCAAATATATCTGACACTGAAGTCAAGGCAAACAAATACTTTGCCATAATAATGTCATAACAGATCTTACTGTAGAGATGTAAGACCAGACTGTTGGATCTCACTCCATATTGCAAAATTACCTGTCTAGAGTGTCCTTGTTAATGAAATATTGTAAGTTTTATGCTCCACGATATATGTGCTCAGTGTGCTCATCGAGGTCTTCATATCCTTGTGGTAAAAAGTCTGAGTTCTTTGAATTCTAATGCGAAAAATTTAGAATAAAGCATAAAACACAGTTCAAAATATTATATGTATGAAAGCCTTAGTATGTAACATATTTATTTATATATTTTTAAACTGTTACTAAATTAAAGTTTACTATAAGTTACATTAATGAGTGCGCTAAAATCTGAGGTTAATGTAATTGGGATATAATCATTCATATCAATGATTTAAAACATACTTCTCATATTATTCATAATCACCTTTTCATATTACCTTGATGGGTCATTTGAGGTAGAAACAATACCCAGTAAAAAAGTAATGAATATGGTTAAAAATCAAACTGAATAATCACGTTGTATCAATGTATTCAGACCAAAAGTATTTCACTTTACAAAAATGATGTTCCTTCAAGTCTTTTTAAATCTAACTCACATAGTATGTGTGAGCATCTATCATACATTTATATTACCCCATACATCACACAGGTTTGTCTGGTGGCAATGTTCCTCATTCATTTAGCTTGGTGTGGGGATGTGAAGAGCTTTGCAAAGTGAGAAGCCTCCATATGAAGAGCTGGTGGCTCCGTAATGACGCAGTAATATCGGCTGGAGTGTGATGGCGAATAGGTTCACAGGATCATTGCTTGATATTTTCAAACGTAAGTGTGCTTGACATTTATCGCGTTATAGTGTCACATAGTTTGGTATGACAAGTTTTTTTAATTTCTTATCTTTTACTTATCTTTTCCCTCAAAACATTGGCGTATGTTAGATTCTTCAATAATACCAGCTCATACCCCCCCCTCTTCAGATTTACAGTCCAAAAGAGCTTTCCATCAAACATAATCAGAGACATTACAATATGATATCCACAGTCTATGGCAATCTCGGATGGGTCAAATATAGGTCATGATCACAAGCCATATCATCACATCCTGTTGCAGCGCTACACTCTGCCGCCTTCACGCATCACGTGATCACTGACGCACCTGTACACCGACAGCCCACGTGCACACGCCAACCATTACTGCCTCGGCGCGGCAGGCGTATCGCGCCAGGCGTCACGGTGTCGTTAGCCGGCAAGAAGGAGGAGGAGGTGTGTGTGTCTGGCAGACACCGTGGCTCCTGCCCCGTCACCGAGCAGCAGACCGCGCGGTCATGGCGCCGTCTTGGTCAATGACGTGGCCGGTGGCAAACCACACCCGGTTATCGTCTTCAAAGAGTTCACTTTTGCTTATAGTCTGCAGTACTAGCTGCCGGGGTCAGTTGTCATTGAGAAGATAACATGTATAAGATATGAAATAGAATGGTGGCTATGGAAACATGTGAATGAGTCGTGTCCTGTGTAGGCTTGGTTATGAGCAACGTAGTGTCTGTATAAATCTAATGGTATATAATGGTTTACAACACCACAGGACTACACAGACGTACATTCGGTCTTTCATAGGCTGTCTCACACAGATGTCGAATGTACACCATATAAACCGAGAGAAGCAGTTATTCATGCATGCTCTATTTATCATTTCTAACCCAATGGACCAACAGCCAATGTGGCCTAGTGACCCTGTATTGATGATAAGCACATGGGTCACTCTTCTCAAATGCCTATATGCAACACGTACAATGTCGTTTCTTAATGACCCCTAGGAGATAATTGGACACCCCCAAACCCTTAGACGCCAATACACGTATGACCTAGTGACCTTACTTGTGGCTCAACTCATTAATTTGCGGTCCATCGACCTTGCATGGTTTTGAGCCATAATAAGATTGATTTATGGCCAGATGTACACGTTGGTCTCACCAATATACATATATTTTTCAATTATGTTTTACAAATAGAATTCATACACATTATAGGCCTGCGTACGCGTAGTAGGGCAAGCTGTGAGTCACTTACCTATCCATACAACTCATCGAATAAAATTAACACGTATGCTCAAGGGTGACTGACTCATACCTGCAAACTCCAATGGCAAACAGAGAGGGTGCAGACACCGCATAACATCTGGATTACATACTACCCTCCAATCTGAGCTGTACATTTCAGTGGCCATAATCCCCGAGCCTCGTGGGTGCCGTCTGCATGTAGATGACCACGTGGAGGGCACAGCACAGAATGAAAACCATTGTACTACAGTTGACACACCATTCAAAGTGGTACTTTTAAACTATATGGTGCATGGAAATCTATTCTTCTATTAGATTCACTGTATATATACTTACACTGGTATAAACAAAAACATGAATATCGGATAAGAGGCTCTTATCATATTCCTGATAAAATGTTATAATTGACGGGAATAAATGGTAGTTGTTTGTCCCCTATTGGACGCGTCATTGTGTGCATGGTCTAATGTAATTTCACAGACAAAGACATTTCATAACATACCATATTATTAGTGCTAATATACAATGGGCCATCATTCACTCAGCCAAACAATCCCAAAACATCCACACCCTTCATCCAATTATTATAGCAACACGTCTAATCACCCGACTCAGTTCCTACACTCATCAATTCGCTGACCGCAGCTAACCCAACGCACGCATGGCCGTCACTCCGTACTATTCTATTAAACAATAACAATCACTATTGCCTGTAACCGACAGAAGATGAATGGATTATAGAAATGCGATCCAGAATGAGGATATTAACGTAGATGTAAGCCATTAGATGGCCTCTTTGTTGTACGATAACACATCTGGTGCACGTGGTGTGGATGATGAGGCGGCCTGTCGAGAGTAAACACGCCGTAGGCCGCACAGGTCTCGTCAGGTTGCAAGGAAACAATGGGGGTTGTTTTCCACTGCCTGCTTGCTTTGTTGACAGTCTGACCCTTTAACGTCTGTGATAATATTGCCAGCTCTTTGCAATCTTTGAGGTTACTTTGCAACAGAAAACACTTACAGACAGTAAGTAAGCTCGAGGGCCCACAGCGGTGAGGTCTGTCACGTTTGTCAGAAAGCATCTTTGAAACTTGCGTTTATTGAAGTTGTTGGGTGGATGTACAAGACTTGTACACCCTGTTCATGTTTATGCAGATCGCACAAATCACCCGAGCATAACGTAGCTTGAAAATCGGTCCACCCAAGCCCATGAATACGGCATACACGGGAGACCTCTTTCATCGAGTTAGCGCTAATTACATGGATCAAATTCTCAAAGGGCATCGGACGTAAATCCTATTTGCCCTCCATGCTGAGGAAGTGACCTGATGGCGTCTGATTATAAGAATGCATCATTGTAGCAATTGTGGGACAGCTGTGTGAGCATGCATATATCTAGTTGACCAAGGCTTATCGTGGACATTTAGAATATAATGATGACCAGCTTTGTATTGCCTTCACATTATTGGGAGACGTACCGTAGTTTTCATCGTTACTTCTGGATCATAACGCACCCTCTTTAATTCACGCTTTCTGTTTTTTTTGTCTCACCTTCGAATATATTTTCAATGCTAAGAATAAAACCAAAGAAATCAAGTTTTATTCGCTGCACAATTGGATGTTATATCAGAAGTCAATACATTTTTTAAGCCTAACAGACTCAGTGACACATTTAGCTATGATTGTAATTATATTATGGAGTTCAGCATTCGAATGTAATTGATACCAATTTGTATCAATTTTTATTTTTTGTTTCGATTCATATCAACAGTCATAAGGCAAATTTGATTTTGGGGGGTGGCCATTTTTTCATTTTTATTTTCAGAGAATATATATTTTTTCTTTGATTTTTAAGGCACAATTATTTTTTTTCAGATTCAAGGAGGCATGATTATTTTTTAGATATAAAATAAACATTTTAGTTAAACTTTATTTCTATCTACATCAAATACATGTATTGGTTACAACGTACTGTAAAACAAGAAACGCTTGAGCATGAGTTAATTTGCAAATTTCGTGGCTACCGTCCAGACCTACAAAATAAAATACAGGGAATTCTTCTCATTTCAAACACCTCTAGCCAATGCGGCCAGTGCTATAACAGGAGCACTAGCCAAATATTATTGGCACCTGCCAAAATTTTGCAGGTGATATTGAAAGGGCACTGGCCAAAATGCAAAGTTGTTGAAAAGGGGAGCACCAAAAGTGTGGTTACAAGCGCCGTAGGCGCGAAGTATAGCTAGGGGGTTCTGGGGGCATGCTCCCCCAGAAATCTTTTGAAATGGATGTCTCTAGAAGCTCTCTGGTGCATTCCTTTTCTGAGAAAGTATTTTTTTTTATTTTGATGAAATGGAGGTATTTATATCATGTTTTGTTTTTCCATGATTTTACACGTTATTACGTGATTTTACACTCTATGAATTAACAATATTTTAGGTTAACTTTAACACATACATGTATTTATTCATTGCTTTCCATGCAAGTCAGTGTCTGTTAAAAGATCTGTTAAAAGAGTATTATTTTTTATCTATTAGTCTATTTGGCGGGTTAATTTTCAATTGTACTCGCAAAAACTTGATGGAAAAGGCAATCGCCAAAGTGGCAGGTGCAAATTGAAGCCCACTCACCGGATGGATTAAGCACTAGGTTTTGGCTAGTGGCGAGTGTGAGAGGAATTCCCTGAAATAGTCAGCAAATATTAACTAAAGCCTAAGATAGGTAATTCCAGGATGGACCAAAACCACAAAATTGAAGTAAAAAAAATTTATGGATTGAAACCTCTAAATTTAATAACAGCAAAATATCCTGGTTATACAGTACATTGTACATACATCAAGACAATATTAGATACAAATTTTAGTCTCTTGCATATATTGCCATACTCCTTTGATATCCAACTGTGGCCATGGGAACCAGTTTCTTACAGATTCCAGTGCTAGCCTGCTGATATTCTCGCAGGCCATCATAATAAGCATACCAGCTTCCTTTGATAAAATATGTCTGCAATGAAATGGCTTCCATTCCCATATGTTATTGCAAGTAGTGTGTATGAGAAACCAAAAATGTTTATGCATGTTTGGGACGGAATTCCAGGGGATGTTCATTGCATCAATGGGAAAGAATATTGGCATCCCATGCACAAATGCTCTTGGCTGACTCTGTCTAACACCACCACACGCCTCTGTTTCACTCATTTGAGCAACACACTGCCTCACACTTGTTTCATTTCAATGCTGCTTCTAGGCTTGGTGATTCACAATTCAAAGGTATGAGAGTGATGATGTCTTCAAAATGACCGGTACAGGACATTGAACATTCATACACTGTGATATGTGTTGTGCAAAGCAGCTCTTTGAATTTACAAAAGAAAAACTGTTCCTCAGTACCATAGGTATCCCATTGATGAGCAGTTTGAAACTTGAATTGCTTCAGCCACAGATATTTTCCAAATTTGAAACGCTTGTTTGAAAATTCTTTGTGTACATTCACAAGTAATTTCACCACATGGAGAGTAGATTCTTCCATTTCTCTAACAAGGTATAATAAATATTTAAAAAAAAACACTGGTGTTGAATAAGTAGAGTTCACACAATTGGAATTTTTTATAAATGATTTCGCTAGTTTCTGACAATACATTATTGTATATTGTTTTAGAAAACCTACCAACTCTATGAATTGTTGTTAACTATATTTTAGTAAATTGTGTTTATAACTAATATATTAGCAAAGGTAATTATTACAATAGTGACATATTATTACAATAGCAACATATTTGTAAAATGTATAGCATTGTGCATTTCTACTGCGATTTTTGTATTTTAATATTCAAGTGTATTGATGCATTTTTCAAAACCATTTGTGCCCTTGTTTCATTTTTTTTCATATTCTCTTTCTTTTCTCTAACGTCTTTGCAGCTGTTTATTTTTCATACATGTGGATAGTGGCTCTCACTCAGTGCTACATTATATTTTATTGGGGAAAGTTTTTCACTACCAAAGTGGCCAGTTTGTGAGTGCATACCCCAAATTCTTTCTCTTCCTTTTTCCCATCTTTTTGTTGATGGTTTAAGTTAACTTTTATTTCTATCATAACAATAAAGTCTATTGTGCAATCATAACAATAATACAATGCATTTCAAATGAAATGACAATGAATATTAAAAAAAACACTGGTGTTGAATAAGTAGAGTTCACACAATTGGATTTTCTTATAAATGATTTCACGAGCGCAGCGAAGCGATAAATTTTGAGATATATTGATCCTTAATGAGAAAATTCTAGTTACCTATATTCAGGCACAATATTTTTAGTCTTGAGCATTAGGGCATAGATATTTATTTTACTCTTTTCTAAAGATTGAATTTTTTTGTTAGGGATAGATTATTTATTTTTCAAAATTGGGGGGCGCGATTATTTATTTCAATATTTTGCCTGGCCACCCCCCAGGCATCAAATGGTCCATGCCTAAGCTATATCTAAGTGGACATAACGAAATCACCATCTCCAAATAACAATTAGAATGTAAATTATATAGATTATCAAAATGAAATATTAAAGATGATTACATAATTATATACAAATGTTTCCATTCCGATATCTGCAATTATATGCTTGGATAGACGGACGTGCTGTGAAGCAGACGTCGTTGTTTGATCACTCTTGAAATGGGTCTAATGAATTTTAGTAATTGTTTTTATTTCAAATAAACAATAGCATATAAGTAATTTTTGATATTTCTAAATCCAGTTACACGTATCTGTCTCGTGAACATAAAATAAGTTCAATTAATCACGCAGTTTGACAACAAAGGTACAGAAATTTCCATGTAGGCCATCTTTCAAATCTTCAAACATCACATACGCAACAGCCACTAATGTGAGTTATTTTCTATAAATAGTTTACACTGTTCTGCACATCCTAAATAAATTTGAGTTGTCGCCAAGTAAAAGCTTTATTGTAAGACCCATTTGAATTCATTGAATAAGCACAAAAATAGGACAAAATCGGCCATTTTTTAGTTTGGCGCTCACGTCAGATTTCGGGGTTCTGTGATGCGTCCGCACCAGAAAGTACTATAAAAAATGAGACCGCGTCATCAAGCCATCAATCATTGATTAGCGTCAGTATCGTCTGCATTCGTAGCACGTTTGAAGAAAAAATTACGATGACGTCCAACGCAATTAAGAAGGTGAAGAAGCCATCGACGCACCCCACTTACAGTGAAATGATCGCCAAAGCAGTCTTGGAATTGAAGGAAAGGGGAGGTTCGTCCCGTATCGCCATCCTCAAGTATATTATGGCGAATTTTGATGTTGGAATCAACGAGGTCACTGTGAATGCTCATGTCAAGATGGCGCTCAAGAAAGGCGTGAAAGATGGTGCTCTGAAACAAGTGAAAGGTGCGTAGCTTTGACTTTGTTTCAATTTGTTGTAAGATAAATAATATATGTATTGAATGAAACATGGATATAATCAACGAACGTCGAGTAAAAATTCGATATTTAATAAGAGGGTTGTCAGTTAGGAAAAGTCGTTGAATTTCAAATTTTATCAATATCCTGGAAAAGTCATTGAATAATGTATGAAAGAGTCGTTGTAAAAATGAAATTTTATAAAGTCATTGAAAAGTCGATCGAATTTTGGTTTAACCGGTGATTTAAATGCTGTTGGAGCAGAGATTAAATTTTGACAGGTTCAGCACCTTTTATATCTTCTAAAAGTCTAATTGTTGCGCGTGTCGCGCGAGACCCACACAACCACATACTAGTACTAGTAATTTGGTTAAAAATCTTTAATTTTGAAAAGTCATTGAAAAGGCGAATTTTTATGCGCAAAATCTTTGGGAACCCTGGGACCTGTTGCATAAAGATCCCACGATAACGGTATTAGTTTTAAGATAACGATGTACGATACGATGTACGATTACGTTTGTTTTGTTCTAAGGCCTTCCAACCCGTTGCATAAAACAAACTCAACAAATGCATAAAACAAACGCAACAAATGCAACAAGGCCCTGGTTAATGTATCGTAGTTTTAAATGATGGATTGATCATGAATCACTAGCAATCAAAGCTAGTGTTTTGTTTTTTTTATTTCACTGGATTGTTTCTTATGATTGTGAATATTCATTTTCCAGGAAAGGGTGCTTCCGGGAGCTTCAGACTGGGAGATAAAGTAAAAAAGGAATTAAAAAAGGCCGCAGCCCCCCCAAAACCCAATACTAAACCAAAGTCTGCAAAGAAAGCTCCAAAGAAAGCGCCTAAGCCAAAGCCTGTTGTTAAGCCCAAAGCATCCAAGTCTAATACATCTGTGAAAAAGTCTGCTTCAGCAAAGAAAGTTGTCAAAACACCCACTAAGAATACACCTGCAAAGAAGGAAAATCCTAAGTCTGCTGCAAAGGCCACTCCCAAGAAGGCAAATGTGAAAAAGGCAACACCAGCAAAGAAGGCGCCAGTGAAGAAGGCAGGGAAGAAATAATCATGTAATGTGCTATTGTGAACTTTTTATGCTTTTTTGTGTAATGCGTAGTGTGAACTGTTTGAATTTTGCTAACTGGATTTAGCATCATAGTTTCAAAATTATGTTGTTTCATTGTGATTTTTAGTGTGTTAGACAACTGTAATCATGTTAAAATGTTGGTGTACCCTGTTGCTTGAATCAAGAATGTCTTTTAATCAATAAACGAAGAAGTGACCTTGTTATAAATTAGTCTTTTTTTTCAAACACAATTTGATATGTAATAGATGAAAACCATCAACAATTTTCGCATCACTAGTAAAATTCAGTCTTAAAATGGCAGGCCTGTTTATTTTTGTATGATTAATTGTCTTTTTAATGCTAAGTGAGAATAATGTGAAAACGAATTAATTATAATGATTTTGGGACTTTATTTTGATCTTTATTACATGGAATTGTAAGTGATTTAGTAATAAAAGTAATTTCTAAAATTTTGTTACGCCATTTATTCAGTTGAATATTATACTAGCCACTCCAACATCCTCAATATTTGTCCCTCACCCACATCTGGCAAGAAATTTACATATCCATATTCATAACAGTCTTTGATATCATGTACACAACCCTTTTAAATGGAGCTAGCTTACGGAATGAAAATCATCAAAAAAATCAAAGTACCCCCTCCCTTAAAAAAATAAATACGTAAAATCTCTGGGAATCGTGTTATTCGTACGCGTTCCAATTTTTACTGCATTTCATTTTTGAGTAAAGAGTTTATGGTTCTCATTCCACATCCACGCATTTCGTGTCAAAGAAAAAATTGTATTTCCTTTGCTAAGATTTTTAAATGGCGAGCGACGATCTGTCAGAATCACAATGCACCCTTTTGCAGCTGCATAGATGACTGTCCGTATGAATCAATTGTTGTACATACGTCAAAAAGTACAGAGTTTACACTACGCCTATACAAAAAGCTCGCGCAGGAAAAGATTCTACAGTAAGTCACACATTCAGAAATGAATTTTATAACAATGAGTTTTAAAATCTTGCGGCGTGCAAGGGATCGTTCAAAATGACGCCACCTCATTTTTGGCCTTTTTTACCCCCCCCGCTTGTCACCTTTCGTCATTTTTACAGGACCCACCCTCCTGGTAAGTGACGTCATCTTTGCCTTTTACACCCCCCACGAGTGACAAGGTTTCGCGATGACATTTAACATTGATTTAACTGTGCCATTATATAAATACATTTAAATATATATGTCCATAATTTAGACATAATTTTACAGATACACTTAGGATATAAAGCAAATATGGCAATGTGATTTCAGCTAGTAGATATATCACAAATCACTTAATATGTCAGGAAGTAATCTCAAATACTGTTAAATAAGAGATAGCCAACAAAATATATGGCTTCATACAGGTGGAGGTAGATTGCCCATCATTACATGGCAACGGGTACATGCCTATACTTGACATAGCAGTTAAAAATAGAGAAAACCACGTAATATACGAGTATTACAGAAAGGAGATGGTAAACGTTCATGTACTGATGGCCAACTCAGCCATGCCTTACAGAATGAGGAAGGCCAGTCTGGTTCAAGAAGTGGTAAGAATCTTAAAACCTCAAGAAGGGTAGACGAGAAGAGAAGAACATTCCACCTGAATGAGTTTAGTGGGAGAATGAAAGTGAGTAGGTAAAAAAAAATCAGAAAAAGCGTGATAGAAGAGGGCGTAAGAGCGTATGGAGAAGCAATTGGAACGAGCTGAGAGGGGAGAAATACCATTGTATAGGCCTAAAGGGTATGAGGAACAGGAAAGGATAAGAAAGAAAATGAGAAGCAAATGAGTTCTTGGTGTAAACCGTTTGACACTGTGGTGTTTATACCACCGACACCAGATGGGGAGTTGGCAAAAAGGATAAGGAAGGTTGCAAAAGAGTTAGGGAAAGATGAGATAAAAGTAAAAAGTGGTTGAAGAAGCAGGGAAGAAACTTAGAACTGGTAGAAGTATGTATACAAGGGGGCCTTTAAGGGCAAAGAACATCTGTTAGCTATAAGATAAGATAAGATAAGATAAGATAAGATAAAGTTTATTTAAAGTCCATATAGATTACAACACAAAAACACAAGCTCTAAGGAGCTTTTTGATCGACTCATTCATACACAGTCACACATGCGCATAATACACATACACAATACATTAATTACAAATAATTAGAGCATAAAGCACCTGACGAAGTAACATAATTAATTAGGAGCATGCAGTACATTTACATATTTTCCCATTCCAAGATTGTAAGAGATTAGTGAATTGGATTAAAATTCCCCACAGATCTTATATATTCAGGCAGGTCATTCCATAGTTCAGCAGCACTGTACCTGAAACGATTTTTTTCCCAAATTTAGTGGTTTTACCCTAGGTAGGTCAACAATATTTGAGTATCTAAAACTATAATTACTATTTTTAAAATGAACCAAGTCATGAAGACACAGAGGAGCTAATTTGTACAAAATTTTAAATGTTTCTGCCGCCATTGTTCTCATTCGTCTGACATGAAGGAAGGGAACACAAGCAATACTTAGAAGTTGTTCGTAAGAGCTATCGTAATCATTATAGATGAAACGTAGTGCCCGTTTCATGAATTTTTTTTGAGCTTTTTTGTATTGGTTTTAGAACAAAAAATGCCAGGCCAAAGGGCAGAAATTAAAATTTGATAATATAAATGTATGAAAAAATAGTAAGTTTGTTTAGCCGAGAGAGAAATGATCCAATGCTTTTTAGGACATTTAGCTGTTGTGATGCTTTTATTACACAAACTTCTAATATGGCTGTCAAAGTTTAGCTGGTAGTCAATGCTGATTCCAAGAAGGTTTACAACATCATCACAAGATATTATAGCAGAATCTATATTGAATACAGGATTATTTTTTTTTGTATTGTTACCAACTGCCAGGGCCTGAAACTTGTCAGGATTAGCTTTCATACAATTTATCTTAAACCAATCAATTAAAAACAAGACTTTCTTCTTCTAAGGTACTAATTAAAACATCATAGTCTGGATGAGCAAAAAGATAGAGTATTGTCATCTGCATAATTATATAAAGTTCCTTTTTGATAAAATAAAAAATGTCATTGATAAACACATTAAATAAGAGAGGTCCTAGTATGGATCCTTGAGGAACACCTTTTACTTATATTTGCCCATTCACTGACAACGCCTTCAATTTTAATCTGCTGTTTTCTGTTGGAAAGATAATTTTTCAAAAGATTTACTGAAGACTCAGATAAAACCATATGCTGACAATTTACACAATAATATATCATGAGGAAGGCAATCAAATGCTTTTGACAGATCCATTAAAATTGCTGCTACATAATAACTATTATCTAAAGCTGCTTTCCAGTCCTCTAATAATCTTAGCAAAGTGGTTTGACACCCATGTCTTTTTCTAAATGCACATAGGAAATTATGAAAATTTTTATCAAAGTATTCCGATAATTGATTGGAGAGAGTCTTTTTACAAAAAACTTTAGATATTATTGGAAGAATACTTACAGGACGATAGTCATAAGAATAATGCGTTTGCCAAACATTCAATAGAACACCACAATAGCACGGAAACCCAGTACAAGATCGACATTATCAAATCCTACAAGAACCCCTTTGAAAGGCAGGTCAGAGAAGGCGTTGAAATCATAAGGATGCAAGCGGACACTATGATGAACAGCAAGATGGACCACATCCAACCAGGGATCAGAAGAATTGCATTTTCGGACTTGTATGATGAAATTGAAGGAGGCAATTGGTAGTAATGAACTGCAGTACATACACTCAGTGGTATAATAGAAATGTTTTTGAAATGCTTTGGAAATGTATTTAGAGTGTTGCTTTTTAAAATGTTTTTGAAATGTTTTGGAAATTTTAAAAGTTTAAAATGCTTTTAATTAGTAGTGTAAATGAGAGTACATTTTGTCAATTAGGTAAGGTAATATAATTTTTTTTTTTTATTGGTAGTGTAAATGTGAGTACATTGTGTGAAGAGTATATAATGTGGTAACAGATGATAGCTGAAGGGGTAGGGTATGGAATGAAAGCAGGGTGATTGATTGGAATAGAATGAGTGTATGTATGCTGAAGATGTATCTCTCTCAGAGCAAGGGAGTGGTGGACGTCTACTAGTGTAATATAGTATAAGTTAATATAATATGATATTTTAGTATAGAGATTATATAAAATAGGATTGTCATTGCTGGTTGAATTTGGTTTTATAAAGTTGAGAAGGGCACTGAAGATGCCGAAACATGTACAAATAAATTTAAATTTAGAATAGGACTTTATTATTTTTCGGATATAAGGCAGCAGAAAAAAAAAAAAACAACAAGAACTATATAAAAAAGTTAAATAACTACTTTTTTCTTCAAAAGGTGACATCAACCAAGTGCTAGAACCCCCCCCGTCACCTTTCGTCATCTTTCGCTATACCCCCCCTTGCCGGGTGACGTCATTTGTGAACGATCCTCAAGCGGCAAATGTAGACCACATGCTTTCATGAATCATGATAGTTTTCTAACACAAGACGAGGAATACAATTGTGCGAGGGAAGCAAACACTGGCAACATTGTGGCTGAGACTGTATGCATCTCTAGCTATCTCTTCAGTGCATTTATTAGTTACGAAGTATAGAGATGCGCACTATATATAATTATAATTTTATATAGTAAGTAATAATTTTAGTATACTTTCCTAACACTTTTTACATATTTTTGATCTTAGTTTAATATTATTCCAACACAGTCTACATCCAAAATCCAAATATATGTTATTGCAACAAATTCAAATGTGCACACATTTCCATCCAGCGATAATGTCACAGTGTTATATACGGCAAGTTCCACTACTTGCGGTACTTCTGGAAGGCTCTGGTGTGCTTGTTTGGTGTGGTGTGCGCCCAGTTGGCCAACCAAGGTCCAGTGATTACATCTTTCAGATCTTCCCGCGTACCCTCCTAGAGTAGAGCAAAGTACATCCGTATATATAATTATAAGTACACAATACTTATATGGCTATTCATGTGTATTAATGCTATTCTGTTTTAGAAACTTACAAACATAGACAATAGCAAACATCACTGTATACACTGATGATTAAAAAAATTACAGTTACTTACACCACTTTTCTCTAATTGTGTCTTTGGCAAAGTAACATATGGGATGCATTTACCTGTTCCTTAAAGTACCTCTTTTTGCCAGATGGCTGGTCTGTTGACGGCAAACATGCGGTCATAGTCTGGCTTGACGTCTTCGCCATTCCGTCTGAACTGAATCCCGTCCGTGATGTCATAGTATCCCCACTGAAAGTCCGTCGACTGGTAACGAAGGTCCGCGCTCCAGCGTACTTTATCAGAGTTGTTGGGGACGCTAAAATTGTAGCATCTAATGTGTGATAAGTGTATATTATTGCATGACATAGTAACCTAATGTAACTGAGCATCATTTGAGAATGGCATGCGTAAAGGCTGGTTAATTGAACATTTATCCATAGCTATACTGCAATTTAACACCACACCCTTGGAAACCGATGATGGCCACTTTGTGTATGAGCAGTGTATCAAATTTGGAACTCATGGGTCAAGCTGTATTGAATATATTGAAGAAAATGATAAAAATGGCCTAATATGGCCTCCAGGAAATCACACTTAAATCGGTAAAGTGCCAAAATTAAATACATGTAATGGCCTCTAGACATGTGAGCATTGTACCACGTTTGAATGTGTTCATCGATTTAAGCAGTTTTAAAGATACTGCAGAAAACGTCCAAAATGGACCATAAATGGCCCCATTGAAAGCACACTTTAATTGGCAAAGTGCTCAAAATCGAATCACTCCAGTGTCGCATCGTGCCACACAGTTGTATAAGGTTTGAAGACAATAAGTTCATCGGTATACTCTCTAGCTTGTCCAGAGAAATATACACATACAAACATATACCTACATACATACATGCATACTGACATACAAACGATGTGATCACAAGACTTTCGCTTCAGCTGATGAAGTGACGCTACAAAACAATACAAAAACAAAGGGACCACACTAGCCGCATACAGACCTACCTGCAGTGCATGAGAGCATTGCTGAAGAGTAGCAGCCCTCCACGGGGCACGTGACACGTGACGGCGTCCTGCGCGCGCACGCCCAGCTGCTCCTCAAACACCGCCTGGCGGCAGTACAGCAGGTGGCTGGTGCCGAACGAGGCCTCGTGAGTGGCGATCACACCGCGCCGGTGACTCCGCGGGAGCACCTGCGCGACGAACAGACAGAAAAATGTCCCACTCTCTCCATGTGCACCAGGAGCCGAGTACACGTCTGAAAAGCTTACAAGTGGTTAATACTGGTAATTGTGTATATGTATGCTTCCAGCAGTGCATATGATAATGATTGGTCAGCGTACTCTGATGGGTTTATTCCATTTCTTGAATAATTGTGAGTTGTATCTTCAGTCCTCGAGTAAACTGTATGTACACTTTAAAGGGTGGGTGCAGGTATACCCAAAATTTACCAAAAGGCAAATGACTATAATTCGATGTGATATAAGTGTGACAATGGCACACTGAAACAAATCAAACCCATATGCAGCTAGTGCTGCTCACCATAAGCCCACCGTTGTCTCCGCCTGTGTCTTGGAAAGGGATCCATGCTGTGACTATCAGGTGGTCCCGTGAATCTTCGGCGAAGTATGCAGAATCTGGACGGAAAGGAAACAACAGGCTAAACGTGAGAGCCAATCCCAAGAGTTTAACTTAAATCGGGGAATTACAAAAGAAGTTGCCGCACCACAACTATGAATCTATTAACTAGTCCACGCAGGCTCTATTTAACACAATATGTTGTGGAATTCTCATGATTTACATGTGCATAATATTGATGGCCATTCTCTTCTTGTAAGCTATACAAGGCAACATAATAACATAACGGAAACTGAAGACACATTGTTCCCTCGTTTATCAAACTCAATTCTGGTTGGCAGAGAATTGTAGAGGGCGTGAGTAGGCTACCACCCCTCGCCACCTAGTGAAAGAGGTATATTATTGGTATTTTATTTCATGTTGATAGAATCATCATTAGACAAGGAGAAAACACAAGTTATCGACAAGCGACACGTATGAATTTCATTTAGGCCAGCGACACCAACGGTCCTTGTGAGATCAGGGTTAGGCACCATAATTCTAGACTAAAACGACTTTAAATATTCAAAGGTCATTTTCAAGTATGATCTATCGTATGCCATGTGTGGAAAGTACTTTCCTATTAGGATTTTGAGTGAGGATTATAAATATGTAATCGGATTTTAGTTAGCAAGGAAATTGACGAAGTTGTGGGCAGAAGAGGGGTTTTAATCAAAATTGCAGTCGACCAGAGAATGGAGCAAACTTGCAAACTTCATTATGCGCGTCTCAAATAGATGTATTTATTTCAGTTTCCAACGTTTATCAGCGTGACAGCCACCAATGTTATGCACAGTACACATTCCGTATCAAATAGCATTAAAATGCCATGCAAATGGCTTTATAACACACAGCGGAAGTGACCATGAACATTTGTGTCTCAAAAGTAAATAAAAAAGTCGAGAGTGCAGCTTTTCTGCAACTTGTAAGTGAAGAATGCTCGAGAAATCAATTTGTGAATAGAAAGTATAAGCACTAATATTAGCAGAATATCGTTATTGCAGTTACACTGCCACATTTACACTATTCTAAAAAGTATTATCGACAAACTATTTGATATTTGACATAATTATTATTAGTCATTATCAATAGATCAGTGAGAGCTCTTGCCTGTAGTTTTGAGACGAAACTATTATTAGCTCAGTGACCAGTTCAATAGTTCTATAGAAAACAATATCAACTGCATTCAGAGGTAAGTCAGAATAACAGCACTATATATACGAACTAATATGGATAAATGAATTACAAATTTCCAAAGTTGGCACCGCAGTGTCCGAAAAGGCACCAGGTAGCGCAAAGACCCAGGAAAACAGCTCTTTGTTAGGCCTATATAGTAATTAATATAACAATACACTAAATACTTATGTGCGTGTGCCACAAAACCTGTAATATACAGTCTATAAATACTCTGTGCCTATGAAGATGACGCCCTTGCACCGTGGACTCCCAGCCGGCGCTACCCACCTTGGTGCCACGGCACGTAGGCCACGGCGCCGTCCCCGGCCGGGTCAGGCGTGTTGAAACGAATGTTCCACGTGGGATGGCCTCCCACGTTAGGACCGACCAACTGCTCCATGACGTTCAATAGTTTGGCATGGCCCCACAAATGATCTAGATTCTGAGTATAAAAACAATACACGCGACAATGGTAAATTTTACGATTATAAAGCAACTACAGTAGAGCCTCCAATTAAGACCACCTGCATATAGAGACCACCTCTATGATAAGACCACTTTTCACGGTCCCAAATCTTCATAAAGCTACCAAAATAAACCTCTGAATAGAGACCATCTCTCCATTGAGACCACCTAACACTGGTCCCAAAGGTGGTCATAATAGAGAGGTTCTACTGCATAACGTTTTCTTTTAGAACAGCGACCAAATGTGTGCTCGAAAGTTTCGCACCGCAACACCACTATATACCACGCTGATTTTGGACGAGAGGACTTAAAATAACGTCAACAGATCAAATAATTGCCGTAATCCACAAACCATCTTCGACGGAGTGATGCCAATATAATAACTGGCAGTGTCAAGATCTTCTGACATGTGGGGAGATACAAGGCATGGTACAAATAACACGTCGCGTAAAAACTGCAGTTTATCAAGATAATCCGATCTTCCTTCATCCTGAACTACCTGTATATGTTATTATAGATACATACTCCTGTGTGTTCCTGGGATATATTTGCTGCACGTATAAGATGGATGTAAAAATGAAATATACGGGAAAACTAAAAGAATAATAATAAGAAGAATAAGAATAAGAAGAAGAAAGAAGAAGAAAAAAAAACACTGATGCGAAAAATAAATGGAAGCAAAATTAATGGAACGAATGGAAAATTGATGCTGACATCGAAGCAGAAAACATTGGATGTTGAAAATGAGCATAAAGCAGCCGCTCGTTACCTTTGGGAATTTGCCATATTTTGACATTCTAATCAAGACCTCGGGGCAGAGCTTTCTTATCTGCACGAGCCGCTCCCACAACCCCAGCGCCGCACAGCGATCTATGGCACAAACACCACTTGTTATTGGGGGAGGCTTGTGCTTTGGTCTAATATACATGTACGTGGGCTAGATTGACGTCAGAATGAGCCAGGGAATGTATATCTTACTACAATTTGATAGGAAAATACTTATTGCGTGTAACTATGCTATATCAGAGCAGCTTACAAGGCATTTCTCCGAAGACACATACATGTATGTATGATGTAACCCCTGTATTCTGGTAATCGCCATTGCACCTAATCAAACTTTGGTGAGTGTTTCAGTATTGAATTCTAGTAGTTGTTTTGCAAGGCTTCAAACATATTTAAACGGACGAAACATTTTAGCGCATGTGTGTTCAAATAGTCTTTCCAGTCCCGTAGGCTGAAAATGAATATGTTCACATCATAATTCCATCACGAAGTTACAAAACACAATCTGTTCCAAGCCATTTAGTGACACAATTGCCAAATGTTTCATGTCATTGCTAAATGATATGTTTGGTGATCTCCCCCTCTACAATAGATGATCGACACAGACACACCAATCAGCAAATTGCGCCCCTCATTGCACCTATACATAATGGCTTCCCATGCCACCCCTCGTATAGTATTCACAAATAACACATGGCACAACTTATATTTGTTAGCAATCCATTATCCCTTATTCGTCATTCCTCACCGTTGATGCAGCCCTCGTCATATAACTGATTGACCACGCCTTCCACATACTCCTTCAGGCCTTCCAAACACGGGTTGAGATCGCTTTCCTCAAAGAATCCGGGAACGATCACGTATCCCTGCAACGTGATGATGGAAAGTGGATTGCATCCTTGACAAATGTACGCACGGGCGTTAAAACTGCTACAAAGGCAAGCACGATCACATTCTACAATAGTTATAATATACATGTGATATAGTATAAAGTAGAACCTCTCTATTGAGACCACTCGTGGGACTGCCTCACAGTGGTCCCAATGGAGGGGTGGTCTTTATATGGAATGATTTTGAAGGATTGGGACCGTGAAAAGTGATCTTTATATACAGGTGGTCTCAATATAGAGGTGGTTTTCATTGGAGGTTCCACTGTATTACAATTGTATATTAGACACATTTAAAGATCTTTCAGCTTACACACGTATGCAAACTTGTCATCTTACCCCATATTACTATATTCTTACAATGTAATTAGTAATAGCTTTACGTACTACATAAACAATTGATTTAGAACAACTGACCTGGTCGAAGAAGTCGTGGAGCTGCTGGTCAGTCAATTGTCCGGCTTTCTTGGTCGCTGGTTGTGCAGGCGGCACCGTGAAGGCCTTGGGGTAACTCGCCATCACTTGAACTTCTACCTGCGTACACAGTGTAATGGTAGTGTTATTGTTATTAAATTCGCAACACATTGTGACATTGACTACAAACCACCTTTTTACTAGAAAATGTGCGCACATAAAAGGGCGCACACATTTTTATGACTTGTAAACATTAAAGCATATTTATATAAATATTAAAAAAGAAAAAAGATCCATATCTTCATATCAAACTAAATATATATAAAGGTAACATATTGAAATATTTATATAAATACCAGTCAACTATTAATTGTTCTTTGTTGATTTATCTAAAATGACGCTTGTTGTTTCAATATCGATATCTGTTTATCTTCGTTATCACACGAAGGCCATTAATTGTTATCGCGATACCTATTTAAAGAATTCATAAACACTTCGTAAGATCGACATTTGTAGAATCTAGAAAAAATCTTCTCAGGCAACACATTCAAGTCAAGTCAAGTAAAAAAATCTTTCTTGAACACGTGGCTTCCACCACGGGCACATGCATCGTAGAGGGTAGAATCTGAGATTAATTAGTGGGCATTCTTTCTTTTCCCAGGGGAAAAAGCAAGCATACTTTCAGTAAACAATGAAGGGGGAAAAAAGAATGGCCAATCGTCTCAGTTGGTTTCTACCCTCTACGATGCATATGCCCGTGGCTTCCACTATATTGTAGACAACTTATTTTTCGAACGTGGACCTGGTGTTACATTGTGGCTCATACACTGATCCTGGTACTACTTGGCTGTCTGAGTTTACTGCCGTAGGTTGTGGTACTGGTAGAGCTACATCATCGTTCAAGTTCAAAACTGTTCAATCCCTCATACCATTTGACATTCTACACAATGAACATTCACAAAGCTTCTCTGTGACATCAAAGTCGTTGAAACCTACGCGTGTCCAAAAAGAAAATGTCCTGTCCAGAGCATTCAAACATTTCTCCCACTCTACTTGGGGTAGGGTTGCTACGATGGGGTGGGCAACTACCGGATAGAGATTACAATGGTGTGGCATTTAGATTCTCTGTGATGATGTGAGAGGCTTTGCTGAGTTAACTTTCAACTTTTGGAGCTTCCACTGATCCTCCCAGCCCCACAACATTTTGTGGCTTTAGAGAAATAGAGTTCTGAAATCTGAGTTGTACAGATAATATTGTTCCTGGCAGAGACCTTGTGCGACCTCGTCACATGTATATAGATTGAGAATATAATTGAAAAAAGCAAAAAAACAAAAAACAAACAAACCCGACAGCTTCTTGTACATTAGTTCAATGTTTCGATTATTAAAGAGTAATAGAGCAAAACCCGATATAAAAATGAGACAACATACTCTATACAACTTTATAGATTTATTTCAAGCATTGAAATATTTTCATGCCAATATATTTATTGTGTAACAAGACCAGCTGTTAACAAGTGACGTAAAAGATGTCTTTTGAGTTAGGCCCAGTCAATGTACTGCATAGAATAAATGCAAGCAATTACATACAATGTCTAACATTAGAATCATCATAAAATGTATCATTTTATTAACTACGTTTGAGAAACCATGCGCAAGGATAGCAGGAGAGTTTCCAGTTATAATATATATAGATGTTTGATTTTCATATTGATAGACACACCCTGTCTATTACACAAGAAGTCTAAGCTGCTGCATTGTACCAAGGACAAACAATGAACCAATCATCATAGAGTGTGCATTATATGTGCACTATGCTTCGAAGGTTCATAGCCTTGTTTTCAAAGATTAGTTGGATATCTGCAATGTTCCTAACATGCTGCTACATACATATTACAAAGTATACAAACAGCAAGGAGAGCAAAAGTATTTCAGACAACCAATATCATTCACAAGAGACTAATCCAAATAATAGTTCAATATGTTCACAGAGTGTAAGACAGACACAATTAAGCGAACTCTGCCAGGATGATATCAAATGGTACTCGTTGAGCGATGAGGATCTGCTTTCGATGGTGAACCGGACAGCTAATATATTTGTAGATCCTGACCACAAGCTCATGGTGTGTATTCCGCCTAAATGTGCATGCACCACGTGGTTAACAATATTATGTAATAACACTAAGCAAGGACCTCTTCCCAGTGATTTGGATGTGATGCAGCTTCATACCTCTGGCCTGAAAGTGAATCTCGGAATTCTTACTTTGCAACGTTACAATGTCACTATGATTAAGACTATTTTGAGAAGCTACTACAAGTTTATGATTGTGCGGCACCCTCTTGAAAGATTATCATCTGCATATTTCGATAAACTACAGCATGATAGGAAATGGAGATCCCGATGGGGTAGAAGAATAATTAAGGCTCTAAGATACAATAACAAACTGGAATTCGAACCAACGAACAATTGGAATGTGTCATTTGAACAATTTCTATGGTATGTTGATACTTATCAGCAACTTGATAAGCATTGGGCACCTTTTCAAGGAATATGTGAGCCGTGTAAATTGGACTACAATAAAATCGTGAAGTTGGAAACACATTCCCAAGACACGGAGGACATCATTAAGAAGAAACTGGCGCCTACCTCCAGGGGACTTACATATCACACCAACAGTGTCCTTGGTGGTCCAGGCGGAGAAATGGGAGGGAGTCATATGTTGCGCGCCTACAAACATCTTCCTCCAGCTCAGCTTAATTTTGTTTTGAAACTGTATGAGAAAGATTTGAATATGTTTGGTTATGAATATAAATTCGACATAGAGAAGGGTATGAATGTTACGTGTGCTTATGATCATAACCGTTGCTGTTGAAAAGATCAGGAATAAGGTACATTGTATAAAAAGAGTTGTCCTGTTAAAACTATGTAATGCATGGATAGGGAGAAAAAGAAATCGATAAATATTTGACAAGTATTGAGATTTTCATAAGTCAGAACATTTTAACAGTTCTATTTAGGAAGTATGAGCAAATGTATTCATGATTGTGTAGTATTCTTTGTTTGCCGATAATTGTCCAAAATTAGAACTTAAAATATTTATTCAAATTTCAATGCAATAGTATCCGTGTGAAAGCTTGTTTTTTATGTTTTTTTTTAAATTTTGAAGGGTACCTCTACATATTAGCCATTTTCAATGTTGGGACACTGCAGAAGCGATTGTCCAGACGACATCTGTTTGCCTCCTCTGAAAAAATGTGACCACGTGACAGACATCAATCTGTTCCTATTTCCCGCTAAAGAAGCCTCTTAAACAACGCCACTGGGGAATTACACTAATGAAAACATATTGGTCTTTTTAGCAGGTGTTTGTAGAAACATATTTGAAGAGAAGTGAAATATATTGCCACTAGGGAATGGTCCAAATGAAACACTTATAGCGTCTTCTGGGGTGTCTTAGGCGAACATTACTGCTCGGTACGAGCTCAGAATCAAATAAAAAAATCTAACAATTGCAACTTGTAAAGATACCTGCAAGGATATCTTCATTGTTTGAGAAGACATTTATTCAAAACACGGTGTGAAATGTTTTCCCACAAGACAAACATACCATGATTATCCGCGCCGATGTTCAGTTGAAACCATATAGAATTAATTGTTTAAATACATGCACTTTCAAAGCCTATCAAACACCATGGCTAGAATGTGGCCTTTTGGCCAATCCTGTATCTGGTTGCTATGTAGGTGACACGACCAGTGCTGTGCATACCGGTCTGGCCTCATAGACCCTGTATAGGCTGTCACGGAGAGACATCTCAAACGCTGAAAGTACCTTGATCTCGGTTCACGTTTTTTCACTGATGTGCAACTCGTAAATCTACATACCCAACCTAGGACATTGAAAAAAAACACCCCGCTGATAATGACACCTGAAAGACTGGTAAAACTATTTTCAAAAGGTTTTAAATGACGATGATAATGCTCATTTACAATTAAAATACATAATCTATAATCTAATTTTCTTGTGACAAGAGTCGAAAGAACTGCCAGTCTTGATCTTTTACATATAGTTGCTCTGATCCACTAATGTAAAAGTGGCAGTCCTGGACATAAAATGATGAAAGGGCTTGCCATGACAGGCTCACACTAACTTGGCCTAATGTAATCAGGTGGAGATAAATATCAGTGAGCACTATTTTATGACATGCCACCCACAATTAATTTATGCGAGACATGCTCATTCCAATACGCTATCTGGTCATGGAAACCATTAAAAGAGCAGGTGAACTTGACTAGTTTTAAGCGGGGGATCCAGTCATTTATTCACCAGCAAACATATCTTCAGAATCTGCTAACTTGATGTGAACTTGTAAAAACTAAAATGTACACATATCAAGCACACAGGAGATATATTCTGTGACTTTATATCTAAAATATCAATTTCTATACACCAGGTGCTCTTCTTTTTTTACCCAAAGGCAACAATGGCAAAGTTTCTTACAACAATATTTTTAGGAACCTGCTGAGAGTTTATGAAAGATGCAGATGTAGTATTTCAAATTTGTTTGTGATTAATAGGAATGATGTTTTTAAGTAGATATACTGGATGTTTCCAAGATCACGAGAAATATGCTAATTTTTGCCACATAAAGATTCCCATTCCACATGAGAAATAATCAAGAAGTGTACGTAGAATCAGGGGTACCGCAAGGAACAGTCCTCGGACCACTGTTGTTCTTGTGCCACATAAATGATCTACCTGCAACAGCTAAATCCCAGGTCAGATTATTCGCGGATGACTGCCTCCTGTACAGAACTATTAGATCATTCAAAGACCATCTACAACTCCAGGCGGATCTTGAAAGTCTACAGAAATGGGCGGAAGACTGGGGTATGAGATTCAACGCCACCAAGTGCTACAAACTCAGTTTCAAAAATAAATCAAGCTGCATGTACCAACTCTGTGGGACTATCCTCAAGCAGGTCAAAAACAACCCATACTTGGGAGTTATCATCTCCGAGAACCTGGAATGGGAGGAGCACATCCTCAAAATAACGAAGAAGGCGTCTTCAGTGCTAGGACTACTAAGAAGAAACCTGAGGACCTGTCCTGCACCAATCAAACGTACAGCATACTGCACTCTCGTCCGACCGCTCCTAGAGTACAGCGCATCAGTATGGGACCCTCATCTCCAAAAGGACATCGTCCAACTTGAAAGAATCCAGAATAGAGCAGTTCGGTACATCACAGGCGATTACAAAACCCACACGCCAGGCTTCATCACAAACAAACTGCAAGAGCTCAACCTACCCAGCCTCGAAGAAAGACGAAAAAATGCCAGACTCGTAATGCTCTATAAGATCCGGAAAAACCTGCTTCCCTCTCTCACACCAGACAAGTTCCTAACACCTGTACGTGAAGGCCGCCGTTCTATCCGACAACCCAGAAGATATGAAGGGCACGTCACCGCGGAACCAAACAAGAGGTCTATCAGTATGAACAGCCAGTGTTATGTAGTCCCCCCAAGCAAAACGCCACAACACATGGGGTCATTCTTTGTAAAAACTCCCTTAGAGTGGAACCATTTGGTGGAAAGTACCGTCACAGCAGGTACTGTTGAGGAGTTTGCTAATCTCCTAAACCTCTCGGAGTCATTAATTCATGCGCTCTCCCCCGTCGCCTCGATAACAGTGGTAACTGTTCCTGCGACGTAGAAATCAAGAACAAGAAGAAGAACAAGATCGGGGAACGATTAGGTCACGACGAAAATTAGCCAGACGAGGTTGAGACTTAACTTGGTCTCGACAATGATAAGGCATGGTCCAGTCATAGTACCAATGAAGACGGCAAGATGAAGACTTGGATAAGGCTTAGTCAAAACCGAGCCGGGACCAGGTCTGGAACATGTTGAAAATATGTCTGGACCATGTGTGACCCATGTCTTCTCAAAGGTCTTGACCAAGTCGAGACCTAGTTGCGATCTCAATTTTGAGCTAGGGCAGAAAAAAACAAGGCCTTGATATGATCATACCTAACAAGACTAGGTTTAAACTAGCCCCATGTACGACCCAAACATGGTCCTGACATAGTTTCGGCAAGGTTACCCCCACCCCACCCCAATTGCACTGTCGTGACCTGGATGCAAACTAGGTTAAACTTGCCAATTTTTCGAGGTCTGGATCTGATCGAGACCTACACAGGACCATGTGGAGATCTAGTCTTTATCTAGTCTTCATAGTCGGGAGCTAGTCCTGTTATGATCTTCATGAAAAGTTTCCATACACAAAAGACTTCCAACGCGACTTTTAGTTCCACTTGCTGCATGTGAAACTATAAAATAGTTGCCGTGGTTCGACGAATACTTAAAAATCAATTATTATCTCCACCAGGTCAGGATCGATTCGTAACGTCTAGTCGAAATCATGTGTGGACCGTGTCTTAACCTTATCGAGACCAAGTCTTTACTATTTCTGGATCTTGTCTGGATCATGTTGTCTGATTTAGTCTGAACATGGTCGTTACCAGGTCATGACCACGGTTGACTATGGAATGGGAAAATGTTTTATGTAAAAAAATTGCATATTTCTTGGACCTAGTCCATGATACCTATGACTTCTCCAGGTCACGACTAGGTAACGACTGTGCAATTGGGGTGGGTGGGTGTGGGTGTAAGTTATGGTCCAGATAATATTCTTCTTCAAAGCCTTGGTCAACACAGCCACGACAAAATGTTTTTTTTTGTCTTGGCAAAAGTTGTGTGACGTGGGGGTAATATTGGCAGGATCATTCGGCACAATCATTCATCAGGACGTCGTACTAATTCGAAGTTCAAGTGAGTGCCTCTAACAACTTGGACACGTTCTTGCTAAATCTATACACATTGCCAATTCTTACTACCTTGTCTTATTTACTATTTCAATATCATCTCAACATTCCTTGCCTCCTCCTTCAACGAGTGATTGCTGTTACCCCTTAGTTCATGTTATATCGTTGTTTACTGCATAGGAGTGTTAAAAAGCCCTTCTACATCGTGAACTTGGCTAGTTTATTGCCTAATGTTTACACGGTCCTGGTGTCTCAAGCCGCCAGCTGCGGGCCAACAATACACCTGCTGCTACATCACTTCTTATGGACACGTGATTTATCAGGGCTATAAATATATATATAGCATCAAATGTTGTGCACACACTGAGCTCAGTACCAGTAATTATTGCAAAGATACATAATTAACATGGTTGAATTGAATAATGCATCTGCTACGCCTGAAGACCATCATGTCAATTTGTACGAACATTAGGGAAACGTCTGCCATGCCGTACTAGATCTGTGCGATAGAATCCCGCACGGGGCACGGCGTGATGCGGCAAATAACCTTCTTTTAAACCAATAATGGTCTAGCATTTTAAATATGTTGCTTCAATATTAGACTCTATATAGTTTGGAGTGTGTTTTTAAAGTTTTATTCTAGTCATTTTGTAAATTGGCGAAAACATCTATTTTAAAATATGCTTTACAACTAATTTTTAACTAATCTTTGATATGTACTGTGATATTTTACTATGCATTTTATGCGAAATAAACTGATACAATACAATACAATACAATTTTAGGTATAATGCATTCTGAGTTTACATAGTAATACAATAATGTCCTGATTGGTTAAATTACGGTTTATTTTATTTTTTAATTTCTAAGACAAATATACAACCTCTACCACATATGTGCAATGTTATTATTTTAGTCAATCAATGGTGAATGAAAGAAGAACTTATTCCAATTCCGTACACGCAATTCGAAATGTAATTGAGAGAATCGACAAAACGCCAAACTCACTTTGAGCTTATTGAATATAACAAGCGTAATATTGTGTAACTCATACCAGCCTGTCACCCGTCTCCGTTCCGGTCTTTGTGTTTGTTAGAATCAATCTGACGCTTCTTATATTGCAACGTGGCAGCCTTGAGATTTTGATACAAAAACTAAGGAAGGATTCTGAGTGATGCATATTTGTATTATTTTTGGATCTTTCTGCATATCATCAGAAGGAGTGGTCTAAACTAACGTGGTATTCGCTATATTCTGTTTTCCATCAAACTTCCTATTAATTATGATATTGTCCGTCCAAATAAGTCATTTCCCTGTAAAGCTGTGGTAGACACCGATCGAATACAAATGAAATACAAATCCTATGAACTCTCCAGCAGCAGGTTAAATTTTTTTTAAAGCCAAACCCGCAATGATGTCTCGTGTATTAACCCAAATCTAACACTATGTATCAAAAGAGCCTTCTTCCCGGGAGACCATGAAAAATGGAAAGGAGGCGTATAATTCCCTGCACAAGCAGTAAGAGATCCCCAACTGTGCGGCTCACATCACTCACATACTGTAGCGCCTCTCTACATGTGATATATGCTGTCCTTTGTGGCCTACGTTTCGGAACAATCACTCTTTGCATAAGTGATGGATGTTCTGGGCGGAAAGCATTGTTTATAATTATTACCACTTGTTTCCTTTAGTCAGGTCCACCACAAGGTGAAAATGTTAAAATGGAAAGACAATGTAGACTCCTCTGAGTGTGCTATGACCGAATACTTCCACTTGGGTCTTCATGTGAGTTGCTTGGTTATTGGTTCACAATGCGGTTCGAAATATGATGTCATTTCTGTATACAAAATATCACAATTACATGTGTTTAAATTAATACTATTCTCAGTATCTTAATATTATTTTTCAGTCCATAATTTCGTGCTTGTAGTGGCAATTATTCATTGGTGTCGCAGCCCAGATGAGAAATACTTCAACTCCAGAGAAACACCGTGCACTATCATTAAACTAACTTGCTTCCGCACACCAGCCTGAGACATATATATGTGCCCAGACACAGTGGTCTCTCACAGCTGATCCACCAGGTATTCGACAACCATTGGCCTGGTAATAACGGCGTAAATACAGACATTTTTGCTAGCATTCTCCCAATTAAATTGGTCATGTATATAGCAAACGTATATTTAGCAAGGTGCACAAGGTTTCCCATAGCGGATACAAATTTCCGGACCAAGTCAAGTTTAATAGATGGTGGTGTTATTTTGCGCACCCTTGAAAAGTCGTCTGTACTCAAGACGAATGACGCCCCCTGACAATAATTTTAAGACAGCTGTACATTTAACAAATGCAAGATCTCGGCTGTAATCATTAAACGGCAAGGTAAGCGGCACACCGGGGTTTAAATATACTTTAGTATCATTTTCAAATATTCTCCTTCGGCTCTTGAATCTTGGTAAATTATTTTCATTAAGTGGGACAGTTATTTCTGTAATTTCAGCACCACACCACTTTTAGTGTAGTACCGAAACATAATTTCATTCCACATTGGAAACAGAATCTGTTCATAGATGCTTTTAATGTTTACATTGTAACCAATTTATTTTCTCTGCGTTCACTTGTTAACACATTGGAAGTATAGTCAATACAATAATGACAATAATGTTCCCAAATTGTTGCCCTACTCACATATAACTTTACAGAAATACAACTAAACCTTGTATATAAAACAGGTAGTAGAATATATTATTCCTAAATTCTGTGTTTGTATCACACTGCATATATACAGTTTGATTTATGACGGTACATTGATTTCATAAGTTGTATTTATACACATTACCAAAACAGCATTTAGAGAATCAAAAGCTAAACTTCAAAAGACTGTTGGAAAACATTCATTTATACACGATATAATTAAATTATTGCAAATGAGAACCTGAATGGAAATACCAATTTTGCAGAAAGCAATTTGCAATGATGGTTTATTCCATTACACAAGGATGTTTTCTGATAGATTGTGTGAATTATTGTATGGCTTCTGGGAGTAAATGTACGACATAGATATATGCAAACCATGCTCTTTTCATTTCTCATGTAAGGCTTTATACATCTAATAATTTTTTTCCTTCAATATTTTATTGTCTTTTCGTTACCTAATACTACCTGGATTGAATCATTCTCAGAAATGCAAAGTGTAAAATTGTCTGTTTGACAAATAAGACAAAAGTTGCATTGCCAAATCCAATGCTCAAAGTTCCTTTCCCCACAGGGATAATAAATGTCATCAAACAATTTTTATTTTCACTGCTCGAGATTGTTTCAAATGTAGAATCTTTAATATTGTCAATGCCAATGCTCTAGTCTAGCAAATTTCTCAGAATACAGGCATCATTGAGTACTTCCAACTACATGCGTTTAATTTGTCCATCATGATATTTCCAAAATCACAACATTTCATAAACGAAACCCTAAATATAAACAAGATCAAAAGTGTTCAGAGAACACAGCGTCGCGAGAACAATGTTGCCATATGGGCTATTAAGATATTGCATAAGCATGGAGGTTGTAGTTCACGCTTAAATGCAGAAATAATGATTATATCCAAAATTGAAAACTCATGATGGCCTCGATGAATGTAAACAATGAACGAAGTTTGAAGATTTTGTCTTCAAAGGCATTGATACTATCAATAAAAATGTCGAACATGGAACTAAAACGGCACACTTTAATTGGCAAAGTGCCAAAGATGAAAAAATATTATTGTTACTATGTATGTGAACATAGAATGAAATTTGTTGGTCATGGTTCAAACTGTATTGAAAGTATTGAAGAAAGTAGGGAAAAATTTAAAATGTCTATAAACTGTTACACAATGCTGTACTCTCTGAGCACATTTCATTTAGTTAGCAAAAGGCCAAAGTTCAACGTAGGTTGTGGTCACAAGTCCCATGCTATCGTATAAAATACGGAAGTCATGTGGCAAGCTAAAAATGCCAGCCGCCAATGGCTTTCTGGAGACAACACTTTGACTGGCAAAGTTCCAAAATTGGACACCGATGATGGTCACTTTGTATATGAGCAGTGTATCAAATGTGGAACTCATGGCTCAAGCTGTATTGAATCTATTGAAGAAAATGACAAAAATGGCCTAAAATGGCCTCCAGAAAATCACAAAGTGCCAAAACTAAATACATGTAATGGCCTCTAGACATGGAAGCAGTGTACCACGTTTGAATGTGTTCATCTAAGCAGTTTTAAAGATACTGCAGAAAACGTCCAAAATGGACCATAAATGGCCCCATTGAAAGCACACTTTAATTGGCAAAGTGCTCAAAATCCTATCGCTCCCCAGCCGGTATCGCATAGTGCCACTTAGTTGTATAAAGTTTGAAGAAAATCAGTTCATCGGTATACCCTCTAGCTTGTCCAGAGACATATATATGTACAAACATACATACGTACGTACGCACGCACGCACGCACGCACGCACGCACGCACGCACGCACGCACGCACATACATACATACATACATACATACATACATACATACATACATACATACATACATACATACATACATACATACATACATACATACATACATACATACATACATACATACATACATATATACATACTGACATACTGACATACTGACATACTGACATACTGACATACTGACATACAAACTAAGTGATCACAAGGCTTTTGCTTCAACTGCTGAAGCGACGCAACAAAGCCGTCTATAGTGTCATTAATGATTTAAAATAAATTACTCGCGATTTCACATAGTCGATGATGGCTCCAAATATGCTTCAGAAGACACCAGACGAAGAGAAAAAATAGTTTGTCTTTTTATGGTGCCTCATGTGCATATTTTGAGGTCAAAACATTTGGGACCATCTGTAATAATGGTCTGTGACCTTTCAGATGGACTGGATGGAAAGTTAGGCTCACAAGATCGTTGAGAAACAACAAACCGTAATACAGGAATATCTTTTTGAACATCGCTAGCAAGGCAAGCTTTAAGAGGAAAGACCTTAGGATGATTGCGTTAGCCTTGCAGACGACCCCCCCCCCCACACACACACAAAAGCAAGAAGATGGTCCAGATCAACAATTCAATAATCCATAACGAGGGCCCACAGGATGAATAAAATTAACTTCTCCAGAACCAAGCAGAAGTGTGTCATTTCCTTCAGGAAGACAGCATTAATCATGCAGCATCATGCAACATTGGCCAAAACCGAACTGATGGAACAGATGTTTCTGTTTCATGCTTTCATTGCTTCAAATTGTAACCGCTCTGGCGACACTAACGTTGTTCTCACTTTTCAAGAGAGGGGAAAACATTTTATAAAACCATTTAATAAACTTACTCCCCATGAAATATTCCTTCAGCCTTTATGGGGAAATGAACATTTTAAGATCAAAGAAAGTAATTTGTATTTAAAAAATTGGGTGAAAGAAAATATTATGTATGTTAAAGATCTCGCCACTTTAGATGGCAGTTTCTTTGATGAAAATGAAATTTATAAAACAATAGAAAATAAGTTAAACATAATTCTGGAAATGTATATAATTAAGAGATATGTATTGAAAAGATTTAAGCATATTGATTCTAAAATTGGTAATCATGTAAATATCAAAAAATCCTATGTTATTTTATCTGGTAAGACACTTTTTGATCTGAGAGAGAAAAAAGTAAATTTTTCTACAAAATGATAGTTGAGAAAAATACAGTACGAGCTAATATGGAGTCTATATATGCAAGGGAATTTCATTTCCAAAATAGTATGCATAACTGGCAATCAATATACCAGCAAAAGCTATGTTTTAAAGGTTTAAATGAAGTTAAGTATTTCAACTTCAAATTAATACGTAATTTTCTTCCTTGTGGTAATGTGTTAAATAAGTGGCAAAAAAGTATATCAAAATATTGTGATTTATGTAATGAAATCCAAAGTTTAAGATATATGTTGTATAATTGTCCACATATAAAGCAAATCTGGCTAAATATTTCAAATATTATTGATTGTAATATTAACTGGAAATTAATTGTATGTGGCTTTATAAACTACGAATTAACTGATAAAATAATTGCATATAATTTTATTTTATCTGTAATAGCATATTCTATTTTTAAAGAAAATTCAAAGTGCAAATTTAATGGAAAAAGATTGGAAATTGAAAATATAATGCTTAGCATAAAAAGAATGATATATACTTATTATATAACCATGGAAATGTTAAATACAAATTTATTATTTAACTATTTGAAAAAATTATTATGTAATTTTGATGAAGTTTAGTAGTAATTACTCTGTCATATTGTGGAAAATATTTTGCCATTTTGTAGAAAATGTTAATATTTATACTGTACTTGTATTTGTAATCGTATATATAATATTATCATTTAAGTATGAATAAAAAGTATTAAAAAAACACATTTTTAGCCCAGAATCAGCCCGAAGCTTGCCATTCCCTACCGAACCAGCCAAAGCATTCTAAATTAGAGGCCAGATCATCCACGATCCACCTAGAAATGACACTGACCTTCTGACGTCTTCTAGAGCTAGCATCGTCTATGTGAAATTGGGGGTCTAGTGTGACATATTGTTCTGAAAGGAGTTGTGAACACAGTGAACATTTAAATTCAAATGAAAATGGTACATAGTAAATGCTTAAATTAAGTTGGCTTTTGTGAATAAATGGAGAACTCTTAGACAGATATTTATTGAGAGATATCAATCATCCTTGGCGTTATAATATGCTCCATATAATGAAGTTATAATATGCTGCAGACTTGAAAATGAGAGAAACCAGCGCAGGATCAAAATTGTTACTGCTATGGAATAACATCCTTATCTATTCGGGCTAATTACTTATTGAATATAGCATGAACATGGACTTTGAAGGCTGTGTGAATGGAAAAAACCGCGAAACCCACGATGTGGAATAACCACTGGACCCCATGCATGTATGCACAATTCAAATTTTTACTAAAACAAAACCACAAGGCGTTTCTAGTGAGTGATATCTTCATTTACTCAAAGCCACAAAACTAATCAAAATATGATATTTAATTAGATAATTAATCCTCGTTCTGAAACTGTGCTTCAAACCCTACATCAGCAACACAATTATTTCTGTCGCTGAACCGAAAGCTTTGGTGTGACTGATATGGTCCAGATATGGTCCTTATATGGGTTTGACAAGGCTAGGACCTGGTACCGACATGGTCTAAAAATGTATTAACACTCACAGTGTTTTTAGTTGACCTACAATGCACCACAACCAGTTGGAACAAGTCGTGGATCCATGGCGACTTTCGGCCAATACCAGAACAACAGTAGCTCCCGACTAACAAGACTAGAAAAGGACTACAACTCGACAAGCTTCCGAGAAGATCACGGGAAGGTCAAAATAACGAAGCAGGTCAATAAAGACATTGCCAATGACCAGAGGTTAATGCATCCAATAAAGCTGTGTTCTCGTGAGAGTTCAATCCATCCAAATAAATGTCATTTCTGGCGGCTTAGCAAACCACACAATTTCATAAGTCTGTACAATTGGCGAGTTTGTTGTAATGAGCCCTAGACTGTGACTGTCCTCGTTCTACTGAGGTCCATCTCGCACTGCTGATGTGGACTGGAGCATCCCCATTTGAGGAGAGCACCCAACTTCGTGTCGTCTGCCATAACGGCAATAGTTTGATGCGCCACTATTATCTGCCAGTTGATTGACTTTTTAAAGAAGATATTGTTATTTTCCTGGCACTTGGGACGGTTATGTTTTGTGACTAGACTAAACTTTCTAGTGAATGTTGGAATACGTTTGTGCAGTGGATGTTATTACGAGAACAAGAAGCCAAAGAAAGGAAAATAAACAAAAAGCAATTACAATTACAAACATTATTGAATATCCTGGTTATTGAGTTTTCTTGAGCTGAAATTTAATCAAACTTGAATTTGGCCATGGCGTTTGTGCTGTGAACTTCTGTGAAAATATGATGGCACACCAAAACAGGAAAAAGATATTGTGCTAAAATGAATTGGACCATTATCTAAAGGTGAACAGGACTATATGAGATATGTGCACGTCAGCCAGAACAACAATTTGTAATCTAATAAGAAAGCGCGGGTGGATCGCTATAGATAGATTCTTGTTATGTGGATTGTTTGTATTATATAATAATCATGTCTGTCTTTTCACAATAATGTGCAACACTTATAAGCACACTTAAATAAGATACTTAATACCACACTGACATAATTCTGAATGATAACACAAAATCTGATGATGGTTGCATGTTATTTAAACTTGAAAGCCATCGGTTAGACACGCCATTATTGATGATTAAGTGTCACTGACGTCCATGGTCTGATCCATTTATAGTGCAGGCCAGTGAGATGATTGATCACACGCCTCTCCACCGATCTGTTGCTTGAAGGAATGAACAAGAATGAAGTTGAACTTGAACACGAGTCCGATATGAAAGAAAGTGTGTTCTTATTAGATTATAACACCCTGCAATGGAGACGGATTCAGTGAAGTTGTCGGGGCAATAGGCATCCTTTGATGTCTGTGTGCGGCCGAAAAGAAGGGCGAGATATTACACTTGTACTGGGAAGTCAAGGGCGCCCCGTGCTGGGGTAATGGATAATCCATAGTAACAAAGTAGTTTTGTGAACGCGTGGAGCGGTTTTACAACTTGTAGTGTGCTCAAGCCAACAATTTAGAGTTGTCGATGGGGGTTCTGGAGGCACATGGCATTTCAGCTAAAAATAATTGAAGGAAGTTTTTCAGAAAAAATCATACAAAAAAGGTGCTAAGTTGCAATCTCTATTATTATAAAACATGGTTTGCATAATCACACCTATTGGCATGGCAGTAAAAATCAGTTAGTTTATAAAGTAACGCTGACCAAAGAACCAGAGGCCGATTATTGATCAACACAAAAGGACTCCCAAACTTGTAGGACACGAGGAGGTAATGGAGGGTTAACACACTGCTTAGAAGTGAGATGAGCTGTGCACATCAGAGAGGGCATACGGCAGCAGGGAACGACAAGGTCACTGGAGGTGGCACCCTCAATACGACTTCTGGGGGCCAGGTTACTTGGATTTCTAGATGGCGGTGAATTATTTTGAAGCATGAAGTACATCTGGCAAACTTAATAGGACATTGTTAAACACTCTAACCATGGCGGAAATGAACATTTAGCGCGTACCACATTCATTCAAAAGGTGAGGATAGCATTCTATTTGATAGAAGAGCCCATAGAAGACATAGGTCATGTTGTCTAAGAGGTAGCTTTAGTACTGATGCATGATAATGAAATACAGTATTTGTTTCGTTGTTTGATTATACTATACACAATTAGATATATTGTCGGTGTCAATGTTACTCATATAAGTGTTATAACGCTCACAGGAAGGTATTCAGCTCAGCATTTAAACAAGGTATGCTCCATGTAGAATCGATCGCGAATGAAGCCTGTATAAATGTATGCATCATTACCGGCAAGCGTTACCATGATATATATTGGTTAAATATATGTTTAACAATTTCTATCACGATCATAATCCACCCTGGATACTGCTCAGAATACTTCTTCTGTTGCAATATTTCTGAAGTTTGAAATTCATTCTAATAAAAGTACCCATGTGCGTACCATGCTTATACTTCTGCTACCCCCTGCACACCCCAGTGACTATTCAGTTTCTCGCTGAATGAAAGATAAGGTCACCTGGATGAGACTACTTTTCATTTTTACCTATTGCAGAACAATGCCATTCTTCGAGTGCAAAGGCTTAGTTACCATTTCTTAATACATGGATAACAACAGCGGCAAAATGAACCACAAGGTACAATGGTGGATGAAACGAGTGATTTGTAGTGTAGCCACCAATCAGCTTGAGCCAACACGTGTCAACATTGGTGCTTAATAATATTACACTAATTATGAATTCCTGTGCAAAACACTTACAAATCCCAATCCACCATAAAAGTATTTATTCAGTTACCCCTCCCGCCCCCACCACTCTAACCATGGTGGAAATGAGCACTTTTAGCGAGTACCACACTCATTCAAAAGGTGAGGATGTTATTCAATTTGATAGAAGAGGCCAGAGAAGATTTAGTTCATGTAGTCTAAGAGGCAGCTATTACATGGGTTAGCTTAAAACGCACTTAATTATTCTTGAAACATTAGAAAGAAAGCCACCTCTTCTTACCTTTTAACCACATGTTTTACAACGTACATGTAAATGCCCCCATTAAATCAGCAGTGAGCCAGTTTGATAAACACCACCTTCGCGGCGACCAACTACTCCGGGTCAGTCCCTTTTAGCACCAAAAAGCTACCTGAGTAGTACTGGCCGAACCAGACCCACTGTCAGCGACAACGGCGACCCATTCACTCATCTGCTCCAGATGCATTTGGGATTAAGTCTTCAGCCGGCGTATTGATTCACCTGATGTATGGCGCTACATTCTATTGGCGCATGTAGGCCATTAGGGACATTTCCTCGTGGGAGCAACAACAGATGCTTTCATGTGGAGGCCTCTTCATTTTTGCCCCTAAAGTATATCCCCTTTTTACGTTGCCAAATCCCACCAGCCTCTGCGCTTTCCTGTGTTAATCTTTCTGTTTTGCACTGCCAGCTATTTGCATTTGTCTTACTTTAACATTTTCCTGTAGATTTGATTATTCACAAGGAAATAGAAAACGCGAGAGAAGCAAACAACCAAAACAAATTATAGTAGTGTGAAGAGAGCAGTCATTCACAGCAGAGCTCATTTTTCGCATTTTCAAACAGTGTTGTGTGTGTGTGTGTGTGTGTGTGTGTGTGTGTGTGTGTGTGTGTGTGTGTGTGTGTGTGTGTGTGTGTGTGTGTGTGTGTGTGTGTGTGTGTGTGTGTGTGTCCTTTATTGTGATGATTGTGTTGGAACCTCTACAACATTTACCCAAATTATACTATCTTCAACTCTTACCATATCGCACATTTCAAAATATAAGCTATTGTGGGCATGTTTCTATTAATAAGATCACCGAAATGGTACCCGTCCATGTAGTTCACATTTCAGCCACAAAGCACGTGCCTTCATGCACTCCGCCAGTCTCCTCATTTAGTCGCCATGTTGCCGCGCTGCTCCCCGAAGCAACGCTGTTCGTCTGCTAATTTGTTTTAAACTCCACTGTGTATGTAGATAAATATGGACGATGCATTATGAATGTAGCTGGCTGGGTGATCTACTTATTCCAAATTGAATGATATTTTACCAAATTCCCGAATAAATTTTGCACTGTCAGCGAGTTAGCTGAGCTGATTTCGATTTGGCTTTCAAAGAAAAGCCTAGAAGGCAATTAATTTGCCTTAAAATGATAAAGACACAATAGCGAGAAGTCAAGTTGTACTCCAGTGATTGATGACGTGAGTTAGAAATGAGCATGATATATCAGCACACAGATCTTGTACAGCTCACTGCATCAAATAACATGTCAGCTTACGAACCTCGGGTTATAGTATGGCACGAGCAATTGAGTTAGCCGTGGGTGATTAAACCTCAAGTTACTGGATTGTCCAAGCGACAATTACCGCAAGTAGGACAGGAAACCTACACAGCGAGGTTGGTGGAACGGTATACGCCGTGATAGCATGACTGTATTCCCAAGAGATTCAGACTAGACTCAGTAATGGATAGAGCATTTATCAAGTGTAAACATAAGGATTCTCCGGTAGAGATTGGACTACATATTTGCCATCAATTTCCTTGTAAGATGTTGCCTCATAGAAGTGGCATATGAAACCTTTCAGTTATCTCTTATAATGAGTGCAGTTGCTTCAGTGGCATTATACTCCATTTTACGTGCTTTTGAACGTTTTTTTAGTTGTCCCAATTGTCATGTTCAAGGAGGCATTTAATTATAGTTGCAGGTCCTTTCATTCTTTTTGACATGGTTCAGCTCACAATGTGTCATACAGCGTTTAAATAGTAAACAGATACACAATTTGAAAGAAAGTTTAATGTCAATTTATTTGATGTATAGAGCATATAGTATAATGTGATAATTACACTCCATGCATATCAAGTTTCGGATAACAACCAAATTATTGAGCTGTGAGAATATAATGGACTCAATGATGTCCTCCATTTACAAAATCTCTGGTCCACAAATGTCTCTACTGTCCCATTCAATAAATAATTCATTCACCAGAAGACGCCGAGGCTGTATTTGCTCTCCTCTGAACATTTGTACACAGTGATAGTATTTCAAATGCTATAGTCCATGAAAACGTCTACTCAAGACGTGCGTGGGAAGCAATACATACGATTTCAGCTTCCCATCACCGAGATTAATGCTGTATTTAATATTTCAGACTGTAATATGAAAATGAGCAGCAGCTGCTCAAAACGCGACAACACAAACACACAACAATAATTCCATTACTATGGAACAATTATGTAAAACTAATCATTATCTAATCTGTTTCAGACACAACGATGCCATCATTTCAAACCAAGTGGCGTTCCCTGAGTCCCATAGTAGGAGCCCTAATGTTCCTCCTGGGCTTCCCTTATATCTGCTTCATGATCAGCTTAGATAGGAGCAAATTTATTCTCTCCGAAGGCCATGGTGCATCAGCTGACAAGTCTGACTTCTCACACCATCCGCCTCGTAATCTAATCGAAGCCAGTGTCCAGAGGATAGGCCCAACTCTGTTGGACGTTCTGCAAGCGAACAGTGTCAACGGGTACTTGATGGGTAACTTGACACACGCAAAGTTCTTATCATACGGACATGACGTGGATCTCAGGATAATTGTGCTCACCATGGATAGAGCTGACTCGCTAGCCAAGTGCTTGGTGTCCATCAACGCGGGCCATTACGAGGCCGGCAGCCGCGTGTCGCTGCACATCTGGGTGGACCGCCGGCCCAACAACACGGTCGATAGCCGTGTCGCGCAAGTGGCTCACCAGTTTAATTTCTCCCACGGCAGCTATCACGTGCACCTGCAACCGCATCACGTGGGCATCCAGCAGCAGTGGGTGAGCACGTGGCGGCCGCACGGCGCCACGGTCGAGGTGGCAGTGGTCATCGAGGACGACATCACCGTGTCGCCGCACTTCTGGCGCTGGCTGCGGTCAGCACATCGAGCGTATGACACGCACGAGGACGTATCCGGCTACGGACTCTCCCACCCGGGAATATCCCACAAGTATGGAACACGACTTGACATCCCGGACAACACGACAGTGTACAAGTACCGCGTGCTGACCACGTGGGGATTCAGCCCGCGCGCTGCCACTTGGCGAGCTTTCCAGGACTGGTTTTACCGTACGGACCCCGCCTTCCAACCGCTGGTGCCGGGCATCCTGCCTACGGAGTGGTACATATCGGAGGCGCGTCGCGGCCGGGGCCGTGACCTGTGGGAGATGTGGCATATTTACTATACGCACCAGCACAGCCAGTACACCGTGCTGCTGAACTCGCTGGACGACGGGCTGCTGGCCGTCAACAGGCACGAGCGCGGCCTGCACGACGGCGCCCAGGGCCCCGGCGCGCGTGAGAAGGTCATGGCCAAGTGGAGGCGCAAGTATAACTTCTTCCCTCTGACGCCGCCAAAATATGGATACGACGGACAGGTGGAGTCATAGCAACTGTTGACACGCCAGTTTTGTATTAGTTAAAAAGTGGAGTGATGTTTATTGAAATTTGGTTTCGGATGGTACTGAAACAGCCAATGCATTGCTCAGAAAATTATCTATGTATTATTGTTAAATAGTTGAGAGGATTCTACAATAAGAGGAATAATATTACTCTGTTTTTTTAACGACAAATTGAAGCTAATCGGTCGCTAAGCAATAACCAAGTGATTATTTTAACCATATCATTTACCGGACAAGGTCACCATGACCAATGTCCAGTCGACCAAAATAATGACAGCAATTACTTACCACTGCTAGCGACATGACCATGGCATTACATGTACTGAAACAAGTCTGCCGTAGGCCTGAGTCCAATCTGCTACACATCTCCCCCACATTGCCCCTCCCCCGCTGCAGGACGGCCCCGGATGCCCAATTACGGTTATAGACAGCAAGTGTCCTTGCTCCGGATGCTGTAGACCTCATGTGAGGATTAGGACAAATAGGTCATTGTTTACATATTTCTCGTCAATATTGTGCTGAATGTTGATGTGCGTAATATATGAGTGCAAACCAGTGTGATGTGAAAGGGGGTGAACCTTTTTTGTTTGGAGGAACATTTGTTATGAAAGATGTTTTAATTAAAAATTGCTTCCGCATGCAATGGCAGACCCAGTTTTTTGGAAAGAGGGTGCGGGGGTGGGGGGTGGGGGGTGGGGGGATTTCATTTCATTTCGCGATCGATGGCGTATGTGTAAAAAAACAATTATGAAAATGAAGCATTTTGGTGGGGGAAAATGGTGTGGGGGCGTGCCCCCTGCGCCCCTGGATCTGCCGATGTGCATGTAACATATGAGTATTAGTTTAAAGTGTACACATTTGCACACTTTTAATAGTTATTCTATAGCCCTCATTGTGATTATGATGTTAATGAGGATATAAAAAGCGCGGGCCTTATCATTGAAATGGATGTGCCAATACAATAATTACTATGAAAAAAAGAAATACTATACCTTTTTAGGTATGTAAAGACAAGAAAGGTTATATCATGCACAGATAAACGTATATCTGTGAGAGCCAAGACATCCGTTGACGGTTCTAGGCTGGAGTTATGTCTGATTTTTTGAGTTATGTACAATATTGAAGTGGGTACTAAAAATCTAGATCCCTGCTAAAATCAATGCCCTCGGCCTAGCTCCCATGCTTTGTATTGCATCCCCCATATTAATGATGAGGCCCATGACAAAAATATCCTATTCTCGGGACCATACTGGTTCCCTTTTATTACTACGTTCTACAATGATTGTTAAACTTTTCCATTCTATTATTCCACTACTTGTTTTATAGTACCTTTAATAACCACAACACTGAGTTGTATCTGCTTTTAATGTACTTTCCTCAAATTGTGACAGGGCCAATGCTTTATTATGGACCCACCAGTATGTTTGTACGTGACTGCCAAACCGCTATAATAATATTCACTGCAACGTTGCGTCTTGCATGTTATATTCACATAATTATATGCAATATTCATATATTGCAATTAGTATCTGTGATAGAGAGTAATTCAAATTACATTTTTCATTCAAATTTTATTGTATGCACCATGATGTATTGGAGTAAGACTTCCTCGATCAACGATGTATTCTTAATATATCATGTTGATGAAATTTACTGATTAATCAGTCTCTAGAGTTTCATGCACTAGATATTATTCATATACGATTTTTTTCTCCACGTATTATTCGTTAATGTCGATGATGATATTATTCTAAATACCAATTTTAAATAATGAGTTCCTAGTTATGTTTTGGGCACAGGACCAAATTTATCACTGCATAGAAATTAGCGACGTGTCCAGTTATTTGTAAAGAAGAAGAGGATGGGCGCATAGCCCCAGCATCATGGGAGGGTGTGTGGCATGTATACTACCACGATTTACAAACAGTATATCATGCATATTACTACTATTGTATAGATAAGGGTAACCAATAGGCACTTATCTATATAATAATAGCACTGTGTATGGTGTAGTGTTTGTAAATCGTAGTAGTATACATACCACACACCTAACATGATGCTGGGGCCCATGGCTGGGCGCGTCAATTCTAACCCTTCTCTCAAATGGGATCCACGAGTGCAAATAATAATTGGTTAATTATTTAAAAGCACACGGCATAGTATACCGAAAAGCACCAATAGATATTACCTGCAAGCTACTAGAAGAGTATAATGTTGTGTTAAATATAGTAGGTAAATACAGCAAAACCTATCAGACGTGTATTGTTGTTTTGGTATCTGAAGAAAAAGTATGAAAACAAAACCGAATAAAGTTTTACAAGCACCAGTTAGTTTGTTACATTAATCTCACAGGATTTCATGACGTCGATCATAATTAACGTAGCAAACTACAGAAGTCATGACCCAGATTTCTGGAGTACTGCGTTCGGCAATTAATGCAGTTGCATTTTGGTCACACATTTCACACAAGTAGTCTTTGTTTGATAACATTGATTGTCACAATGCCATAGCTTGTCAATGTTAAGTATAGAACATGAACGAGGTTATATGACAAAATAACATTTTCAAGGATTCATTTGCAGCGTTCTAATACTATTTGATGGCGTAATTCTAGCAATGACAAGCCAACTAATTCGTTTTTATTGATAGTTGGCCAGGCTCTTCTTTGTGAGCCCCGGGAAGAGTGAGGTATTAACCATATGTCAAGATAATGTCGCGTTGAGAAGCCCACTTGACACTTTTATTTGCATAATATTATGATATGTGTGTTACTCAAATATTGAGGGCATACGACTTGATTAGGTTTTATACTTATTTCCCATTAAAGCCAACATTACACCACCCATATTTGCAATACACATATATAGCTGCTATCGTTTAACATAAGTTGTCAATATCAAGTCATAAACATGTACAGTGGGTGTAACTCTTACACTATTGAAAATGGGTTGCGTATATACATGTACACATTAACAAAGTCACAAAATTGACGAATATAACTATATAACTCTTACAATGTTTTCCTGTCGTACATGCTGGTCTACCGGTGTAAGGTCGACTTAAACTTAAAAATCTCCTGCAATGTAAGCCATTTGCCGTATTTAAATAAAAAAGGGCTATTATTTGAATCCTTCTTAAAGTCAATTACCACGGTCTTATCAAGATTCTCAAAGTGAAGCCCTAATCTGACTCAAAATCGCATAGTTGTCTTGAAATGGCTCAAAGACTAGGTCTATATAAATATTCGTTATAATGACCATAATACTTCTATCATGACGAATATGCCCTTCATGTATATCAGTACATTTATTTCGGACAATCTTGATCATATCCTGAATCTATCTAATATATCAGCATCAACACCCCCCATAAAAAAGAAAAAGAAAACAAAAGAAAAGAAAAGAAAAAGAAAAGGGACAGTAGGGCTATATATCCTTTGGGATTCTAAAACATTATAAATCAATACTCTATGTAGAGCTTACAGACTTGATGATACTTACCGCTTTTATCATCTTTTTTCCGTAAAAAAAAGCCCTCCCTTTGGAACAACAAAATATTAAATTAACAGCCGGTGATGTGAACGCTCAAAATGAGGGCGTTTGCCGCGTGTTCTAGACGTGCAAGAAGATTGCTTTCCAATCCTCGAGAGATCACTGTTATTCAGTCAAGTTGATTGAGTTCATTTGGTTTGATATAGATTAGTCAATTCGCTTTTCAGGTGGGGTTTTACATGTGGGTTGCTGCAGTTTCCTGGGCTGACAACGTGGTTGAAGTGTTTTATGAGCATGTCAGAATGGAAATAACAGAATTTCTGAGGATACGTCTGTAGTTCGGAGATGACCTTATGCGGGTGGGTATATAAAAGTGCATTACATTAGGCTATGTTATCTATAAGATATTCATAACAATGTGGCCGAGTGACCATACACTAAGGACTCGTAGAGTAAGTATTTAATGAGCTGTGTGATTTGCGTGCAGTCGTTTTACAGCAACTATGATAAACGTTGTGTTAGATTCTGTGGACTTGTTTTGGGCAGCATAATGAAGGTTTATAATGTGCTTATGATATGATTTACTGGCAGGTATTGTGATGTGTCACCATCTGGGTTTGTTCCAGTTTTTGTCAGTTGCCATGATATCGTTCCCAGAGTTCGGGTACTCATTATGTAAACAATGTACACGCACGTAGTGATTGCTTTGTTCAAGTAACTATGCGGACACTGTCACTGGTAATTAGTCCATTGATTGATTAAAATACGCCTACTAAAATGTTGCCAAGTTAGTTTTTAACAGAGGGACAGAACAAGTACAAGAAATACTGTAACATCAATTACTGGTAGATCCAGGATTTTGGGGGAAAGGAAAAGCAACAGGAACAGCAGTAGTAGCAGTAGTAGCAACAGCAGTAGTAGCAACAGGAGTAGTAGCAACAGTAGTAGTAGTAGTAGTAGTAGTAGTAGCAGCAGCAGCAGCAGCAGCAGCAGCAGCAGCAGCAGCAGCAGCAGCAGCAGCAGCAAAAGTGGGGGGCTGGGATGGGGGCGGCGCCTCCCCTGGATGTGGCGATGTTTGCACGGTAGGATGTTCATAAAGTCTCGATAATGATGATGTCAGATGCTAATAGGTGCACTCCAACCAATACAACGAACGTTACGCACTGCATTTCCATATATGCACCAATAATGATATGTAAAATGCATCTCTAGTAGTTTGAAGTGTGCTTAAAAAGCAGCCATAAGCAATGTATTTTGAAATATGTAGTGTTAAAAGAACACTATGAAAGCCAGCCCTCCCACGCACGCCTCCCAAGGTGCTGGCCATAGTTCCCTCAGCACACAGCCATCGATTTGTCACTTGCTTGAAATCAAATCAATTGTAAGGTCTTTTCATTTTCTTTTGACTGCTCCTATTGCCAAGTTCATCTGTTACTGACTCAAACGCACATTTGGTTTCAGACCTCATGTGCAACAGTTCTATTGCTGTCAGATGGCACAAAGACTGGTCTCAAATAAAAGGTGCGCAGCAAGCCTTTGTGGTTGTGAGTTTTACGACTAACATATGTACATGTATCTCCCGAATAGTTCCTTTGCATCTGATGTTGCATTTTTGTCTTTGAGCGGGTTTTCTCTCTCTTATTCTGGAAATCGAATATCCAGAGTATCTCTATATGTTTATACTTGGTTTAGGGCGTAAGTTTAGTGCATAGTGCATAAGTTGGCTTTTATTTTCATCCCAGAGGTCAGATTTCAGCTCTCCACTCCCATAGAAACAAACAAGCAGGGGAAAGAAAAATAAACATTGTAAATGTCTGGTGGGAAGAAAAAAATGCATTCATTACTTTGACTCGCATACAGAAGTAGCAAGGGGCCAACTAACTGCGTTTCATGAAGGGTTTAATCAACAATTTTTTCTGCAATACAAAGTCTTTCATTTTATAACATTATTGAAATGCCCGATAGCCCACCACGTAGATAGCCATATCTTTATGGAGGCAGCGCGCCAATTTTGGCCGCAGATGGAAAGCTCAATGGATACAAGCACTGATGCGAAACACGGCGACACCAATTTACGATCCGCGGCTGCCGTTTGTGTGAACACGGCCATAAAAAAAGCCGGGATAAAAGCACAACATTGAATCCGAGTGGCAGGGAACTGCTTCAAATGTCTAAAGTACACGACAGATTGAGTTGGGACAAGCAGAAGCATAATTCTCTACATCTTTAGTGATAAATAATCAAGACTTGTGAATTCAAGTAATACAATTATGCTACACACGCATTGAATTACTCGACAGGCCACGATTATATACTACCTAGTACAAGAACGTATGTCATATAGATTTCTTTATACGTGGGAGTGTGATAAAAACACATTCAATATATGATTCACAAGCTGTAATATACATGTAAATGATCAAAATCGTGATGTCTCCACTGATCCTACCGGAACAAAAGATTTGTTCGCTATGACGTAGCTTTCACAATCTCCACGATATCTAGAATTTTAAAATGTGTACCGCTCCTCACTAAAAGTCTCTTGTTTGGTTGTGTGTGGCTTGGCCTTAACGATCAAAATAATATGTTACCCAAGACATTACTCTTCTTCTTAGCACTGAAAATTACCAAGGATTAGGATTCGTGACTGTCACAGCGGAGCTTGATTATATTCAACTAAAAGCCTGTGCGTTCTAATGAGGAGAACATCCCTTTGGACACGTGGACTAATGTTTATGAATATCTGTCCCTGCTTGTATGGTACGTAAAGGGAAATGTGTACGGAAATCCCACATGACACAATTCTAAAATAGCTGTTATTCTTCACTAAAATCAACTTGCTTTCACGACACAACGATTCAACCCGACCAGATTATTTCAAAGACAAAGAATAACAGACACGAAGAAACCAACATATACGTAGTACATGTACATTTCAATCATGCAAAATTAATGATCTTTAATTACAGCTGCCATCGATGTGGACTGCCAATTCTCAACAGTGTTCTCGAGCGCTCACACAAGATGTCAACAGGCTGCTGAACTTAAGAAGTCTCACAACATGTTTAAAGTGACCTTTGAGGTTGAACACAAGACCCATTTGTGGGAGGCGGAAACACAATACAGTAAACGAAGCCAGTTAACATGTGATGATTCTTTTACGCGACAAATTTAGCAATGTTCTCGACAGGGCTATTGGAATTATTTATTAGCCACAAACAGAGCAGTTAAAACATACTCTTGAACCTACATTTTAAATGTACACGTACGTTTCAATTGCAGTGAGCTTGAATAGTCTATCTATAGGTTCATGAATTGTAAATTAGGTACGCAATATGAAGAGTGAATGTTGAGCAATGTATCATTGGCATGACGGGTATATTGTCATTCTTCTTATTTCCTACATCCATCACTACATCGTTTTCTCTATCTGAAATGCGCTAGGCATCACTCATATTCTATAGAAAAGTCTTTCACAGTAAAATTAATTGAGTTTTGATAGTTTGAAAACTGATATCCAGATACCAGAAACGACATTTCTGTCAACATAGACAAAGTCCCTATGTTGGTGGATTATTAGATATGGTTAGACTTAATACAATAACCAGCGTTTAAAAATACCATCACTTAATTTGGATAATTGTCTCTGGTGACCGCTGACTTTTCACCCAATTTAGGTAGTGCAGCGTGCAGTCATACCCCGACCTGTGTGCGCTGTGCTTCATAATGTCCAAATAGCTTTTTTCACTGTCACTTCATCGCCCTAATTTTACATAGACGATGGTAATTCCAGATGGTCAAAAAGAGGCTAGAAATTTAGTGGCATTTCGAGGTGGATCGTGGGTGTTCTGGCCTAATAATTGGAGTGATCTAACTGGTTCACTTGGGAACGGCGCACTTCTGACTGGTACTGGGGTTTTCCCGTTTAACTGTGGCCTCGCCTGCTGCTTTGGGAGGATATATGGTTCACAGATAGAACCGCAAACCCCCACTTTCACATAGCCTATGGAAGCTCCAGATGCTCCAAAAGCCGCCAGGAATGAGAAAACAATACCGTCACCCTTTTTTATGGTGCCCCGTGTGCATGTTTATGGCCATAACACATGGGGTAGTCTGGAATAACGTGTCGTGACCTTTCTAATGGACTGGATGAACAAGCAGGCTTATGAGACCATATGTAAATACCATGCCATAATACGGGAACATCTTTATGAACATATCACATTTGAGCAGAAAGACTTTACGATGATCAAGTTAGCCTTAATTCCAGACGACCCAGACAAGCAAAAAGATGACCTAAAGTAGCAACTCTTTAATCCATAACGGGAGTTTTCAACCCGAGAAAATATCAAATCCACTTCTTCAATAAGTGATAACTATTTTTGGGCAAGAACAAGGCAGAAGTGTGTCATTTCCTCCAGGAGGAGAGCATTAATCATGGAGACTGGTGAACAACTCAACTGTTGGAACAGATGCGTCTGTTTCATGCTTCCATTGCTTCAGGTTAAAACGGGCAATGGCGGCACTTACTGTTTTATTTGTCAACTATAATACTTCCAAAGCAGCAGACGAGGCCACAGTTAGGAAAAGGACCCATAACCAGCCAGAAGTGTGCCATTCTTAACCGAACCAGCCAGATCACTCCAAAATTGAGGCCAGAACACTCACGTCCACCTTGAAATGACACTAAGCTTCTGGCGTCTTCTTGAGCATCTGGAGCTAGCATAGGCTATGTGAGTTAATGCCGCCACTGCCTTTACAATCTGAAGAAATCGAACCATAAAAACAGAAGCATCTGTTCCAACAGTTCGGTTAATCACGACGTTCCATGAATAATACTTTCTACTGGAGGAAATGTCACACTTCTATTTAGTTCTGGTCCAAAAATTGTTATCCCTTCTCCCGAGATATAATTTTGATTATTTTCGGCCTGTTGACTCCAGTTATGGATTATTGAGTTGTTGATTTGGATCATAGTTTTGGCTTTCTGGGTCGTCTGGAGGGCTAACTTGACCATCGTATGGTATGTCCCCTTAAAGGTGGCCTTACTGTTGACGATGTTCATAAACCCCTAATTTCACATTGCCGATGCTCGCTCCAGGTGGCCCAAAAGATGGCAGAAATAAGAAAACAATATTGTCAGCCCTTTTACGGTGCCACTATATTATGGCAAAAACGTAAGGAATCGTCTGGAATAACGGTCTGTGACCTTTCTGGTTGACTGGATGAAAAAGCAGGCTCTTGGGACCTTTCGGAAATAGCACACTATAATACGGGAATATCTTCATGAACATCGTCAGCAATGCCACGTTTATGCAGAAAGACCCTACAATGGTCAAGTCAGCCCTCCAGATGACCCAGAAAAGCAAAAAAGATGATCCAAATCGACAACTCAATAATCTAAAATGGAAGCCCACGAGGCGACGAAAGTCAAAATCACTTATCCAGAGAAGTAATAACTAACTATATTTGGGCCAGAACCAGGCAGAAGTTTGTCATTTCCTCCAGGAAGACAGCATTAATTATGGAGCATTGTGAACAATCCAACTGTTGGAACAAATGCTTGTTTCATTATTCCATTGCTTCAGATTGTAACGACAGTGGTGGCATTCACGGGGTATGCTGTCAACCATACACCCCCTCCCTCAAGTATCAGATGAGGCCACAGTTTAGCAAAAAGACCATGAACTAGCCAGAAGTGCGCCATTATCAATCAAACCAGCCAGACCACTCCAAATGTGAGACCAGGACACCCACAATCCACCTCGAAATAACACCAAGATTCGGGCGTCTTCTTGAGCATCTGGAGCTAACATCGGCTAAATGAAATTGGGAGGCAAGAAACACGTATTATGGATGCCAAAGTTCACATGTACAAGAACGAAAAACACAAACTAAAACTAAAACAGGAACATTTAACTCTGATGACCCACAAGATCGAGTTCACTATTGTTCAATTACATCAGGTAGCTCATGAATGGACAGGGTGCTCGCAGATTTTGTGATTTTGTGTAATTCAAGTCATTGACATTTCTATGGCTTTTCAAGACCGATTCTATTGCCAATTAATATCTAGACACAGGCTTTCATAGGTGTATGGAAAAGCAAAAATAAAGCACGGTAAGCATGGTAAGTATTCTACCAATCCATCTCATGTCTATACACAGGCTGATCGAGGGTGGGTTTGCATGAGGGTCTTGTGCCAAGCTCGGATTTAATTTATGTTTTTGGGGGATATCAAACTGCAATGTAAAAACACACATTTAAAGTATACTCAATTAACATGTAAATTGCACGTCAACTTAACCAAAATTTAATTACTTTTTACAAAATTATATTTTCATTGAGTCATTACAAAATTCTACGACGTTTCAAAGATATTGATTAAAAATATTATCAAATGCTTTTCTAATCGCTTAGTGGAACCCTGGTGGATAATGTATTAACAAGCACCGAGCATTCGTGGTGCATATGTCGGCGTGTCTGAATAACAACAGATTAAAACTAGATCAAAAGTGCTCAGAGAGCACAGCGTCGCTAGAGCAACATTGACACATGGGCAATAAAGATGTTTACTTTGCAATAAAAGTAGAAAAAAGTCTTCCTTGATGCGTGACTCATCCTACATCTGCATGTATATTCTTGGCATTGGGTTGCAGGCGCTTTGTAAATGTGGCTAAAGTAAATATCTATTGCCCATGAGTCAACATAAATATGGTAACGCTGTGCTCTCTGAGCACTTTTATTCCAATATAACACTATGCCAATTCGATGGTCATGTTTCGAACAGTATTGAAACTCTAGTGGAAAAAATAGAAAGAAAAATAATTAAAATGGCCCCTTGAAAGGTAAACTCTAATTGGCAAAGTGCCAAAATTGAATACAGTTAATGATCAGTAGGCATGTAAGTATTGTACAAAATTTGAATGCTTTCTCACAAGCATCAACAAAACTATTGCAGAAAATGTTGAAAATGAACCCAAAATGGCACTATGGAAAGCACACTTTAATTGGGAAAGTACCCAAAATCGAATCACTTAGGTGTCACGTCATACCAAATAGTTGTGTAAAGTTTGAATGAAATAGGGCGAAGCGTAAAAGCTCTAGCTTGTCCGGAGACAAACATACATACATAGATACATAGATACATAGATACATAGATACATAGATACATAGATACATAGATACATACATACATACATACATACATACATACATACATACATACATACATACATACATACATACATACATACATACATACATACATACATACATACATACATACATACATACATACATACATACATACATACATACATACATACATGAATTAAGTAAATAGACATCAAAAGACATTAAAATTACTAATCATTATTGCTTGCAATATAATAGTAATGTATATACATGTATATAAGTTTGTGACTGTAACTGTAAAATTGTATTAGATATGTTTCTTGTAAAGTATCTCGAGCACTAAATGTCATTTATGATTGTGATTTGATACTATAAAAATAAATTATTATTATTATTATACATACATACATACATACATACATACATACATACATACATACATACATACATACATACATACATACATACATACATACATACATACATACATACATACATACATACATACATACATACATACATACATACATACATACATACATACATACATACATACATACATACATACATAGGGATCGTTCACAAATTACGTCAGCCAAAATTTGACCATTTTTGACCCCCCTCCCTCGTCAGCTTTCGTCAGCTTTCGATGACACCCCCCCCCCGTGGCTGACGTCAGCATTTTATTCGCTTGTCCAGGTCATCTGAATAATTATTTTAAATTGCTTCTTTGTATATTTTTTCATATGATTATTTTATCAATTTGTCAGTGCTCATGATGCACTTAAATTGAAACATGCAGAGAGTGAATGAAAAAATAAGACACTTTATAATATATTATTACTGCATTTTCAAGATTCTTTCACTTCCACTTCTCACAAAATATATCAATCATCTCATGTACAAAGGCCTCCGTGAATTTTACCTTTTTAATGTATCACTTTTTTGTGCATAATGCACTCTTTTTTCTAGAAGTTGTAGCAGTTGTAGCTGTCTACAGTTTTTTATTTTTATTTTTATTTCCCTGGAATTTTGTATATTTTTCAAATGCTGTTTTAGTAAAATTGGGATAAAAGCTGACGTCAGCCTGTGGCGAACCCCCTTACATACTTTCGTCATTTCGCTGACCCCCCTATAAGCTGACGTAATTTGTGAATGATCCCATACATACATACATACATACATACATACATACATACATACATACATACATACATACATACATACATACATACATACATACATACATACATACATACATACATACATACATACATACATACATACATACATACATACATACATACATACATACATACATACATACATACATACATACATACATACACATACATACATACATACATACATACATACATACATACATACATACATACATACATACATACATACATACATACATACATACATACATACATACATACATACATAGTTACAAACGAACGAAAAATATTTTCTCAATATATACCCGCCTCGTTTCATGCTAAAAGCAGGTATATAGGGATCATCAATTAATGCAATGGCAAATAAACAAGAGAAAGAAAACAGTGACTAGAGATGTATATGACGGTAAAGAAATTCCGTCATGTGTGCCTAATAGCACTTCACGTTAATTTCAACCCATGCATTACATTGCATATTTTCTGAGAGAGAAATAATGCCATTCATCAACATTTATTGGCATTAATATAGCTCATGCCATTGTACCATTCAATGTAAAATATTAGCACCGTTCATTCATCAATTCACGAGGCCTATTTGTAATGTTTTCAACAAAGCCAGCTGTGTCTCCTGACTTCTACTTTCCCCCAGTGATGGATGTGTGGCTATTCAAAGGCAGGGGAAACTATACACAGCGTTCTTTTTGTAGAGTTCTGTCAACGATAACATATCACAAATCCTCATACACGGGCTCTATAGAAGTGATGAAATGCAAAGAAGTGGTAATTTCATTACATCAACACACTGTCGTTTCTGCCGTAAAAATATCTGGAATGTAAATTACTATAAAAGTAATTTGTGATGAAGATGTTAATTGCAGAGAGACGGCATTTGTTATGTTATAATAATTACAACAACTTTTTGAAATGTCAATATAGTAGAAAAAGCTAACCACTTTAAGATACAGCGAATTATGCAGCAGCTCTGTGTGTTAAAAGCTGTGAGCTCAACCCAGTGTCGCTCTACCTCTCTAACCAAATGTTAGGTAGTAACCCTTTGTTCTGTTCACTTCATTGGTAAATGCCAACGCAGACCGCGGTGATCCGGCTCACATGTACAATAAAATGAACTTTAACTATTTAACTGGAATGTGAATGAATCCCCTGGCCTGTACGTGCAGTGGGCAAGGGGGATACTTTGTGACAACTCTTAATTGGCAATGCAATGAAGTTAACACTAATAAAGATCAAATCACATTTCATTTTCAACTACACCATTCTTGGTCCAAATAATAATGAACATATAGATATATTTTTTTCTATTTTTATAAATTGAATATGGGAGAGTTATTTATTCAACATATAAAAATAATAATTTAATTACTAAACAGCAGATATCGTTCATTCTTTGCCATACGCCTACTGAAATGTCGCCAAATTAGTGTTTAACAGACAGACAGAACAAGTACAAGAACACGAAATGCCAACGTAGACCGCGGTGATCCGGCTCACATGTACAATAAAATGAACTTTAACTATTTAACTGGAAGGTGAATGAAATGAAGAAATACTGTAACATCAATTACTGATAGATCCAAGATTTCGGGGAAAGGGGGAGGGGGCTACCAGAAGAATGTTATGGGTTACGTACGCGCGATGGCTTGCCGATATGCAAAACAGAAGCAGCAGCAGCAGCAGCAGCAGCAGCAGCAGCAGCAGCAGCAGCAGCAGCAGCAGCAGCAGCAGCAGCAGCAGCAGCAGCAGCAGCAGCAGCAGCAGCAGCAGCAGCAGCAGCAGCAGCAGCAACAGCAACAACAGCAACGTCAACAGCAGCAGGCAGCAATATCAACATATAATAATAGAGAATCAATACTAAATGGCAGATGTCGTTTATTCTTTAAAATGTAAGTGCAGACTGCAGAAAAGTTGCAAACATGGAACTACAATATTTCACAGTAATGAATGACGTAAATTTGCATTTGTCTTCAGCAGGTGACTCCAACACCACGGCGACTCATAGTTACTCAGCAAGCACCCTTCCTGCCCAACATGACCCACTACGATTGCTAACAAAATTACCCTACTCGCGTACTAAATTATGAACAGATACATGTACCACCACCCCACAATTTCCCTGCACTCGCAATTCCATGCGGCATTGCTTGGTTTGAAACGTTTGTTTACAAACGTGTATATATCTAAACTTATGCCATGGGTACATTGGGTTCCTATATGCGCCAAAGCAAGTGCACATGCATTTGGATGATATAATTAAGTGGATGATCATCGTTTACAATTCAGGTCATACCCTATTTACAATATTCGTCCACAATGAATTGTGTGACTTGTCAGCGCGGCCTGACACAGACATCCATCAATCCCAACCTTGTCGTGATCATCAGGCAGCCTACTGCTGACATAATGCCCCCGCTATAATATGCAGTAGACAGAACATCAATATCCCTTTGAATAATGGTGATGTATTTGGCAATCTCACGTCTATACAAACACAAATAATTTAACAATAACTTCACTTTACTACATACAACGCCAATAGGAGACATGTCGAATCGTTGACATGGGTAATGCTCGGGAAAATGTTTCTGACACCTTATTGTAAAAGATGCATGCAGTTTATTATGTACAATATCACTTGGCAATCAAATAATTATATAAACACAGTTTAATGACATACCTGTTCTGTACAAGAACCGACGACGACAACAACAACACCACCACCACCACCACCAAATGTGCACCTGCAATGCCACGACCTCAATGATCGAGTGTAAAATGCACAAATTGTTGAATGTTATAACTCAGAAGAGACACATATCCATTTCCATTACCCTTGTCCAGCAGATACCACAGTCGCGGTTCATATTTATTTCAGCACAACGAGCCATTTGGTGAGCCCTTGGCACAATGTAGTGTGTGTTTCAACTATGTAAACCACAATTTATTGGCCGATCTTACAGGATGCTTGCTTTAACGGCAGCATAAAACTGCAGCTTCTGTTGTAACAACCCTACATTAAATTCACATATAATGGGCAAACCTTTAGCCCAGTTGGTTGGCAAAGTAAGTGTGCATATCAAATCTTATGTAAACTTAGACCGCCAACAAGTACCATACACTCAGTGCCATAATGAGAGTTTGGACCACTTGTCAATTTATTAAATGCTGCTGCTCACATACAAATGGTCAATCACCAGACGGTACAAACCAGTGTTGTAGCAAATAGAGAGGCGACAGTGAAAACCATAAAGTTGAATCTGTTTATTAAGACAAGTGGTCTCGAAAGAAAGGTGTAGAGTTTCACGGTTGTCTCTTTATATGAAGGCCTTGTACCAAGCCACTATTGCCTTACTATGGAGGAGGTCTCATTATAATGAGATAAGATTCGACTATATCAAATGACTATAAACCATACAACATATGTGAGCCATTTGGGTCCACTTTGGCCCATTTGAAATAGGCTCTGAGTAGTCACCATTTTCAAATTACAAACAAATTTGAACACCCTAGATCAGAAGATGCGACCTGAGGAGGGATGAAGACTGAAATGGAAGGACCAAATAGTGGTCCGAAACTGAACTAAATATAAACAGTATAGGAGTATGTGACATAGGTTCAGAATGGTAACCATTCTCACGTGAAACATAAAATTTGAGAGAGGTATGCAAAATGTGGAGAGGTAACCGTCATAATGATGGGCTAAAATAAACACAAATATAGATGATTTGAAATAGATGGTTTGCGAATTGGCTCCGTATGGTCACCATTTAACAAACCCAAGTTTGAGCAAGCGCCCTAACTCAAACGATGTAACCTGTAGATGGGCAACAATCAGAAATTGACCAAATAATGATTGAAAACGGACCCAAATATGAACTGTTCGAGTCCATGTAAAATATGCTCCGGATGGCTATAGTTTTCAACTTTCAAACCAAATGTGAAAATCTTGTCTCAAACGATGTTACCTGCAGTGTAGGCCTAGTACACGGGACGGATGGAGGATGGACCAACGGCCAGACCGAAGCAATTAGTGGTGTATAAGCCAGAGTGTTAACACGCTGAAATAGCAATGCATTGAGATGTGAATAATGCAGACGCGCCTAAGATAACCTTACCGGCATTAGGATTTGATGATCTTACCACGATGCCATATAAACATGCAACTAATACGCTCATAACCATTACGAGTTACTTTTAGTACACGCATGTTGGTACAAGAATGGGAAGAGCACAACTCCAGTAAGTAGTAAAATGATGGAATGCAGCAGGTTCTCACTTTTTTACGTATGCTTTTCAGTGTGGGGTGTTAATCGTTCCACCTCAATTTGGGTAATGGACTGTTCCATTATAAAGCATATTTTCGCATTCTCTGGTAACTGAAGAACCTCTTTACGAAATTAGGTTAGCAGACGTTGAGTTATATTTTTCCTGTGGAGATTCGCAGAGAAAACATAAAGTTGATCACTATTCCATATACTGATTGCTTATTAGTCAGATATGCATTATATACATGTGTCAGCTACATGACTCGCATCAACGTTCTTCGCTAGGGAATACTACTATTCATACTGACAATAAAGATTATCTACATTCTTCTCTTTCATTAACTCGATGGAAAATAACTACAGTATTGAATCATACCTATTTTTGAGTAGAATATTTCCCCTTCCTGTGATAAAAAAGTCACATAACATCTATGACAACATGTGGGTGTGCACTTATTTTCCCTAAAGATCATAGCCAACAGGAACACCCCTTTTTAGCGCGACTTCGATGTAATTCTAGAACCACCATCTTTATAAAGTGGCATAATCTACTGAGAGCACTCGTATTTTTAGAGATATAGATGGTGCAGGTAAATGTTGAGTTCCTTTTGGCGCCATATCTGTGAACTTTACAAACATCCTCCATCAACCATGATCTGATTCATAAATCTAGCGTTAGAGTAACGACTCAAATTATCAAAGGCTAAATTTAATAAATCCACATATTACATTACAGGTAACCTCCAAGTTGAGATGATGGCTTGTCAAGTGTGCATACGCTAAGATTTACAAATATCTGGAGTCATCTCATTTCAAAACCTCGCTGTTTAATACCATTGAACCAAACCTTTTTGGAGAAAGAATCAATCTCTATATTAAGAAATCATTCGCATCTACATCGCAAGAAATCTTCCTCTCCAAAATATATTGTTTGGCTTAACATAGCAGCTTGACACAGCTATCCATCACTCCTAACCCTGCCTGGGTCTCATGGAGACCCGGCTTGACCGCGGCAATATCTTGGGGGGACGCATCAGTCTCACTGATGGGTCATGATTTGCATCTGTCAAAAGGAGGCATAGTGACATGACCAAATTGCATTAGTATAAGGTATGATGTCATTTTGTCACGCTCCGCAAAAGTGGAAGATTGTTCCACTTAGTGGGGTTGTAGGTGGGTGGGGTTGGGGGCTTCGATCAAGTTTCTGATTTTCCACTTTTTGTGGGTCCAAGATTTTTTCGCGCATGCTAACATTTTTGCGCGCACCGAAAATTTTCATATCAGGATTCATATATTTGCTATTTTAATATGACATTAGATTTCAATATATAAGACAACATATAACATTTTCACCCATACACCCATGAATTGTGATATAAAGATATCTTATTATTTTTACTATGCAATTCATATTCTAGTGTAATATTAGGTATACATTAAATATCAATATATAGTCTATGTATGCAAAGGTAATTTGTCAAAAAATGATGTCGCGAAACGCAAACACTGTTATGTGTAGATGTTCGATTATGTTACACAAATGATATTTATGATAGAAAAAGAAGAAAAAAGAACATTGTTTCACTTTTGCGGAGCATGACAAAATGGACAGCATCTCTAAGATTTTGAACTTTCCAATGGTATATGAAATCTTTTGCCTCATCCGATGATACCAAGTCTTAAAAATCTTAAAAAATCAGGCTATTGACCAATGCACACAAACACATGAAACAAACTCTAAAAACACAAATTACATATGCATTGAATATGGGGTCACTGATGTGAGCAGGTGATAATATTATTCCACCGGTGAATGGATGGGCTAGTGTTGACTGGTGAAAAGAGGATTTCCATTATTGCAGCCTATCTTTGTCCATTACCTTGAGTAAACGGAGCCGCCATGTTCAATTTTGGGAGATATCGAATGTACATATTGGGCACTCAAAATTACCATTTTGTGCTTTGTTTAGTATATTATGGATTTAACGTTATCTTGAGCAATGTGAGACTCATGCGTTCAGTTAACCCTTATCAGCATTGCAAAAAACAAAGGAGAAAAAACCCGCATTAGTTGTTTTGCTATTTTAAGGGCCTAGAGTAACATTTAGTAAATTTACTTTAAAAATACAAGACCTTTTGCACCACACGTGTCAGCGAATTTCATTCGTGCCACACATATCAGTGTTTGGCATAAAACTAACTTTATTATGTCCGCGAGTGATGCTTATCCTCCAGATTCGAGCTTATTGATATGTGGGTCGTGCAAGACGCCCATTGTATGTGAGCCATAAATCAGAAGACTGCCATTCGACAAAGCACTAAAATTAGCGAGAACCTGGGCGAGCACTTCCCTCCACTCCCGCTTACTCACGTTTAGTGCTGGTGTGAAAGAAGCAAATTGCACGTTATTTGACACACACGCTCGCGCTACGTGGAACTGCACTAAAACGGGTGAAATCCCGCATTTAGGGCACTGGCATGTCTAATTAAAATACGTGCCACTTCCTACGTTGGCTATCAGTGTGCGTACTATGACGGTGACGTAAGTAATGAGGAGAATGTCACTTCATGACCTATACTTGGTCACTGCAGGGCAGGAGATTTTATAATTATAGACCAAGTTTACTGCCCCCAAAATGGAACGAGTATTCGATGCTGTTGAAAGTTCATTACCTTGCAAGCACGTTGAGTAGACTACTCATCAGCTATATGGCTTTTACATTAAATTCATGTTGGCGCAACTACCAAAAAATAGGTGAGTTGATGCGACACTTCTTGGTGGCACTACCCCCCCCCCCCCAAATTTCACATACCCGATTCTTGCTCCAGATGCTCAAGAAGACGCCATAAGTGTATTTTTTTATTATTGTCATTTCGAGGTGGACGTGGGTGCTCTGGCCTCAAATTTGGAGTGGTCTGGCTGGTTCGGTTGAAAATGGCACACTTCTGGCTGGTTCTGTGTCTTTTTGCTGAACTGTGGTGGTCCAGTCTGCTGTTTTGGGAGGATGTATTTTTGACCGTAAGTGCCTCAACTGCCGTTACAATCTGAAGCAATTGAAGCATGGAACAGAAGCATCTACACCAACAGTTGGGTTGTTCACGATGCTCCATGATTAATGCTGTTTTCCAGAAGGAAATGACACACTTCTGCCTGGTTCTGTACCCCAAATACTTATCACTTCTCTGGAGAAGTTTTTGAAATTTGGGCCCCCGTTTTGGATTATTGGGTTGTTGATATGGACCACCTTTTTGTTTGCTTTTCTGGGTCGTCTGGAGGGCTAACTGGAACCATCGTAAGGGCTTTGTGCTTCAGTGTGGCATTGCTGACAATGTGCATAAAGATGTTCCTGTATTATGGTGTGCTATTTCCGAATCGTCCCATATGCCTGCTTTTTCATCCAGTCCATTTGAAATGTCACAGACCGTTATTCCAGACGGTCTCATACGTTTGGCCACAAGATATGCACAGGAGGCACCATAAAGAGGGTGACAATATTGTTTTCTCATTTCTGGCGTCTGTTGAAGCATCTGGAGCCAGTTTCGGCTATGTGAAATTGGGGGTTTAGGAATTTGAACTTGTGAGAATGATGGGAAAATAATGGACGTGTAGCCTACAGTGCAATACAATACAACACGCACACAAGAATGCAGACAAGAGAGACCATTATTAGCTGGTATATACTGAACATGCTCTATATGCATCAAACCTGGCATGGCCAAACTCAATGTGAATTATACTACGACGTGCCAGAGTAATGCGTGTAATAATAGTATGATAATAAAGCTAAGATATAATCTTCAAGCACTGGGAGAAAAAATAGCATAATAAGAATGCAATGTATTGCGATCTACGCACATTATATTAGCAAAGAGTGCTTAAGATAATATCTACATATGTGTTTCCTTTTCCTCTGCAACGACGCTCAATGTTATTTCCCCCAAAATATATAGTGTATTCGATTTCCACCGACAGCAGGAGGTAAAAATCTTGGTCGCGTTTTTCTAAGAGTGTATGTGTTCATGTGCGTTCGAACACCAGATTTTCATTTATGATAGCGTTTATATGATGCACTAATGGTCAGGATTTCTATGCTAGGTAAACGTGAGAAAGGAGAGTTTCCCCAAACTTATAGGCTCAGCCTGCTGTACCATTTAGCAATGCCTGGCCAAATACATAGCGTTAATGGCGTCTGCGGCCAATCACATGAAGCTAATTTGCATATTGATGTTTTATGAAGGGGACTGACATTCCTTCCTAGATTATAATATGAGGGATTTCCAAAGGAAATTCATTATACTAATTAGCTATCTATTGCTTTGAATGGTTAGGTAAAACTACACAGAAAAAAACATTGTGCGACTACCTAACATTTCGTTGAGGTGTGGCTTGGACGAGGGTACACGTTTTTGTTGTCATATAACCGGGGAATTTAAAAAAAAAAGAACCAATATCACGAGCATTTCATCATCATTAGCATACTGACTTGCTGAGGAATTATTGAAGAAATATACCATGTTTAGTAGTGGTATATCTGTTAATTCACGGCCCGATTTTTTGCAATATTCCCCGAGCTTGATTTAGTCTATCTTCCCACTTTGTGAAAGATTCTCATTAACATATTAAACTACAACGCTACGTGCTGGGACGTTCATAGAAATGCGTTATTGGTCGCTCGATTTTCTTGGAAACCAGCAGCCATTAGCATTATTTTCAACAAGCCAGATATTTTATTGATGGTCTGCATTCTTGGCATTTTAGTATCTGCGTTTAGTGTTAGTATGTAATATAATGCGTCTAGTAAATCGATTGTAATAAAAAAGTTATGAAATCATTCAAATCACCTGGATATGCAACCCAATGGACGTTATCAGGAAGGGAAGATTCCAACCGAATGCTGTCATTAAAAAGAACCCGGATTAGGGGTGGTATATTGAAAAAAGTACCCGTATGAGGCATGGTATATCGTATGATATGCTTCCATCTGTTTGTAGCTCTCAACCAATGAGAATACACCATTTAGGGGGGTCTTCCATTAGAGTGGTATAATAAAGTGTTACACCAGATTTCAAGGCAATCAGAAGAAATACGGAACTGCACGTTGTGTCTGATTTCCAAAGTGCAGGAAACTGGTATTCGCGTGACAATTTGCAAGGAAATGTTACATCACCTATAATTGAATGCACGTGTAACTGGATCTATATACTTACCACCCACTCAATCATAACTCCATGTGTCTGTAGGTCAGAGGAGAGTATGTTTGTACATTAACTCATAAAAATAAATGACGTACAAAGTGAATTGCACCTGAGACTGGGTGTGCACTTTGAAAGTGTGTGATAACTAGCAATCATTTCGTTGTTCCTCAACACTTTCGAGAATTTTCTAACACTGTTCAGTATCACTAGGATCGTATAATATATTGTACACATTGCAGTCATTTATTCAAACACGGCCTTCTTCGCTGTCTGTCGTTCGAAAACAAAAGTAAAAAGAAAACACAAATGCAAAATGAAGAATAAAAAGGGACATTGAATTATTGAAACCATGTAATTTTTCATTGACACATAGCATCAATTGTTACTAGTAGGTTTATAATGTAATAGAATCATTTTAAACTATTTTTATGCACGCATTACTCAAAATCAAGCCAAGGCAAAATAAACGCACGGTCACTATCCATGACACCGCCACTTTTGAGACATGTAGACGAGCATGTCAAAATATATGGCTGGTGCCATTTCAGTTTCGTTGAGCTCGAGTTTTAACAACATAAGCTACACAGTTAGTGGTACATTAATCGCAATTTACTCACCACCTATGAACACCATTAGTGTTTCTGCCTGGACGGCAAAATGCCCTCTATAGATCTCCATTTGTGTAGCACATTGTGAAGTTCATTCATAAACAATAGAAAGTTATATATTTTCTATGAACAAAGACACCAACTATGTAGCCGCGATAACTGCATGGCACGTGGGAGATGCTGTGATTATCGAGTGTCAAGCAATTACGTCATTAGTCGTGTATATTATATTAGCGCTCCAGAAACTGATGATATAAAACTAATGTGTAAACGTCGTGTGGTGATTATTAAGTTCATTTAGTCTAATTGACAAAATTAATACACACAAAAACAAAACAAAACACACATAAAACAAAACACACAGACACAACAAAATGCATAAAAGTGACCAAAAATGTCACGTCCAGTGTTTTATAATGGCTAGCGATTAAACTAACAATAGCACTGTATAGCAAACACCGATGCTATGAATATTGTATTTTTGTAGATATACGGTAGACCATTACTGGGGGAAAAACAACAACAGGTGGCTGTATAATTTCATATACCATAAACATATGGCCTATATGCAACGGTTAGTTTTTTTGCCCATAAGTCAGCCATCCATATTATATGCACCGTCTCCCCTTCTCCTATGACGCCCTTTAATGTGGAATTATTCATAGTATCTAATTACACAAATGTGTCTTCATTGAGTTAATATGGAGATGAGTTAATGCAGGGATTCCCGGCAGCTGAACAAATGCGGAGATCAAATTAGTGGCCAACACCCAGTGTAATAGTGGTCAGCCGGCACAGATCCACGCCCAATGAAGCAGTCTGGCAACTAAAAATTTATGTTACTGTGTCAACATTTTTGTAAAATATGTTTACCTTTCAATGTCTAAGGAGGTTATAAATCTATAAGAATGTACATCTGGATCAAAATCAGTATCATTTTCGTGTGGTGGAACACGAAGTATGGAAACTTGAATACATATATGGCTTTCAAATGAGTGAAGGATTCTCGATTATTTTGATGTTATTGAATTGCGAGGTGCATTTCTTTTGCAATTGACACATTGAAGAAAAATGCACAAATTCTAAATATGATTACATGATTGTGATTTACTACACTTGACTTCAAAGACATCACAGCGTCAACAATACCAATTATCTACAAATGTCCAGCTATGAGATAATGTGTGTGCATCCGTTGACCTCATTACAGTGATGATTAATTATTCACGACGAAAGCAAGGCCAGTCCATAATGTGGGATCTCTTTAGTTGAGAGCACCATAAATTCGAAGACAGTGCATCATGTCCATTTGCGCTGGCCTCTTTTATAACTGAATTACTGCATAGAATAATTGAAAGAAGTGCACTCAACAACCAGAACACACATATATAAAAACGTTAGCCCTTTACACTGACCACACGTGGTCTGCTTGTATACGCATTTAAAAAAAATCTAACCCCCAAATATATAACAACATCCTGCAGGCAAAAGAGCTATTCTAACACCAGCACCAGCAATAGATAAGGATAAATCTATATGGCTGTTAAAACTGTCAATTAGCCTTGAAATTCAAGCCAGTGAGGCCGTGTGAGTTTTCATCAGCTTGGAGATGGAGACAAATGGTGTTGACCTTGCGGGAGGAGAGTGGCGCATTGTCACCGCCGGCTCCTCGACCATCTCAACATCTCAACACACACGGCGCCTGAGCCGGCAGCCGCCATGAAGATAAATGGAGAAGATGTCGGACTTCGATTGGATGGGGTGACTTGCATGTACGCAGACGGATGTAAGCACATTCTAGGGGGCGCCAACAGAGAAGCAGAATTCAATGGCATGCGCTTGTGTGTGTTTTCGTGTGTGTTAGAACGATTTTTAGTTGCTTGATGCAACAATCACAAAATACATTATTTGGTGTAAGTTTAAAAAATAAAATAGCAGAACCTCTCCACCAACCCAATTTCACATAGCCGAGGTGAGCTCCAGATGATCCAAAAGATGCCAAATTTGTCAATTTGGTGTTAAATCGTGTGTCAGCTGGCCTCAAATTTGAAGTGCTTTGGCTGGTTCGGTAGGGAATGGGGCACTTCTGGCAGATTCTGGCGTGAATTGTGGTTTTCAACTGATGTGGTTCTGTTATGGATTATTGATTTGATACTCGGTACCAAACCACAACATCTACATGCTTTTCGGCGTTTTCTGGTGGGCGTTCTCGATCATGTGTAGCATCTCATAGTCTTTCTGCTTTAATAACTGTGGCCTCGTCTGCTGTTTTGTGAGGATGTATTGTTGACAGATGAAACTGTAAGTGCCCGCCACTACAGTTACAATAAGAAGCTATGTAAGCATGAATCAGAAGCATCTGTTTCCAACAGTTGGGTTGTTCACGATGCTCCATGATTAATGCTGTGTCCCTGGAGGAAATGACACATGTCTGACTGGTTAACCCCCCCCCATTTTACATAGCCAATGCTAGCTACAGATGACAGAAGCTTACTGTTATTTCGAGGTGGATATGTGCCTTGATAATGGCGCACTTCTGGCTGGTTCTGATTCCTTTTGCTTTACTGAGTGTGGCCCCGTCTGCAGCTGAGGCCTTGCAGACGATGTTCAGAAAAGATGGTTCCGTATTTTGGTGTGCTATTTCCGAATTGCCCCATAAGTATGCCTTTTCACCCAACTCATTAAAAAGGTCACGGACCATTATTCCAGACGGTCCCATAAGTTTGGGCCACAACATATGCACACGAGGCACCATGAAAAGGGTGACAATATTTTCCCATTTCTGGCGTCTTTCGGAGCATCTGTAGCAAGCATCGGCTATATGAAATTGGGGGATTATGGCCCCAAAATTGGTATCATTTCTCTGGAGAATTGATTTTGATTTTTCGGCCTGTGGGCCCCTGTTTTGGATTATTGAGTTGTTTATGTAAACAAATCTCTCGGCTTTTCTGGGTCGTCTGGAGGGCTACCTCGATCACCCTAAGGTCTTTCTTCCTTTAGCTGACCTGTTCATAAAGAAGATCCCGTGTTATGGTTTACTATTTCTCAACTGTCATATGAGCCTACCTTTTTATCAATTCCACCTGAAAATCACAGGTAGTTATTGGGGACGATTCCATAGGTATTAGCCACAGACTATGCACACGAGCCACGATACAAAGTTACACGTTTTCACGATAATCAGACAAAGAATAATAGTAGCAAAGGCAGCCGTTGCATTTAACCTTGCCGCAGCCCCAAAACAACGCCAGTAGAGGAAAGATGAGAAGGAAAATGAGGAGGCGGAAGCCGATCATTAGCATTTAATTTTATACCTCGTCTGTCTCTGGCCATTTCCCATCATCTACTATATTTATATTTAGGCCTACATGTACACTACGGTAGTTACCGTCTGGTATCAACTGCTTGATCTTCTCTGACCGCTTGCAAGGCATTACTACTTTAACCGTCTTCGTCGTCCGACTGTTATGTTAAAATATTGATCATTTTAGCCGAACCAGCCGGATCACTCTAAATTTGAGGCCAGATCACTCACGGCGATCCTCTGGCCTCTTTTGGAGTATCTGGAGCTAGCACCGTCAGTGTGAAATTGGGGAATAACATACACACGCTGTGTTTAAAAACGCGCCAAAATACTTCCCGTCGAATATTTACCTCTTTACAGTTGTATATATGAGCATTGTATTACTGCCTGCTTAATGAACTACAGCTGTGTTAGTGCAGAGTTGATGTCAATTTAATTACGTGGATTCTGCATAATCCTTCTATTACCATGCCCGTTTGCACACGCCTGATTGCAGACTTAAAAGCTTCAAGTGCTTAACTCAGTTGGCATATCATATCAAAGTGAAGTAATGGCCAAGAATGCTGATGATGTTACTGTTTCGAATAATTGCACTCATAGTTGTGCAAGCACACTATAATTGCACAATAAAAAGCAACATAACATATCTCATACAATTTTATTCAAATGCGATTCTCATCTACTGTTAATAGAACTTAATACTTATCTGTACATTTCTTCTTGAGTTAAACCTGGTTTGATTCACAAAACCCCACATGTAGATATCGCTGAAGAGCAACGAAGAGCACATTCCCCCCACATACCCTACACAATACAAGTAATGCTGAGCCATTTTTTACACAGCTTGAATATGTTACATCAGTGACCCCATCAGTAGAACCGGCCATATAAATGTACAAGGTTGTCTCTTAATGGCCAGACTTTTTTAAACACCGAGGCGAACTAATCAAATAATCGGGTCATTTCATTTACATCATTTATATTTATTTTGAAGTTTGAAAGTATATTCGCAGGCAAATTGCTTTCCAAATAGATGCAAACGAGACAAAAAAAACACACACACCAAATATTGTGGAGTATCTGGAGAGTCTCAAACAGCAGACGGTAATTACTGAAATGAGCAGTGTTTTGTCCCTGTATTCTTTTTGAATAAAATATATGGGGGCTTCTAGATTAACAGCAAAGACAGTTCTAGAATAGCAGTTACTCAAGCTGACATTTACACACTGCAAACTATCCATTAGGGGAGTCGGTGACGTGTAGGCGCGCCAACGCGTGTTTATTACAGGGAGCGCCACGTGCGTGCTGGATCAAAGCGGAGTGATAATAACAGCCCAATATATTGTCAGTAATGGGGCTCACTGTTTCCTTATAGACGTCCGCAACAAGAAATAGTACGCTAATTTTTGGAGAATTGTAGATGAAAATAGGCATTCTATTTGTTTGTCTTTTTTCATTTGTTTCGTACCCGTTTGTTGTTTCTTCTCATGTTGAAGCACGGAATCACATGGCAACCAACATAGCCACTCGCACCGCGGAAGGATTACTACCTTAAAGATGTATTCTGAGCACAATTGAGCGGAATCGCCTTGGCGTAACATAACTTAATGTACAGAATATCTTCCATAACTCCCATGTTTGCTGAAAATACTCGTTTCTGATGAGCTTAGAGCCCGGGCTGAGAGTCGGAGTTGAAAAACCCAAAAAATGAAAATAAACACGGGAGAAGAAGTGGGGCTGAATTCCATGAAACTTAACACTCGGTGATAGATTTTCTTATCTCTTACACCTAATTGTATAATAACTTATTATTCTCGAGCTGAAGATTCGAACCAGTCTAGAAAGTGATCATACTTTCTTCTATTTTGTTCTATCAATAAGAACCTTTTAGAAGGCAGATGCTTGTGGCAAAATACCATTGGCACATCAACCGACACTCATTTGTTCTTTGTCATATTCATGGAAATTACTGGGAATGTATAGGTATTCATCTGTCTTTTTCCATTGCCAATACAATACAGCAGGCACCAACAATTGCTCGTGTTCAGATTGTATTTTAGAATTCTAATCTGTGTGGGAGGGTCGTCAGAGGACCATGCATCACAGGTTAGACACAATGCCAGGTTCTGAATGATGTATACGTAACAGTTGTAGGTGTTTAGAATACTTAACACACGTGTATTGTCTGTTTACGTATATGCAAGGGGTTGAGTGGTTGCGTATATAGATCTATGCGTACAGGGGTACTAAAACGTCAGAATTTAGTCTCAATATTCTATATTATTTTGGTTTCATTTTATGGCTGTATACAAAATATTTTGGTAACTTGTGCTGCATTTTTCATCTGTCAGTTATTTCATGTTGTGTTTTGTTGTTGAAAAGGAGCCTAGTGCACTTGAAAACGTTAAAGAATTTCTAAATTCTAAATCTATATTTCAATAGAACAACATGTATATAATTATAAATGCAGCTATAAGATAAAGCCTACAGACTAGAAGAAGACCTAGTGCCGTTCGCCAACTGAATGAGACTTTTTAATAATCACAATGTGTAAAACTATATGTATGTGTACAAATAAGGGGACCATCTAGCTTCATTTGATTATTGACACCATCCAGATTGACATGTAACCATGACAAACATAAGTTGCGTGTGTGGGTTGCGGGTTGTCGTTTGATGTCTGTCGGTGGGGATGGCGGGCTTGGTGAATGAACTACCTGTACCTGAGGCGACTGGCGCTGTAAACTTATTAACAGCTCAGAACTCTGCATCTCTCTACATAAAAAATGCTATTGTAGAGCACAAAAACACACTCAACAGAACAGCGAAGAACACTTTTGATACTCACCACATGCGCCATTGTTCCCGATACTTCCAAGACTTCTACATGAGCTCCGTTGTTTAATTCTTGCTGCGCGTTGTCGCCAGGTCCCATGGCAGTGTCGTCAAAGAAAGTCGTGCTTAGTTGTAACGCGTCGGCATCAGGTAGCTAGGCGGTAATCTAATGTGAGGCGTCCCTCAGGAGTCGTCACTCACTTATTGAGCGAGTAATTGGTGTGGCGGCCTCCACAACGGCACAGCGTGCAGGGCCGGAGCAACAGCATTGTTGGTAAACTGGAGGACTGTAAATATATTTTAGAATCCTTGATCACTTACTACACAAACAGGGGTGAAGATGATGCGAGGTCTCTTTTTAATGGTTTCAAGATGAGTCTTCCAAGCTCTCTCGCATAGGGAATTTACGTCACATCCTAAATCCTAGGGCACAATATGAATTACTACTTCTTTACTTAAAGAAACCTCAGAGATCGTGTGGGTCAATGTGTGGCGAAAGTGCGGAGAAAGAACGTTTTATGAGGCAGTACGGAGACAGTGGGAGACTGGACAAAACCCAGCAGTGGCCTAATCCTAGGTAGGCAGTACGGAACCGGAACTTCAGGGCTTACATTTTTACATATCGCAGACACGGACTAAATGTGTGGCCGTTCAGAATATTCAGGCACATATCGATTTTTTTTATCACATTAGAAAACAGCATATACTAATACTAATATAGCTAATGCGTGCATCACATCAAACACGTCATAACTGCGATGTGTATAGACTTGTGAACTTGATATGATTGTCGCACGTGTCTCGAGTACATGTCATTCTCGTGGTGCACGGGGGTCCCGTGAAAGAGGCGGTGTCTCACCGTGTGACGGATGGCGCACTGACACAAACTCGCCACTGCGTGATGCACGTGCGGACGTATACCGATGCAGTACCGGTTTGACTCTGAGGCCGTTGTGAGCCCTGCATTATACATTTGGTTTTGTAGTCATTTTGTAAAGTAACACATAATGGAAAGAATGTGAAATCACCCACAGGGTGGATCCTGTTTTATATGTGGTGATGGTGCGTGGGTGCTTCACGGACTCGTCACTGTCGTCTGCGGAAACACTTCTCTTTTCCACAGAATAAATTGGATCCTGCTTTGTTGATACAACTGACAGCCAGCCAATCATGTTCGGAACAGTTTGTAATGGATTCCATTCCCACGAACGACCCTTCTCTGAAAGCATTCATATTTAGATAAACAAACTGTGTCAAAAGTTGGTCAAGAAAAGCCCGTTGGGACACATCATTTGACATATCACCGTTCATCTCTTAAAAATACTGTATTGTGAGTATTATTAAATTAATCTAGCTTCTAGTCATCTAAACTAACAAAGCCAATGCCAATTGTAATATTCTCAGTCCATAGAAAAATAACAACCAAACAACACCCAGACAACATGATATGCCAATGCGACACAATAAACTTCAATAGGTCTCTTTCAGGAAATAATCCATCGTAAAGTCCATTGTGCATTGATGTATTGTGTCGTTGTGAGCATTGTAGTGAGGACATAAAGGGTTGCCTTATTATTATTGGCCAGTGAGCCGGTGATATCCTATTATTACCACGGCTTCTTGTTGTTGGTTTAGTTAAGTGTTCTGTGCTGTTTTCTAAAAAAACGTAACAAAAATTACGTTGCATACTGGTAAGTCTTTCAGTGGAAAGGAATATTTTTAAAATAAAAATCGAAGCACATGGCAAGGAGTTTCTGTAAGATATTGCACAGACTGCCGCAGAGGCATAAAATCTTGTAGGCATTGGGGACAGGTCATCTTATCTGTAGGGGTGTCCATCGATTATACGTGCATGGCTGGGACAGGGTAAATTGGTGTACATCGTTACAAGAATGGTAGTTGTAAAAAATACAGACCGTACTGGTTGTTTAAAACAAAACAACAATGCACTGGAATAAAACATAATATCCATGTTTTAACTACACGCTGAATTTTGTTAATCGCTTGTTTTTACTCCAGAAGCTTCAAATTTTTGCACCAACATATGGTATTATACATACATGACATGTATCATTAGAAATAAGTTTTTTTTCTTAAAGGGTCACATTTTCATGGACAACATTCAATATATTTGCGTGTGATGTTTCATCTGTGATGGAGAATGCTGTTACGTACGTATAACCGAAGTTAACCACCGTGCGTGTGTAGAATGCTATCACATATAATTTACTGTCCCATTGTTATTTCCAGTTCACGATTATAGACAATGATTAGTATGGATATGATGGTACTGCCCACGTTCAAAGGCCTTTAAAAATAAATTCTAAGCGTTCAAGGTTGATTTAGTGATGCATCTACCACTAGATGTTGCTATGCGTCCATGCTCATCTAATAGTACAACTGAAGTGGTCTGAAGTACAAAGGCATCTCACAATTTGCATTCTATTTACGACATAGGAACGTTTCTTCTCTGCAGCAATGAATCTCAAATAAAGCTCTAATGGACTCATTGCGGTTGTATTGCCTAATTTCAGGGCAAGCTAGTGGCTTTTCCCAGTATCTGTTCATCTAATGGTGCCATTCAAGTGGCTACACCAGCACATCTACATTGACATGTATGTCTGTGAGGAGTTGAACGTGTCCAAGTACGGGCAGTTCTTTATATGAAATGTCTTACCCACAGAAAACTGTGTTCTCTGGAAAGTACTGAGCTTTGAGAAGCGCCCAATGCACAAATAAACAAATAGTTCACGTGACATGATTTGCTAATAAGTGTTCATTAAAGCATTCACACGGACTGTTTTCTGCTTGTACCATGTTTTAGTTCGTATTAATTATCACATTGTGGTTACTTATAACTTGTCAATGCCACAACACATGACACACTGTGCCAAATATAAGATGATCAAAGGCAGTGTGGGCCGCCAATTAGTACACATACAAGCAAATGATTAGATAAAGAGATAACTGGCTGAAAGCTATTTGGGGGACGAGGAAAGAGGTGACACAAGATTGAATAACATTATAGTGGGAATCTTCATTCTGTACTTAATCCAGTGTAGAATTGTAGGCAATTTGATAAGTGTGGAACACGGAGGCATTTGACAATGGTTGGCATGCATCGCTGAATGTTTTGCCCGGTTTTATTTAAAGCTTTGCTTGAATATGTCAACCAAAGCTACACGTTGAAATGGCAAATAGATAGCAATCACCGATCACGACGACATTGACTCTATATTATGTAGATTACCGCGGCCGAAGGCGTGCGAAATATTACTAGGAACCAAGAGCACTCATTTATATTGCCATAAGACATCCCTGCTTTTCTATGAGTTCTATGATCTGACAGGTTTAGAGCATCTGCGTTCCTTTTATGTACAAGAAGCCAAAAATAATACGTGCTCTTCAAAGCGAGCGGGAATGTGTGATGTGAGATGCTGTTTTCTTCAAAGCGTGTTATACCTCCAACTGGGCTCTGGACTCTGATGAGTTGTTGATTGGCGTTACTGAGCTGGATACTTGGCAAAATCGAACACTATAAACGTAATGCTCGTGTTAAACTAGAAATGCTTCTGATAAAAGCACATTTAGGCTAAATAGCACAGAATAACAGATATACGTGTATATTTGTCTAACTGACTGTGAGCATTTGTTAAAAATCTCTAGAACAGCAATTGCCATTATCTATTCTGATTTGTAGATGGAGTGCTATTCGCATCTACTAGTTCCTAATCAGAATCATAGATAGATCCAGTTTCCCACCAACACATTTTTATTTTCACGATTTTTCTTTTTCTCAGTGCGAAAGCCACCACCGTAACTCCAAGTTCCCGTCTGAGTTACGGTATAGTTACTTATAATAATGTATGTAGAGATCCATTTGCATTTTTTTATAAGGTACGGTTATCAAATGGCGTTATATATTTTTTGCAGGAAGACAGTATGATGAATGTGTCATCTGCGTGTTGAATAAATTCATTGAAGGTTCCTTTCATGGTTGCATAAAATGGATTTTTAATTTATTTGGTGACTAACGTAACTCTCGGGCCTGGTTTGTTAGAGTTACGGTAGTCACAGAAACTGAGTTACGGTAGTCACTTACGTGACAGTTTTCGCGCAAAATAGGGCCTATATCATCATAATGTTGTTATAAACTTAAACTACATGTTCTCTGGAGTAGATATAATAAAATCTACACTTGTGTCATCTGATATCACGAAAGCGAACATACAATAAGCAGAATGGTCACGATTCTAATCTGAATCGGGCACTGTTGACGACGCCATTTTGGCAGAGTTACGGTATTCGTTATGATATACGTAGTCGCTTTCGCACAGTTAAGTGTTTTTGGCATGTCCCCCATTTACATCGATCGTGCGTACGATACCCATAAGATCCTGCTCTAAGAATACAAAGAATCACATAAGACTTTGGACTCAAAATGATTTGTGCACGTGTTGAATGGACGTTCTAAAATATGCGTTTCTAAAAAAAAATCCCCACAATTATCTGGAAATTTTTAGGTTATTTTTAATCCTAAACATTATACGCTCAGTCTGATCCCTTTATTTTGGACATCATAGTAAAGGGATCATGTATTATGGAGTTAATCTAAAATCTCTAAACCCACTACAAAAACAACAACTCATATATCAGAGACATATACATATGTAAAAGGATTTAGAGGCTTTCAGCATTACTTCAGGGGACACGTGATTAAGTCTTATTCTACAACCAAGAAGGAATAAAACGTCACTTACTGTAGGGATATCTACATCATGAACCTCCATCTTAATACTACTGTACATACCTAGTGGACTGCTGTAAAGAAATATCACAGGGGTTTGATTGGACCCCTGACAACCTGGCCAAGGATATTATGGGCGTTCTATAAACACCCTCCACTAATGGGGGCCAACGAGTGGCCCATAATATTCCCATCAACACTGCACAGCATGGCATGATCCAGCGCAATAACTAGAGGCGGGTGTCGCACGCTCTTTTTAGGCAACAAAATAGATGGACATAAGAACTGGTTAAAGACATGTGAAAATATCAAGGGTTATTTTATGATTGCAATATTTTATTTATACATTACAGCTGACAAGGCACGAATGCGCACGACTGGGAGATTTGGCTTTATTGATATTTGGCCACATTATTCCACCTTCTATTGTTGTGTTAAGCTGAAATTTTGATATCGGAAAATCAAGCAGTAATTTATGCAATGCTGTAGGCCTACTTATGAATAGTAAATTTAGTCTCTAAATGCACGCACTTTTGTACGAATTGATCAAACATAGTACACTCGTGTACTCGATGCAAACATCATATAAATAGAAAGAAAGTATGAAAGTATCTGCTTCAGGCAGACAGATCCACGCCATCACAGCACGGGCTCCGAGACCACTACTAGTAAATGAAATGTCATAAATGCTGCTCCAGCTTACGTCCAAGAAGCACGGTGGCAGCTCGCGGTCTGTGACAGAGGAGGCCGTAAATCTCCTCTCAGCAGACGGCATTAGGACGTGGTATGGTCTGGATACTTATCTCACAAAAACGTGAAAGGCTTGCAATATGGATAGAAGTAGAGCTGGCATCATTGTTGAATACATCAACGCAATTTTCATTATTAATTCATTGGTGCGATGACTATTTTAAAATTTCCATTTTAATTTTATATGTGTTTATAACTGTACAGCACCCGCAAATGGATTTATAAGACCATCTGACATAAGATCTTACTGCTGGTTTTGAGAAAAATGCATCGATACACCGTCAACCAACAGGGTTATAAAAATACCCCCTACCCCAAACCCAGACCAAGTATTATACAATGATATAGAAAATACATGTACCTCTCTATTAAATCCACCTGGGAGACCGGCCTCAAGTGGTCCTAATAGAGAAGTTGTCTCAATAGAGAGGTTGACCACATTTGACGGATCAATTTTCTCCTGAACGTACTCACTTAATGACCCCCCCCCTTTTTTCTTTCTCACCACTTTTTACCTTCTTTCACAACTCAACAGCCACATAAGACACAGTGGAGTTCTTCATTACTTATATTTTGCTACTTTGTTTTCAATTAAAATTTATATATGTGAACCATTATGAGCCACAAAGTTTCTTTCATATCTGTGGTAACTAAGATGACCAAACTGGCTTAAATCACTGGTTCAAGCTATATTCCCTTTGATTTATATGATATCACAATGTTCTCATTCTATTCTTCTACAAATGTTGCCAGTGTTACTGGTCAAGTATAAATTTAGTCCTAAATTGGTAACTTTACTACAGAAGTTAAGATACAAATTTAAGTTAGTTCAATGTACAAAGTTGGTGTCAACTTGCCAACCCAATCCTCCCACGTCACCCAATCAACTTTTCGGGTCCCCCACCGTCAATTTTCGTCAACTTTTGATGCCCCCCCCCCCCTTTGGGGTTGACGTCAATTGTGAACGCTCCCTAAACACAAACGATTTGCAGTAACTCTAGTATGATCTATCATACATTTCTATATATAATTCCATCTGAAACAGACCCATTTGTGCCATTTACACTGTTTCAATTTCTCGGTTGGTAGTTTTTATTAATTGTGTCCATTTAGACCAGCTGTTTCCCTTTGGACAGTCTCCGTATAAATTTCACCGACACGCGGACGTTATGTGTAATTGTCTCACCGCACACCATAATAAAAACATCAACACCCTGAACATATATACATGTATTTAGTTGTCTCCATGAGCTTCAGCTTTTTTGCACACCATATAGACCGCCGATAGGGTTACCATACTTTAGTCATGAAGTTTATACTGCTGCCTCCACTTTCATATGACCATCAATAATTTTCATTATATGAAGGCCTGCTCTCTGCGTTGGCAGTTATAAATGTCCCCCATTGAGATTATTTATTCATAAGCTTCATTGATTTAATATAAAATGCAAATCAGGTCAAATCACGCTCTGATGGAAAAGCGTCGAAAATGAGAATAACACGAGCTTCTGTAAAAAAAATATGTGAAAAAAAGATGCTCTTGCCGGCAAACCGACATGCGTTTTCAAACCGACACCGGTGTTATATGTAATTAAGCAACGTGTCGGTTTTCCTGCGTGCACATCTACCATCCAAAAAAGGGTATCAGTTCAGCCTCGTCTACCCCCACTTCCACCTTTCACGCAGATATTTAGACTCATTTTGTGACCTCAGACATTGTGACATGCACCCAATACAGTAATCAACTATGACCAGTGTGGTTATGGTAGCAGTAAGCCACGTGACAACCTCGCCATCACCCTACATCATGGGCACGGAAGCGGCGTAAGCTAGCGCAGCCGGCGCGGAGAATGACGGGATTACACGTGACCGTGGATGACGTCACACCCGTAATTGCGTGTGCTCAAACACGAGTCATGTCATTAATATCATATATGTGCATATATGTGTGCGTTTGAGTGTGCTCTTCTGTGCACGCAACGCGCAACAACTGATTGTTTCGGAAGTAGTCCCTCTCATACTGAACCAAAGTATTGCATGTGTATTGTATGTGGATATTAAATTATGACGCATATAGCAAACAGACGACAATTTAAACAAGCATAAAGTTTCGTATGCCCATTTATCATTAATATATTAGAGAAATAAAAGAAATAGGAAACAATTAGACGAAGTTAGTTAGATGTGGTGAAGAACTGATGCTGAAGACAGTCACACGCATTAGCTAACCGAGCTCAAATTGGGGGAAAACTAGACTCCAAATTCTCAAGACTTGCAAATGTGATCATAAAGACGACAGCATTGTGAGCGTTGTGGTTATTTTGGGAAAAGGGGTGTAATGTGGTAATCAAAAAGTCATTATACCATGAAGCCATAGTGATATGGTGAGGGTAAGATAACTAGCATTCATAAAATAGAGAAGGTGTGCATGATATATAGAACACGAACCTGTGAACGAGTGTGCAGTATGTATAGTTAGGAATTAAACAAATCTTATTACATGTCCTTAATTTTAAAATTATTATAAGTATTGCATAATGCAGACTCCGCCGACAGTAAGAAATTTCGTATCATTCTGACCGTGCAGTTGTGCGTCGGGTGGCGACCATTACCCGCATCGCGAACAAAACAAAACTAAAATATATACAATTTTAGAAAAAAATGTTTTACTAAAAAGAGAATTATTGCCTCAAATCTTAAAATCACATGTTATATTATCTAGATAATACATGCCAAGACACAAAAAAGAAGATGATTTAATGCTTAATTTGGTTGTTAGAGGATTTATTTTAACTCTGAATGATGTGGGTAAATTTTATTTTGAAATACAGCAAAAGCCACTTGCATCAGGGGGTACATAAAATAACAGTTACAAAATAAAAGCCACCTATAGGCTAGCTAATTATGCTATACAACACGATCTTTGTACCATGACCCTTCGTCCAGTCGGTGTATGGGCATATTACTAAAGTTAATGCACTGCACGGGTGCATATATAGTTCATTTCCAAATACAAACAAATAAAAAAAATAAAAAATAGAAAAAAAAGAAAAAAAAGAAAGGAGAAAGAAAGCCTGATATGTGTAAGAAACCCTAAACAAACAGCATACTTGATTTGGCCTGAATTTACTCAGAGTTATGAAATTTAGATATACATCAAATCTTTGGACCTAGCCAACAGCCACCGATCAAATTATGTAACAGGATTTACATATTATGTAATACATAATGTGTATAGTGTCTATTTTTGGGGTTGAATTAAGTGCATAAGAATTACGCTGGCATCCTACATAACCTATACAATATGCTAAACTAAATCAAAATTAATAATGGTAATAAAAAGACCACGTTAAGTAGCGACACACACACACACATGCAAAACAAGAATACATACGTACATGTATAGTCGTTTTCCTAAGACATATGTTTTATCAGAGACACTCATCTCAGAATCAGTGCTCAAACATTTAATTGCTAGCACTATAACCTTTCTTTTGTAGCGTGTAATATAACGGGAGAACACAACATTTAAAGAAAATAAAGGACAGTTGAAAAGTTGAAACATTACAAAAACAGACAAGTGGTCTAATCACAAACATATTCATAACGTCATGCGCAGAGTAATTTTCCAATGCTTGCAACTGTCATACTTGACGAACTCTTCACAAGCTACATTACGTCATACTCACAAATCAAAATTTAGCTTTAACCTTTTGGCAATATGCCTATCTATTCATTGTAGGGCAAAACAATCACGTGAACAAAATCTCCTCCATTCGACCCCGTTCACGACTGCCCTCAGCCATCGAATTCCCGATAAGGAGGCGGGGGCTCGTCAATGTTGACCACTTCATTGGGCACTATTGGTTGTCGCTCCACATCCCCTCTTCTGGCGGAAAATGGCCGTCTCGCACCGGACGTGGTAGCGCTGTCATATGTTGGCAATCCCGCGGGATTCCCGTACGCAGCTACCGTGGGATTCTGATATGAAGGCCTGTCCTGTGGGGGGCGCAAGGGGCCTCCTCTGTGAACCCTCGGTTGGGACACTTCTTGCGGGCGGTGCACCACAGGACCCCTTCGTAGAGGTGCACGTGAAGGGCTGATCATTTGATTCAACCTACCCCTGGGTATCAGTATGATGACGGGGTCGTCATGTGGATAGACTTGTGGTGGATCTAGTCTCCGGTGAGGTGTTGTTCTCGTTGTCGGAGGTCGTGCTACACGTGGAGGAGGAGAGACCGCGATGGGCGCGGGCGGCCTCGAGGGAGGGCCCGATCGTTGGCGTGGCGCTTCCTCGCGTGCCGTGTTCGTGGAGCGGGTGGGTGTCGTGACAGCAGGATTGATGCTGGAGTCTCCAGATTGGACTGACAGAGTTCTAGGAGCACACATTGCGCGTATACAGCAGTACAAAAAACACGTCACCATTACAAGTGTAACGGCAGCGATAATGATCCAGTAGTATGGAAATTCCATTATTAAGTCAATCTCACATTTGCACGCTGATATTTAATTGTACAGTGTAGACGTGTCGCTTTGCGAAAGGTTATGTGGAGGCATTTGGTGTTAGTACATATCCTGCGTTCATAAATGGTGTCACATTTTCTGTTCAAGAATACTTCTGTGTAATATTCATTGCTAAATGCACTATCACAAAAAGATATGCTTAAGTATATTTGAACAATCAAAACATAACTACCAGCATACTACTTTCCTGTCGTGTCAAGCAGAACGTTGTGGTAAAAGCTTGCTGCTTTCCACTTCCTTCTTGCCGCTTGATATATTATTTAGAACGAGAGGCGTTTTTGAAAAATAATATTTGATCGTTTGCGCGAATGATAACGTGTATGCCATGTATCATATAATTCATTTCACGATTAGTGTGTTGTAAAACGTCCAGTTATACTGTTAAATATAACATTTGAATTTTCTGTATTTTCATATGATCCTCGTACAGGCCTCTTCCGTGAATTTAACTTTATTAGTTATATTATAGACAAAAATGGCATATAATTATAAGGGACCATTCATCAATTATGAGAAGGGGTTAGATGATTTTTTTTTAAAAAAAAGAAAAAAAGAAAAGAAAAAAAGAAAAAAAAAGTATTTGAAAAAATGGTACCCCCTCAAACCTAAGTAAAAATCAATTTCAGCGATCTATCTCTATCCCCTTCAAACTCAGGTGAAAAATATGATGCCCCATATTCGGTTTCAAGGTCCTATACTTAACACTGCCCTTACCAGACCGTGTATATACATGCCCTGCGTCTATCGAATTTTGACGATGATGCCGCTGCCGCCTACCCCTTAAACCCAAATCATCCGTCGTAATCATCTGGCGCACTAGATTCTGTTCTTATTTATAGTAATTTTCGCATAACTATTCAATAAGCTTATATTCTGAACATGTTTCATTGGGCACAGCCGGTCGTGAGAAGCCCAATTCTGAGCCTTGCCCCGCTGTTATTGGGACTCATCAATAAAGGCTGATAATTGATGAGCGGTATCCGTGCGTGGCGCACGCCGTACCGCGTGCACCAGGCGAGTGGGGCAGGAAACGTATGCACCCGGTTGTTGTGAAAACGAACATCTTAACGTATTGCCTAATTGACAGTGGTGATATAAGAGGGTCTAGATGGGATAGGCGTTGGGCAGGGGTAGGGGTGGGGGTGGCTGTTTTCACTTCCCACTTACATATTATCTAATTTCCCACTTCACACTTAAATTTTAGGTATTTTCTCACTTCCCATTTAACTTTAAGGCACTTCCCCATTCCACACTCGATTTCATAACCACTTCTCACTGAAAGGGCATCAACACCATTATATACCTGTCGAATGTGCTGCTGCTGCTGCTGCTGCTGCTGGTGTTGTTGTTGTTGTTGTTGCTGCTGCTGCTGCTGCTGCTGCTGCTGCTGCTGCTGCTGTTTTCTTATTCCTACTACTGCAACGGTTAAATGCAAAATGTAACCGCAACTTCCCATGAAGAGTAGATAAGATCTCGAGTGGCGCATGTGACGAGGGCTGCAAGTGGCACGTGTACCGCGACCACACGCCATTGGCCTAGCCTTGTTGACGCGCACCTGCACCGTGTAGGGGGCCATTTACTGGTGACCTTCTAACAGCAGTCATTGCTACAATGTAGCTGTACACGAGCAGCAGGTGATTTATTCTATTTATGTTACGTTTAAAAAGATCTACTATGAACGGACAACCGACATTTGGCCAACACACAGCAGGAGCCCATTGCAGTGTCTGTGGTCAGCGGTGTGAGGAGATTGACGGCTGCCCGGGGTCACATTCTTCTCGCCTGCTGCTGCTCATTCTGGCTCGCTACTTTTTGAGATGCGTAGATGATCTCCATACACACACGTTTTGTCTTAGATATTGTACTATACATTTCTGTAATGGTGGTCGCAGAGTGGTGGTAATACGGTCTGGCCAAATGGGCAAAAGTGTGGTGTGGTGGTTAGATGAAATGGTAAAAGGGGCTGGCGGTACACGAAGAGTTGACATCACACTTAACTCCCAATTTTATATGGACTATGGTAGCCCCATACAGATGCTCCAAAAGAATTGTCATTTGGAGGGAAATCTTACCATGCCATTTGCATTTTTCTGTGGGGCTGCCACCTCCCCCACTCCCTGAGGGTGGAGTTGCGGGTGGGGTTTGGGCGCTTCGAGCATTTGTAGCATTCTGAAGTCTTTGTGCCTAACTGTGGCATCGTCTGTTGCTTGGTGTGGATGTATGGTCGACAGATGAAACCTTATGTGCTGCCACTACATTCACAATATGAAGCAATGGGAGCATGACACAGAATCATCTGTTCCACCAGCTCGGTTCTGGCCAATGCTGCACGTTGCTGCATGATTGATGCTGTCTTCCTGGATAAAACGACACTTCTGTCTGGTTCTGCACCCCCCATAAAAGTTACCAATTCTCTAGAGAAGTGATTTTGATTGCCCCCGTTATGGATTATTGAGTTATTGATGTGAACCATATTTTTACTCTTCGAGGTCTGGAGGGCCATCATAGTGCTTTTTTAAAACTAAAAGTTGGCGTTGCTGACGATGTTTATAACGAAGTTCCTGTGTTACGGTTTGCTATTTCCCAACTGCCCCATGAGCCTACCTTTTCATTTAGTCCATCTTAAAGGTCACAGACCGTTATTACCGACTATCCCATAATATTTAGCCACAAAATATGCACGTGCGCATAAAAAGGCTGAAAAATGTTTTCCCCCATGTTTTCATGTCTTTTGGAGAATCGGGGCGGGGGGCACGATCGTCTATGTGAAATGGTGGGGTGGGGTGGGGGGTGGGTGGTGGGTGGCGGTGGGGGGTAGGGGGTTAAACCAAAATAAATTTAACACATTTATATACCAAGTATATTATAGCTCCTAACAATGCTAGCAAACGTGATTGCACTACAATAAAAGGAAATGAAATGGACACTCAGCAGCCAGTGTCCCCAATACATGTTCTTTGGTTCTGCTTTTCAATTATGAAGCGAGGGGATACTCAGGAGAGATGTATGTGCGTGTCTACGCTTCTGGTCTGGAAGATTCGGCCAAAGGTTAGGGCACATCGTAAATGTAGAGCAGATAGTGTAACAAATGTAGAGTATCACATGTCATGTACAATATCGTTGTTCCACTTTATACACATCATATGGTCCGATTTAGTATAATATAATTATAAGGGTTTTATATTTTAACCACACATGCTTCAATAGTGAATTTTACAAAACAAATAAAGAGTAAACAAGTATTAACACAACATTTTGTAAACGAATATGGAAACAGGAAATGGCTTGGAGCACAGGGCAGCGGTAATTCACCACTCACCTGCCATATATCAATGGCATGCATATGCGTGCATAAAGATCCTGATTGTATAAATGAATCTTGTTCTGTGTCCGTGTGAGATGGCCAGGCCATAAATCACACGTCTTTGATATTGAGTTGGTCGTGTGATTTTCACCCTATTCGTCAGCCGATGCTTCACCACAGACACTTAATATCACAGCTGCTTTCTGGTTAGATGACATTTCTGCTGGTAAAGGTGTTTATTTAGTCTACAACTAAACATAATTTTTTCAAGTGTAATTGTGTTATTTCGAGGCTCTTATCATAAATTGTTTGTACAAGAATTTAAAAATCACCGAGGCTATCTCGGTAACTGTTGTAATAGCGAGACGATTGAACCTTTACGGTCGTTTTAACTGGCTGTGTGTATAATTGTGATGTATGGTATCGTGTACAGTTTTATGATAGATGTCTTAAATTAGATGAAGCGCAGTGCCGCAATGATGTAATGGCATAATCAACACCATCGTGATATGACATAGAATCAATTATTGACCGAAGTGTATCTCGAGGTACAAGACTTCATAACACCACTGCAAAGAATACAAGTTATTGAAAATGTTTTCTAAAATGTTTGTTTTCAAGTTATTTGTAGTAGTTATGAATATCGTACTACAAACTGCAGGTAGGAAGACTTTGTTTCTTTTGTAAATACCATGTAGCATCGAGAAATGTGTGATCATATAGAAGGGACACTTCTTTTGTATTGGGGGAAACTGTAATCTAATTGTATGTCTGGAAAGTGGATATTACGTTAAGTGTAAACAGAAGTGTCATATTATAATTCTTACATCTTTCAAAACTAAATCGATGGTTCAAACGTGGCGTAGACATACATGTAGCACCATTTGAGTATTTTGAAATCATCTACAGCCAATATCTGTAAAGTTTCCACAGCAATGGTACTATCTTTTTTTTGTGGTTATTATGTCAGGTTGAAACTTATACAGAAGTCTGGATAATTGCATGCGTCAGTTTGACGTAGGTCTCTGCAGGATGTCATGATGGAATAATGAAGCTGTATTTTATTGAATAAAAGGCAAGATAAACTAATTCACAGTTGGTTGCCACTGCTAGACATCTCAGTCATGTGAAACGTGTAGAGGTGTGGTGTAGTTTTTACCGGCCCACGCACACATCCAGATTAGGTAGTCGAATGCTGATGACCATCACCTCATTCACTCCTGGTGACAATCACTTAATCAGGTCATTGAACTACTTTGCCCATTCAATGCCAACGTGGAGTTTATTCAGATGTAACAAGACACAGTCACAACCATTTTAAGCAAGATAAAAGAAGTTCACAATGAAAAACAATGTTGTTGTAGGACTTTCTCCACGTTCCATGATCAGTTATGAGCTGCGACCATCAGGCTTCAACCAGAAAGTGATTCTAAAAGCTGAAGACAGGAGACCGGATGCAATGTACAGCTGGTCCATGATGTAATTGTAGCATTAGCTTAACTTCTATTAAGCGTATATACAGTCAGGGAAAGTGGCTTTACATAACGGAATATATCAACAAACATAAAGTGTAATATATACAAAATTAACACTTTTCTAATCATACTAACAAATCATACTTTTATCCCACAATCATGGGCTTTTTCAGGATATTATGTCATCAGATGACATTCTAAAAATCTCCTGGCGAGTTCAGCTGGTGCCTCACCATCTCAGGGTTCATCACAAATTTCCCATACTGATGGTAGGTTGTACCGGGCAGCATCTCTTTTTGAGGAGGGCTGATGGGTGTGTATGCGGATGGGCTCTTTAACACCTCGTTCAACTCACTTTGGTTTGATGAGAAAATGTGCTCTGCGGTATATATAGACGTGAAATATGACGACACCTAAAATACTGAATAGAAGATTTCGTATGATGTAATATGATGACATGATATTACGAAGAAGCTTGTAGCACAGATACAAGGGGCATGTTGAAAAGTTTTCAAATAGATTATCCAGGGACAAATTATGTTAAACACATCTACTATTATTCCAACCCATTTGGGTCGGTATATAGGGTGAAAGATTGGTCTTAGAAAAATCATAACTATATGCCGAATTCATAACAGTTACTTGCAAACCATGTACCTTCAATGCTGTAAGTAAATATATTTGCCAATGCAAAACTTCGAACCCATAACTTTTATTTCATAAACTCTATTCATAACGTTTGATGCACCCCGGAGTCTTCATCATGACACAATCTGAGATTTTTACATTTCGAAGCAATGGTCTTTTTTGGAGCTTTATTTAAACTGCACATCACTAGTAGATTCAGGTTCTCAGAAAAAGGGGGACGGGGCGCAACATTTTTTGTAAAACTTTTAAATTTTTATGATGGGTGGGTTGGGTAGATATAGGGGGTCTAAGGGTGAGTCTGCATGTGTATACCTATAAAGGTCATATATTTTGATAAATAGCAGACATGCAATATTTAATCTTTTGTAGAGTTCACATAGAAGGAGGATCAGATGTATTTGTATTTCCGATCCCGGAACAAATAATTTGTCGTGGCGATGGTAGATACAGATGTGTGTACAAAACGGAATTCCCTTCAACGTACATATTTCTACTCACAGTTGAAGACTCTGATGAGAATGTGGTCCACTCTTCTGTAGAAGTAGTTGTTCCACCCAACGGTATTTGACTATCAATTTATACCTACTGAAGTGGTCTACATATAAGGGGCTGCGATGTTAGAAATTTCAAATCATTGCTGTTGTATGATGTTCACGTGGTATAATTCCAACATTCTTTCAGAGCTTTAATATTCTTATTACGAGGGCTGTTGTAAATCAATTTTGTTTCAAGGTACTAAGAAATTAATAGTTAGCACTAAAGTTTAAGCTGAGATTTTGAAATAGTAACACAGCAAAATGTGTAAAATGTTTTTTTTAAACTAAGAAGGACATTTATTCTTTAATTGTTACAAGATATCTTGCTATGGACATATCCAATGTGCTACATGCAGACAGACCCGGAGATTTAAAGTAGCAAGGGTGTTGTATAAGGGTAGGAGAACCTAAGGTCCTAGGATTGCAGTAGATACACATCCGCGGACATGTGATGCAATGATGAACACCCATCTGTAGGATATAGGCTATGCAAAGGAATCTGCATTGTATTTGTGGTTATACTAAGAACTTGGTCATCACCTGAACCAGCATTTGAATTGAATTGAAGCAGGATAAAAGAATTTGCCCGTCATTAGTATCTCCCTGAAGTTATGATATTTAAGTTGGAAAATATTTGTCAATATCTTGATTTTGCCCTGGGGAATATTAAATCATATTGCTAGGGACTTTCTCGTAGTGAATATACGTGAATAAACACCTTTAATCTTCGTTAAACAATTAGAAACTGAGCGTGATTTCTCCAAGGTTTTATTCCCATATGTTGATTAAAATGATGTTAAAATATTTGTGGAGTCGTTTATAAGTTATTTCGCACTTGTGTATTCACTTTAAAACTTAACATCATAACTCTAATTTAAGAAAATCTTCCCATGTGTGCCGAGGGCAATCAGAGGGGCTTTTTTAACTTATATATCGGACTGCATGACAACTACATACCCCAATGTCGCAGAGATGGCACATACCGTCTGCTCCAATGCTTCCATTCGTCCATACGTACGTAGACTATTTTTGAAACGTTTCAATAGAAATATGCCCGCATGACAGAACCTACAAAGAACAAGAGCCGCAAGCCCGTCATAGATATATAAATCAGGAAAAATGCTTTGCAGATTGGTGTACGTGCGTCGATCGCTACACCGGGGACTACGTCGCCGGAACCATGAGACCGGCGCATGACGCTGTTCAGTCCTGTAGATGTAAGTTGCTGCTCACAAACTTTGACTTACATCATAACAAACAATATGTACCAATAATGAAAATTTGAGTTGCGACTTCTTAATCCTTCCACATATTTGCATTTTATTATTACGATTACTCAGACCAAGGCGACCGCCCGTGTGATGTGTTGAGATACGAACTGCATTACAAAGAACGATACGAGTCTGGTTCACGTTATGTGGACGAAAATCTGCTTATTTACATGATTTATCCAAGCTGTAATAAAAGAGGTAAGCAGACATAGTAATTTCTTACTTCAGTTCCAAGTTTAAAATTTATGCTTTTCGTAAGTAGTCATTTTGGTGACCGATAGAGAGCAAACCGCCCAATGAGTAGACGAGGTTCAAATTCAATGATAATAATCATAACTATGAACTAATTGTACTCTGGCTTTGCACCACGAATGTTCTAAAATTTAAATTCATTATCCATATCCATTATGTCATTATTGACGCTTTATTTGGCGTACATAATTGATACTATGGCTAACGTTAGTTGAATCGTGCTATAATGTTTGAAAGCAACAGCACTGTTATCTATAGAAGTAAAACAGTGCCCCCCAACCACCGACTTAACCCACTGAACAGGCAGGTGATGGGCGAAGTGGGATGTTGGAAAAAAGAAAAAAAAAACAAAAAACAAAACAAACAAAACAAAACAACAACAACAACAGTGCGATGTGGCAAAATAAGACAAAATAATTTAATATGATATGTATTATTCACTGTTCCAGGCCTGTTCAACCGGCTGCAGACCGACGGCCTGTCGTGGTGGTGCGTGCGGCGCCGCACGGGCGAGGAGATCCCCGGCACCAGGAGCGCCGACCCCGTCACCTGCTAGAGGCACGCACCAGCTTCTTGATGACTACTGGGCAAAACCCATGGGGACTTAAGGCGTGCAAACAATTCGTGTCGATTGCTCCAATGCATTTTACCTGGGGTTAAACCAACCGTGAAATTCTGCTGTACAGAATATATTTCTCGATCGCCTTGTTGATCACTAATTATTTTTCCATCGTGGGGGGGCCCATACTGACGCATTGGTATCAAACAGTTCTTTTCAGAGCCGCACGGCAACTAATATGATATCAATACTGTGGGTTTATGATCGCCGTACGTGGCCATCCCTTGCTTTGGGTTTTCAGCCAACGTTTATCATATACCTATCAGTCAAATCCAGCAGCTCTAGACGTGCATTTTACTCTCCAAAACATTATATTATGCTCACCGCTATCGCCTTCTATATAATTCTGCTGCAAGCAACAACGTTTTAATTTAAAGATGCTTTTTGACTTATTTTATGGTGAGCAAACTATGTAATGTGCATTGTAGGGATTGGTCAATATATATTTCTACTGCATACATTTCTACTGTTCAATTATTAATATGATTTATTTGTATGCTATCATTAATACTATGTACTGATTGCAGGCAGCTGCAGGATCCTGACCAAAGAAAAGACGGCCAAACCTCTGTATCAGACATTGATGTGAAAATAAATATTCAGCAAGCAAATCATTGGGGTTTGATATTGCAAAATTATAATTCTATATTTGTCTACTAAGAGTAATGGACAGTTCCTCTCAATAGTGATGTGCGTTTTTAAACTTTTATTCAAGAAATAAGGAGTGCTAGAAACAACGGATAAGACACAACGTACACCATACTATAACGAATACGGAAATCCAAGTACGCGAGGTGCACAGAGCAGCTGCCATATATCAATGGCATGCATAAGCGTGCATAAAGATCCTGATTGTATAAATGAATTTTGTTTTGTGTCCGTGTGAGATGTCCAGGCCATAAATCACACATCTTTGATATTGAGTTGGTCGTGTGATTTTCCCCCTCTTCGTCAGCCGATGCTTTAACACGTGCATAGACACTTAAAATCTCATCAGAGGCTTTCCGGTTAGATGACATTTCCGCTGGTAAAGGTGTTTAAGTCTACCAAACATATTATTTTCAAGTATAATTATGTTATTACGAGTGCTCTTATTATAATATGTTTGTACAAGCATTTAAAATCATTGAGGCCATCTCGATAACTGTTGTAATAGCGAGACGATTGGACGTATACGGTCGTTTGAACTGGCCGTGTTTATAATTTTGATGTATGGTATTGTGTAAAGTTTTATAATATATGTCGTAAATTAGATGAAGCGCAGTGCCGCAATGATGTAATGGCATAATCAACACCATCGTGATATGACATAGAATCAATTATTGACAGAGGTGTTTCTCGAGGCACAGGACTTCATATCACCGCTGCAAAGCATACAAGTTATTGAAAATGTTTTCTAAAATGTCTGTATTCAACTTATTTGTTGTAGTTATAAATATCTTATCACAAACTGCAGGTAGGGAGACTTTGTGGCTTTTGTTAATACCATGTAGCATCGAGAAATGTGTCATCATATAGAAGGGGCACTTCTTTTGTATTGGGGGAAACTGTAATCTAATTGTATGTCTGGAAAGTCGATATTTTCGTCTAATAAATTACTTTAATAACAATGTTGGTGTAAACAGAAGTGTCATATTATAATTTTTACATCTGTCAAAACCAAATCCATAGTTCAGACGTGGACGTAGACATAGGTGTAGCATGATATAATTATTTTGAATTCATCTGCAGCCAATATTTGCAAAGCTTCCAAAGCAGTGTTACTACCTTTTTTGGTTATTATGTTAGGTTGAAACTTTTAGAGAAATCTGGATAATTGCAAGTGTTAGCTTGACGTAGGTCTCTGCAGGATGTCATGATGGAATAATGAAGCTGTATTTTATTGAATAAAAGGCCTCAAGCGAGACAAGACAAACTAATTCACAGCTGGTTGCCATTGCCTGATATCTTGGTCATGTGCAATGTGTACAGGTTTGGTGTAGCTTTTACCGATCCACGCACACACCCAGATTAGGTTGTAGAATACTGCTGCCCATCACCTCATTCACTCCTGCTGACAATCACTTAATCAGGTCATTGAACTACTTCACCTATTCAATGCCAACGTTGAGTTTATTTAGATGCAACAAGACACAGTCACAACCATTTTAAACCAGATAACAGAAGTTCACAATGAAAAACAATGTTGTTGTAGGAATTCCTCCACCTTCCATCAGTTATGAGCTGCGACCATCAGCCTTCAATCAGAAAGTGATTCTAAAAGCCGAAGACAGGAGAGCGGACGCAATGTACAGCTGGTCCATGACGTAATTATAGCATCAGCTTCACTTCCTATTAAGCGTATGCACAGTCAGAGAAAGTGGCTTCAAATAACGAAATATATCAACAAACATAAACCGTGATATATACAAATTTAACACTTCTTCTCATACTAACTAATCATACTTTTATCCCACAATCATGGGCTTCTTCAGGGTATTATGTCATCAGATGGCATTCCAAAAATCTCCTGGTTAGCCTTTCAGCTGGTGCCTCACCTACCCAGGGCTCATCACAGTGTCCCATACTGACGGTAGGTTGTACCGGCCACCATCTCTGTTTAAGTAGGGCTGATGGTTGTGTATGCGGATGGACTCTTTTAACAACTCGTTCAACTCACTTTAGTTCGATGAAAATGTGCTGAGCCCCTAAAATGGGAGGTACCACCTGAAATCCATTGTCGGTCAACGGGAATCTCTTTATACTGCTCATATATTCATTGTTACAATATCTACTGAGATATATATATAGCCGTGAAAAATGACGATGCCTAAAATACTGAATAGAAGATTTGTTATGATGTAATCTGATGACATGATCATTACAAAGAAGCCCATAGCTCAGCTACGAGGGACAGTCTGAATAGTTTTCAAAGAGATTATCCAGCGACAAATTATGTTAAACACCTCTATTATTATTCCAACCCATTTGGGTCAATATGTAGGGTAAAAGATTTGTTGCCAGTTGGTCTTAGAAAAATCATAACTAAATGCCGAATTCATAACGTTACTTGCAACTTCAATGCTGTAAGTAAATATATTTGCGGAGGCAAAACCTCTAACTGATAACTTTTGTTTCATAAACTCTATTCATAACTTTTGATTCACCATTGAATCTTCACAATGACACAATCTGAGATTTTTATATTTCGGAAGCAATGGTCTTTTTGAGCGGTATTTAAACTGTACATCACTGGTAGATTCAGGTTCTCACAAAAGGGAAACGGGGATGCGGGCGTGACGATTTTTTTTTTCTTGTTTATGGTGGGTGGGGTGAGGAAAGAAAAGGGTGAGTCTGCATATATATTTTTTTTTTTTATTTTTTTAATAAGTGCACTCATTTTGTTATCATTTTAGTAAAGAGAATACATTATTTATATAAAAAAGTAATATTTCCATGTCTAAATTCCTTACAATCATAAAATATGATGATAAATATTTCTTTATGCTGGCTATTATATTTTCTGCTCTTAAAACCTTTTTGTAGAATTTACAATTGGAATTTCCTTTGAAAGGTGGCAATAGCCTGATCTGGCTTGTGTTAGACTTCGCCAATGGTTATCTACTACATACGAAGGGTTTGAGCAGGGACAAAATATTCATATCTAGTTTCCAAATCCCAAAGCTTGAATGTATACGCTTATATGTACACATATAAGGAATAATGCTAGATTGACTTTATTTTGTTTACATTTTTTCAACTCGTGAAAGTAGGCCTATACAGGTGTGACGTAAGATATCATCGGGTACACTCTTACAAATACAACTTACATTTTATGCTGATCTCATACGAAGCAAACATCTTATAGGCTACTAAAGAAAGATGATTCACAAGAACAGTCGTCAGGGAATTCTATATAGGAAAACACGTTTAATTATTCAGAAAAAAATCCTTCGGATCATGAAGACAGTAAAGTAAAATAACGAGGTCATCACTTCAATACGGCTTTGATACGCAATGATGAGAAAAACGTTCTTTCCGTGGTTACACCGTTAATGCAGGCCATTCGCCCTGCCAAGTCAGAGCTGGTGATGATGGAGGCCAGGAGGGCGAAAGTCAAGTTAACTTTTTCTGCGGGAGAAAACATCTTGTCACCACGTTCACCTTGGAACCTTCATTCACTATAATGATTACTGGTCATGCTTCAAGTTTATAAGCTTGTGATCAGAGATTCAGGGTCATTGCTGGTTCTATATAAAACAGGCTGGTTTGTGAAAAGAATAATGACAATCTGTAAATGTTTTATTTCTCTCGAGTGTTTTCAACGGTCTCAATCAATGTCAAGATGTAATTAAGCTAAAAACTGAACGAAAACATAATAAAGGTAGTGAATGCAGCATAATTAATAGCCTCTACAAATGACAAAACATCTAAAACATGCATCAAAAGTTGTGTGTGTTGCTTTTTATGTCATTTCTTGTTCGAAATAATCGTCTCCAAACACTAAATACAGACAGATATCATTGGTGTAGGAATGAGCTAGCTTGTGATGATTCTTACATAACCATAAAACCCAGTGCAATGGTTGAGATATACTTTTACGAACTTGAACTTGGATC
>CM032660.1:40239197-40325571 GCA_019095985.1 Streblospio benedicti
CCCTTTTATAGCAAAAGGGTTTTGATTAGAGGGACACCCACTTTATTAAATAAACAAAATTTCCCTTCACCATTTCAAAAAAAACCGGGAATTTTTCAAATATGCTTTTTCCCGAATCCTTTAATTTCAAACAATGGAAAAATTCCCAAACCCCAAAAACAGATTTTTTTTTAATGGTGTTTAAAATTTAAATATATTTTTTTCCCAGTTTTTGCAATTAAAATTCAAAATTTTTAAAAAATAAATATTTTTTTTTTTAAATTGTCTTTATGTTGTGTTTGATTGCCTGATGCTATGGTATTATTGTAGGTAGGATGGCGGGAAGTGATAGAAAAACATCTTGCGAAATGACATCTCTGACCATTTCAAACCGATGGTGGAAATAAAGTGGATAATCCACGTAGAAAAAAATAGTAAAATACCCCAGAAATACCCCCACATATCCACGTAGAAAGGACCCACAAATTACCCCATATTTCCACTACCCATTCACGTGTAGAAAATGTTGCTTGTTACACGTTATTTCCACCAAATATCCACCTGGATAAAGATGCTTTGTTTCTACATGGATTCCACCATAAATTGCCCACAGGGTATGAATGGTCCCTAATATATATTATTTGAAGATTATCTAAACTGTATGCATACCTAGGATCGAAATAAAATTTTCAGATTTTGAGTAACACTTTTGTATATGATATAGGCATATACATATACTTTATATACAGGCACTGATGTTGTGCAGACTAATTTATTGCTACCTTCACCTTGGAGTTGAATGCCTTCAAATTATTTGCTACTAGCTGGATACCCGGCGCTGCTCTGGTTGAAACAGATGTGATCCGGAACACATTAAATGATCGTTCCTCACCATCCTTCATCTCTCCCACCAGCTGGTCCGGAACAACTCCATGGACTCCATCACCTCCCTTCCATCGTCATATCTCACAGCCATATAGCATATACACAGAATACGACAATGATTTAATTCCCCTAATATCCATCCCCCCAGCAACTCCAGGGTAACAGGTTTGGAACAAATTAAATGCCCCCCAAGGGCCCCAACCTCCTCCATCCTTCCTTCCGCTTTTCCCCACTCTTTCCTCCCCATACCGGCCTATCTCCCCCATCCCCATACACAAAGGTCCATAACAGAGTAAGACTAAACGAATATCCATCACAGGTTGAATCGGATGAGATCTGGAACCCTACGCGTTCGCTGACGCTCGCGTGTGTATACAAAGGCCACTCGTGCAAAGATAGGGTGATCTCACCACTATAATCATTATCCTTATAATCGCGACACGCTGTGTGGAGATCGGCAATCCAGTGGCAAACGTACGACATACTACTTTTTGGCGACACTAAGTCTGCCGAGGCGGGTTACATAGTATAAAAAACGTGCAATTTTACTGGGGGGTGATAGCTGGTATAAAATAAAAAAAAAAATAAAATTAAAGTGATATAATTTATTCTACATAATATTACAATTGTAAAGACTTAAAGAATCTTATCAGAATCAGAATCTAAATATTTTTGAAGTAAAAGAAGGATAGAAGAAAACAATAACAAGGAATATTTAAAGCTGTGCAAGACAATCTATATTTTTGACTGTACAAAAATTTCTGCCCGTTGGGCTATCTTCTACGAAAAAAGAAGATTAAAAAGTGGAAGAAGAAGAAGTGTCAACTCTACATTAAACAGCCCAAAGCAACCAGTTAAGCAAGTTTAATATTGACGCTGAATTCTTATATATATATACAGTTGCTCAGTCGGGGAAATCTTCAATGATTCCAAGTTATATTCTCAGTCACATAGTAGAGTTAGAAACTTAAATGCAATGGATATTGACACAGATTCGGAGATAACCTACGACTTCAAATTGTGTGACAATGAACTTTAACACACCTTGAGGAGTTTGATGGAGGTTCATTTATCCTGGATTTAATTATCATGATTATAGACATTGAGGAGTTAGGAAATGATTAAGCGGCACAAAGCGAGACTAGATAGACACGTGTTTTTGGGGGGTGTCTATTTACAATATTAGTGCATCGATTTACAGTGACCAAGTAAAATGAGTTACCATTTATTTACCTTTTGCTACTTCTTCTAATGATGGGCAATGAAGTGCCACCTTCTGAGTCTCAACTTTTGCCGACAACATAATAAAAATACAATAATATAGATAAGTGTGGCATTTATAGCTCCTCCTCCTACCGACCTTGACCTTTGAACGGTGTTCTTAGTTTAGTCATTTCAGAGCCAATTTTTACAAGAACAATTATCTACCAGTTACATTGTCATTTGATTATTGTTTGTATAAACATGTATGGGTATTGATAAGTCCTTCTTCACAGACGGATAAAGATGTGTGAATGACAAATTATATAAATGAAGTAGTGAAGCTATTTTCAAAAGATGAAAATCTAAATTGATCCGAACTATATAGGGATGAAAATATGATGGAAATAAAGAAATGTTTACTTCATGCTAAGTTCTGTCAAAAGCAAATTTTAACAACTAAATAATTATGGCTTTCTCTTATGAAATAGATTTTTCAACAGCTACAACCTTATATTAACGTTGCCAGCTAATCAAACCATCTGAAGTATGAGTTGTGTGGAGAGGAACTTAGAAACTCTAATCGCTTTAGACTTTCAACCATTAAGTTTAGTCTTCATGATAAGTCAACACTATCACTGACACTGACTGTCACTGAATCTGATTCCCAAGCCCCAAGTCACAGTATTTTAGAGTCCTCACTCTGGTCTACATCATTCTACATTGATATTGAATTCTGTGTCATCACAAGTATTAGATTGCATTTTAGATCTATAGGATACAAAGTTACATATATTGGCAATTGCATGGGTTCAAATAGCAGGCATTCTAAGAGTAAGACTAAGTATTGCACCACATTGCTGTCATGTTAATGAAAAGATATATGGTGTTATCATACCAAATGAATAGTGGTCTCAGAAGGTGTTTGCTTTCAAGTAAGTCTGGGCGAAAATATTTCAGTCTATCTAGTCGAGCAAGCAAATTTAAAGGAAAAACTTTTGGAACATTTGATAAGAGATTTGGAAGAAACATGGAGGAGGACTTGTTAGTTGATCGTGGTTATACAAGAATTGGAAGTTTTGATGTATACCCGTGGGCTATATCAGGCTTAGAGTCCAGTATTGTTGTGAAAGGACCTCAAAAAGATGCCTGCGTATGTTTTGATATGGGATACGCTCACCGGGAAGCTGTTAAATGCATTAATGTTTTTATCAGGTAGAAATTATTATTTTTTTTTTTTTTTAACAAATGAACATTATTTACAAAGCAAAATCATACATTTTATATGTTGAAATGTTGCATTATTATGATGTGTTTGATATCTATTTTCAGCCATGGGCATATGGATCATGTTGCTGGTATTCCCAATCATGTTGCAAAAAGGGGATTGTATAATTGGAAACCATATCCAACGTATTATGTTCCAGTTCATTTAGAAAAACCATTAATTGAAGTACTCAAGAATTTCAGCATTATGACAGAGAGTGATCTTTTAAAATTATGTCATATTAAAACTATTGCCCCGGGACAAGAAATTAAGGTATGCTGTTTAATTACCATGTTATGAAATTACAATTCCATAAATATGTATGGATAAATTTTCTTGTTAAACAGGATACATGTAATTAGTTCAATAATACTTTGAGCTTTCGATAGCGTTTCTTGTCTTGATCACAATGATAACGTCACGGGTCGTCACTCTGCATGCAAGTCCCCAGCTGCACGTCTCTTCCCCCCCAACTCTTGTGGGTTCAACATGTTGTTCCATATAGTTGGAAAACTGTATCTGCCTCCAACCCTGTTCGGAGAATAGTTCAGTTCCCTAATCTGGAAACTGGATCGCTTTCTTTACTCCACATTCAAAGTACTTAGGATCTTTGTATCCTCAAGTGAAATGCTATGTCCTTGTTGGTCACTGTATAAATTGCAAGATACTTCTGACCCAGTAGAACCATTCCATTTAATCACGCCTTCAAAGATCGCTCTGTCTCGTCCACATTTGACACATCACAGTCATTGCACTTCATTTGTTCGTATACCGGACCAATCACTCTTTCCGTGCCTAGGCGATTCTTAGGCCTCACCAACAATTCTCTAAGTGTGGTGCACAGTGACAACCCCTGTTATCATTGCGATCAAGATATAGAAGACACTATCAAAAGCTCATAATAATTATTGAATTTTTAACAAAGATATATATATTTTTTATAATATCAGGATAAATGAACTTCCATCATACTGTACATGTATGGACTAAAGGAAACAGGCTTAAAATTAGATTTAGATTTAAAAAAAATCATACATAAATGTATGATCCAATGCTCATATAATCATGAAAAATATTGAAAATAACAGTATTTAGTGTTCGAACAATTATTAATGATTGTCCAGCCAATATTACGTTGTTTACCAAGTCATGATGCTAAGTATTCATCCTCTAGGGTTTTTTTTACATTGAGAACCATACAATTGGCTAAAATTGGAAATTGGTGAAGATAGCTAGATTTTCACATTCAAATTGAATCCTAGCTCATTTTCAGCTCGGGAATAGATTCATCAAAGCTTTCAAAACTATCCACAGAGTTGAAAGTCAAGGTTATATTATATCTAGAGAAGCAATGGTTATGAAGCCAGAATATGAAGACTTACCAGGACCAGAAAAAGGGAGACTAGCAAAAGATGGAGTCCAATTACGAGAGAAAAAAACATTCCTAGATTTGGCCTATACAGGTACATTTATGCACATACTCCAATCAATATGAACACTTGACATACCTAATTAACCATTTTGTGTTAACTTAAGTTTTCGTCACAGCGTTATCATTATGTAGTTGGGAATATCGTAGATATTTTAGAGTTTATTTTAACCATTGATATTTGAAAAATTGTACACTAATTGAAAATCTAATAACAACAGGTGACACAACTTTTGACGTCTTCCTCAACCCTCCTGACCCAGATCTGCTCAAAGTGAAACTTCTCATCACAGAGTCGACATACATAGACCACGAGGAAAGAGAAGGCCGCAGTGGCATTGAACGTGCAGTGCAGCGTGGACACTCGCACCTACAGCAGTTCGTAGACAATGCTCATCTTTTCGAAAATGTTGATAAAATCATGCTTCTGCATTTTTCTGACAAATACTCACTGGGGTACTTGAAGAAACAGTGTGATGAAATACTACAGGGTTCGTCGTTACAGGATAAAGTTGTCATTGGTAACCTGTTGAAAGAAAAGTTCCCCAAATGATGTGATGTGTACAGGGATAGTCTTTGTAATTAGTAGCTGTTGATGTTTGCATTAGTTGTGAATGGACGAATTAATATATCGGTATGTTTGGTTTTACATTATGTGTACCATTTGGAATCATTCAGTTTTCTATTTTAGTAATATTTGTATTTCTGACTTTATTTGTTTTAGCTGAAACGCTCCAGAGTTTTTAGAGGTTTTAATTTTAGTTTCAAATATAAAAGTTACATAGACTTTTCATGACAAGAAGGATATTTTTGCTCTCTAGCAGAAACATAACACTTTCTTAATGACTGCCATTACAGATGTTTTTTTGTTTTTTTTATGTATTTTTAAGTTGTAATAGCATAAATTAAAACCATGCAATGATGTCTGCCAATATTGATAACATTTAATAGATAAACACTTAAATTCTAGAAAACTGGTGCGAGTGTATTAAAGAACTAACAAATCAATGACGCACACGCCATAGGCGGATCTAGGGGGCTCAGTGGGTGCGTGAATACGATGATTATAATTTTTCCCACCAATGTATGTTTTTGACTAGTCTAACGTCACAAATACCGGTCTTGTATGTAAATTATAAATGCCAATTTTGACGGATAATTTTACTTTCAACATGATTACAGGGAGAAGCTTTTTATTCATATTTTCTTGTATATTTTATTTGGTTTGTGGGAAATGCGTCAGTCGTCTTCATTGTAAATGGCACGTTCTTGTATGTGAACAATATTTCCTTAGTACTGATATGTTGTATTGCCTGGTAGGATATTTTGATGCAGCGATTTCTACTAAAAAACAGCATTATAAAGTATTGATTGAGGAGTTTATTATTGATCTTATATGCACAAGTTTATTGAAAAATAAAGTAAAAATTTATATTTCTACATTTTGTCAGTCTATAATGAGCTTAATTTTACAATTTCTAATTCAAATATACCAAGTGGCCATCTAAACTCCCATGGGTTCTTAGTTTGAAAAATTAAAGTGGGTGTTTACAATGGTGTTTTTCCATTGGAATTTTCATGGTCTAGATTTTCTAGTGTTGGGGGTGCGCCTTTACATCTGGGTGGCCACTTGGCTGATTGTATTATGGTATTATTATGAATTACAATTTCCAACAATGAATAATGACACATTTACTTCCATGATTGCAAATATTTTTATTCTAAGATATGTACATACCACATATATACTTTTTTCTATATATACCACAACTTGCATCTACTTTTCCTGCAGTCAAATTTCCTTCTGTATTGATTAGGATAATTCTAAAATAGTGAACCATTACCGGACCAGCTTGAAGTTTTCAATGTTGACTCAAACTGAACCCAGCGAAGATCGAATTACTTTTATAGAACATTACAGAGAAATAATTATGTATATAACTCGAGGTAAATACATGTATCAACCATCCTTTCAACCTGAGTAGCTAAGTGTTGTGATATAGACATCTTTGCTGTCCTTGAAAAAATTTCCATGACAAAAAGAAATTACAAAAATAACCATGACTAAAGCATGAACATCCAACCTGCCACATTCACTCAACTAAGACATAAAAACATGTCAATAAGCGCCTTTTATTCAACAATTAACCCACTTAACCACACTTAGTATAAAGTCACAAGCTTAGATAGAACACAAAATATTATATTATGAATTTTCAATTATTCCAAAAAGTACCAGACCATCTCTTTCTCGATTGAAACATGATGAAGCCGATTGTCAGTACAACTAATAACTGTGTGTAAATGATCCACTTAGCCATGACCCGGTACACCATATAAAAAAATTGTATGGACACCCAACCTAGTTCTACGCTGTCATTGAGCGCATAATGTGCAGCAGTGCCAACAAATGTAACCATACATGTACTGAACTAATAACAATTCTGATTTTCCATAGCATTTGGATATTCATTATCCAATTTTTGTATTTATGCAAAGCTCTGCATTATAAATAAATCATACTTATTTACAGATACAGTCACAAAACGTCATGGCAAAGTGTAGCATTTATTCATAAAAAAAAAACAATAGCAACAAAAACATAACTCAAAATAGTATTCATTTTGAAATATACATGCTTTACTTATCTACACGCTTAATAACAAAAGTAAATATCAATTGAACATGAGTAAATGAATCTGAATTTAATGACATTATTCCTACGCCATCTTTGTAGATCATTCAAATAAAATAAATGAACTACATAAACGTTCTTTCTAACTAAACTGATCATGTTATATATACTCAGTGGTACTTTTCACTATTTTCTAATCCAGTTTATAAAGAATATTCATTTCATCGTAAAAGGATAATACAGATTGAAACACACAACACTTGCATACCATGCCTTTTAAACAATTCATTTAAAAGTATTAAATAACACCATAAAATGTAAGAACGTGTCTTTACAAGTCGAAATCATCATCATCGTCTGATTCCACTTTAATTTTCAACTTTTGATGACTCCTCTCTTCACGTCGTTCTCGCCTCGAATCTTTTGTCTATAAAAATATTTACAAAAATGAAAATTATGTATTATCAAATTCATCATCTTCATTAAACTCTTGACTTGTCCCTCTCACAGTCCCAAACATTCACAGGAAAAAGTTTAAATCAGATAAAAATAATGATGGATATTCTATAAATGGAGGACTACTGATATATGAGGGGAGGTTGGAGACAGGCATAGGTCAATTCCATTTTGTCAATTCCAATTCCAAAGCAATTTTCCCTTTAACATTCAATTCCAATTCCAGTCTTCAATTCCAATTCCTCTGACTTCAATTCCAATTTCAATTCAGTAGTAGTAAAAGTAGGTGTGATGCATTTATGTATGAAATGTAAGTATTATTGGCCATATTTTAAAATACCAGTCAGCATATTTAAAAGAAATTTGAATATTAATAACAAGATATAAACCAAGTCTGAACAATATATTTAAAAAAAAAAGATAGTTAAGAGGTCATTCACTAACCCGTTTGTTTACACTAGGCCTATAATATGAAATAAAGTTGAAATGGAAATTAATTAAAGAATAATTAAAATGGATATGGCATCGACATGGAATTAAAGTCAGGATTGATTGATGGGATTAAGCTCAATTCTAATTCCGGAATTGGAATTGGCATTGAATTCTACAATTCCGTTGGAATTAACCCCATCCCTGGTTGGAAATGGAGGATGATGATGACAGGGGAGGGGGGTGGGGGAGGGGGAGGGGGGAGTACAGCGACAAACAAAATCAATGAGGGCGGTGTTCCAGCATAAAATTATGTCATGAGTGACCTGTTTTTCAAAAATATTAAGACTGTTTTACATGTTGAAACCACTAATTTTTTCTGAAATTGTGAAAACGATATTTGTGAAAGATCAATAACATCAGCCCGTCCAGACCATTATCGATTTCCAGTTACGTACCGGTTTGGTAGGTGGTGGGGCCTCCTCATCAGTGGCACTCTCTACATTGGAGTCCTCCGAGTCAGTGACGAAGACCATGTTGCCTCGTCGCACACCACGCTTCAGCTTCTCCTGCTCACGAGCCCTGCATGAACAGAACAACGGCCATTAGAGGTTACCATAGACCAGCACTATGCCGACTGTGACACTGGATGTTTTCCACGGGCACATGCTATTGTAGTAGGTAAACAATGAAGGGGAAAAGAAAGAATATGGCCACTGATTAGTCTCAGTTGGCTTCTACCCTCTATGATGCATGTGCCCATGATGTTTTCTATCCCAGCATGGACTTTGATCTCCCCATACCTGGCCTCCCGCTGCCGCTTCCTTGCCGCCTCCCTCTCTTTCTGCCTCCGCCGCTCCCGCTCCTCCTCTCGCTGACTCCGACTCCGCTCCTTTATTCCTCGCTTACTACTTCCACCACCGCCACCATACCTGCAATAATGACGTCATATTAAGGGTATTATTTATATTATGTTATGTATTGAAGAATAATCAATAGACTTAAGACTCAAGGGTGAATAATATTTACTGCCATCATATTATGTCACTGTTTAAAAGGTATACATAGCCACAAACTAGACCAAATCTCTCACCTGCCACTAGGCGGTGCCACGTTGTCACCTCGCCACGTGTCCCTGGAGACGGGCACGCGGTCGTCATGGCCCCAGCCCGTCCTAGCAAACAAATGTTATAAACAAAAGACTTAATAAACACTTTTACTCTATTGCAATTTGAAAACCATTTACATGTATACAAACATCATTAGTTTAATTACATTATAAACATGAGAAAAGAACCTATATTTTACAATAACATGCCAGGAGCCAAGAAATGAGCATCATTTTTTACAAGTAAGTCAGTAAATAAGGGCACGGGTCGGCCTAGATCTCTGTCCTACCATCTCACCTCTGATCAGTTGTCCACTACTCGTAACCAACTGACTGGGGATGAGATTCAGATTTAACTACACATCCACCTCTTCCGAACTTACCGCGAGTCGACGCCTGCCGTGCGCCTGTGCCGCGTCTCACTCTCGTCGTCCATGTGTGTCTTCATCATGGGTCTCTGCGGCGCCTGCCACACCCGGCCCCCCACTGGCCTCCTGTTGTCCATGGGCTCCCCACCCCGCCCCCGCCGGCGCTCTCTGGCTGACACTTGAGGCGGCTCCTTGCGGGTGCCGAGACGGTGGATGGCCGCCCGCCGCTTTTCTTCATGGCGGATCGTGCGCCGCTCCTGTATCCTAAAACCGTGGAGTAGTAGATCTCTTGTGTTAATTAAGAGCAGTGATCAATGTTTCAATGTCGGTTAAACACACAAGACTAAATTTTCAAATTTTCAAAATATTAGGGATTATAATCATGAAAAGGACAACAAAAGTAGATATAACACACAGCGGATCATCCATGAGCCTTTCTGCCTTTGGGCCGAGCCGTGAACTCGCAGCCTGCCTCGTCGGCATAGCGGTCACAAGCAGGGGAGACCCCCGCTTCACACCCAGGCGGTTGTCCAGACGTGACTTCTTGGGCTTCTTTACTTTGGCCTCAATCCGGAAATCAACGATTTCTTCATCAGAAAGAGCATTTGCATTGAGCAGATCGGCATCTACATCCTCTGCTATGAAGTCTGAAATTTAAGAATACATTCAATTATAAGTCATCAAATAGGATCATATTTTATATGAATTGTTACTATCAAATCGTAAGTGCTGTGTAATACTTTACACTGTAGCATGTGGTTTACAGGTGGAGTTACAGAATTAGTACCTGCATGTGTCCATCTGTCAGGGGAGGGAGCTTTCAATATAACTTCTGGTGTCATATCTTCATCATCAAAATCTACTATAACTTTTTGGGGAATGACATTTTCCTGAAACAAAAATAACATGCCAGGCTACTTTCAAAGGTGAGATGTGTCAGGAAAAGGTAGGTTTATCCAAGAAAAAAAAAAAAGTCTTTTCAGATACACATAATTGAAATATTCTAGTATTAATAATACTCAGCACATTTTTTCCAAAATTCCCTGAATATAAGTGCCATGTACTTTCCAGAATACATTATTATACTGTGCATTGAGTAAGTCTTTTCTTGAAGCTTTCCTACCTGAGCCATCCATCGTTCCTTTGGTTTTATTTTGGAGCGGGCATCCATTTTGCCATCTTTCACATGCTTCAGCTGGTTGTCCAACTCATGAATTGCCTATAAAAATAGATTAAGAAAATGTACGAATTAACACTCCTGTTGCCAAGGTAGTTTGTGTTCAAGGTTTATGAATTTGAAAGTCAAATACAGATTCTTTCAAATGAATAGCACCTGAAACCATGTGTTGCGGTGTATTGTGTTGAAAATGGTCAATCACAAAAGACCCTTTAGCCTACCTGTACAAATGAAGGAGGCGGGGGCAATGGTCATTATGACAAAGCCACCAAGTCCCATGTAATTAAAAAAATAATATTAAACCCAACCACAGGAGATAAAGTTAATGGTAACTCATCCTTCACTATATCCCATATATCAATTCATATACCTGATGATGTTCAAATGTTCCGAAATAAACCTTAATGTTACAGAGTATTAACATGATAGAAAAGCACTCATTGCAATATAATGAGATCCTGAGCAGCATGAAAGCCACTCGCAAATCTTGGGCTTTCTGGTGTGGTACCAACCTGTATGGCAGCGAGACGCTTTGCCCGTTGTTGGCGTAAAACTATCTGTTCTTCCTCCTCATCGGCATGCATTTTCATTGCCTCGCGCTGACTGCGGTCCTCCACCTCCTCCGGCACCAGGTCAGGTGTCTGCTCCATCAGCACCTAGGAACGGGAACGATTAATCATTATACCACACGCTCTGTGACACACCCCTAAATCCTGCATCCTGATTGGCTTAGAACTTTGTGGAACGTTTACAGAAACTATATGTTCTTCCTCCTCATCGGCATGCATTTTCATGACCTCGCACTGACTGCGCTCCTCCACCTCCTCCGGCACCAAGTCAGGTGTCTGCTCCATCAACACCTAGGAACGGGAACGGGGGCACGATTAATCATTATACCACACGCTTTGTGACACACCCCTAAATCCTGCATCCTGATTGGCTTAGAACTTTGTGGAACGTTTACAGAATTTTAGCAATCATAAAAAGAATTTGTGAAATGCAAGCAAAAGTAAGAAGAGAAGCTTTGGAATTTGTTTTCTTACTACGTTTTTTCATTCTCTATGATTCACCAATTCATTTTTCAGTTCCAAAGAATTGGCAGAAAAAAGGGAAGCCTCCCTCATGATCAGTACTATATAAACATACATATATGCTATTTCTATCACAAATGGGGTATATAAAAATATATATTGTTGTTTGCTTTAAAGCTACAGTTTCTTGTAAAAGATTAAATATTCTTGTAAAATATTAAAAAACTTATGATTTTTAGGCAGATTTACAATCCGTCTCAAAAGTGGTGTTTCTGTACGCAGATTTACAATCCGTCTCAAAAGTGGTGGTTCTGTATGCAGATTTACAATCCTTCTCAAAAGTGGTATTTCTGTAGGCAGATTTACAATCCGTCTCAAAAGTGGTGTTTCTGTAGGCGCCAAAAAGTACCGGTAATTCGGCCGGCCACATATAACCATGATTGGCAGGTCTCTGCCACTGGTTGCAATACCCTGGTCAAGAATAAGTGATGTTGAATTTCAGTAACACAGCAATATTTTTTTATAGATGATGCGTTGTCGTAAGGGATGATGTACATTTTGTCATGCTCCTCAAAAGTGGAACAGTGTTCTCTTTTTTCTTGACCCCACCCCTCCCCCAAAAGTGGAAACATCAGATGTATGACATAAGGGCCCAGTCATTTACAATTTGCTGGGGGGGGTCAGGCAGACATTGGGGGGGGGGGTCATACTTTCAAAATTGAAGTCATAGTGGGGGGGGTTATATTTTCAAATTGAAGACCATTGGAGGGGGTCATACTTTTAGTTTTGAGGGAAAAAGAAAGAAGCGCTAGCATAATTGCATGAAATTTGTAAAACAAAGGTAGGTTTTATTGACAAATGTCAATAGACAAATGTCAATAGACAAATCAAACTGAGCTATGATATATGGGTTTTAAGGTTGTTTTTCTGTTTGAAATAACCTCAGACTATGAAAAGGGGTCTAAATCTCAAAATTTTCTTGGGGGAGGATGCCCCCAAACCCCCCTAGAAAATCTGTGCACCTTCTCGTTCAACATATTATGCCTCTGAATTTTTGCAATCCACTATACAAGTAATGCTTTGACATATATAATTTGAAATAATAACCTATATTGATATTCCAGCACTAATTTTTGCCTTGGAGACAAAAATAATCGAACACAAATCTAAATGACTGATAATTGACTACATGGCAGACTAATTGCAGGGAGAATATTTGAAGTATTATAAAAAAGAGTATGATAATGATCAAAAAATGGGAAGTGGTAGAGATGGCATCGTTGGTTTTCACGGCTTGATCAGTCACACTGCGTTAAAAAGTCCTTATTCATACCAACCCGTGGGCCCAGTTATAGCTTTTATGTGAAAAAATTATTTTCGGTTAGACTTGCGTCAAAGACAAAATCAATACTCGGTTTCATCTTACTCATATAGCGACATCGTACGTTTAGCGTTTGAATTCCCCGCTGGACATTTTGGCAGTGGGCCTTCTGATTGGTCGGTCTCTGAGCGTAAGTTCTCAGAATTAGATATGGTGGTATCACGACTATATACTGCGTATTTAGTCGTGAGATATGACGATGTAGAGATTAGAGATGGTAGAATCTCAGACTCTGAATCAGAATTAGTATCTGAAATAGAGTTAGTCATTCCAAAATTCATATTTATGAATCCCAGGAAAATTCAATGACTTTTCAAGACTTTATTTCAGATTTTAATTTTTCCAAGAAATTTTTCTACCAGTAAATATCTAGTTTCATCTCAATAGAGCCTATGTAATGATCAAAGAAGACAATAGTATGTAAATATTTGAGTTCTTTTCTTCTTTTGCACACATCTACAGAAATAGAACTTTTACCATAAAATGTTGTGTGTGGAACTCTTGCAAAGCGCGTAAAAATTAGACTTTGGAAGATATCAAGGTGTCAAATATAACAGAAATTTATTTCTAGTCAAACAGCAACACAACTTTAACCAAAAATTAATTACTTTTTACTGAATTTCATTTTTTCAATGACTCTTTATAAAATTCAATGACTTTCCAGGATCTTGAAAAATATGAATTTCAATCACTTTCACTTGAACAGATTGGGAGGGTCATACTTTTCATTTCTCAATTACTGGGGGGGAGGTCGGACTTTCATTTTGTAATGCATTGGGGGGGGTCGGGCTTTCCTTCTCAGATCTTTCAAAAATCTCCCTGACCCCACCCCCCACCCCCAGCAAATTGTAAATGACCGGGCCCTAATCGAAGGATATCTACACGCGATATTTATTCAAATATTACTTATATATGCCACAAAATAATATTTATCATATATCAGGAATGTAAATCATAATATTAATGAATGTGTGAAATCGGCTGTGTATATTTTTAATGCCACATTTAAATAGTAAATAGCAAAATTGTGATATGATTAGTTTTAGCCCGCACGATAAAATATTAGACCAATAAAAAAGTGGAATATCCAACATATGACCGAAACCCCCCCCCCCCCCCCATCCCCCCCTCCCCTAAGTGGAACACTGTTCCACTTTTGCAGAGCGTGACAAAATGTGCATCTCCCTAACTAGCACAAGACAGCAAACATCTAGAATAGTAAACACATCTGAAGGTTTAGTTGACAAATTGCAGTCCGCGTCCCAGTTTCTGAGGTAGGCAGCAGGCAGCGGTGATTTCCTGCGGTCCCAATGACGACGAATGACGTCATCAATGTGAACAAAACAGAAGAGACTGTTGAAAGCTTAGTGTAATAAATTGCTTGTATTATCCTGTTTAAAAATAAAATGAGTACGTTTCTCTATCAAATCCAGGATAAATGAACATCTATCAGAATATACGGTGTGAAAAAAGTCTTCTATGGTCTGTCCTGTACCAAACGACCAGTATAAAGAAATCAATATATATATACACATAATGATATATATATATCTATATTACATATCTAAAAATATATGCCCAGGCTGCATACCTGCAGTTCAGCCTCCATCTGCAGGGCCTCCTCGTCAAACTCAGCAGCATCCTCACTACACTCTCCCTCCTCATCGGAGAGAGAGCCTCCCCGAGGCCGCGCGAGCCGCTCACTGACTGGCCGCCGACGTTTACGTGGTGACCCCATCTCGTCATCAGAGTCTTGGTCCATTCCCACCTGATCCTGAGAGAATTACAATTAATATTGGTTTATTATATCATAAAAAATAAAAATGTATCCAACCAGGGATTTTTATCTCATTTGAGAGAAAATAAATTACAGTAATTTATCAATACAAATCATCATAACCTTTCCATACCACCATCATAAATTTTTAGCAAAATTATGGCGTTTGTATGCTGTGTTTACCAGCCATAGGTTTGGAGTTCAGAGCTATGGTATATGCTCAGAATACGACATCACAAAACTATCTTTTCTTTAGAGCTAATTAAATTAGGAGAATATTCTTTATAGCAAATAATATTAGAACAAATATGTAATACATTATGGGATAACAATAAATCTAAAATAAACTTGCTAAAGTATCCTGCTACTTCTATTGGTAATCATTCAAAACACAAAAAATACCAGGAAATCATGCTACAAAAGTAGCCTTCATGACAAAAGTACTGGTCTAACCTTATATTTAGACAACTTTTCCTCAATTTCTACGGGCAACTTCTTTTCTTTAGGTGCAATACCAAACTCCTCCACTAGTTCACTGGAATGTAGATCAAAGGGATCGTCCCCCTCCACCACCACTGGTGATATTGTCCTGCCCCCAGCTGCCACCGCTGCCCGGGCTTCTTCTTCCTCCCGGCGACGTTCCTCTGCTTTTAAGCGCCGCTTGCGGCTGCCACTAATTAAACCAACAATCCCGCCAAAGTTTGGATTACCTTGAATTTAAAAAAAAAGCAAGACTATTCTATAATTGCTATCAAAGTGACAACGAGTTTACAGTATATAAAGGATGAACTAATTGTGTTTCTATAATGATTGTACATGCAAAGGTGAGTCATCAGTCACATGTAGGTGTTTCATATCTTAAACTAAAAATCATGCGATTCAGATAAGTCAATGCTATTAAAATATATCAAGATATTCTACAAAACATGTACAAAAGAAACCATAACAGTAGTCACCATATTTCTGATAGTATTTGCTGCGCCTTTCTGCTCCTGGTAGCTTCTTGTCTGCTTTTGTGGCAAATCTAAACAAAATAATAAAAAATATTAAATTGTAAATGCAAAACTTATTCAATTGTGAATTTAAGAGTTAAACAATAGAAGTTGGCCAGCAACAAATGAGATATGGTAAACATTTATTTTGGAAATATAATAAAACCTAACTACTGGTTAAGTCAATATTCATTTCCGAAATTCACTTGAACTAATCAAATTTCTTTTCTTAATACCTGATTAAAAAGTTTACAAATAAAATCCAACCCTTGTAGAGTACATGACTCCTTAAATTTTAGCCATCTACATGTACTAAGACTAGATCAATCTAACCTGAGATAGAGCTGGTGCTTGGCGTTGGGTGTGTTTCCGACCCTCCAGCGCCCAGGAGGTATCTCCCCCGGAGCAGCCTCTTCCTCCTCATCAGTGCTGCACTCACCCTCACTCTTACCATCATCCTGCTATGTAAAGTCAACATGGTTGTAAAATCTAGTTTCATTTCAGGGTTAGAAAATAGCACTGATAAAAATGTAAGAGATAAAAATTTTAGCCAACAGACTATTGGGTTGTTGTTTGTGAGTTTTCTTCTTATTTTTTCTAGTACTTAGCAAATGCAATAAAAATCTTATTTGGCATTTTCTTTCACTGTAGCAGACTTCAATTTCAAGCAATGCATTGTACTACTTAAATTTTCATTTATAATTGATCACTTTATTTCTTATCACCAGTAACAGGAACACTTTTGTGAATTCAGAATAGAACTTCTAACATTACTGCTATAACCGACGGCTTTTTCCTTTTGAAATAAACTAAATACATGTAGCTGTATAGTTAACATAGTTAAATCTAAAACAAAATTTTATATTCAATATGTTAAATACACTTAGATTTTACAAGAATGAATTGATGTTTATTACAAACGTCAATGCAATTGAATTATAGTTATTGTACATAATGTGTAAAATAACCTCGGGCGTGGGGTTAATCTTTTCACATATGTATATAGAAAGTTTCACATTATTATTATTATTAAAGTTTTTATAGTTTAAAAACCTGCCATGCACACAGCACATTGAACCGACCTTTGCCTCAGTCTCCATTTTGTCGTCGTCCTTAGGTTTCCCTGCCTGCACTTCTCCTGTCTCAACATCTTTTTTCTCTTCATCTTCTACTTCACCTTCACTCATCAGATTGAGGTCATCATCTGACTCTTGCATTGCTTCGGCCTCCTCTGTTTGTCCATCTTGTGAAAGCCTAGCTTTCATCCTCTCCTCTATCTTACTCTTTTTTTGCACCTTCTCCTTCTCCAATTTTTTCTCTTTCTTGGCAACAGGGTCATAGCTAAGGGCAAGCATTGCACGGGCTGCTGTCACTGCATCCATCCATACAACATTGCCTGACAAAGAAAGTTCTAAATATGCCACATGCAAAAGGGAACTTCATGGATAAAGTATGTGACATAATTACATTGTTCTTGGGCTATGAGTTTGAGTCACTATTTGTTTTAATACTAGTTAAAATATATACTTTTTGTAAGAAAAATTATGAAAAGACATAATTAGAAATCATTAGAAACTCCACTAAGCCTGTGAAACTTTGATTCACGTTACCCATACTTCATCTATTTGCAACAAAATCAACCAGGTTTTACATGAATTCTGATAAAAATATAAGAAGTAGGCCTATACAACATGTAATTCGGTGAATATTCAAGTTAACATGACATTTTTTTTGCATACGTCAAGTATGAAAGTTTTGATAAAAGTGTATTATATAGTATAACTATAAATATTGCCAGCATTGAAATTAAACTTCAGAAAATTGGAATTTTTACATCAGGTTGAGGTTTGACACATTGTAAATCCACTCACAGGAACGGTCATCTATCCATTCTATAGATCCAGGAGCAAACTGTGAAAAGTAGTTGAACACATCCTCTGTGCTCATGTCATTAACACCACGCACATGGATGGCTTCACATCTCATTCCGCGTTCACTGGCCTTTTCCTTCTCCACATCATGTATACCAAGGCTAAAATGATTAAAAAAAAATCTTAAAACCTACGTATATTTGAGCAACTTAATATATCTTTCCTCTCAGTTTGTAAATGCTCAAACTGAACCATGCTTTTCTATTTAATATTTCTTTAAAGATAATCCATGAATAAATCTCCATAGAGTTCTCTATGGTGACAGTCAATTTATCAAGTTATTATCTATTCAATTCTAATTATGGTTTTGCCTTTCATGTAGAAGTGAATATTGTACAGTACTGCTCCCTTCAGAAGGAAACAGAACAGTAACAAAATTAGAGGAATCTGGGTAGTAAAACGTAATGATTCATAACAATTCGAAATAAAGTTACAGCCATCAATGATCAAAGGTTTCTTGGAACTGCTCAATTTCAGAAGCTACGATACTTACGATTATCGTAATAAACAGAAAAACGTAAAAATCAGAACGTTTGCCCATACTTCCGCACATTGACGTCCATCATAGGCAATAGGCAGATCCAGGGGGGGGGGCGCAGGGGGCGCGCGCCCCCCCCTTTTCCCACCAAAATACTTCATTTTCATAGGATTTTTCATGAAATCTCGTAAGTGCGCCCCCTCTTTTCCTTAAGTGCGCCCCCCCTTTTCCGAAAACCTGGATCTGCCTATGTCCATCTTTGATACTTTTTTGCTCATAAATATGCAGATTTTTTCGAGTGTTCTCGTTTATTTCTGCCACAGCGAGTGCCGATTGGTTAAAAAGTGCTGACTTATATACTAACAGACAATCAGACACCCAATGAAATGAAAATCTGTCAAAATGTCCAGCTAGGTCATGAACTTTTAGAAATATTCTTTTTACTACGGAACCTCAGACGTCCGTAAAATGCATAATACAGTGGTAAACAAGAGGACCATAACGGTCCTAATAGCGCTCACCTGCATGCGTAAATTTAGCTTTAAAATTAAGTGAGAGGTACCCTGGTGAATAATGAAACAGGTTCAATTTATACAAAATGTTTTAGATGCACCCCTAGAAAGGATCAATTTTACATCCAGGCTCATGATTCCAATATTATACAATGACGATACAGCCATACAAGCTTTATGCAAGTTTTGTGAAATCAAATGAAAAATGAAGAAATTATTTAGTAAAAATTCCAGAGTTTATGGCTTTATTAAAGTTGAAACAGTTTCATTTATGATGCAGTTTGCATTATGCCAAACAGACTGTTTGCATTATGACTAACAAATATTGCATAGGCCTCTGCGGATGGGGTTAAGCAGTTTGCATTATGAACTAGATCAAAAGTGTTCAAAGAACACTGCGTCGCTAGAACGACGTTGACTTATGGGCAATTAAGATATATACTGAAATAATGTATACTTTACAATCAAGAAATTTATGAATTTGAGGAGAAAACATCAGAATGAATCAGAATCAATATATCCAGCAAAAGATATTTGTGTTGCCATACAATAGTACTGAATAACAAGATGATAATCAATATCAGTTTCAAATCCAATAATCAATTTTGAACAAATTTAATAATAATTAAGATTAGATGCAATAATAATTTTTTTAATGATTTTAACAATTTTTCGGCAAGTACTGCCTTCATCAAGTTACAAATGAAAACAATATACAAAGCAACGTTCTACGTAGAACGTAACACGTAAAAAATACGTAACCCTTACTGGCTAAGTGCACTGAATATCAGTAAAATGTCATAAATGGCCTTCTAAAATACACAATTTAATTGGCAGAGCGCCCAAAATCGAATCACTTCGGTGTCGCCTCATACCTCATAGTTGTGTAAAGTTTGAACAAAATTGGTGTAACGGTAAAAGCTCTATCTTGTCAGGAGACATACATACATAGATACATAGACACGAAGTGATCACAAGGCTTTCGCGTCAGCTACTGAAGCGACGCAACAAATGCAGTTTGCATTATGACTAACAATTGTTAACAGGCTTGTTGACTGACGAAAGGTGATCACAAAAGCTCACATGTTGTTTCACAGCAGGTGAGCTAAAAACAGAATTAATGTAACTTCAGGCGAGTTGTAACTTGCGAAAGCAACAGAACCTTTTTTTCATCCGGAACAGTCGCAGCAATAATGAGATGAAATGGAAGAAAAACGTAAGGAGTTGTAGCATAATTGTTAATATTTGACTTCTGTCCTTCTGACGGGATCAGTACAGGACACTTAATCAAAAAGGATAAAGCAGTTATAATTTAGACTTCTTATGATTTAAAATTTTTTTAATGTGTTTTTCGCAAGTTTGCTTGTGGATACAATTATATTCTTCTCTCTCTCTTCTATGGCAAGTAAGCTCCCGCTGCTTGGGATGATGGTATCATTCTGGTCTCACAACCTTGGGGTCGTGAGTTCGAGTCCCATCTGGGCCACTTGATATAGTCAAATGGAAGATGTGTCTTCAAGCTATGTCAATATAGTGGGTAGGAGCTTGCTTGCCATAGAAGAGAGAGAAGAATATAATTGTATGATTTTAATGTGCTGCCAGATAGAATTATCATCATAAAAGAAAACTGTGCATGTATTTCAAAGGGCAGTATAACAGTAGTCAAAAGAAAGAAAAGAATATAAGATGCTTTGATTTAAATTACAGTGTTCAGTGTCAATTAGGGTCCTCACAAAATATATCGGGTACCCGATCTTACCTTGCATATAGCTCTGTTAAAGCAGAGTCTTCCAGAGACGGAAGTATTTTTTCTTTGAGCCCAAACCTTTTAGCACGCTCTTGCTTTTTTTCAAAATTTTCCTGAGAAATAAGTAAATGATTTAATGGACACAAATAACTTAAATGTGACATTAGATAAAATTACACAATACCTCACGAATCACACAACTCGACTAGGCACACAATTCGTGTGTCAGACTAGTAACACCGTCAATATTTCAGGTGTTATTACATGTACCACATAGTCTCTTCTACAGCAGCCCGCTGCCTTTCCTCACAAGGCACTCGAGCACTGACTGAAAGAATGACTGTGGAGTCTCACATACCAATCGTGTGCAGAGCTGAATTTTGCAATTTGCGTTCTATGTACATTATAATTACTATTTACTAAGATAGTAAAATAAACACAAAATTAGATGGCTGGTGTAGTGGCCTTTAGTACGTGTGAAGCATGATTAATTCTAATATATACATTGATGAACAGAGATCCATGAATGGCAGCAAAATTGGTGAATGTGTTTATTAACATTTATAAATCAAAGATCATAAAAAGAATTGACATTATTACATAATAATATATTTAACATCAACATTCAATATATTTTCAAAGTATCAATAAGAAATGTTTAAAACCACATGATCAAAAAGAACGTTCATGCAATCTGATTCCGGTCTGAAGCGAAGCATGTACTGACCTTTGTAGTGGTGTCAAAACCAGTGACAAAATCTCCAGATGGATTCTCGTAGCGACGGCTCAACTAAATCAATAATTAAATACATTAACACCAAGCAGCAAACAATGTAGATGCACGAGCTGTCATTATGACACTCGTTTTCAAACAGACACACATATGTGTTAGTGACGAGTTAGTTAGTTGGCTTAAAAACTCATGAGAAATTGATTGATGGCACATGCATCTATATCTTCCAATAAACAATAACATAATTATCATAACAAAATAGAAACCGTGAAGTTAAGCATTTAAATGTTATAGTTTTAGCAAAATTAAAAAACATTGTAACAAGTCAGCTTGGCTAATAACTTGGCTAGTAACATTGATTTCTTTGAGTCTAAGAAAATTGCTTACAAGACTGGTCATGGCTAGTTGACTACCACAATAAAGCTTAAGCAAAAGGCTTGAAAGGGACCATTGACAAGCAATTAAAATGCTGACACAGATTACAATACAATGCTACAATTTAACTAGAACCAAGTATATGCCAATGTAACACTATCAAGACCTACATTACACCAGAGCTTCGCTGTTACGGAACATGTGTGGGTCTTTGTGCAGTCTACCTGAAAAATTGGTTTAGTACTAGTCGTGTCCACTTCTAGCACCATTCCCGACCTCTCACTCTCTGCTTCTGACACATTTCCTCCATCTGCTGCGGCTATTATTTCCGCTATTTCTTTTTCTTCCTCTACATCGCTTTCTATTAGGCCTGTTTCGTTTAAATCAAGCCCCTCGTCGTGAGATACATCAAATCTCACGATTTCTTCGGCTTCCGTCGCCATTTTGATTGTAGGTAAAACACTGGTGAGGAGTTGTGTAGGCAGCTGTAACGATTTTAAGCTCGCAGCCAGGCGCTCACAAAATAGGCTGACGCAGGCTTGAATAGATTAATGTAGATTTTGACCTACAATTGACAATCGACATATTTAATAACAAACATTCCAGAACCTTTGATATAATTATTGCTTCAAATATTACTTGTACAAGCCTTTGTATTCAGAAATTAATTCTTCACCTACTTTAAATTCATGCAGTATGTTTTTGTTTGTTTTTTCGTACTTCGCTCACTACGTGGTCGTGACGTACATCGTTTGATCTGGGTAAGTAAATCATTTACGTCACGCGTATGCTGGAGCGAGTACACGTGCTACGAACGGAACTAAACCGAAACACTTTCGTAAATGTGGTGTTCATTTTGTATTATCTAATGAGAAACCGAAAAGTCGTCTGTATTCCAATCAGCAAGCAATATCGTTAAGAATTTAGGCTTCTGAAAAATTCTATATCAAATAAAGATTTGTCACAGATTTTGAATCAGACAGATTTTTCACTCCAAGCTGGTTTCTCACGACGTACGTGTGACGACCTAACATGTCCAACGTCGGGGCCGATTTCAGAAAATTGAGACCGGGGGCTAATTTTCAAATTTTGAGGGTTTGCCTGGTACTCTGAACAAACAATCTTAATTGGTATGGTAAAAAGCTGATTACTCATAGTCACTGACCATGGGTAAGGCAGAATCCTCTGCATACATTATTGGGGGAATCTTATCTGTTATCATCACCACCCACCATAGTTTTCTTGATCACTTTCAAGCTTCCTTTGTTTTTAAATTTAAGATCTACTTAAGTGTCATATCCCAACATATCTATTGCAAGATCTTGGTCATATTGCTGTGACAGATAACAAAACATCTCTTGTTTGTATAGTGTGGAAAATTATCATAGCCTAACAATTTACCCACAAAATATTGGTATTTATTGTAGGTAATATTATCTGGAATTCCTTTGTTTCAAAATGTTGGTTAAATAGTAGTTTTAATATTTGTACTTTTTATTACATATGATATACTGTAAAAAAACACACGAATCCCTGTTCTGCTAGTTAGGCCTCGATCTGCGAGCTCCAGTGCTAGAGATCGCAACGGTCTTGCGGAGTCTAAGTTCCTCTATAAAAGGTGGCGCTGGAGCAGGTAAATTTATATATAGATCCCCTTTCGTTACGCACACCTTGTTGTTCTCCTTTCTTAAGCCAACTGGAGGATTAGGGACTCAGAACACCACCGTACCAGGGCCGTAGCGCGCGAGGGGGGGCGGGGGGAGGGGGCATGTGCCCCCGCAATTTTTTGGCCAATATTGGTTAAACCTGAAATTCCATTATTTTGTTGCCCTTAAAAAAATGAGGGTCAGCTACTTTCTGTTCTATTCATTACTTTAACATCACCTGGCATGGTGCCCCCACTTGCTGTTCTTCCATGTTTTAGTGCCCCCCACTTGCTGTTCTTCCATGTTTTAGTGCCCCCCACTTGCTGTTCTTCCATGTTTTAGTGCCCCCACTTGCTGTTCTTCAATGTGCCCCCACTTGCTGTTCTTCCATATTTAGTGCCCCCACTTGCTGTTCTTCCATGTTTTAGTGCCCCCACTTGCTGTTCTTCCATGTTTAATGCCCCCAATTGCTGTTCTTCCATGTTTTAGTGCCCCCCACTTGCTGTTCTTCCATGTTTTAGTGTCCCCACTTGCTGCCTCTTCAATGTTTTAATGCCCCGCTTGCTGTCTCTTCAATGTTTTAGTGCCCCCACTTGCTGTCTCTTCAATGTTTCAGTGCTCCCACTTGCTGTCTCTTCAATGTTTTAGTGCCCCCACTTGCTGTTCTTCAATGTTTTAGCGCCCCCACTTGCTGTCTCTTCAATGTTTCAGTGCTCCCACTCGCTGTCTCTTCAATGTTTTAGTGCCCCCACTTGCTGTTCTTCAATGTTTTAGTGCCCCCACTTGCTGTTATTCTGAAGAGGAAGCCCCTAGATTAGCTTGCGCTTCAATCCACCAAGTGATGTGTTCAGGAAAGTTGGAAATGTTCTAAAATATGGATGCATAAAATGTCTATAAATCTGGTGTAAAATGCTCTTAAAATGCACTATATACAATCTAAAATTCCAAATTTTTTCCTGGGGAGCATGCCCCGGACCCCTATAGCTAAACCGCGTGCTAGCGGCGCGCGGGTCGTCCGGCTGTGCCCCCCCGTTTTCAATCCCTTGCTACGGGCCTGCGTACTGAAACCAGCATAATAAGGGCTTCAGTAACCTTGTATAGGCTAGATGGATCGCACATAGGCTTGCGAATCTACTAGTATTCTCGACGAGAATGGGCTCTCTTTACTTGTTCTGACGGTGGCTATCTTCCTTGCTCTGCCTGGTCCTGCGTGGCATTTTGAAGGGGACGCCCGGATGTTTGCGTGTCCGCACTAGTGTAAAGTCCTCTTGAAAAGGGGCCCTTTGTGAATCCCGATTTTTTGGGACGTCATGCAACAGACCCAACCTGCTGAGACGGCGGTCTGGACATGGTACGCCAGTAACACAACTGGGAGTGTGTAAGGAACATCGTAAAAACTAAAATATATATTTTTAACAAAGAAAAAGAACAGACAGGATTATCCAGAACTTATTCCTGGTTGGTCAAAAATTAAAAAGGGTATAGGAAATCAAACAGCTTGGAGTGACGTTTGACCATAATATGTCTTTCGATGTACATACAGAGTAAAGCAATCCCCAGACTAACAGCATTAGCATTAAAACGAGCTGGTTTTAAACTCACAAAACTATCAAAATTACCAAATATTACTTCAGAGATAATAGAAATCGCTGAAGTAGGAGTGAAAAATTGTAATATTGTTTTATTACATTTATTGATCACTATAATATGTTCAGTAACACAACGAAGAGTGCGTAAAAAGGAACATCGTCTATTGTAAAAAACAAAACAAAAAACAAAAAAACAACAACATTTTTTTCATAGAAAAAGAACAAACAGGATCATCCACAATTATTCCCGGGTTGTCGAAAATTTAAAAAGATAGATGATTGCATTATAGCGAGCTGGTTTTGAACGCACGGAACTATCAAAATTACAAATATTACTTCAGAGATAATAGAATACCTCATGTACAAAACTTCAATTCATGTTGGCCAGATTCTCATCTTCAATTGTCCCTAATCGTCTTCAATCAGGCCATTATGTAAATACTAGTGAGAACGATTGAACACTAAAAGGGGCGTTCACAATTGACGTCAACCACATTTTGGCACTTTCTGACCCCCCCGTCAACTTTCGTCAACTTCATGGGACCCCCCCCCCCGACCCGCGTCAACTTTTCGTCAACTTAATGACCCCCCCCCTTTCTTTCTCACCACTTTTTACCTTCTTCCACAATTCAACAGCGTTCTTCTGGATGTCGCTTTTGTGATTTTGTGGATGTACTTTTTTAAATGCTGATATAATGTTTGATTTTTTTAATTCATTATTACACTGAATCATTAAAAAGCACATGGCGTTTGAAATAGGTCAGCAAATCACATAAGAAACAGTTGAGTTCTTCATTACTTTAAAAATATTTTGCTAATCTCTTTTTTTTTAATGAAAATTTATATGAACCATTAAGCCACAAAGTTTCTTTCATATCTGTGGTAACTAATTATTAAGATGACCAAACTGGCTTAAATCACCGATTCAAGCTATATTCCCTATGATTTATATGATATCACAATGTTCTCAGTCTATTCTTCTACAAATGTTGCCAGTGTTACTGTTCAAGTAAAAAAATATTAGTCTTAAATTGGTAACTTTACTACAGAAGTTAAGATACAAATTTAAAAATATTGTTAGTTCAATGTACAAAGTTGGTGTCCTACGTCATCCAGTCAACTTTTCGGGTGCTCCGCCCCCCCGTCATCCAACTTTCGTCAACTTTTTGCTGACCCCCCCCCGTTCAGGATTGACGTCAATTGTGAACGCTCCCTAATCGCCCCATCTCGGGCCTACTTGCCCAAACTTAGGTGCAAAAAATCCTGTTAGTTTTCTGACGGGGTCACGTTTTATTGAACACCTTTGACTCGATAAAATTTTAGAATGTGAAGTGACCCTGATGGAGCTCAAACACAACCTTGTGGTTGTGACACCAGAAACATATTGATCGATACAGGCAACTAGATAGCATGAAATTATACCTGACTGCGTTTTACTACACAGATGTGCATTGACATAGGAATAGTAATATTGTTAATAGGCACCAAAGAAATGAACAAAATCGGCATATTTTTGTTACTTTATCACAATTGCATGAATTGCTGTACCCCTTATTCTTTACCGTTTTCGAAGTTACCTTTTAGAATTTGTGATGTAAAAGTAAAGTCTACGCAAAATTGTCGATAAATGTAGGCCTAACGTATAGACAAAGTGGGATACTATATAACGTAATTTCAATATGATGTGACGTAATTTCAAACAATAACGAGCGTTTAATACAGTAAACGGCCGAAAACTGAAGGGGCCGAAATTAGGCTGGTTTACCCCTACGAGTCGGACGAAGAGATTATGGAGAGTGTTAAAAGGCGTGAAAGGGAAACCAAAGGTTATTGACCACTATTCACCTTTACCACACAGCAGTTTGACCCGGAACTTCCTAACTGGGTAACCTACCCGGTAGGCCTCGCGGGAAGAAAAGGGGGGGGGGGGGGGGGGGGTACATGAGGGATGAAATGATGCGGGTCCTCACCCCGGGTCCCATTTAGATTGCTGAATCACACCCATAAAATTAAGTGGTTTCATTTTATTTATTTATTTATTTATTTATTTATTTATTTATTTATTTATTTATTTATTTATTTTATTTTATTTATTTACTCCTTTAATTTTTTTCCTTTTTTTTTTGGGGGGGGTCATAAGGGCCGATTTTAATCATTGACAAAAATTGAATTCATATGTGAATGTCGTAATCTTTGTCTATTAACAATACAATATATGAAAAATGAAAACAAAACATTATTTTAAACTATACAATTGACAATCCAAAGGTATAAAATATCATACTGTAAGTTTATTATAACGCCATATATCAACTAAACATATAACAGAGTTAATTGTAAAACAGAATGCCACCAGTTCAATTACGTGTGCTCGTAACTAGTGTTGAAGGACTCATGTTTATAACATCACATCTTGCACAGAGTTGTACAGAGATTTCCACAAAAGAGACAAAATTATAATGTATGGTACCGTGGGTAGGAACACTAACTTTTGAATTATGTGTAGGCAGCAATTGCGTTAACAATATGCAAGGTCCATCTAAAACGGTGATCAATATATCACGACCCAAATGCCGTGTACCTGAAATGTAGGTAGTACGCAGCGCTATGCAAACCATTGATATAAGATGCACAATATCCTTGCACTGCATATAGGCCTACACTTTGAACTGCTGGTAGGGCTTGACAAATCAATGATAAGATAAAGTTCCCAGACCACTGTGTATTAATAAATACAACAAAATAGCTAACACTTTGGTAATATAATGAGTGGAAATGCAGACGACAGTTTTCTGTTCGGCACGTTCCCGGAGGGCTTTGCGTGGGGAACCGCCACTGCTGCGTATCAGGTGGAAGGAGGGTGGGACGAGGACGGTATGTTCAATGCATATTTATGAGGTTATGTAAAATGAGACTTGTCCAATCAATGTGATCAAATGAAAATGAGAGCTGTTTTGCCTTGCAGGTACTGATAGTCTATTGCATAGTTTGTTTTAACGTAGGATGTGCGTGTGTTCATACAGGGTGCTATTAACATCTTGATGTGCGCCGGCGACAAACTCTAGATTTTAATTGCAACCACACTCACCATGCTTCAAATGTCAGTTGGTGTTGGGAACGTTTAACCATGTTAAAGGTTGATGATTTTGTGGACCAATTTTCAAACATTCATATTCGTGTAAAAATGGTATGGCAGGATGAAGGGGACAGTGTAGCCCACACTTCCCAACGCAGTGCCTTCTAATAACATACATGTATATTGTTTTGATAGACGAAATTGAGGATAGAAATTTTATGGGCCAAAGATAAGGCGCTTTTTAACCTGCTGGGCATGTTACTATTATTACAGTATCAGCAGCAGATATATAATCCATCTAACAGTTCACGTTGCATATAGGTCTGTTCAGTATATATGACAGTGAACATTATCCTTTATTTGTACTAATATGCTCACATCATGGTCGATCCTACTATTATCTCCCAACATTGCTTTACCACATCCATGCCGAAGAGATGTTTCCAACACGGACTGACAGTTGAAGCGCCATGACACTTCTATGGAATGTAACGAGAATTACGTTTGGCCACAATTAATGTTATAGGCCGAGGCCCCAGCATCTGGGACACGTTCTGCCACGGGGCTGGGCGTGTGCGGGGCGGGGACACGGGCGACGTGGCGTGCGACAGCTACCACCGATACCGCGAGGACGTGCAGCTCATGAAGAGCCTCGGGGTGAGCATCTGAGCGGGACTGGGAATACTGGCAACATCAACAGTGGTTGGGCATCATACCGAAACTGCTAAACTCACACTGAGTATCATATGTCAGATTGACTTCACGACACTTGATACTCAGAGTGGCTAAACTCGACAATAAATAAAATCTTCCCACAGTACCCAAATATTGGAGGCTTAATGAAATATGATAGACGGTTACGAGTGTTTATATGTAAACTGAGATCTACAGAAGTAGTCGTGTTGTTAGATGAAGCACTCACTTATTTTCAGACTACCCACTACAGGTTTTCCATCTCGTGGTCACGCATTTTGCCAGATGGCACAGTCAACAATATCAACGAAAAAGGTGGATAAAAATACTCTGCAATATCTATTAGTTCTATGAACATCTGTTACTAGTACTCCCAATTACTAAATGATAATGCACATGCATTTGGGTATGGTCATGTACCGCCCCGATGTGATAAGCCCTGACTACATTATTGGCAGCGATATAGCTTGATATGCATGTGCTTACAGTGTACATTTGTATTGCTACAAAATTAAGGATTTTCACAAAAAATCTTCGCATTGTGAACAATGGCTCTGATATGAGTAGAGATGTATGACTTCTACAATCAATCGTAACATTTCGTTATTGTGCGTGGTAATAACAAGGGTTAGAAACCCAACACACAGACCAAGGTCGACGTACTGTAAGAAGTGTAATATAAATGGGCGGGGAGGAGGGTTGGAGAGGCTTTGCTGATAGTAAAGCTAATTAACCTTCGTGTGCTACTGAACAGAGCACAACATCAAAGATCGCGTTTGTTTAACGTTTTTCCGAATTGAACGCCATGATGCATATGCATACCCTAAAGCTGATATTCAATATTTGACATGGCCTTGCCTATCATCGACACACTTGCCATTCTGTCTAATTTCAATCATTACTAAACACGCTCTATCTCTTTAGTAAACAATACACTGCATTAAAAAAAACTATCAAGGCATCGCCTACTACAACGCCCTGTTGGCGGAGCTGTCGGCTGCCGGCATCACTCCGGTGGTGACTCTGTATCACTGGGACCTGCCCCAGGCGCTACAGGACAAGGGAGGCTGGCCCGAGCCCAGGATGGCCGACTATTTCGTGGACTACGCCAGACTCTGTTTTGAGAGGTTTGGGGATAAGGTGAGTGTAGTCGAGCAGACACTAAGATGACGCAGTGTTTCATACTTTAATCAAGAGTCACAGACACCGATACACGTGCCAAAGGAAGGAAGTGGAAACAGCTAGTAGGCTCACATACTAACCAACAGCCACACAAATAGGCAAGCAAAACACATGTAGACATTATCAATCGACGAATAGATACACAAGTAGCACCCTAATATTACACACGTAAACGGTAGCGACCTGCTCTTAAATCTCTGCATTCGCCCACTAGGTGAAGCACTGGATCACATTCAACGAGCCCATCATCACCACGTGGTACGGCTACGGTACGGGCCACATGGCGCCCGGCGTGCGGGACCACTGGGGCGCGTGCCTGCCCGCCGCACACACCATCATACGCGCGCACGCCGCCGCGTACCGGCTGTATGACACCAAGTTCAGACCAACGCAGAAGGGTGTGTGTTTTTTTCGTATGCCTAATGCACTTGTGCCTTTTCTATTTGAAGAAGCAGTTAAATCACTTTTCAGTAGTATTATAAAGTGTAGATATAGGGCTACCTAATTTCGCTAATTGTGTGTTTCCAATGGAACCAGCAAGGTTTATGTCGTTAATTCAAGGTGTAACTGATGTTTTAAAAAAGTCAAGGCGCATATACTTGGGGAGAAAGCGCTTTACCAACATATCCCAAACTCAACACAAGTTCCGCGGATATGATTAAACCACATCAACTCTATGAGTGTAAGCGAGCCACACCACAAAATGACACTCCTCACTAACAGCCAACACCCTGTGCCTATCAGCAACATGTCTACCTTGTAGGCCAAGTGGGCATCACGCTGGTAATCGAGTGGGTGGAGCCGCGAAAGGCTGACTGTCCCGAGGATGTAGCGGCCGCACACAGATTGCTCCAGTTTGAGGGTGGCTGGTGGATGAACCCCATCTTTGGTAGGTGCTGGACGGCTAACCACTCCTATTGGCTATTACGTCCATCTGTTTACACCGGACTATATTCTAAAGGCATATTGATATGGTTACTGGACGGCCAACATCGTCTTTCACACGTGCTGGTGGTCTAATGGCCACGCAGGTCGCTGCTTACATTTACAGAGCACGTTAGTGTTTGATTTGGTTATTAGTCCTGGAGTGCTCATGTGAGATTTTTGGGCAGGTAAATTTATATTATATTTTCGTTTGGAAATATCGGTAATATAGAGTGAGTAACTCTGGTGATTTTTAGTTTTAAATGGTGTGGTGATTCCAAAACACACTATGTGTGATGAACTATCTTTGTACACGAAGAAGTTACATATCATGTAGTAACCGTTGAAGTCTACTCGAATTATGTTTGAGATGAAACATATGAATATTATTGAATTACTTTTAGGTATATATCATAATGTTCAAACTGTTTATACATTTATGATACCAGGCAACAAGTACTATGGCATACCGCAATCTCCATGCGCGTGGTGAAATGAAGTACTAAACTCTTCAGGTGATGGCGACTACCCACAGGATGCGTGGACGTTCTTGGAAGAGAAAAGGCAGCGTCTTGGCATAGAAACTCCACTGCCGCGATTCACAAAAGAAGAAATTGCCTTGAATAAAGGTAAGTACTTGAACATTAGTAGTTGCCAGGCTTGTGTTCAGTGTGTATCTATTCAGTATTTAACAGTCATCATATAATTATGACAGGCACATGAAAGCAGAAGATAATATTGAATTCGTCAAAGCCTACTATCGATATACATGTAAAGTGTCGTCATTGGACTGGTGGATCCACCTTACCTCCCCCACTCCCACCACAAATCACCAGCACCGCCTCTATGACTACAGTCATCGATCTCTATAAACGGTTTTACCAAAGCAAAGTATCTCAGTGAATTCGAACTTTCAATCCACAGATACATGCAGTATCCACCCATGCTGAACATACCCACCTTTTCACAAAATAAAGCAGGCCAGTGTAACAGTGAGCACACACAGTGAATGACTATAAAGATCCTGTTACCTTTCATGCCGAATTTAATAGATACCTATAGGAATTAACCATGTACCTGACATGTTGGCGAGACTTTCGTTGTTATCCCAACAACTTCATCAGGCCCTATGAAGTTGTTGGGATAACAACGAAAGTCTGGCTAACATGACAAGTACATGGTGCCTATAGGTATCTATTAAATTCTGTATGAAATCATGAATGAAGGAACCCAGGATACTATAAGTCTACATTCTTTGATCCTGTCACCTGTCTTGGCCGCAGGCTCGGCGGACTTCCTGGGCCTCAACTATTACTCCACGCGGTGCGCGCGTCCGGAGGTAAGCGACGAGGCGGCGCCCTTCTCCCGGGCCGCCTTCATGGATGTGGTGGAGGAGACGGATCCCGCGTGGGAAGTGTAAGTCCTCATGTATACAGCACTCTGAGCATCAGATGTCAACAGACCTCTGAAGCATAACTATTGTTCATTATAAATGTGACCAACCACAGGCTTTTAATCACAGAATTAGAATGAGTTCAAGTGATCAATCCGAGGAATTCAACCAATCAGGCTGTAGTATTTGAACAGGTCACATAAAGTGATAAATTATGTTAATCTTAATCCACTCTCAGGCGTAACATTTCAGAGGTCAATTTGCTTGATATCTGATGCTCAGGGTGACATGTAAGGGCCGAGTATTATTTAAGTCGTGGGGGGTCGGAAAAAACTGGGGGGGGTCAGATGTTTGAATTTGAATCTTGTGGAGGGTCAGAAGTTTGAATTTGAATCTTGTGGGGGGGGGGTCAGAAGTTTGAGTTTGAATGTTGTGGGGTGTCAGAAGTTTCAAAATGGAAGTTGTGGGGGTGGGTCAGAAGTTTAAAATGGAAGAATATGGGGGGGGGTAAATATTCTGATTCTTGAAATTTTACTGGGGGGGGGGGGGTCAAATGTCCAAATTTTGTAAATTTACTGAAAGGGACCGTGGCAAGCGTTTATATTTCTTAATAAATGTTGGTAGAATGTCCTGATCATTTTCTTTGGTATGTGATCAATCATTTGGTCGTATAAAATATCTTGTAATTTTGTACCTAGTTTCACATGTCAACACTCAACCCATGCAATTGTATTGCTCATATTTGCCAAAATACTTTTGACAGAGGATTTTAGTGATTGGATGGAAACAAATTCTTTAAGTATGCCTTCCCCAAGAATTTGTACTGCTTAAAATATATCAAAGTTAACTTGTCATGATATGAAAGGACTGGTGCTATTAATTGAATTTAGAGTTTTTGATAATACCTCCTCGGCTCTTATATTAGAGAAATTATCTGAGCCACTGCAAGCAATTTATGAACTGGAATATGAAACCCTTTATTAAGATTGAATTATATTATGTTTAATTGTCTTTCGACTAACCACTAACTTTTATTTTCGGAAATGCAATATAAATTCTTTTCTTTATTTTTTTTTTCAAAATAACAGATTGAAGATTAAATCGCTTTCTCTAAATTCAATTAAATAGCATCAGTCCATTTATATCGTGACAAGTTAATATATACAGTTTGTATTACATTTTGTTTATTGCATTTGATAAAGTGGGGAAAAACTAGTTTCATTCATTCATAGTTTCATTCATATAGCTAAATATTTTTGCAAATTTGTACAGCAGATATGACAGTACAATGCTATGCTAATACATACACAGGGCATGTGGAAATGGAGGTGTCATATGCTAGGTAATATATACTAAAGTGGGGGGCGGAAGTTCATATTTCAGGCATATATTTCGATGTTTGGGGGGGGGTTATATGTTTGATTTGCGAACCCGTGGGGGTCGTATGTTTGATTTACAAATGCGTGGGTGGTCATATGTTTGATATGCAAACCCGTGGGGGGGGGTCAGAAGTTAGAAACACTGATGTCTAGAAAAACTTCCGACTCCCCCCACACACACACCTTAAATAATGACTCGGCCCTAAAGGGGTGATGATTCCATTTCATGTAGGTCAACATTTTTGGTGCAAAAACGCACAGAAAGATAATACACTTACTTTTACTGTTTGCACTATCTACAGGCACACCGCATACTGGATCTACCACGTGCCATGGGGTCTGAGGAAAGTGCTCAACTGGGTGCGGACACGATACGACAACCCGCCAGTATACATCACTGAGAACGGCATGGCCGACGACGGGAGCTCGCGGGATGATCAGCCACGGATAGACTACTACCGAGGACATATTAATAATGTGCTTAAAGGTGAGAGTGGGCAAGGCGGGGTATGGGGGCAAGACCATAACTTGGTTGAATGTAAGTAAGACGGGAAGTATGGGTGGTGGCCGGCGTTGCAGCTGACGACGGAGGGGAACTTACGTTTCCATTGTGTATTCATGATTCATGATGTGCTCAAATGTGCTTGTAATGAGAACACACTCTAATCTACACACATCATGAAATTGAATTGATTAGGCATCAGGTATTTTCTAAGGTAGGTTTATAGTGGTTTTCCTACCTATCATGGACTATATGTAATTGATTTAACGTAAAAAGCACCCTAGTCGGGCTGAGTTTGACGTTGACTATATCGCCTGCTGTCTGTCCCTGCAGCCCAGCACCTGGACGGCTGTGACGTGCGAGGCTTCTTCGCTTGGTCCCTGCTCGACAACCTCGAGTGGGTGTTCGGATACAGGTCGGTTCCACTCTCCTGTATGGGGTTTATCGTTATGGTAGCATAGGCGAAAACTGAATTTCTATCAATTTAATGCTTATATATGTATATCTTGCTGGTATCAAACCTTTAGTTGGCCTTTGTTAGGGAACGATCATAAATAACGATACTGGGGGGTCGTCCATTTTGGGGGGCTCGAAGAAAAAGCTAGCCGACCCCCCCCCCCATCAACTTTTTAAAAAGTTAATGACCCCCCCCCCCTCTGCTAAAGCAAAAGTCCTCTACATAGTCATTGCATTAATGGACAATTGTTAAGAATTTTTTGAAAAAATATTCTGTAGCATGATAAAAAAGTTCAGCGACCCCCCAAAAGGAATAAAAAAGTTGGACGACCCCCCCCCACACACACACACACTTTTTTGGACCCCCCCCCGGTATCATTATTAGGTTAGTTGTTTTTCAATTTCAGCTGATAAAATGAAATTTAAATATTGAATGGGTCGAGATATACGTAAATGTATAACTGTGCTTATTTATATGATTCATCATTATCATGTCCCAGTGACTAAAGTTCTCACCATTGTACACCATTGTCATCCTTGATCACCGCAATTTACGTTAATCCATATAATTACCTTTCCTAACTCCCGCGTAACACACACCACGTACATGTACATGTATGAGGGATATTAAAAAAAATGAAAGAATTTAAAAGGTGATTATTGGGATAAGGTATGTGAGCCAATAGTAACCCCCTTCTTGTTTACAGCATGAAATTTGGCATGCACCACGTGGATTTTTCCAACCCTGCGCGCACGCGCACTCCAAAGTCGTCTGCGGCGTTCTACGCCAAATTGATCAAAGACAACGGATTTCCCGCGCAAACTCGCTTGTAATTCAGTGAAACAACTGTTGTGCACACAATTTGTTGGAGCCAAAGATTTCCATTGGTGACAACAACGAAAATAGGTTTGGAAAATTTGTCATGGGAAATGTACAGTGAATGTCAGAAATAGGTAAACATGTATACATGAAAATACATGTGAAAGGTGGCCCATGTGGGTATTTGCTTGCAGATACACATGCGTTTAGTAATCATATTCAATAAAACATGACCAGTCACTAATTTATTTTTCAATTTATTTCTTAGAAAAATAACATCCTTTCACGGTTTATTACAACTATTTACATAGGTTTGTTTATATATATATTTACACAAATAACAATAATCACAATTACACGAACTGAAGGCAATAACCATTCGACATGTATGTAGCATTTGATAACCATATTTTACAATGCTCCAAGATTTACATACGACCTCGGATCTGAAAAAGAGTAGATGGCATAGCAATTAAACATCGTCATTTATTTGAACTCTGAATTGCACAGAAACTACAAAGCATAATAATATACTACACATATATATTTTATTTTGCCTTCATTGAGAAGATATAACTGAAATCATAGTAATTTTTCATTTCATTTTTTCATTTGATTTATATAGTTATGCAGCTATGAATTTTTACATACTATATACTATTAAGTTTGGATTGTGATAGGCTAGGGTGATTAGGTTGACAATAAAACACTGCCTGTACGAGTGTTTCAATGTAACAGTGCTAATATTTATACTTACGCCTGAGAGTACTAGAGTGGACTGAGCGAGCAGAGCGAGCGGAACCCACAGACTTCACACTGCGTGCAGTGTAGTACCCGAGTTCTGACCCACCAGCCCTTTGCCTGAAAAAGAGAGACTTACACTAAGCATAGGAGCTCAACAATTTCATTGGAAACCAAACAAAGCTAGAGAGTATTGAACAGATCTAAGCCAACAATAGATATAAAATAAGGAGCTTGTTGCCTGCCAATAGTAGGCTCTACATTAATAACATACTTCTATGTGCCTGTATTCTTTAGTACTGTGTACAATGAAATAAATTATAGACAATCATGAAAATGCCCCTTCCCCTCCCCTTACACACACACCCTCAACGCACATTCACAATCTTAGCCCCAATGCAACCCCCACCCCTCATCCCAGGTACCTATCACCACTCCTCACCCATTGGCGAGTTGCACCCGGCGTAGCGGCATGGACCTCACGCTGTCTGTGCTGCGGGGGTCTCCACCCCGCCGCTCCAGGGTGTAGAGCACCTCCCCGCGGGACAGCGGCATGCTGCGCACACTGCCCGCGCCCTGGGAGCTCGGCCGCAGGTGTTTCTGGGGAGCGCCGGGGTGGCGCAGGTACAGCGCGTCTGCGGGGGAGAGAAAGGGTGAGGGGACAGTCAGTCTACAAGTGTACAAGTGAAGGTGTCGTTATGTTATGAACAAGTGGATACAGGAAGTTATTAACACTAATAGCAGCGGCCATTGTGTCTCTGGTTCAGTTGCAGATCCAGGATTATGATCAGATGACAAGGTGACTGAGAATACTCAATATCCGATTGGGATGAAAATAGTTTCCACTTTGAATTATGCAATCATGGTAGTTACCTTCAATGCAAGAATTTGAATCCCAATCCAATGTCTCATCAGTTTGTAATGTAGAGATTCACAGAATGTATTTAATTTTCCTGCATTGTACACTGGTCTATCCATTGTACGCGTTTATCTCCAAATTGATAAGCCATGTAGTCTCTCCTCATTATACCATCTGAACATGAGACAGGACTTGGGCCAAAGCGTCAACTTATTAATTGTCTACAGTGTTACATGTTATAAAATATGTGCTTATACTAAGAACACTATGATATTAGGGATAACAGTAAAGTCCGGTTCAAATGTAAATAGCCAATAGAGGTTTACACATATTACAGTGAACATTAGTAGACAGATGAACATCATGTCTACTTGCTAGGGGATATAGAAGTGAATACACATTGCAAGAAGGATATATGTGTACAAAAGAGTGAAAAATGATTAAATACACATTACAATAATGTATAAGTGCACAAAAGAAAGAAGATGCCATATCGTACTTTGGTCGCTATCGAAGTGGGACTGCACTACTGTGGCTGGCTCCCCATATATACTGTTAGTGTCCACATGTGCTATACTACCATTGGTTACTGATACTGAAAAAATAATAGTGGAAGACAGAACTTACAAAGCTGGCATGTTTAATGGAATGAATAAACGTAACATAGTGATTGGTATATTACACTAATAATGAAAATAAATGTACAAAACGTTACTGAACAATAAGTGACTGGTGAAAATAGGATTATACAGTAAAGAATCAATCTGTGGAAATCATTAGCGGAGAAAACTGTTGATTTACAGTGAAGAAAATGCAATTTTAATGTTAATTGATATTTAAAATGCCAATGGAATGTCAAATATGCAAATATAATAAGACTCTTTTAACCTACCATTATATGTACTGTAAAACTAGAAATATTTGCGCACAATTTAATTCGCGAATTTCGGGGGTAGTGCAAAAACACAAAATTAAATAGTTAGCAAACATTAATACCCAATGATAAGTAGGTGCAGGATGCCCCCAAACCAAGAAATTAAATAGTCACAAAATAATTGATAGATGAAAATCGCAAAATTTAATAGCCACGAAATATTCTAGTTTTACAGTAAGTTATGTGAAAAGATGGTGACTGGCACATTTTGTGTTCACATTATGATTAGAAGAGATTTTGATGGATTTTGCTAGCGATTTAGTTGCACTATGAAATTTAACATATCAAGTGTTAACTGCTACATGTTACACCTAGACTTAAACGTTTTCATGATGCACCCAATTACTGTATGGTAAACTTAACAAAGCTGTATGCGTCCTGTGTGTTTATGCTGCAATTGTACACAAATGTTAACTCACCACCATCTCCTACTACATAAACTGGTGTGCGTTTTAAATTAGATTTTGTGGACGTTCGAACGTAGTAGCGTTGGTCATTGCGAACGCCTGAAATGCAGATTATGTTATGCATGTTAGCTGTTAGAAAGCATGTTAGTAAAATATACAAACACTAAATTATGTAGTCCGCATACACACACACATACATAATGATAGGCTATATGGAATCACCAATCTATAGGCATATTCTCAAACAAACAATGTGAACATATTAAATAACAAAGTATATGAGTTTTATGCATGTATTGCTATAATATAATTAAGAGTTAGGTGTTAACAAAAACAATTACACATCAAGATTCACTTAAGTTAAATGTTATCAGTGAATCAAAAGCCTTGATGATCCAATTATCAATCAAAAAATTACAATTGTCATAAAATATCAAAGTGAAAAAAAATGGACATGACAAATAAGATAAAATAAAAATAAAATGTCAAAATAATTCTGTAAAAAGAAATCAAGCAGACAATTCATAACATAAAATGAAAATGAAAATAACATATACATTTACCTGCATATTCTAAAAGAAAAAAATAGAAAAAGATCAGAAAATTAATGCACTGCAAAGATTTATCATATCTTTTTGGAAATAAATAGCTAGTTGGAAAAGCGATTCTCTTTTTCAACTCGTGACTATTAATAAGAGTTTTGGGTGAGGCTATTGTAGTCAAAGTTAAGATGGTCAGTCTGTGAAATGGTGCACATTGTTGGACTATCTACTAATAGATGAAGTGACACAAATATACAAACAGTAACAGATTTATCATGTGACAAGAGGCTCTATGGTATGCTAGTACTAAACAGATACAGTGTGTCCATGTAGAACTGATTGATGAATAATGACACCATCACACACAGGTCCCACCCTTTTCGGAGCACACTAAAATCCCAGGCATTCATAAAATAAGCCAATAAACTGCTTTTAACCCTAGTGTTAAAGTTAACCATCATTGAGTAAGTCATTGACTCACCAGGGGGTGGCATGGTCTTGACAGGGATGGCGGCGGCCTGCGGGTAGACGGAGGGGGTGAGCACAGAGCCTGCGTAGTCCACCGAGTCCTCCCGAGTGGCATACAGATCGCGCTTATCCAAGGTCCGTAGCTGATGCACCTGAATGCAGTGGATGTATGGGGGCTAATTTATGTAGCTGCTATGTAGTTAATTATAACAATGAAGTTAGCCTTGACATTAAATGTTGGAACGGTCGTCTTCAAACTCTGTCAGAACTTGAATCCACCCGCAGTTCTTTATAGTTGAGGTCTATACTTTTATCATTTCAATGCGAATTCACATAACTGTAAAATGAATCGCTATTGATCCATATGCTTCATGAACACAATTTTCTATGGACAACCTATAACCTACATGTATGAGTACAGCAAATCAAATGATTACAGGTGACTAACTTTACAAGTTATGACCTTTACAACATGTCACATGAACTAAAAAAATTGAAATTATTATGAACAGTGAAAAAGGTTAAAGTTACAGGATAACCAACAAGACACAAAAGTTTAACAACCCAGTGCAGTATACACACTGTGGTGAAGCTACCTTGGGCAGGAAGATGACGAGCAGCAGGATGGTGGCGATGATGAGCAGCCCGAACGCCACGGCCGGCTCCTCGAACTGCGGGTTCTCCGACAGCCGGCCCACCAAGATCCATGCGATCCAGATAGGCACGCTCAACCCAACTGCGATCCCAATGTAGATGCCTTCTCTGCAAAGTAGGGTCATTTCAATTACAGTGGAACCTCCAATTGAGACCACCTCTGTAATAATAAGACCACTTTTCTCTGTCCCAATCCTTCACAATGAGTCAAATGGGAAAATCCACCACCTCTCCATTGAGACCACTTAAAGTCCCACAAGTGGTCTTAATAGAGAAGTTCTACTGTATATTAATCATAGATACGGACTAAAGTCTGTAAAGCAGGGCATACTCATGTAGTACCTGAAGTTTGTGGCGATGCCATGCGACTTGACCGAGATGACCACACAGAGGAAGATGAGACACATGACGTAGGTGAGAGACTGCACGTGGTCCAGAAATGACACCTACAACAGCAGACGACAATATTACTTCCTAGTGTACCTTCGTCATACTTGAAATCTACAACAGCTAGATGAAAATTTGGAAATCATCACTTTAAGGATATTGGGTTTCAATATCATAGACTTTAGATACACACCTATAGCTACTGAACGGTTGTTATACATTGCTATGGTTGATAGTTGTGATATTTATGATCTTCTCTGTGCACAGTAAAACATTTCCATTACAATCAAACCAGCGCGCTAGCATCTTCTGGTCTCAAAGTGATGACTTCAATGAGGTCACCAGTATATTCATTAGGAAAACTAGGGCGGTTTTTATTTTTTCAATACTTGTATGTTTTACCATACGTTATTGCATGCAATTAGGCTATGGCCAAATGAAAGCATCACTACTTACTCTACTAATTGCTTTATCAATATCAACATTGAATCACCTGTTATATGTGCAGGTAACATATTAAACATTCATCCTATCTAGAATCTACATAGACATAGACAACATCATGAGGGTGCCACTTACGGAGCACGTGTACGTGTGCGGTGTGGTGGCGTTGGTGATGGGTAGGACTTCCGGCTCGGGCTTCAGCATGATCCACTGGGCGTCCACGGCGATCTGCACCACCCAGGCGAACAGGAACATCAGCAACTAGCAAGCACGATCAGGATTACATTTCTATCCGTTCAAATAAGAAAGTTGGGAATGACTGTCAAGAAAGTGGCCCGGACACAATGCATCCTATCAGGTTAACAACGTACCCTGCATAAGGTTTCAGTGATATAGAGGCTGTTCAGCGATGAAGGCTGACAAGCTATATATATCGCCAAGTGGCAGACAGGCGATTGCGCAATATGATATATAGGCAAGTGTGAACACTTGTCTTTCTCTTATGAAAGGTTGGTCTAATGGTCTATGACGCCTTGCCAACACATAATGACTGGTCTTTTGTTAGCAGGAGACCGTGAGTTCGATTCCACGGCCTTTCAAATCTTTCGAGTCTCTGTCACTGAATTTCGTTTCATGACAAGTATTTTAGCGCAAGCGTGGAGAAGGCATTGTGTTATACTATGATCCTTCAGATAAGATTGATAAGTACGATACTGAATGGAGTTTTTTAAACTACATATAGTCTATACTCGAAGAAGTATGAAGAACTCACAAAGATTGCATTGTGACGACTTTCTCTCCCTTATACGTGTATGCATAATTGTGGTCTTGTTCACTGTGACTGTATATACTGAGTACTATGACACCAATACTTGAACAGATTATGTTAACCACTGTAAAAAGAGTTTAAATATATGTCACAATCATAATACCTGGACAGATGAATATACAAAACACTATTACATTATAATTTTTGGCCTATTTAACTACAAGTGTTGTTACATTGAATTTGTGCTCTATCTGTACCTGGTAGAAGCCCTTGATGTAGCCAACTGACTTGGAACTGTGGATGATCATGAGCTTGACCAGCAGCACGGCGAAACACATGGCGTAAGCCACCCCCACACCAAACCTGGGGAACACCAGAATATGCGGATATGATATGTTAGAATTTTTTTTTTATCAGCTAGTGATATCTCTTATTAAAGTCTGCAGTTAAAATTTTAAATATTGTTTTCAGAGTTCTATATATTTTGAGAAATCATTCAGAATTAAACTCTGTATCATATCAAGTAGCACTTACTTTGAAGAGCAGTATGTATATAGTGCAGAAACATAGAATTGCATATTGAATCAATATACAAATCAATTATGTGTGGACTTCAATTAATGCAAAGATAATCTCAAAGGTCGCACTCCATACCTGATAATCGTACACGAGGCCTTAGTGGAATGAACAATGAAGGCAAAGCAGACGAGATAGGAGAGGAAGATGCCGAGCAGCAGGAGCTGGCCCAGCCACATGGCGCCCCACTCGCGGTAGCCCTTGCCTGGACACATGGGCAAGAAAGTCGTAGGTGAGGACTCATGGGCACTTGGATGGGTTTACAATATAGAGCTCATTGCTTCTAGCAAAGTCTGCTCAATAATGACATATATGCTCTATAATGGGCCTAAGAAAACAATGCTAGAAGCAATGAGTTATTTATCTTTAATCACGACTGTACAAGTGCCCATGATGACTTCTACTACCACACTGTAGTCTAACTATGTGATATGTATTATATGGGTTGGGTTTTATCTCGGGAAACCTGAGTCTTTTTATTCTCTCCTATGATTACACGTGATTATAATACGTAGATCTGTTGGACAGTTTGCTAAATGTTACCTATATAAATTGAATTAATATAATTTAGTTTCATCAGGATCCCATCTTATCTCAAAGATTCTATGTACATTGTATACCACACTAATTATAATACATTAGTGCTTTCACCACAGACCTAAGAACTGGCGCGCTCAATCTCCCAACTACTTAGTAGAGACACTTTCTGCAATATGTTGACCCGCACATACCGATCATCTTAGACACGAGGTAGATCTCGAGCACAATGACGAGGAGGAGCCCGAGCCCGGCCAGCACGACGAGGGCGATCACCCAGCCCGTGTTACGGAAACCTGAGGACGGCGCGGGCACAGACTCGGCCGGCGTCACAGTGCCTGGAAGGATAGACACAGGTCACGTGGTGTAGCCAAAATACCACGCACTATAAGGAAGTGTGGGTTATCATTGAGATAAAGTGCAAAATGACAAAAAAAAACCAAAAAGAAACATTAATAAAATGGTTTCCCAGATTTTCATCAATCGATAAGGGATATGTTTTTTATGAAGATGGACTGTTGCACAAATACTGAAACTTCTCAGATGTCGAGAACTTTATTTTATTCTCCAAATTAAGGTTCTGCTATGACACGCTAACTTGCACAAAGAAGATAGCTTTCCTATTTCTTCTACATGTCATAATTCCATTGTTTTGAAACTATATTATCTTTGGTTTCATATGAGACACATTTCAACACCATCTCCTCTTCAGTCTGCTGACGCTAGAGCATGAGAAGATAACTTCAATAGATCCTATATATAAGGACCACACTTGGGACCAGTTTAGGTGGTCTCAATAGAGAGGTAGTCTCTTTATAGAGGTACATTTGGTAGCTTTATGAAGATTTAGGACCATGAAAAGTGGTCTTTTTATAGAGGTGGTCTCAATAGAGACGAGTCCTTAATTGGATGTTCCACTGTATTTAACACGTTTAAAGTGGATAGGCTGTCTTCAGCCAAAATATATAATTGATCAGTCAAATTCCATTCTATCATCGCAGTGTGGCACGTGACTCCCCTTACCTTGGCCGCCCCTGCCGCCTGCGGTGGTGACAGCCTCGCTAGTGGAGCTGGGCATCGCCGCCGCCGTGGTCGAAGCCGCCTCCTCCCCGCATGCCGTGCATGGTGAGCGCGAGCAGGCCGAGGCGGGCACGCGGGTCACGATCTCGCCCGCGGGGTTGTAGTGGTGGATGGCCGCCGTCAGACGCAGGCCGCCCATGGAGTCGTACGTGCCTACCTGGGGGTGGGTGACGTCACAGTCAGACATGCGCAAACGATGATCTCCGACTGTTTAGAGTGTTATATAGGAGTAGGTTTGAAATTATCGGGGTTATATACTAGAGAATACTAATATGAAGAGGCAAACAGCCGATGAAAGTTAAATACGCGTATATACCATGAGTCGCCTATGTTGGATTTAATTATCGCCAATAGTTATTCACCCTACATGTAGAAATGTCCTTAGAGATGATAGTGTATCTATATTATGTAGGCCTACTATTGGAAAATTACAATTGGTTTTTGCTCCTAATACACTAGTGGTCCCTCTACTTTGTAGGATGCATTGCTTGCTATTCAATTGTATTTGAACAATCATGATTTAAGCTTAGGAATAATGTAGGATTTGAGCACGAGATTGGAGGGTCAATCGTAAAATCCACACTAAATGAATGTCATATTCGTTTTTATTTGAAAATAAATCATATCATAACGTTCTCATTGCCATTTTGACCATGCGACTCAGCAGCAGTTATTCAGTTAAAACCTTTGGATATTTAGCATAGTTTCGAAATTATCCACTATAAAAACATTTGTGAATGATAAAGGACGAATATACGATTGATTTGACACAAAAAAATAATTAATCCAACAACTATAATTTTGTAAAATTTTAGTTGGAAGTCGGAAGATGTGTCAAAATGTTTACTGGTGCTGATGTGCGCATGCGTGTTACAGCACTTAGCAGTGTGCATATCTTCCCTTAGCAACGTGCACATCGTATAATTGACATGCCTGCTCGACCAATCAGCGTGGGTTATTGGCGGTGATTTTTGCACGGAATGATAGCATGCAAAATTGCAAATGATTTCCAACAATATAACTTTGACTAGTTTTATTAGACATTAGAAAAAATTTGTGTGGTGTTACCAAGTTTCTAAGTAAAAAGATTGCTATTTGCTGGTACTTTTCAAACTACGTTTCATTAATCTTAACGACGAAAAAGAACAGTAGGAATCTGTCAGTATCAAGGATGTTTCGGGTTCAATTGAGACTTTCCTATTTATGAAACCAAATCGTGCAAGAAGGTAAGATATCGAGTTTACTCTAAACCCGGCTTCTGATTTCTATTATATCATATAATTATATTTATTTGAATTCAAACAAAAAGTCAAATTCACAAGGGATCCATGTTCAAATTAAGACGATGATGACAACTACCCGAGTAATCTGAAACGTCACATCCAATCTACATAAAAACACCATATAGTGTTTTGCGTGTGAAGTCGTTTTGAAATTTGATATTCATCTTGTTATGGGTAATCCGACCAGTTTAATATATACACTGAATATCATTGTGGCAATACAAAGGAGTGACTTAACACTTTGACAAGTTTATTGAGATATTCAAGTCTATTTTTTATATAGAACAGTGGTGTGAAAGGAAACAGATTAAAAGAAACTTATCTATTGTGCATGTATACATGTGTACATTTTTATAGTTACACCATAAATGAAAGGTTTACGTTCCAGTAAGCTGAAAAGGTGACTTGTTTGATCTGAAAAAAACTTGCAAAATGGTATTTTGTTAGTTATGGGTTGTTACGTATGATATTTATTGGTGTATGGGAAATCATGCTCAGGCGACCTGTATATTCTTTTATCAATGAAACGGTGAAGAAAAAAGAAACAGACCAGCATACCATCAACTATTTGTATAGTAGGGCCTACTCTTCATTGGGTCAATACCTGTTTTCCTTCGTCACTCTTCAATGTTCCAATGTAGGAATTGACCACGAGATTGGAGTGTCAATCGCAAAATTGAGCTCAATTTTGCGATTGACACGACAATTGAGTGGTCAATCACCATTCTATCATGACTAAAATCCATTTTATTTTAAAATAAATCATATTATAACGTTCTCATTGCGAGTCAATTTTGCCAAAATAGAGCGCGCGGAGACCACTACTATGGCGCTAGTCTAAACTTCTGCTCTCCGCTACACGGGACACGCCTTGCAACGTCAGCGGCTGTATTGATATTGTGAGGAGTTTAGACTAGCGCCGTAGTAGTGGACTGAGCGCGCTCTGGAGCATGTTTTCCATCGCAAAATTGAGCACGCTGATTGGTCAATCAGCGTGGGTTATTGGCGGTGATTTTTGCACGGAATGATAGAATGTGTACTTTACCCTTTTTAAATCATATATAGGCTACTATACTAAGTAATGCATTGAGTGTTCCCACAACTCTTATACCATGTAAACGTAAAATGTATACGTAATTACAAGAATACTCACGAATAATCTCGCTCACCTGCTCATAACGTCCCCCTGCTAGTCCTTCTCGCCGGAAGTTGTACACACTGTACTGGAGATGTCGTCTGGCGCCGGTCGTCGGGTTAAACATAGGTAGTCCCGCACTGCCGAGACTCACGTTTGCCACAATATCTGCGAGCATCATCCACCGGGACTCATAGTTGATGAACGAGTTGCATAGGCCCTGAACACCAGGGCACAGATTGGCTCTTGCCTTCTCTAGTCCCAATAACAGAGCATCCACGGCTCTGATCACGTACGCATTGTGACGATCACGTCTCGTGTCCTGTAAAGTAAGGCTGGCGTCGCAGTCCTTGGGATATGTGTTTGAACCTGGCAGGTTGCACTGGAATTCTTCCTGCCAGTAGTTTTGTAACCACATGTTGCCTTTGACGCTGGCATCTGAAGGCTTCACCTCATCCAGATAGGCGTCAAAGTCTGGATCGGTTTCTCCCAGTCCAAGAGTAATGGCTCCCCATGCCATGTCCTCTAAGCCAGCATTGATGTCCTCATTGTCAGCCCAGTCTGTCGTTCCCATCAGACTGAACCTACCATTGATCTTCCCATTTCTTTTGGCCGCTTGTAAGAACTGCATCACTACAGCCTGTCTCACATACATCACCACCGCCCTGGTCTTGTCATGGGATGCCACACTTTCTACAACACCATCCATCTGAGTTTCGCTGGCCTCACGCGGTACTCCAACACTGTTCACTATACATACTCCATCACTCTCCATCACTGAGCGGAGTCTGCTCAAACCACTTTCACCGTACTCATCCTGTGAGTACACCACCTGCACATACTTCCACCCCAGCTCATCCAGAATCTCCTTAATCGCCATCACCTGATCTGAATCCACTGGAACGGAGCGCAGTGAGTTATATGGCGCCGTTCCATCACTGCTGTCCTGCGAAATCAAAGTCTTGTGCTCCAATGACAGAAACTGGGCCACACCTCTCGCTGCAATCGGGCCGTCAGTCCCCACATAGCCCATCACGAGACTGGGGTCCACCACGATCCCGCCCTGGCTGACAAACGTGGTGTGGCACTTCTCCATGTTGACCACGTTGACGAGCTGGGGGCCTCCGCATGGCGAGAAGACGATGCTGGCGAGGGGGACACCCGTTAGTTGGTCGGGGTGGCGGGCCTGAAAGGTGGATACGGCGTACGCCAGCGCCAGAGCTTGCTGCAATCCGGCCGGCCGTACATTACCGCAGGACGAAGACCCTGAAACATGCGCAATCATTTGTTGATGTTTGCTATCTATGCTACTGGTTGGTATATGTTTAAGATTAGTTTGAACGTGAAAATTCAAGTTTTATGTATGTTAAGATATCTCGCCTAGGCACACGCATTTTAAGAATGGGTTATGACTTTATCATATTGACGATGTCAGACAAAGTCGATAGGATAGGAATATCCAGATGGGCTTGGACGTTAACACAAAGGAATTCCAAAATATTGTAATCCAGCCACCCATCTATTTTAAACAACATACATCCAACTGTTTAAGCAGCAATGTCACTGACATAGAAAAAATAACAACCATAAAAGTTACATTAGAATTCACCAAAATCCACATGCCTCAGGAAAACAGAGAACATCAACATTAACTACACTGCCCACTAAATACCAAGTAATTACATAGCGAACTCGATAAAGCAAGTGTCACGTTCCTACGATTCCAAAGTTTTACATACTTAGAAAGTACAAAACCCACCTCGCTGGTGCACTCCAAACAGTCCTGCCACATAAACGGTGTTTGTCGTGTTCCCGGTGGCCAGGTAGTACTCCTGGCCTGGCTCTGCGCAGCTGGCTCCGAGAGGCTGACAGGAGGGGTACGCCGAGGGCAGCCACCACACGAACAGCAGCAAGGTGAGCAGCAGGGGGAACCTGGGGGGCGTCATCTGCAGTAACGAATAAATTGAATTGCTATCTCCAATGTAGTTTGTTGGCATTTGTGTGGAGGGTTTTAAAGTTAAATTTTGTATTTTAGCAATACAGAAAGCTGGATAGGGCCTGCAGTTAGTAGGGACCTGCGCTGTGATTGGGAGTAGATCATTTGTTACGACTAACACCGGCATGTACGTATATGTATGTATATGTTGATAACTTATTAAAGAAGGGTCTTAACTATTTGTCACTGTGGTCTGCTCCAATTATTGTACAATGTATTGCTTGGCAAAATCAGAGGGTCTCCTAAATGTTGGGGTCCATGACTTCAGCCAATCCCGGCATCCGCAAAACTAATCCGTCACTGCATGGGTATTTGTGCATGTGTGTGTGCGTGCATGTGTTACCGTACAACTAAAAATCAATTTTTATTTCATTTTATGTTATTTGATGTTAATTGTGAGGATGAAATATCTGCTGCACAAATAAGCTAAAAAAAGAAAAGCCAATCAATGCAATATTTATCGAAGCTTAGCTCATAAAGCACCAAGTTCTTTCATACGATATACTAAAACTAGTTTAGAAACATTTCCCACGCTTGCCTTTTGATTAGACATTTTCAACTAGGTCACGTCTCAAAACCAACAAAGCTTATTTTGACAAACGTTTACAAATGGATACGTTTGATTTGTCCATCCAGAGAAACACTTATTTAGTTGACAAGAAAGTGTCATTCATTCGCAGTAAAATAAAGTTTGTAAAATTCAATTATCGTGGTCAGGTTTGGGCTCTCTCTTCGTGTCAAATGAACATTTAATTAGAATTTGATCCTCATCACATCTAAGTGGATAGAGTTTAGTTATTTGTACATTATCGGTACATACATATAATAGACATCTTTTGGACTCTATCCCTGTCATTATGTATATGCTCCCATACAATCGTGATCGGTGTTGTCCCCGAATGACTTGGGCATACATGTACATGTATATGTGTGTTGCCTTACATGCATGTTTATTTTGCTCAATAATTAAAGGCTATAAATACGAGGGGCCCGAATAGCTGGAAACATGACTATGGATCATAACACCCGTCCCGGTCCAGTGATTCTGACAGCACCTGTCAGGGTGAGAAATAGCAATCCAATACTGCTCATCGGGCCGGGTTATTTAAAGGGCTAGGTGAACAGTTTTTAAACATGTACGAAATACAACAGGCAGTAGTGTGAATACTTAGTTTAATTAGTATATTGGGTGGCCGTGAAGTCCAATGTGATGCCGTGCCAGCATAATACGGACACTTATTGGAAGACTGTCAACAATTCTACTTTGTCGTCCTTAATTTCGTAGATGCTTCTTGATGCCTGTTCTGGATTATAGGACATTAGTGCCTAATCACAACAAAGGACCAGAATATAACAAAACCCATGCCCATGAACGAGCATTACCTGATCTATATGTGATTCAATAATATAAAGTTATTTCTAATATACATCTGAAAACGGCCATCTAAACTAATGAACGTACTTAGACGACCCTTTGGGAATATTTCTGAGTTCAATTAAACTTCATTGAAACTATAATGATAACCTTGTGATGTCAACATAAATGCTTTAAGTTCACAATTACCCTTAATCTTTACACACGGATAGATATCTATAGTTACTTAACCCCGAGACTTCCTTGAATATAGTAGTTCATGCTATAGAAATGCACGTTTCGCAGAGTTTTAAATAATTATACTTTTGGGAATATACCACAATTAATATACATTAATATTGTACTCTCTGTTGTGATCAAAATTCGACATGCTTAGTTAATATGTTCCCCCTCTGGAATGCACACTTGCTAAGTTGAAATACATAATCTGCAATTACCTGCAAAACGTTGATATATCAAACTACAATTATTCAAATAGTTGTGCTTATATTTGTGCACTGAAAAATAAGTCTGCAAAGATGGCTATTTGGGCGCATCAATTACTTGATAAAACATTTGTGGCTTGTTATTGTGGAAAGGCGAGAAATGAAAATAAGAACTATCAACAGATAAATCACACGGTAAATAGTCCGTGATCGGTATGATCATGGTGAAGTGGGTCACTGTTTCAAGCAGACATCTTTAAAGGTCTTTAAATATAAGGTGCACGATGCATCTAATGCAATATACATAATATACATAACTAGCAAAGTAAAAATAAAGTACAAAAACATAAATTGAATGACATCAAAATGAAGTCGTTATTAATGTATCAAGTTATCATTTTTAACATCATATTTAATGTGGAGTTTTAGACTTATTTAAGCTTTATTAACGGCAAAAAATGAATAAAATGTCAATTAAGCAAGTGATTGACATGTCTCCATGTCAACATTGCAAATGTGTTCATGAAACTTAGGACATAGAGTGGAACGTGTCCATGTGGACATTTCCCAAGTACAGACACTTGTCTTATGTGGATATTATGTCACCTTTATTTCCCTATATATCAGTCATAAAATGCACCTCTCTTAAGAAGCATGACCAGATTGTCATTGTAAAAGTAATTGGTTAGCGTAGTCAGTTTCATCCTATAGTTTCTACTACATAGTGACCTTTCAAGTATAATGAGTAGGTGATTAAAATTGATGCCAGAGACATTAGCATTTGGCAGGTGGGTGGTGTTTGTTTATGGTCATGCACACTGGATACTCCACATTGTTTGAGGATCTGAATGAGAATAACAGTTAACAATTGAACTTATTGGCTACAGTGCGTTATATTCATGCCGTGCACCTGGACTTGTGACATATTTTGTATTGTGTCATCGGAATAATCTTGCCTTTAATATTCCACGTTGAGGGTTGCGACTGATATAACACATGAATAACCTAACGGTTAGCTCCATGACATAAATGGAGTTATGGACTTCCATGTTCTAGTTACAGGAAAACCTCCTATCAAGACCACCTCTCTATTGAGACCACCTCTACAATAAGACCACTTTTCACGGTTATAGACCTTCATAAAGCTACTAAAAGAAATCTCTTCATAACCACCTCTCTATTGAGACCACCTAACACTGGGCCCTAATGTGGTCCTAATAGAGAAGAGGTTCTACTGTATTAAAGTGCAATAACATATTTTGACACTATTCAAAACTACAAAATTTAAATTAATGTTAGTAGATTATAAGTCATGCATTATGCAAATGGTCTGCACGCATGTACTTGAACGGTCTTGTCTAGTCACTGACCCTATTGTCTGTACATGAATGATGATAGAAAGCAATCATTGAAAATTTAATTCAATAGGGGCCCCCTGGTTATAGAGACGACGAGGCAGCATTGTGTATAGACATTTGTGATGGTCTTCATATATATACTAGTAGTAGATCACTAGTCTCATTGTAGCTGGTTTATAATAGGCATGTTTCATTACACGTTGCATCGGTTATCAGAAGCTAAATATAAAATCCCTAAATCATTTGCATATCTTTTGAAATGACTGAGAATAAGGAGAGAGATATCATTTACACTTCTAGGCAGCCAAGGCCTGGTGGTAATCTCTAAGGTCTAACCTGTACACGTAATGTATTATCACAGCTAGTAAGTCTGTACATTTCACGATCACGATGGGGGTTAATCCTGGTACATAGCACTGAGCACTATATACTTCCAGGTGAGTTCTTTGTTGACAATGTATTTTGATGTTTTTTGACATTCTGGTGGGTCATTTTCAGTGTAAGCTATAAATCATGTGAGGTCTTATTACATACATCATGTGTGTAATTAATTAGTTGCTGGTATGCTTTTAAACAAACACTTCAGATCCCATAAAAACGTTCAATTGATGGTTTACTGTACATCATTCATTTGTAACTAATTCTACTCTACTAACTGCTGTCAAATATCTTGGCAATCTACCCATTCTAACACATTACATTACCTCAAACATGGAAACTTGGGAGGAAATTACTACAGTACAAATATTTCCAAATATCAAGGAAAGCACTTCATTGCCAAATTTCTCTCAGAAACACCGATAAATAATTGATCAATGCTGTTCAATACCCAATAATCTCACTCACCTTTATACACAAGCCCTTTTCCTTCAGAAAATCCAACTAACAATCCTTTAACATCCTCGCTAATGCCACAAGAATTGTAGGATATGGTAAAACAACATCTGCGGTCATCACCCCGCCTATCCCATTGCGTTTTACTACTTAAACAATGTTCACTTATGCTTGTTCAGCGTATTTCTTATCCTGACACCCCCAAACACCAGTAAGTTTCAACACTTCTTTGCCGTGGTATTTTCGCCATAGGGCAAACAGTCTAGTTCCAAAGAGAGCACCAGTCCTTTTTCAGCCATAAGAGGGGGCATGTCAATACAGCACTTCCAATACGGCATGTATCTCACCATTGAATCATTGTACCCACGGGCTGTGTTCAGCGTTTTGCAGTGCTATATTCAACTTTCTTTCATCTTTGGTTACGCGCATTTTTTACCAGGTGTTATGGGACTGCAATTACAAGGAGTGCATATTAATTAGAAATAATTTGAGTGGTTTTATTCTGTGAATTTACAGCTATCAGCATGATCAGAGCTAATAACTTATCTCGCTTCTATTTAAACTATAACCACCCAAAATACATATGATACATTATGCAAAGTGATTAAGAATATTCTGCAATGTGGACTGGAGGCACATCTTAAATCTATCTTAACATACTAATCTTAGTGTCCATAGCTGTAGCTGCTACAATGTATTACAGAAAGAACATTACCTTGATTAATTAAACATATTTGCATAATCCTTTACGCATTTGATATTCATTTTATGTTTGACCATGTACACATTACATGTACAATCTTGTGGTTAATCGGTATAATTGGAAATAAGCTCACAAGTATTTAGTCGATGATGATCTATTCTATATCATTTAAATGGAATTTGCTATAAATCTTCTGCATTGTGTGCATTTAATATATGTACTACCCCATTGATAGTATAGTAACTTGATAGTACATTGACACTTTAGTCAGTTTCGAGCGTGTCTATTCACACCAAAATGACCGTAAAATAGTCACGCTGTATAATGATAAGAGGCGACTTTAATGCATTAGACCGTGGGGCGTCCGTTCGATAATAGAAGACGGAATCTACGATGACTTATCTGATTGTTCGAGGGGCCTATGGCTTCTGTGTATGGGTAGCGGCGACCTTTTCATATAACAGACACTTGAAACCTGAATTACGCTACCCGACCTGACACCTTAACTTCTTGATTTGCAGGAATACTTGTGGTTTTACTGATAAGTGCATACGGGTGAAAGAAGCACAAATTTGTGACTCATTTGTGTTATGAATAAGCATACAAGTTAACTATAATTAGATTAATCGTGATTAAGGCAGGTGTAAAAAGTAAAAGTAAAGAATAAAACCCTGTATTTGTTGAATGGCATTATAGGCGCATCCGTTCAAATATTGTAAACCCTATAGATTGAGACCAGTGTTACAAATAATGATATTCATTTGCAAACATATGTTCTAGTGTCTACACAATCACACCTACCGACTGTTGAAAATCTATGCCAGTAGATATAGTGGATAAAGGTTAAAGAGGGAACAAAATCGAAGCCATGACAGCTCACATTCTGAATATCAAAAATAAAAATAGAAATCGTCCTTTTAAAAGTTGAAATTGAATTAAAATGAAAATTCTCCTGGCAAATAATCTTAATAGGCATTGGAGTTATTTTTCACATTTACAATAAACTGTAAGGTTTATAATAACTCTCGTGAGCAAACACATTTCGTATCTAGAAGGGTCGTGATGATGATAAATGCACGTGAACATAACTCATGCCTTAGCACTAATAGCAAAGATGTGACTGTTCGGGTTTTAGGGCTAGTGGTCAACATCTGAATCCTAAAAGCCATTAAAGATTAAATTAAATATGCTCATAAAAGGCCAAGAGCAAGTTTGGCCAATTTCTATTTTAAAAAACCCAATCCCACGAACCCAGTATTCTAAGGGTCTTAGATACGGCAGTAGTGCATGATGCCCTCGAAGATTAAACACGGCTAGCGGTCGACAACACTGGGTCTTTGTGGGCAACACCCAGGGGCAAGGTGGGCGTTTTGCTGTCGTGGGGGCCAAGTGGTAGGGATGATTCATACGTGAGGCTGTAATTGAAGAATGTCATCTTTTGACAGGTGGCCTCCCATGTGGTTTAAAAGGTATAGGCTAATTTCTAATGTTATATACAAAATCTGGCTGGGATAAATTTTCATTAGTGTTTGATTTGTATAATGATTGGTCCCAATTGCAATGTGTACATAAATTCGATGTTTATAGAATGATTACAATCACAGTATCTTTATAATGTAATCATATTTAGTATCACACAAATGAAGAATATCCTGGGAGAATATCTTAATGACGTTAGCATTACCGGTATTTACTGCGTTATTTCCAAATAATTAATCAAATTCTCTGCCGGGAAGCATTTCAAAAGGACGTAATTATTGTCCATGAATGTATGATTATTGTACGTGCATGAAGGCTATCAGATTTATTACATTAGCTTAGTCATTCATACTAAGGAAGAAAAATAAATGACAAAAATTTCAAATCGCCTAAAGATAAATTTTCATTACAGGGTGCAAGGATGGCACCTGAAAATCAATTAGCATATTTTATATGCTAGAATGGTAGCAGTTGTCAAATCCGCAATGTTGTGTCTGGCTTATTAGTCAATTTTCTGAAGAAAACTAAACTATTTTTACCCTACTATTTGCTTCCGAATTGCGCACTATTGATACCGGCATTACGCTTAGTGCAGAGTTAATATTTCACGTAAGTCAGACAAACACTTCATTTACCATTATTATTTTCAAAATGCTATCCTTGTATGATAAAGTTCGTGCTGATCTATCTTGTGAACCATTCTATTATACAGTTTTGTCAATAACAAGCACCATAAAGTAAAGCCAGTGCCAACGGTTCTAAAATCTAATGAATTAAAATGAAAAGACAACTCTATCTGATAGGAAAAGCCTTGCATGATTATTCAAGAAATAGATATTTCAATTTACTCATAGAAGTTTATTATATTTAAAACTTTAAGATATTGTGTATTAAAGGAAAAAAGTAAAAAAGAAAAGAAAACTGTCATTCTAATGTTATTCGCAATTATTATCTGCTATAAACAAGCAATAACAGCGATTAGAAGACGTGTTGTAACAATTGGGCGAAATGTGAATAGGAAAAAAAGACTATGTACATGTATTTTCTATGTCTAACGTCATGCATAATACCATGCAGCCGAATTTAAAAAAAAGGAAACACGTCGAAATAAAATTGAAGCTAGTTTATTCTTTTTTGACGATTTGACAGTGAAAGAAAATTATTTCTGATTTGGTATATAACTACAGTATTTGCAGTTTAACAATGGCAGCATATTATGAGAATCTAAAATCAACTGTGTTGTTTGGTGAATCACAACCAATGAAACTGACAAATGATACATTTCATTATGAAATGGAATCAAATTAAAGAAACTACATCAGAAACAGAGCCACCCCACATGATTAAAAATGACTCGTTCAGTCGAGTCTCCCCGAACAGCCGAAGTGGAACCAGTAAAGCAGACGATTGTTACAACCTACTCTTTAAAGTTGGGCTTACACATTTTACCATACATGGATAATAAATAACTGGATATAAATTCTCAACAAACAGTAGGTTGATTATATCTGCTTATATCAGATGGTATTTATTTTCTTATACGTAAAGGATTTCTCTCTCCGCTAACTGGTGTTAAGATTGCAAAGAAAAATGGTTTCAGTTTCAACCTTTATTTTGTATTTGGGGGAGGAATTTGCTAACTCAGGGGTTTGAATATTTGAGGTGTTGGTTGTTAGTCATGGATTCCAAATAAGTTATTTATATATGACAATGATGAAGTTATCTGTCTTGTGTCACGTTAAATGTGACTGCACAAGAGACGTGTATGTATTTCTTGCGTGCATAACATGACATCCAACAATACGACCCGCCCTATAACTAGTTTTGTAAGTCTACATATACAATCGGTAAACATGAATCAATATATTATTATAGATGGAAAATACCTAAAATATAGTCTAATGAAAATGTAAACATACAAATTAAAACAACATATTCACGGGCCTAAGATCAGCTTATATCATATCTACTGGAGTGAGAAGTTTCTTTTTTCACGGAGATCCAGTGTTCCCATCTACTCAGGCATGACTGTGTAAAACCTAAACTCAGCATGATCGAAAATCAATAGTGATTGGCTCGTGACGATCTATTCAAATAATGCATGAGACGGTCGGTTCATTTGGCAGGTGAGATATGGAGCTAGTATTGTTCTTTGCCACAACATGCTAATTATCGCTTGCTACATTTGTTGACCAGCAGAAACAGAAATGGTGGTCAATAGAGCATGATACATGGATTTGTGTTGAGATTAGACATTTGTTTGTTATATAAAAATAGCTTGTATTTTATACCAGCGCGTTTTGATTGATAATTTCCTAAATCATATTTTGATGTGATTGTTTTGTTTTTGTTTTTGTTCTACTTAAAGTACGGTTACTTACTATACAAAGTTTGAAATTTGCATAATATCGTTTCCACATCAAAACACAATCTAGACCTCTATCATAAACACAGAGCATACATAATTCACATTAGTATTTTATATTTGTTTTCACTCGCGCACTAGAGAGTCAGTAAGATTTGTATTGGACCGTTCAAGGTCGCGCCAGTGAAAGAATCATTACGTGAATTACGTGTTTGGTCTAAAAAGATGTTTACCCATTCCTGCTACATACAATGTGGACAAAAACACACAGTTAAAATGAATTCCCACTAGCAATTGATTTCGTAATTATTAAACAATTGTACACAAGGTCACAATGCCTTTAATGAAACCAGCAACTACATCAGTTCCCATCCCCTATCACCCGAAACAGCATTCAAACCACCAGTTTAATCAATACCCCACAATGCTATGTTACATACTAGACAGAAAAGTTTTGCTTCTTTTCACATTGTAATTTAATTCTTAGCATAACAGAATGTTAAATGGACTTATGTACAATGCGTATTTTTAGAAAGTGCACATGTAATCACTGGTAATAGAAGGGTAGCCCTGTAAGCATGTCCCGACTTTAATTTCAGTTATATGTGAAATATCTATGTCTAATATTATACCTTGTATGTGCATCTTTCATGTATCTTTTGTCGCAATTTCAATAACCAGTTTAATAGTCCCGGATTAAAGATGCCAAGTCAGTGTTATTTGAATGCTGTCATTTAGAAACTAATATGCCAAACTTCGCTACACAGGAGAAGGGTTTTGCATGACCTCTTTATGTAGACAATTTGTTCTGAAAAGCGAGACATTTACAGCTCTACTTCTCAATATTTTAAACCACCTAGTTAAAGTTAAGACATTCTTTTTGACTGTCTACCAGAGCAGGGTTAAGTCGTACTAGTATTGGATAAAGGAGGATATAAGATCTTAAAATGCGCATAGCAAAAGATAAATTGACGACAGATGCATTTTTATCAAAGATTTTGATAGAGATATTAATATGACTTTCAAAGAAACTCCAAAAGATTTTATGTCTTATGGAGAACAGGCTAACTACAACATCACACATTCCTTAACAGACCAACACCAATGAAATACGTATGAACATACAAATATTAATTATTTCATCAAAATTATTACTTTTGGGATTCAGAAATCGTGATTCTGAATACAATGCGCGCACCCATACATGTAAGTGGATAATCATTCACCTCCAGTGTCAAGGACACAGTTATTGTTGTTTGGGATTCATCAACCCGAATAAACAAACCCATGCAACTTAATCACTTCACAAACGGACTCAAAATGTTCAGCATAAAAACTTCTTACGCATCACACATTTTTCCACATTGCAAATTATATTTCATATTTTATTTTTACATGTAATATACCAAACTGGCAGAGCCTACTGTACTATAAACATCGCACTGATACTTAAGTTACTTAAGTTCATTATGCATTCTTGGCTGTAGCATCAATAGAATGTTAGATAAGGTACAATGAAAGAAGGCTGGAGCTAGCAACTTCAATTGTGATTTAACGCACATTAGAGTTGAATGGCGGATTCAAGAAAACAACATTCTTGATAGTTGACAGAATTATCAAAGTACACCAGTAGAACTTGGTGACATGCTATTCTGTGATCATAACTTAGTTGTTAACTTTCATATAAATTGAAATAAAGATGCTGTCTGATATACAATTTCCGTTAACTTGTAAAATGATTAGTTGAAAAATCTTTCCATTCACTAAAATCAATCATGCATGTATGTCATAGTAATTTTATCATAGTTGCTTTAAATCACCAGTTTAGATAGTACTGTACATGCAGAATTTGAATTTTAATAAATGCTTAAAATGAGTTTTATCTAATATGCAAATTAAGCCATAAATAGTGCCAAATCTGTGAGCTAATTTGCATATTATTTCTATCACCTGGGTAACAACTACCTGATGAATACATTAACAGTTGATCACCTCTAGGCCTTCAAGCCTGTGTAATTATCTCAGAATAGACAAGGCAAATGGTTTGTCTCTTATGGGATAGCAATATCCTAATTTGAACATTTTATATGATAGTATATATTAGTATATCATATATTCTAGAAATCCCATATCCCTCTTTTTGGCCCTTTTTCCCTTTATCCCTCTTTTTTGGCCCTTTTCCACTTATCCCTCCTTTTTGGCTCTTTTTTCCTTTATCCCACTAATTGGAGATCCCTTATCCCTCTTTTTTCAGCCTTTGTTCCCTTTTATTATCCCACTTCCTCATTAACCCCCACCCCCTTTTATTCATTGATAGCTGATTTAGGTATGGGCACTTTAGAGGTAACTGGCTTAATGTATGGCACTGGGAAGCATGACTGGTGTAGTGTCTGAGGCGCCCGCAGACCCCACCGTTACACAAAGTACAGCAAATATTGACACCCAATGAACATTCAAAAGGGAATGATTATGGCCAATATTTGGTAAACGCTTAGAAGCTATTTGATCAGAGAAATAGTTGTACAGGGGTAAATGTAGCATCCTATATCTATACTACTCGTGCAAATAGTACAGTACAGACACATGTTCAGTATTAGAGTACTTAGATGCTGATGAACCTATGTTATCATTAATCAAGATGCGCAACTATATTAAGATATCTGTGATGCAACATGTTATAATGAACGCAGTAACAATATGCTGCACACTGCAGGGTAAAACTGCCGCAATAACAGTTGACTCGTATAATGTAATAATATGCAATATACCAGGTGACAATTTACAAATCACCATAACCTAAAGAGATACCAGTTACATGGAATTTGCCACTCTAAAACTACTTTACATAGTTATAATAAGCTACACGAGGTTTAAAGGCGCCCTTGAACTGACCTTTATAAAATGTACATACACATTTTAATTGTCACATCACTCACTCTACGAGACATGTACTAAAATCAGAAGTTTGGTTCCTGTCAAATGTGGTCTGGATGCAGCACAATCATAGATGCTTCTCACTTTACAACTTTCCTACTCTTTGCGCTCGTTTGTCTTGCACTACATGTGATACTGCTTCATAAAACTCGCACAGATACTCATCGCAATGAGCTTACAAGAGGAAGTGGAGACAGAATACAGTATTCTACCTGTAGAGGTAGTATATGTGGATGCTTCAAAGAGGACTGTGTTAAAATCGCACTGAACCACAAACAATTGAATATAACAGGTTTTATGTATTTTGTCTGAGTAACACTTGTTTTTAACAAATGTTAGTCTTCTGGCCAATCCATGCTGTTTCACTCAACATACTGACTGCTTCTACAGAAACCCTCACTGTGACAATCACCTGTTGAAGAACATAGCCAAAAGGCCAAGTCTCCCCTCTACTACAGTAGAACCTCTAATTAAGACCGCCTTTCTATTGAGACCACCTCTATAATAAAACCACTTTTCACAATCCCAAATCTCTAATAGAGCTACCAAAAAGAACCTCTGTATAGAGACCACCTCTCTATTGAGGCCACCTAACACTGGCCCCAAAGGTGGTCCTAATAGAGAGGTTGTACTGTATCCCTGCAGGACGCCATGCTCGCCGCCGCCTTGCTGCTGCTGGCCGCCGCGGCGCCCGCAGCACACGCCGCAGAAGGCCTCGCCCTGGAGACGTGCGAGAACCTGGGCTACCACAGCACGCTCATCGAGCCCACGGCACAGGCACTGATAGGTACAGGCCCGGGTCGGGTACAGGAGGGTCAGGGTGGTGGGTGGGTGGGGAGGAGGAGGGGGAAGGTGGGCAGTGAGGACGGGTGTATGTGATAATTAGGTCAGGGTAGTTTTGAGTTGGGGGTTTGTTGGCCCGCTGGTTTTGTTAAAGCAACCTGGTAGGCCTCTCTTAGGGAAGGATCAGTGTCTATTCTAGCATGTACAATGTATGTCTTTTTTGTCTTGCAAGGATGCGTTTGGTGGAGTCTCCTGCGTTTTGTCCTTGCATCATTAGCACTTTGATTGTCATGGTAAATAGCAAGTGTTGATACGATAAAACTGGCCACTTAATAATTCTGATTTGATGCAAACATCTAAGACATGTGTCATTTTTGGTGTGCCATAGTTTATTCACACTTCCTCTGTGCTCTGTGCAGCGACCATCTTCCCCGTGCGAGGTCGCGGCTCGCTGGCCTATGGCTGTGGCTCCGTGGAGCTGGACCAGCAGCCAGTGGAGGCTATCCGCTGGGCCCTGGAGCGCATCAACCAGGACTCGGGCACCGTCAATGGCGAGGTCATCACAGACTCCTACATTCCCGGCATCAAGATTGGTGAGTGACTAAAAGGAGGCACAATGAAGGGGCAGTTTAGATCTACAGTTTAGACTGCTGGAAATGGAGCTGTTCTTACCAAAATTTACTTGATCGTAGAACGGCGTAAAATAACCATTTTGTTCTTAAAAAGTCAAAATATAATCCTGTTGTCAATATGAGGTAATACACAGGAGAATGAGCAGTTCGTCATTTTGGCTCTTACTGCAGAGACGTCACCCAGATGTATGTACAAACCTACGACTTCCACAATATTATGTTTACATGCAGCCTTTAAGTAATGCCATTCGGTTGTAATTGATTATAATGATGTAAATGAAACTATGAATACAGTGTGAAAGAATTAGGTACCTACTTATCCACTGCCTTATTACCTAGAATACAATTCATGATATGCAATGAGGATTGAAAGCCAAACGATATCCATTTCTTTTGTATGTTTGGAGAAATTGGTGTGTATTATGATGACCTTTAGTTGTAAGTATGTTAGCATGTGTTTGTGTATTCACCCGTCTGTCTGTATGCACCAGGCACAACCATCATGGACAGCTGCGGCCAGCCGGAGCTCGCCTACAGTAACGCCCTGGACTTCATGCCGTCTCTCCATTCTGCCCAGGGCTGGTGCAACGCCAGCACCACTAACATACTGCTAGGTGAGCCCCACTTTATTTTATATAAACAGGTTAGAAATGGCCAACATAAAATGAGTGATATGTATGCAAGTCTACAAGGGGACCTTTGAATCTGTATGTACACTGCTGGAACATGGAATAAGTCCAGCCGAGCTAAGACAGTTGCCTAAAGCCGCACTGCACGAAACACAGTAGTATATAATCATCTGCTGAGCTCGCCTCTGTGCCTTTGAATAAACTGTAACAATAAAGATAAAACCACTACTATGTACATGCATTGTTCTACAATGGTGGAGATATCGGGGATTGAACCCAAGACCTTTCACATTGTTCTACAACACATGTATATATTTTGTAGGTGGGGTGCTTGAGATGCAACCCGTATGTTTTAAAAGTGCATAAGCTCAAGCAAGCTATATGTTAAGGTTTACTGGTTTACCTACTTTAATGCAAATATAGGAACATTTAAAAAGGAATTGTCTCATCATTCCACAATACTCCCTGTTCCCACATAATGCACATTATAAAGGCCAATCGATGCCAATGACCATTAGTAAATTCACAATCTTTTAATATTGAGAGGGTTGAAATTAAATAAAAAACAATGATTGCATTGGCAGGCTACATAGAGTTGATTCAAGAAGGTCAGAAATGGTCATCTCTGGCGGAATTCCTTGAGAGCTATGGTGTTGCGTGGATCAACTTCTCAGACTCCATTGCCAGCATGGAATTTTTTCACCATGCACAGGTCAGTGTAGAATGTCCAATAAATACCAGCATCAACCTGCATTGTAAATTGTATTGGAGCTTCACATTGTAACTTTTCAATGTCATCATATCATCCATGTAGGTATACATAATTAAAATCTTGATTTCTTATCAATATTGCTATTTTATTTATTCATACATTGTATACACTTGCATGTCAATAAACACTATTGTATATTAATATGCACATGCACTTATGATTAGACGTACGTTTTTCCAGTGAAACAGTTTATGTAGCTTTAATATGTTCATTACTTTTGGTGCTAATGTCATGTGTCTGACCACTTCAGGTACTTACCAGCACGGCAGCAGCGCTGGACTGGACCTCCTTCAGTGTCATCTATCCCAATGATGATTATGGCTCAAACTTTCTCAAGGTGAACATTTCTAACCACGTTTAAACAAACATGCACCTTTTATATGCTATGACATCTACATATCTGTTAACAAAATTTTATCACTATTTCAAATGTAAAACACACAAATACAAAAATGTATGTATACATTAAGGGCAGTACACGTTTAAAGTTCCAATAAAATAACATTTTTCACTTGAGAAAGCATTGAATATGCGAACATTTGTGATTTTAATAAAATTTCATACCTGTTTGACTCAATAATCTGTTCTGTTTTATTATCATATGTAATTTTAATTATGTATGTATAACATGCGATAACAGACGATTTTAAATCACCGTAAAAAATCTGGAGCTATGGTATTTGTCGCGTTTTATTGTACAGTAGAACCTCCAATTAAAACCACCTCTATAATCAGACCACCTCTATAATAAGACCAATTTTCATGGTCCTAAACCTTCATACAGCTACGAAAATGAAGCTGTAATGTACATGTATACATGTAGAGACCTGACACCACCTCTCTATTGAGACCACCTAACACTGGTCCCAAATGTGGTCGTATTAGAGTGGTTCTACAGTATACCGTAGGCACATTTCATCCCCATTTCTGAGTGATGAACCAAGTAACCAGATTTATACAGTAGAACCTCCAATTAAGGCCACCTCTTTATTGAGACCACCTCTGTTATAAGACCAAACATTCATAAAGCTACTTAAAGTGAACCTCTGTATGGAGACCACCTCTCTATATAGACTGCATGAGACTGGTGCTAATAGAGAGGTTCTACTGTTACTGTGCCGTTTGCCACAGGTGCTGTCCACTGACGCCAAGGCGCGCGGACTGTGCGTGTCTGACGCTGTGAGCGTGCAGCCTGAGACGGAGGATGAGGATGTGCTGAGGCGCGCCATAGCCAGGGCCGTGGACTCGGTGCGTAGGGAGAGAGCTGAAAATAATAGAGGGATATGGGGAGGTCACTTTATGATTGCAATACATCATTTGAAAAGGATGAGTATGTTGACTTTATGGCGATTATATGTTGTTTGGTGTCTGGAGACAGTGTAATGGAGGAAACACGTTAATAACTTGCACAAAATCATACAGCATAGATAGTAAGGACAAGAATGCAGTGGGTTTGCATGTTCTGCAACTTGCCAATTATCCTTCCATCTCTATTCATTTAGTATAATTCCATGGAAAATAAGTTGTGTAAGCAAATTGTTTACACTGAATGAGCTTGTTGATGCACAGAAGTCATTAAACCTTCATCTATACCAGTGTGTTCTGTACCCAGGTGTGACCGGCGTGGTCCTGGAGACAGACCACTCCCTCACCCTGCGCCTGCTGAAAGCGGCTGAGACAGTGCCGGGTGCGGGCGACCTCCAATTCATGCTTTCTGCCGGCTTCAAGCGCTTCAGCCAGGCTGAACTCATGGACGTCCCCATGCTGAAGGGTGCCATCAAGGTACTGTGATTTTAACATGGATATTGTAATGATGCTTTGTTTCAAGCAGAGAATGTTTTGTAATACGTACAGAGAATAGTGTTGATTGTTGGGATATTCTCTTGACATCATCCGGAAATACAGGGTTGTCATACTATGTACGTTTGACAGTAGTTTTCTAATGTGTTTTTCCCAAGTTTGCTTGTGGATACAACCCAATGTCATGAATTTGAGTCCCATCAGTGCCAATTGATAATCCTGTCCTTCAGCTATGTCTCAAGAGTGGTAGCAGCTTGCTTGCCATCTATAGGAAAGGGAGAAAGAGAAGATTATAATTGTTTGACAGTAGGTTTATAGGAGCTTGCCAATTTTGACATAACATTATGTTTTTTAGTAACAGTCTACTTTTATCTTAATCCATGTATTCACAGATTGACCCCACTGTGCGCAATATCCCAGAGTTTGAGGACCACTGGGTACGTCTGGACGAGAACAACCCACCAGCCGACAACCCATGGTACCAGGAGTGGTACATGACCACCAATAAGTAGGTGATAGCGTGGCTGCTTCATTGCCAAATATATAGACACAGACAAACATCAAACAAATCATGATAGATGAGAAATTATATACAAGATGTAGACATTCTTTTCTCTGAAGCTCACTAAAAATGCATAAATAAATATGCATATGTGTTTATAGCTATTGTGTATTTATGGTGTGCATTGTTGTTATGTTATCATTGGCTTTAATATCTTATTTGCAATACTATTATGCTATCTCATCTGCTCTTTGTAACTGCCCAGGTGTCGTCTGTCTGGGGTGACTGCTGACCCCTTTGTATCGTATCCTCTATGTGTGCCTAAATCTGAAGCGAACCGGCGCAACGAGTTCCAGATGACGCACTTGGCAGAGAATGCAATAGTTGCTATCTACTCATTTGCAAAGGTAGGAAAAAAGTGGATGAGAAGGGAAAATAATCTTATAAAATCAGGTATATGATAAAATCCGTGAATTCTCTTAATAGGTGGGCTATAGAATAGATGAATATCGTCCTTGATAGGTATGTTACTGAAATATATCAATGATATTCATTGAGGTTTTTATTTTAAAAGGTTATTCATTCAAAATGGGTGAATACAGAATATTCCAATCAAAGCTTTTTGCTTTTTTCACTCTTCTCACCTCAAAATCAATCTTCCAGGCCCTGAAGACGGCCCACGCTGCTCTCTGTGGGTCTCAGCGAGGGCTGTGCACTGGGCTACGAAGCCTCGCCCCCGAGACCTTCTACAAAGACTACCTGCTGCAGCTGGACTTCACCTTCTCTGGCGACGAGCGTGTGGCCACTCTCGCCTCCAGCCAGATCCCACCATTCAACAGTCCCAAGAGGGTTAGCGCAACGACATCCCTGGACTCCTACTATGACATTCATAACTACCAGCTGTTAAACACCAAGTGGCAGTTTGTTAAGGTGGGGAAAGGCATTTGTTTTTGGCTGAGAAATGTTAGATGATTTTGTCTTTTGTCTTTTTTGTCTAATACCTGCATAAATGTACAGTGATTACTATCATGCAGAAAATGTTTTACAGTTTCTGGATTCAACATATTACACTAACATCTTGTTAGGGACACAGAAACTGCAGTGCATATTATATTATATACATGTATATATCTATGCAGTTTCTATGTCCCTAACAAGATGTCAGTGTCCTAATACAGAGATTAATACATGTATTACATATTCTTCAACTGTGAAGTAAAAAATTTCCTAATTGGAAAAAAAACCCACGCCAGATAGTACTCAGCAGGAACTGAAACACAGCAAATTCAAATTATTGATTTTAAATATTTATCCTGTGATGTACAAATGTTCTTCAAAAAATCTTACAAGTTATCAAGTCTTTTCTTAAAATGCGTTTTATAGGTAGGCTCCTTCATAAAAGACTCATTGACACTGGACAAGTCCATGATCAAGATGTACGACAAAACAAGGACCACACCTCTAACCTCTCTGCCAGCTTCCACCTGCCCAGCTGGGGGTTGCAGGCGCTGTTATAGTGGACTCGTCCAGAATGAGGATGAATTTGCATACACAGAAGGCCATCTCCTAATAGGGGCAACATTCCCAGTGCATACCAAAGGCATGATTTTTTGTTATTTGTCTATAAAACAAGTATACATGTAAGTTTAATTTTATTGATGACAACGAAGACGTGTCTTAAATGGGTTGGATATCTATTGATGTTATTTTTACGCCTGCATGATACAGGCACGTTGCTGTAACAATTTTGCCTTCCACATGTAACAATGTTTGCAACTTTTCATACTTAAAACATAAGGTTAACTTACACTTCAGGAGGCTCGTCCTACAGCTGTGGTCCCATCGACCCATCCCAAATCCAGCTGTTGGAGGCCTTCCTGTTCGGAATCTCCATGGCCAACAGCCAAGCGCCCAACCAAGCCATCAAATTTGGTGGACTCGCATTTGACAACTGCGGATCTCCTGAACTGGCAAAGAACAAACTGGCCAACTTCAATACAGGTTCAGTTAGATCTTTTGATCGCATTAATTACTACTTCTTTGTGAAAATCAAAGCAGCACGGTGTGTTCTTGGTGGTATTAAAAATCATGCACTCAAATTTATCATATAAAGACTATTTTATTACTATTAGTCATAGAAATAGCTCTGATGCTTAAATACCATAGATTCATATGATACCATTTAAGAACTGTGCTATAACTTGTACCTTGCAGGCAGCTACAAGCTAATGCGCAACGGAGAGTCAATCTCCCCTGTCCAAATTCAGCTGTACATCGGTGGTGAAAACAACCATATAGCGGTGGCCGAGGCCGGTGTACTCACACCACACAACCTCCCCCTGCTAGCGTACGGTGCCCACGACAGCAAACTAGCACACCCACTGTTTGCTAGCACCAGGATGTCACAAATGGAAGAGTTCAAACTGGCTGTTTTGATCCTGAAGAAGCTGGGTATCAACTATGTCCAGCAGCTGTATGACAATCTTAATGAGGATGTTGCCATGATGTTTGTTGAGATGGCTGCAAAAGAGGGCATATGTGTGGCTGCTTCTAGTGTTATTGATAAGGATGTTGCTGGGGCTTTGATGAACAATAAGAATGCACAAGTAGTATTAGTGTGGGCAGCTGGCATGGAAAGGACAAAGTTTGTTGGTATGCTGGCTGATGCTTCTTCAGATGTTAGGAAGCATTTCACCTTGGTACATTCAGCTGGTGTGGATGATTTGGCTACTAACCCAAGTGATGCCATAAAAGAGGTAATTGATGGCTCCATCTATTGGGCAATTAGGAAGAACACAGAGTTGCTGGACATAACTGAGTTCTTAAAGGGCCACAAGGCTGGGGAATACATGGATAACCCTTGGTTTAATGAGTGGTACGAAATGGCTTATAACTGTTACATGTCTGCAGATGAGACAAGAGGATATCCCAAGTTATGTGATAATCTGCCAATTACTGATTCTGCTGGCTTTGTACTTAACCATGAAGTGGTGTTTGTAATACCAGCCATTACAATTGCCACAAAAGGTTTGCAGGTAACACTCGAACAGTTCTGTGGTGTTGGTTATGATCATGTATGTAAGGAATTCTCATCTGCTGCGAATAAATCAGAGGTAATATTGAAGAACATCAGGGAGCTGAAGTTTGCCGAGAAAGGGTTCACCTTTCACTTTGACAAGGATGGTTTTGGTGTGCGTGCTGTGGATATCTACAGTGTCAAAGATGGACAGGCTACTATGGTAGGTACAATGTACAGAAAGCACACTGCTATGGTTTCTTTGCTAAACACCTGCAAATATGTTAATCACATAAGTAAAAAGTGTCTTACGCTTACAGCTTTACCACGAATAAACAAATGGAGACTGCTTGTGATAAGTAATTACATGTATCTATAACGTAGATATTCAAACTGACAATGGAACAAGATGAAAAACAAAATACAGATCTACAGAGAGATGAATGCATTTATTTACATTCAATATTTATATTTTCAAAACAAGGAAACGATTGTGATCATTTAACCTTCAGGTGGGAACATCTGCTGAGGGCACTTTTGAGCTGTCTGCCAGCATGGTCTACATGCGACCCGGGACGACCAGTGCCTGTCCCGGCAGCTGCCCCCAGTGCAACTACGTGGCCCAGCACAGCGACTACATGAAGGTGCCAGGCGGGGACTTCTTCATCGGAGGCCTCTTTGACGTGCACGGTGAGAACACACATAGTTCATCATGTACTGGTGTGACTGTAGCATTGTTGTGCTAGTTAGATTGAGTATATTCATGTATCTATGATTCAATATTCTTTTGGTGAGGTGGATTTAAATAATCAACAAACGCATTGGCTTAGTTATTTTCTATAAACTGCCTATTTGATTATCTGTGCTCAGTACTTCATGAATGACTTCAAAGCAGAATCACATATATATGATTAGATTAAAGTGTCCTTAATGGTCTTAGATGCATGCCTGCAGCACACTCTGTATTAGAATTGTATGCAGAAACATTTTTGTGCTTGCAGCTCGGGACCAACCCCTTACTCATGTGGTGCTCTGCGCCCAGACTACTCGTTCCAGTACACTGAGGCCTTCAGGTAGGTAGACAGTCTAAATTGTTTATTTAAGTAAAACTACTGGTGCAAAATCTTTTTTTTTAGGCAATTTATGTACCGATTCTGTTCATGCTACATTTTAACTAAATTCAACTGAATACATATATAGACATGTTTGTTGCTGTTATCTCACAATGTACACACTCATCATGAATCTGTAGACGACTGAAGACATGTATGTACTATTTACTTCTTTGAACACTGCTTTTTTAATCATATACAATCATCTAAGACATCCATAAATATTTACATTACTGGACTTTAAGGGCAACTTGTTCCACAGATTTGCTCTGCATATGGTCAACACTGGTCAGTCAACCGTTAAGCTCAACAATGTCAGCCTTGGTGGTCTCGGCTTCGACGTTTGCACTAGTGGGTTAAAGGCAGCATCGATCGTGGATGCTGTGCACTCGGAGAGCAAGCAGATTGAGGGTGTAGATCCTGAGCGCATTGTGTCCTGGATCTCACAGAGCTCTGAAGAAAGTCTGGAGGTGGCTGATGTCACCAGAGGTACGGGCATAAATCGATGTCTCTTAGCTGAAAAATGTATAATATTTATATGGAATTATGCATGTTGAAAGTAAAGAGATAACATGAATGTTTCATATCTTTACAGCATTTTGAAAATGTAAGTATATTAAGAATCCAAAGATTCCTGAAAAAGATAGTAGCTGAGGCTTTCAAAACTCATTATCATTATATGTATATATAAAATGGAAGACAATTTGAAAAGAATGTTATACAATTTTATACAATTATGCCATTATATACCAAACATTAAAGTAACTAAATGATATATGTCATGCCATGTAAAAGTACATGTAAGTATGCTTCCAATCGTAATAAATCTTTGTGAAATACTCTTTGATTATAAATTATGAGAATGATTGAACTGTGACTTGATAAGAATACCTCCTCACATAGAACATACACAATTCCCTGCCCTGCCCTTACAGGTGTGGGCGTGCCCCAGGTGGGCCTGACCGCCACCTCCCCACTGCTGCAAGACGCTGCCCGCGCACCCACCTTCTTCTACACACAGACCACAGAGGATGTGCAGGCGCGAGGCATCGCCCGACTGGTGCAGCATATGGGATGGAGGTGAGACAATTAGTAGGGTATTTAGTGGAGCGGCTAAGTGTCAGAATCGTGCATATGGTGATACAAGCATCAAATTTGGCACAATGACTCTCAATTATACCCATAGAGCCACCTAACAAGCCAATATGGCGGCCAATTTTCAAGATGGCTGCCATTTTGACCTCAAATACCTAATAATTCAATCAAAAGTAATTGACATGGATGTAGTGTTTTTCTAGTCTAACATACATAGATAGAGCATTGAAATCAGATCTCATATCAAAATCATCTGCGGTTGATGATATTTTTTGTTTGCAAGATAACTCTAAATAACATCTCCATTCCCCTTTGCACCAGATATGTTCAGCTGGTGTTCGAGGCGTCCTCCTGGGGCCGGGTGGGGGCCGAGGCACTGCGAGCATCAGTCGGAGACGTGGGTGTGTGTGTCCTGGCGGAACATGAGCTCAGTCTGGACGGCGAGTACTCAACTGTGCTCACAGACATGCTGAGCTCGCCCACTGATGTGGTGCTTGTGTATGCGGAGATGCCGCGGGTCAGGAAACTACTAGAGGTAGCAATAACATCATAATTATAGTCTATTGTTTGCAAGTTCATCATATGATGTTTATATGTATATAGATAATGCAATTTACAGGGATTTATTAAGTATTATATATTCATCAATATTTCGTGATATTATTATTTTTTTCGTTATAATTATTCTTTTGGTGACTAATTTGTGTCACTGTTACATATTTACATACATAGCCCATTTGAATATACCCCTGTGGAACAGTATGTATGTTAGGAATAAATTAGTCTGTAAATTTATGTTAAGTGATGTTTTTAGTTTATTTCCATTTAGTTAAAATGTTACTTTCACTCATGTATTTTCATCAATGAAATCACATTTTTCATAATGTTAGATAAACCAAAGACAATGTTAGGCCAACAGGTTTTATCTCTGTGTCTCAGGCTAAGATGTCCGCTGGTACCGCTGCCCGCCACTTCACCCTAGTGGCTGCCGATATGTCCGGCAATCTGGATGAGTTTGGGGCAGGGCTCGGGGAAACAGCTCACGGCCTCATTACCTTCAAGACAAACTCACCCCATGTGCCTGGTTTTGACCAGTATATGGCTGGCTTGGTTCCAGGTAATTTATGAAACAACCAGCAAAGCTCCTGTAGTCGTCGGTCTGACTTTGATAAATGTATAACAATTAATGTAATAATGTGGTGCTAATGCTGTCAGTTTTACCAATCATCTTGACCGTTTGAAGTTCACAACTTATTACTATATCACAGACACATGTTATTCTATATCACAGACACATGTTACCATGCAAGCACTGACACGCTAACAGCAATGATCTTGCAATGTTCAGGCTCCGCCATGGGCAACCCCTGGTTCACCGAGTACTACATGTGGCTGTACCAGTGCAACCTGCCTGGCCACTTCCTGTACCCCACTGACTGCCCCCAGGTGGGTACCCCTGGCTCCCTGGGAAACGCCACCAACTACCGTCAGGACAGTCAGCTTGTCAACACCGTCAATGCCGTCTTCATGATCGCCAGTGAGTACATTGAGTGTTTAAGGTATAAGCTATTGGTTCCTTGTATAATGAAGCATCTGTTCACTTAAAATGTGCCGTGCATGTTGTGAAATAGACGTGGCTCAACACAAACATTGTCACCTTGCCTTAATATCCAATTAAGAATTCTTTTAAGTACATGCACATACTTGTAAATGTTGCATTAATGTTCTATACATGGTGTATTTTTGCCATTCGGGATACTTCTCAACTAGTTTGAAATATATAAGAAAGTAAAAGGATCAAACGTTTCTTTATTTTATCAAACGTTAGACACCATATTATTCTTTTATGTGTTTGTTGCCATTAGAGATTTTCATTTTGTTAACAGTGAAATTGATTCCTTCAATTGTGCTGCTTCGGCAATAATTTGTTAGACCCAACTTTACTAAGCCTACTGAAATACATTGTGCTCGACAGATCTCATTTTTTAAGATCAATAGAAGCCAGACAAAAATACACAATTCTCAAGTTGGTCACTGTCATGCTATGTTCTATAATGTCATCACAGACGGTGTGGACGCGAGTTTGCGGTCAGTGTGCGGGGACCAGTACGATGGTGTGTGCCAGCAGATGAAGGACATGGACACCATGGATCTTAACAAGTAGGCTCTTATAGTACGCTGGACCTCACCCAGAACATTTTGCTACCTTATGTTTGACCCGGTATAAAACATGCACCTCAGATGTTGTGTGACTTGTCTGTAATAGCAGGTTTAAGAACTTGTTGGAGTAACATGTTTGTGGTGACAAAGTAACCTACAATGTAATTGGCATTCTATTTGGACACCCTACACCGGATACATTTTAAATTGCAGTGTTGTACTTATTTCCAGAAAAACAGAAAATTTAAAATGTAAAATTGAAATGAATAAGAGATGATGTTTCCAGTAATATTGGAAACTGTTGTTACATCTGTTATATTATATTGCTATACATGTATATAGTACTAAACCAATGATTTCCCACTAACAGAATGATAATGGAGAAGATGGAATCAGCCTCGTTCACCTCCATAACGGGCCAGACATTTCTCCTCCAAGACAGACAGTTTGATCAAGGCTATACAATTTACGCATACAATACAGATGGATCACATGCAGAGGTAGAGTTTGATAGATTTCGTCAACTGATCACCTCTATGACTATAAAACATCTTATTATTGCGTCGCTTTAGCTCAGCTGCTGATGCAAGCCTTGTGTTTCGTTCGTTTGTAACTAACTATGTACGTCTCCGGACAAGCTAGAGCTTTAACCGTTGCACCGATGTCGTTCAAACTTTACACGACTATGAGGTATGATGCGACACCAAAGTGATTCAATTTTGGGCACTCTGCCAATTAAATTGTGCTTTCTAGAAGCCTATTTATGACATTATTAATGATATTCAATGCACTTAAGCCAGCAAGAAAAAATCAATATTCCAACCAAGCAGCAAATATTGATTATTGGGTTTGAAACTGTTATTGATTATTATCTGTTATTCAAATACATGTAGTACTGTGGCAACACACAGTGTAATATTTTTTCGCTGGATATTGAAAAATTTGTAATTTCATTCTGTGGTTTTCTCCTCAAATTCACAAAGTTCTTAATGGTAAAGTATACATCGTTTCAGTATATATCTTACTTGCCCATAAGTCAACGTTGTTCTAGCGACCCAATGTTCTTTGAACACTTTTGATCTAGTTGGAACAGTGGCTACCTAGAGTTACAGTTGATACCATTAGTAGTAATTATATGTGTATAATATGTGCAAGATAGCTTCGTACAGGTAAATCAAGCATTTTACAGGAGCTTGCTAATTTTTCTCATCATCTGTTTCAATTGTGCTCTCAATTATATTTTAGACAATATCATCTTGTCATACTTAGGGAACGATCATAAATAACGATACCGGGGGGGTCGTCCATTTTTTGGGGCTCGAAGAAAAAGTTAGCCGACCCCCCCCCATCAACATTTTAAAAAGTTGAGTGACACCCCCCCCCCACACCCACCCACTAAAATAAAAGTCCTACATATAGTCATTGCAATGCTAAAAGAAAATATTTGAAAAATTATACAGTAGCGCGATAAAAAAGTTCAGCGACCCCCCCCCCCCAAAAAAAAGAAATCAGAAAAGTTGGACAACCCCCCCCACCTTTTTGGACGACCCCTTCAGTATCATTATTTATGATCGTTCCCTTAACTTACAGCAAACAGCAATAATACACATGTATATTAGCATAGCAAAGTTTTCTAATATATTACTACACATACAAATGTATCATGAGATCAATTATGATATTCATCTTTGAAGATTGGGAAATATGCTCGTGCGGGGCTGGTTATGACTGGCTCGAGCCCTGCCTCTCTACAGCCCGATGTGGGCTGTGGGGCCCAGTGTGCCCAGTGCCAGCAGGCGGAGCAGAGACAGGAGCAGTTCACGTACATCCCCGGTGGGGACGTCATCCTGGCAGGTGAGGTTTTGGAAAGAGATAGCCAACTGTCCATAAATTCCATATTTTTGACAGTTGGGATGTTTGACTGCAGTAAACTTTCATTGAAGGACAATACATGTGCCTCTTTAATACATAAGTTAAAATGAGAATTAGAAATTCAGTAGTCTAGCATGGAACCATTTTAAAGAGTTGAAATTTCGACAGTTGAATAAGCAACCAATCTTTCTATTAAATAAAACACTTAATCTGTGTGAAGTACTACATTAAACTAGGCAGTTCTGCATACAAAAAGCACGTAAATTGCATGTAAATGAAAAATCTCCCCATTGGCAGGCATCTTTGACGTACACGAGTCTGGCAGCAGTCCATTCACGTGCGGGGAGCTGCATCCCAACCAGGGCATCCAGCTGCTAGAGGCCTTCCAGTTCGCCATCCACCAGGTGAACAGTGGGCGCGGGCTGTTCCAGGGCAAGCTGCGTGGGCTGCGGCTTGGCGGACTTGGTCTCGACGCCTGCATGAGTGCAACCAGGGCCGGTAGGTGCTACTATTCGTATGCTTATGATCTGCACAGTAGAACCTCTCAATTAGGACCACCTTTGGGACCAGTCTCGGTGGTCTCGATAGAGAATTGGTCTCTATACAGAGGTTCATTTTGGTAGCTTTATGAAGGTTTAGGACGGTGAAAAGTGGTCTTATTACAGAGGTGGTCTCGATAAAGAGGTGGTCTTAATTGAAGTTCTACTGTACTTTATAATTCTATGTACTATAAATAAGTTCATAGTCAAATGAATGCACCACTTTTGGATATAATGTATAGATGAGCAGAGCTTGGGTTTCAGTTGCATCTAATATTGTGATTGATTTGTGAAAATATTCACCACAACTTCATTTTAATATAATAAATACCACATCGAAACTTAATTTTGACCCCAAAGAATTGCAGAATGTGATTATGATAATAATATCACAAAACCGTATACTCAACATTGATACGTTTCAATGAATGAGAAATGTGATTCATCAATTAACATACATCTTCCCCATGCTGCCCATAGGAAACCTGGTAGCAAACATCCACAGTAATTTCCTGCCACTGACCTCGGGCGGCGAGAGCATCAACCCTGCCAAGATTGACGCGTACGTGGGTGCTTTCACGTCAGCAGCGTCTATGCAGGTGGCAGATGTGCTCACAGTGCTCGGCATACCACAGGTAGGGGGCACACTGATGGCTCGGCTGACTGTACTGATGTCACTCTTAGAATAATGTTCGATAGGCTAACTTCAGTTATATCTCTTTTTTCTAAAGCACCAGGGTGACTGACTGTAATGATGTATAAGACTAATGTTATAGATGAACTTTCATTTCATTGTGTTAGTCAGGTGTATTGTACTGATGTATGTATGATGAAATATTGGTGACTGTACTGATGCATCATTTTTCATAATCACATTCTCATATATATACATTAATACGTATAAAGCTGGATGACTGTAAACTGGTAAAGTCAGATGGCTGTTGGAACAATTCATATAAGCTGGCAGTGTCTGCATTGATTTTATAGAAAAATGAAATTTTGTTAACTGACCTTTTAAGCACGAGCAACCTGGCGTGGATCACTGGGAGTTCCAGGTTTTTGGAAAAGGAGGGGTGCACTTAAAGGATTTCCTGGGTTTTCTACGGACAATGGCTCACATGCCAAAATCCCTATGAATATGAAGTATTTTGTTAGGGAAAAAAAGGGGGGGCACACGCCCTGGCCCCCTGGATCTTCCCATGTGGATTCTTGTCATAAATTTTAGTATAATATTGACCATCGTAAACAACCATAGAAGCGTATATGCATCAACTGCCTAAATAGTTTTAAATAGAACATTCGCTTTAACCTCTTCCCGTTGGCCACAGATCAGCTATGGAGCGACGAGTGTGGCGCTGCAGGACGGGGAGCGGTACCCGTGGTTCCTGCGCACGGTGCCGGCAGACGACCGGCAGGCGCGCGCCCTGGTCGCACTGCTCACAAAGTACAGCGTGCAGTACGTGCAGGTGGGTTGGGGAGGGCGGGGCAAAAATATTGATATATGGTAGTTTGTGGCTTATTTAGAACTATTATAAGCGCCGGTAGAAGATGTACTTACTAATGAAATCAGTTCAAGTGTTAGTTATGAAGGGTAAGAGTGAAGCTTATGACTACATTTAAGAGTGAAGCCGATGACTACAACACTGTTTTAGTAAAGCATACTGGGCATGCATGTGTCGTCATCATAATTTCAGAGTAAATGACAATAGAATATTAAGAAGAAAAATGGTTATGGTATATTGCAATTTCATTTCTTCATGGATGGATATTCATCACATAATATGTTTCACTTGACAGTGATCTGATATATTGAAGCCATACAAATTCATTTATTCATGCACGAAAATTCATTGCATAATATATTTCACTTGACAGTGATCTGACTTATTGAAGCCATATACTCAAATGACAAATAGGCATGTTAGAAACACCTACAGCCCATCTACATGTAAAAGTATCATATGAACATCTTCAACAATCTAGTTATTTGACCCGTTATATCAAACATGACAAAGTAAAACCGTGAGAATCAATATGTGTATTAGTACAGATACATATTAGCAAATACAATGAAAACATGAATATCATCTGAGCAGCACCAGCATTTACAACTTGTCTCCTCTTAACTTGTATGTCTTGAGTTTAACATGTGTAAGCTTCAAAATTGCTATAGTTAGATGTCTATCCTCTATTCAAACAAAATACGTCATCTCATGTCTCACATGTACACCACCATTTCACCACATGCAGGTGGTGCACTCTCCTGGTATCTACGGCGAGGGCCTGGCAACCGAGTTCACGCGCCAGGCAGCCGCTGCCGACATCTGTGTGGCACAGACGGTTAGCATCATGGACGCCACTACCACGACCGCCACCGTTCGCAAACTGCTGGAGAAACCCAGCGCCAAGGTGAGGGTGGTGTGGATTTAACATGATTGTGCGAATGTGTGTGGGCAGGCTGTTTTAAAACCTTGCGTGTAACAGCCTTTATACTGTGTAAATCTTTTATTGCAACGGTCATTATAATGTTAGACAATCGTCTGTACCAATATTGTCATTGTTGGAATGGCAACGATGCGGAATTGGTTTTCATCTGAAATCCTGATCTGTCTTTTGATAATGTCAAGATTCTTGTCATTGCAGCATATATAATAACACATTAAGATTTAAGAATGCATGTACATATGTATTAAGACTTAAGATTAACCTATTATGACGTTGACTACATTTTAAGATGTAAAATATAGTTAGGACCCATGGTTTTACACTGACATTTGCACATGTTCTCCCTCTCTGACAGGTGGTTATGGTGTTCCTGGACACAGGTTTCATTAGGCCGTTTCTTATGGGCGTACAGGGCAACGATCAAGCCAGGGCCTTGTTCAAGTTCGTCGCCTCAGAGACTTGGGCGGACAACACGGTCAGTAGTTAGCAGATAGCACTAGGTGTTTTAAAGGTATATTTTAACTCATATGTGAAAATCAACATTTAATGATGTTCAACCGTGATCCATATGATAGTTAACTTGATGCTTCAGGCAATACTGAAACTAAGTTAAATTGAGTTCCCGAGGAATGCGTATATGGCAATTTATGCCAAAGTGCTGTGGCATTCTTTCATTCATGTTTATTTTTCCTAACTAACTTTGCTGCCAGTTTGGTTTTCCATAACGAAACAAAATGTGCATGTATTACATTTGTATTTTATTAGTTATGTGACATCAGTTTGTACTTCTTTTATTTCCAGGAAGTGGTGCGAGGTCTGGAGGACGTTGCACAAGGTGCCATCACTCTCGGTGTTGAGACCTCAGACTTGCCCGCTTTTGACCAGTACTTGGAGCCCAAGAACCCAAACAACTACTTCTCAAACCCCTGGTTCAATGAGTACTATGAGTATATCTTCAACTGCTCATTGAGTGGAACCACCCCGAAGTACAGTCAGAGATGTGCTAACAGTGTGCAAAGTATTGTGCGTGCCCAGGGCAGGTATAGGCAAGATGCCTATGTCCTGTATACTGTAAATGCAGTATACGCTATTGCAGAAGGATTGCACTTGGCACTGAACAAAAGCTGTGGACCCAACTACAATGGCATGTGTGAACAATTCAAATCCAACATGAGGTATGTCGGAAGTTGACATTTTCCCCATTCAATGGGTGTTGATGCAGTATGTTTTACATACAGTGAAAATTCATTATTTCAATAGATATCTTCATTGAAACAAACACTAACACAAATACCCCCATAAATACCTACAACACTGTAGAGGGTACAACATAATCAAACTATTCTAACTGCAAGAAACAATCATTACAAATTACAGACAAAACCTGCTTGACGGCATCCGGTCTGTGCGGTTTGATGATGAGGCACAGCAGGTGTTCACGTTTAATAGCCGAGGGGAGAGTAACCGCGGCTACCACATCTACACACTGAGGGCGACAGGCGGTGGGGGAGTCTACTACCAACATGTAAGACAGCGACGTCAATTGCAACTCACGTTTTGTCAGATACATATTCAAACAATGCAACAAATGAGAGAAAACAATTTCCAACATGTCAAAACTAAAAGACATAAGTTTGTTATAAACCCATGAACTGCTCTTCCTCACCATTCTAGGAGGGCAGTTATAATGATAGCCACCTGCTCAAGATGGACAGCTCCTTCTCTGTGAGCTGGGACTCCACGTGTGAGGCACCTGGTGCTTGCGGGGAGTGCCCTCAGGTGAGGCCCACTTACAGCTTCTAACAGCTGTCACAAAGATATGTCTGTCACATAACTGATTGTTCCTCAAACATATTTTCTTACATTACGTCTGATGCCCAACTTCGCATTACTTTTCTGCATTGAAATGATACCTGTTATAAATGCACAATTTTCATTGATTAATTTTGTTTAATATCATGTTGTCTACAAAACCCCGTTAATGCCAAATAGATGACAATCACTGACCAACAACACCGCACAATGGTTATTCACTGTTCTTATTCAATTGTATTCAATTATCTGACCTTCAATTGCGCACTGTTGCCCCCATCAGGTGAGTGAACCCCAAACACGCCATCTGGAGCGAGCGTCCCCAGCAGGACTCAACCTCGTGTCCTTTTTCAACCTGCACCAGGCTGAACCCTCAGACCCATTCCGTTGTGGACCCATGCATATGGACAACTTTGTTGGTCTCCTTGCCTATCTGTTTGCCATGGATCAAGTCAACAGCAAGGTTGGTGGATCATTGTTTGTGTGAGACTAAAATCATAGATTTACCAATTATTTGAAACTATGCAGTGAAATGTTAACATAGTGTTTATGCCTATAGTATAGGTATGATAAAGCAAAATTACAATCAGAGTAATAGACATGGGTATCATTTAATAGTTTTAAACAGGATACTAAAGCAAATATTTACACTAAGATTTTTATAGCCTCTGCTATGTTGGGTGCCCACCGCCCCCTTCCATCTCAAGACAGCAGCTCTCTGCATGATTTTTCATGATTTTCACATGTTACATGCATTACACTTTTGTGATATGTTAGACATACATGGATCTACGAATATAGTGTATGATTTACTTCTTGCACCACAGGAGAATCCTCTGCAGTTACCCGCTGACATCAAGCTGGGCAGCTTAGCCCTCGATGCATGTGACAACACCATGTCTGCAGTGAAAGATCTCTACAGTATCATGTCTGGCCAAGGTCTCTGCTATGACAAGACAGAAGTGGTCTCAGCCAATACTGTTGTCTATACAGCGGACATGGGCAATGATGTGTCCTTGGATTTCCAGGTAAATTTTGATGTCGGTTGAATCGTTGATGGTTGTAAATCTTCTTTGGGGTGGGGGGTGGGGGTGGGGGAGTGGGTATTTACCTCCCCCCTCCTCAAAAAGGAGAGAACTAAATCGTGCTGAAAATCACTCACAATACACCTGAGAGCACACAGAATTTCAAAATTATTCTTTCCGGGGAGGGGTGGGGCTGGGTCCTCCTTGCCTATGACACGCACAACATTTATCAGCATACACATTCCTTAAACCGCCCTCACAAAATCACAAAATTCTGGATCCACCAATGGTTGAGTGTTTGTCTGAGAGGTTCATGTTTTGGTATTTAGTCACAATTTATTTCAATATCTATTGTGTCATATAGCTAAGAATCACGAAACAATCAACAAATGTTTCACCTTTCCCTCCTACGCATGTACAGATTGTACATGGTGATTATTTTGATATTCTTCACTATACTTTGTTTTATCTGATGTATTTTACATTGTACATGTATGCGTTACAAAACCTTTTTTAATGTTATGGCTATTCTCATCTTACTTGTTTGGAGAATGAATTTGGAATTTAAACTTTGAAGAATAACTTTATTTGTGATTTTTATAAAGATTTTTTCAATTTCAACACATAAGTGTTCTCTTCAGGGAAATAGATTTCCTTTAGATTAATCAAGATATCAAAGTATGAATTCTAACTTCAGTCTTCAGACACATAGTAATACGAAAATAACCACAAAAAATGTGATATCCAAAATCAAACAAATTGTAAATTTTTGAAGTTGTCCAGTATATAATGTTAATGATTTATGACGGACTATGAATCAACTTATGTCCTCCTCTGCCATCTCTTCCAGAAAACGCTCTCATCACTACCCATAATTTACAAGCATATAATGAATAACATAAAATATTAATATACAACATACAAGCCCATCAACATATAAAGTGTGAGTTAATTGCTATGTGAAATCACAATGCTGGTTATCATGCTAGTGTCTGTCCTGTAGGCGGTGCTGTCCCCTCTCTCCATCACATCACTGTCTGCCTCCTCCACCGCACCCACCCTCTCAGCTCGCCCCTTCTTCCTGCGCACGGTACCGTCAGCCTCCCAGGCTGCAAAGGCGCTGGTAGAGACGGCGCGTGCCATGGGCTGGGCATATGTGGGGCTTGTGGTGAGCGCTGGGGAGGATGGCCACGCTGGCAGGGATCAGTTCTTACAGCACGCCAAAGGTACACACGAGTAACACTTATTGAGTTGCCAAACAAACTTTTCATGATAGTTTTGTTTTATGTTCTTTTTGGCTGTGAGACCAAGTGCTGTGAACCAAGTCTACTGGTTTTTTAAACAAACTTTGAGTTAACAAATTGATGTTCATGCTTATTTGCAGCATAAAATGTGTAAAACTGTTATTGAAACATTTTCTAAATCTGAATACTGTTTATTGTTTACTGTCTACTGCAAAGAATATTGCGACAAAATGACGACAACAACCCACATATAAATATAAAGTAGAACAGTACCTGTATGTTTAAACGCTGTAAGATTTGTAACAATAACTGAAATGACAAGCTATTACATGTACGTATCAAGCAGGCGTCACTTGATGGCTGTGTCTGATTCTTGCCCATAGCTGTTTTCCCTTCACTCTCAGCTCCGGGTGTGTATAGAAATAGATGAGTGGGTTCACAGATGAAGATATGGTAGAGTAAAGTAAAGAAGTGAAACGCACTATGATTGACACTACCACAGACCTTCGTGTTTCTACATCTTCCCACGTGTAGCCCAGACTGTAGACCAGCAAACGGATAAGTGACGCAGGCAAGCATGTCACCAACAATGCCCCCGTGGTCAGCATGATCACCTTGACTGCTATCTTGGCATTGGCTATGAGGCTTATATCGGCAGCTGCGGGGACTTGCCCACCTGGCTGATTGTTCAGTTTGTCTTTTATGTGCAGTTTTAGCTTGATGGCTATGATACTAGTCATAAGAAGGCTTGGGGCAAGGTGTGTCACTACACCTATAAACTGCACCACACTGTCATCCTTTTTTACCATTGTGCATAGGAACGTGATCGACACTTCTCTTCCGAAATAGAGGTCCAGGCCAATAGAGAATATGATGTTGAACAGATAGTTGATAATGAGCGTAATTGTAAGGTTTCGGTATGAGAGGAAAGCATCATACTTGTGCGGGTGCTTAAAATAGATGTACCTTTCCATGGCAATGATGATCACCATGTAAACTTGGATGTATACCAAGCCTACAACAAGGATAGAAAGTATTCTTATGGACATCTCAAGCTTTGCCTTGGTAACAACTGTTATGATGGCCATTGGAAATACCAGTAGGGTCATCAAAATGTCATTGGTGGCGTTAACGGCTAAAAGTAAGAAGTGTTTTGTGTACAGTTGTTCATGTAGAGCTGTAGTGAATAGGAAATAACCATTGCCTGCAAGAAGACACAATAATTAATCAGATTTCGATAGCTTCAAGTTTACACAGCTTGATTTAATGACATGACAATTTCAGCTGAATGCTTTTGCTGATAGACTTGCAAGGTGTAAGTCAATTCTTTGTTAAAATGTATATTCAGTCAAGAAATGAATCACTTACTAAGCAAGATCCAAACCAGTATTCCAACTAGAAAAACAATCAAAGTAGTCAATTCGAACGGCCCACTGTATGCAATATTCTCTGCTGCAGTTGTACCTATATCCCTAGTTGTGGTTGTTTCATTGGGTAATGTCTCCCATATCACCGGTGTGGGAATATGTAATGCAGTTGTCAAACTATCATTAAGGGTGACAGAAACATCTCTCACATCCATGTCATTGCTCTTTCTGGTAGCCATGTTCATCCTGTGGTTGCTAAACGGTGTGGTAGCCAACTTAAAATTTTGGTGAAGTAATAGATCATTTATATATCACTATAGATTATTAAGATCGCAACTTCTGAGACATGACAGCTTTTGCTCATTATTGAGCTTGACTAGAGATTGTTCATGTCTATTTACTTACTAGCTGTGCTCTCTTATATTATCCTCAGTAATCTCCGCTTAACTCCGCAAACGCTTTTAACTAAATCACGCTTTTGTGGGGCGGATTATGAATTTTGCTCTCGTTTTTTTCCGGTCTTCATTTCCAGGCAGTAACCATTCGCTCATGCGGCGGCATTGCATTTCCTTGTGACAAAATGAGCATGCAGATTAATCATAGAGAGTTTGACATTTCAATTGCAGCTATACCTATCGTTAGACTTTTCCAAATAAGCCTATTCATGTGTTGAAGCCGAATCATTGCGTCCGATTTCAGTTGCTGCAGCAAAGCCTTGTGTTTAGTTTATTTGTAACTATGTATGTCTCCCAACAAGCTAAAGGGTTTACCAGTTAACCGCTTTTGTTCAAACTTTACACAAATATGTGTTATGATGCGACACCAAAGTGATTCGATTTTGGCCACTTTGCCTGCTTTCCACAGGGCCATTTATGACATTTTTACTAGTATTCAATGCACTTTAGCCAGCATGATAAAATCTATATTGCAAGGCACCAGCAAAAGTCTTCCTGGTTCTGTTTGCTGTTTGCTTCTGCAAGATCAATATGTGGCATGATGAAGCCAATATTATTAGACAGCGGCACACAGATTATTTGTGGCTGATTACATACATCGTAATTTTGTTCTTTTAATCAAGATTTTCAAGATTTTCATAGCATCTTACTAAACATCTTTATTGGTCATATTAATCAACATTGTTCTAGCGATGCTGTGATCTCTGAGCACTTTTTATCTAGTTATTACATTGTCGTTTGTTGAAGTGGTATTGTACAAGCATCACCGACATGGTCATAAGGTGACTTAACAAAGCAGTTCTCAATATCTCAGATGTCAAATAGAAGGTATATATGTCCTTGCATTTCATGAAAGTGTTCAAAAGCCACACATGAATTGTCATTTTACTAATTGTCTTTCAGGGCTGCATTAGACATAGTTTCAATGGAAGTAAAATAGCTTTGTTAATAGATTGAAAAACCCATCCATATATTTCATTGAAGTAAATGATATGAGTCTCCTTGATGAAAAACCATGATATTGGAAAGTATTTGTTCTGGTCTGGTATATATGATTCACAGCAAGAATACATGCATATCCTCTATCTAAAAGAAGGAACCTTCTTTTTACTATCAATGCCAACTACACTGTGTCACCGATCAGTCAATAATTACAGAAATTTCGATGCTTTCACCATTTTTCAAGAACACGCTGATTTCAGCGAAATTACTGTTATTCCAGGAAATACGTGATTATGCACAGAAATTAGAAAACACTGGTAAACACTGGAATTTCGTTTTTGAGTGTGGTTTACATTTATTCATCAAATACTGTAGTGGCAACTTGTTTATATGCAGAAAATACGGAAAAAAGTGAAGTCACAGAAATTATCTAGTCTTTAATTTCGAGAATTTCTTTTTACGTTTTTTTTTTCGAACTTACCAAGACATAAAAGGGATAACATAGGTTGTGACACCCGCCATTTGAGATATTTCAACTTTAGTATATACATCAGTCATAATTATAGTTTTTTGTTTATCAACCTTTGATGATTAATTGATACAATGAAGTCAAAAGTTGCTGCAGATGTTAGATATGAAATAATCTGTTCTTGAATTTGGAGCGTAATATAGATTACGCATATATATGCGCCAATACTGAAACATAATCAATAGCCGTGATAAAGTGACACGGAAAACATGGAAAATACGATGGGGGGTGTCCGTAAATACGGAGAATTCTGCACATGCAATAAGAAATTTCAGTAATTACGCCGTATTTTGTGTGATTTCAGAAACGTAAAATACGGTAAAACTTTTTAATAAAAAATAACTGTGATCCTTATACGGACAGTAGTGTTATCAGTCAATATTATGCTAGCTTATTATGAAAAGGACACTGATTGCAACCAGGTTTAATCAGTGGTTATCTAACTGTGGACCTGGACCCATGTGGCAATGTGACAGGGACTCCCGAATCACTCCATATTAGCACCGGTGCGAAATTCCCTCGATAGAGGCCCTCATGAACACTGTGCAGAAGAGATGCGGGTGGTGACACTAAGATTTCAACGAATAGTTTCATGTTTCAGTTAGAAATATGCTATTTTTGAATTGTTTACATTATGGTTTAGTCTTGTTCTTGAGGAGGGTAAACCCGCAACCCTTGTCAGAGTTGTGTCTCGTACACATGTTACGCCAGTAAAAAACGGTGTAAACAAGGCTTCATCAGTCACACACGGGCGTGCCAACATGTCTCGAGCCTCCTACACGCAGCCAATTTCCTTGTGGGTGGTGCGTGCTCCACTACTTTGTTTACACTAAAACTGCTGAATGTTAATGCATATTACAGTTATTAAATACTAGTTATTTAAAACAAAAATATTTCCTTTTATGAAACTAGACCATTACAATCATATCGGTATCCACCATTACATTCAAACGTAGATTCTATTAAATCGATATGTGGAATGACAGAGCCGCTATTATTATTAGACAGGGCTGCATTGAATGCGTTTCAATGGAATTCTTTGATAAGATTGAAAGAGATTGAAAAGCTCACTCATTTAGGGATTTGTTTTCATTGAAGTCAATTACTGGTACATGTATATGAGTTTCCTTGATGAAAAGTCTTGATATTGGAAAGTAAAATTGTCATTTCCCGCACTCATTTCTCATCTGTTTTATCTGCTACTGAGCAGCATGAAATTGCAGATGACAATTCGTGACTGTCAGACTAGGACTTTCAAACTATTATCCTTGCAGTCATCTTTAACAACATGCTCTGTTACAAACTGCTCAATAGGACAGCTGTGTATTCCAATTTTTTTTAACAAAAGAGCCGTAAGAAAAGGAGAGAAAGCTAAAATTCCATAATATCTGCAAACACAATAGGCAAGATACAATACTCAAAAAACCCATCCTATTAGCCTTATGTTTTGTGTGGGGAAAGCCAAGCCATATCACTACTTTATCTCATGTATTTTACTACAAATGTGTGGTATTGACACATCCACTTAATCATCCGTCATGCGGCAGGTGACAACAGCACGGGGGCGGGCTGTGTGTGTGTGGGACCCGAGGTGAGCCTCGACCCAGCGGCCGCGGCAGGCGAGGACGCCACGGAGGCAGCCAAGGCGGTGCTGGAGACCGTGTACGCGGCGGGCGCAAGGGTCGTCGTGCTCTTCACCTCGCCCCAGCACACACGCCTAGTGCTGAGGGCGGCCGAGGAAACCAGGCTTGCCGGTAGGTTACGTATAGAGTAGAACCTCAATATTAGGACTGCCTTTTGGGACCTGT
>CM032660.1:40325671-40336796 GCA_019095985.1 Streblospio benedicti
AATATTCTATTAACAATTTAATAATGAGGAAATAGGGAAATTTTAATTATATTAATGTCATATAAATGCGACACATGTTGCGAATGTTGCGGACAGACTTTGTTCCTTACGGTGCAATTGTGCGTACTATTTTAAAAAGTCTGGCTACCCCCTGATCAAAATCTCTTCTATTTTCATATATTGGACAATTGAGACTTAAAACACATAAGTATTGTGCCAAAATACGGCAATTTCCCCTTCATTAACACTTGGGTTCCTTCCCAGGAACCTTAGAGGTTTCCACGAAGATCAGAAACGTATGGCCTACATAGCATTAGTCCGTTCTATTCTTGAATATGGATCAGTTGTGTGGGACCCCTACACTAGAGAGAACATTGTTCGCCTTGAACGCGTCCAACGGTGTGCAGCCAGATTCATGGTGAACGACTACACCACAAAAAACCCGGGATGTTTTACGGACATGCTAAACCGTCTTGAACTCAAACCTCTTGAGGATAGGAGGAAGAATCTAAGACTCACATTTATGAACAAGGTAGTGGATGGGTTGGTGCCGGCTATCCCAGCACCTGATTTCCTGGTTCCAGCCAAGTCAGGACGTTGACGTATAAAGGCTAAATCATTTAATGAATACAGCTGTTCAAACATTGTTGCGCGTTCCGTACGCCTCAATAGCAAACCGTTCGCCCCCAAGTGCTTGGACGCCTCAGTATAAGAACTCATTCTTTGTACGAACAGTTATTGACTGGAACTCTCTCCCAGAGGAGATAATCCAGTCTGAGAACGTCGAGCAGTTCAAAACTGCAATTGACTGTCCGCGCATGCAGCAGTAGAGAGCACTTCCCGCTGCCATCGCGCCTGTTCAGGACCTCAAGCAGCGTTATATATACAGATACATGCTGGCCAAGGGGCAATCACGACCATTAGAGGATCTGGATCTGGATATATAATTCACAAATAAGCCAGTCTCAGGTGAAAGACTGGCCTCCTATGATGAGGCAACGCGTGAATGGAGGTTGCCGTGAGATCAACATGCATCGAACATGTGAAGCATTACAGTGATTGTATCTGTGCCGGCAACGTGCGGGTAAATGCTTATCACACATACAATGTATTCATGCAATACTTTTCACCGGTGAGGATACTGATACGGAATCACGTCTTAATTGACCACCAACCACGTATGGTTGGGTCAATTTTACATAATTAGTCTTGCTTCAATAGTGGAACATTTAAAGATATGAGAGCTCGACTCAGCTCGTATCCGTAGTGGGCTTAAAGTTACAGACTCCATTACTGTAGTGTCAGCCTTTTAATTAACAGACGCTTTACATGCTAATGGGCATGTATGTTATACACATGTATTGTAATATTCTATGTATTTTGTAAGTTTGGACATAAATTATTGTCAGCGAGTACAGGGTTCCATTCATGAAATAAACTATTAATAAAGTATTAGAATTTTGCCAGCTAAAAGTGTTTGTTGGTATGGGTGGGGCGGGGTGAGGAGGTGGCAAGTTCTTAATATATAAACATTCAGTCAATAAGCGCCCTCTCCGCTTAAGGACAAGTGCACTCTATCTAACTAGGCAGTATGGTTTTGATGACCATACTCTATCGGACATATCTTTACATGCCACATAGGACTTAAGTTCCATTTATGTATAGTATGATGAGACTCTGCTACAAACAAAGTTTGAATATCATTTATGCTTTGTACTTTAAAAAATTGACAAAACACATGATTTGTTTTTAAATTTTAGTACATAAAATATACAAAACTTCATTCATTAAAATTCTCAGAAAACATTCACTCATGGCTTAATTGTCATGCAATCCTCTCACAATAATCATACAAAATTGCAATCTTATTATCATCTCCCATACTAACCACAGTATAAAACTGTATCATAATGATACCTACACAATTGGATAGAAGTAGAGATTTTGCACGTACATTAATTGGCTTTTCTCACACATTCTCAAATAGGTGTGTATGTTAACTCTACAGATTTAAAATAATTTTTACTTGTGTCAAGCTAAATTTCCTACCCACTTTTTATAAATGTGGTTCTGCTGGTGTGCTTGGTTGAAAATGTAGCTAAATAGGCAAAAGCGAACACTTCAGCTGTAGCAAAATGTTACAAATCAAACTATTTGAAAATTATTTTCATTATTCTGATAATGTTTATAATTTGCATGTATCAGTTATCAATTTATACATTGTATATCTGAATCACCATAAAGAGTTAACTTGTTCAAAAATTACTTGAAACACCACTGACATATTTCAATAAGCATACATACTCTACCATTTCTCTGAGCATACCTACATGTACATTGTACAATGATCTAAAAATGAACTACCAATACAATATAAAAAGAGAGGGGTAAATCTTAAGTTTATCAGTATCCGTAATCTAAAATATATCCATTTCTTGTTTACTCTTACACAGAAACAAATATGGACGCATACATGTACAATGTAACAGGTGCATTCATTGTAGGAGATAATCGAATGGAGCTAACCAGCCTTTAATAAAGGATTCCATCCACACAGAGTGTTGTAAATGTACATCCAAATGGGTTCATTGTCTTTATCTACTGGTATGGTCCTTAATAAGCCAAGTCAGCACCTACAAGCAACACAAAATATCAATATTTAAAATTCATCAAATTTTCTTCATACAAAATGTATGACTTTGTAAATTTTTAGAAACGAATGAAATGAATGATAGAAAGAAAGAAAAGAACACATCTACGTTTTGACATCACCAAGTGTGACGATATATTAAAATGTTTACACACAGTGAAGCCAACACAACAACTAGCAATTATGAACAAAAACAAAAACATATGTAATATGAATGGGTGTATCTCATTGGTCTCTCACATTGCTTGGCATGAAGCCGATAGTACGCTGACTTACCCTGAGACTGTGGTGTTCTTGGGGCCTGGTACATAATCTGGCTGCTGCCGGCCACTGACCCTGAGTCGACGTACAAATACATTGGGTTTGCATAGACCCCATTAGTATCTGAAAAAAGATCAGTAAATCAATAAAACAAAATTGGTTATAAAAAGCTTGGAGAAAAAAGAAGTGAAAGAAAAAAAAACTGGTGCTGATGTCCATTTACAGTTGGACCAGTTTAACCAGGACTCTGATTACGTAAGGGTAATGTATGTATAAGTCAATGGAATGGTGATTTCCCTTCATAACATGATAGCCAAATCCACTAGAGAAACAGCATCATGAATAGAAGGAACACATTATAAAATAGATGGCAATAAGAACGGGATTGACAGTTCTCAAAATATCAAGATAATAAGCAATTTTCTTTGGATAAGAAAAAAAAATAGCAATTATGTATACAAAAACATCCCAGAGGGGCCATTTTTGAAGACTAGGGCAATGTGGTTACCATCGAGCTGTGTCGTGGACGAGGACAGGTGTGAGCGCTTCTCCTCTTCAATCTCCTTCTCGTAGCGACTGAGCAGCCATAGCTTGCGCACGAACACGCATAGCAGTATCACAGTGGCATTGGCTACCAGACCTACAGGGTGAGATGTGGGTTTACAAACAATAGGATTTATCTTATTGCAAGGACAAGTGTTTTAAGACTACGCCAATGATATATGAATAAGCACAAAATGTGTAAGTATGATCGAGGTTATTGTAATTATAATGCATCTGATAATGTAAATGCTAACACACACTTAAACTAAGACTTATGGTGTAATGAGGGCACATTAGGGAGACTAACAAATGAGAGTAACAATTATGTATGACAGTAGAAGGGCAAATTGACATTTAGAAACAATCTTTGTGACGAGTAAATCACAGACGTACTGTATAACATCTAGTAAGTACTCAGTAACTCTATAACACAGCATTCACACATTATGTGTGGTGATAGTTGGGATCTTCCAATTGAGGTAATGGTGGTGGGTAGAAACCCTCCAATGAGTGTTATGAAACAGTAGATGCAACACTAGCCTGCACACTTACATACTCTCACCTAAATAACAAACAGTTGTATTACCTATGGCTATCGCTGGGTCCCTAAACCTGTATGCCGAGATGGTGGACACGATGGTCCACACCAGCCAGATACAGATGGAGAAGATGGACGTGATGCTGATCCAGCTGAAATTAGGACAAGACATGCATGAGTACATGACTAATAACTTATGTCACAACGGTGTGAGGTTGCGTAGAGTGTATGGAGTCTATTTTGATCTACTTCTTACACTAGGGTGGTGCTATAATGCGGAGAAGAGTGATTTCTTACACATATGGAAGAGAATAATCTGATTTATTTTTCATTAGACGTATACATTGATGGTTAACTTTCATGCATGTGTATTATCTATGCATTACAATTACGAACACATTACTTATATAATTAATGAAAACAAAAAATTAGCAAACATACAAGACAAGTTAATACAACTGAACAAAATAAACAATCAATAACAATCTCAGAACAATATTTATACAGTACTGATGAGGAATTATGGACAGGGAATTTAGCCGAATATTTCGAATTCTAAACAAATGAGCGAATCAAAGCGAACAAATTCATAAAAGGTGAATGGTAAATTCTGATTTTACTCACCTCACTAGATATTGGTGATAATACAGGAAATCAAGAATTACACGAATGAAAAAAGTCTGAACTTCTAAAAATTCGCATAATTCGTGAAATGTGCGTATATTCTGATAATAATTGGAATCTGCATGCTATCATGACCTTATGATACGTAAATTCTGAGAAAATGAAAGAATTATGCGAATTTCGAGAATAACGTTCGTAGTCAATTCTCTTAATTCGCGAATATGTTTGTGCTATTCGCAAAATTCGTTTAGGCCTCGAAGTGGCATCACACAACTGTTTTGCGATTTTATTTTTGGATCATTTGAATATTGCTGTTTCAAGTTTATTTGCTGCACTTTGTGCATTATAAAACACGAAGATTAAGAAACTTCCTCATTTATACTGCCATGGGGTGGTATAGCACAATAAAAATAAAGCTAATTTGTGTTACATTCGATTTTGAATTTTGCGAATTAACCAAATCAAAGAGTCAATATTCACTGGGAAATTCTTTGAAACTAATGATACAAAGAGAATTTTGGGAATTCTGAGAAGTGAAACCGAAGAAGGCAAATTTTAGAGGTAGATTACGCATTTTTCCGAATTTGTCACTGGGTCTGAAGTGTGGAAGCAGAATTTACCATAGAAAAATTAAAACACTGAATACAGGCGAATAGAATTTCAGGAATGAGAATTTTTGGAATATTCCATGTCCATAATTCTTCATCAGTACTGTATCAACAGTACCTTTATTCTCTTTATCATGCTAATATAGGTAACGCAAAACTGCATAAGCAATAAAGTTAGAAAGTATACAGTATGTGTGAAAATAAGTTTATTATCAAGGCTTCTGTGCATGCCTACCAGGTAAGTAGACGATCAAGTACAGATGAGCTGTAATTTAAAGAAATGTTACAAGGTGAATACAAGTATGAGCATTCTAGAACATTCTAGTAAAGCTCAATTGAAGAACGTACCGAGATTCGCGGTGGTTCTCCTCGCTGTCCCACGTGACCAGGGAGAAGATGAGGCTGAGCAGGATGAGTAGCATGACATAAACGCACGAGAGGACGAGCTCTTCATAGTGGAAGCTCACACTGCCCCACGAGTCCTCACACACCTGATCACACAATCAATATACGTATTGTACTAGAGTGGAGCTTTCTAGATTTTCTAGAACAATTGGGCTGATGTTAGAACAGCCTAGACATTAAACGATAGATCTACAATTGCATACAGATGTCTCTGTTCAAATAGAAATACTTATTCATTTTAGCACATTATGATATAGAAGTCATTTGCAAGAAGTCATATGGCGCAGACGAAAATGTAAAAATTCAAAAACTTTGCAACGCAAATCAAGCTCAGATTGTATAGTGAGCCATGGAATTAATTTTTTAAATGTTTAAGTACATTGACGGGCTGGATTACATAGGTAACGTTATATTCATTACACACAAGTACATGTATTTGACATACATTGTAAACATATGTTCAAGCAGTGGTCAAGTAGCAAAATATGTGCAGTAATGTTTCATTTGCATACATAGATTTTCTAGAAACCATTGTAACCGGCAAAAATAATAGTGATGTACATATCAAGCTACAGTAATGAGCATGTTCTCACCTCCAAGGTGTAGTCAGAGTCTTCATCTTCAAACGTGTGCATCACAGAGTTGGGAGGCTTCAATACCAGCCACTCCACCCCGATGATCACCTACACAAAGGAACAATCAATACACACATAGAGCTTGAGGTTATCTATTTTGAAGTAGTGAAGTAACTTTGAACTCTCCAATACGAAGGATATTATTTATCTATATAATGAATCTATAAAAATATTATTCTGATTGAAGTGTAGTTAATAAATATGCAAATATAATTACTGATTCTACTGCTAAAATGGTACTTTTTAAAATTCGCAAGTAATGAATGAATTGAATATACAATGTACATGAAGTAATTGGTGATAGTCCTCTTCAGCGAACAGCAACATAATTTTCATAAAAATAGCTCGCTACATATACATGTGTAGGCCCACACTTACTGTCGTTACCAATAACTAAAACTATACATGTTGTATTGTAATAAAATGGTTTAAAATGTTGCATGTTGTACCTGCACAGCTGTGATGCCGAGGGTGATGAAGAAGAGGCTGACAGGGTGGCTCAGCCGCCTGTACTCGGGCAGGCTGAACTCATCAAAGCCCGGCCCAATGCGCCACGTGTTGAGTACCTTGACCAGCAGGCAGGCAAATGCCAGCGCATACACCACACCCAGGCAGAACCTGAAGGAGTGGCAAGATGGACATTTTCATATGGCTTAGGTGGATCTCATTCTTCAATATGGCTTATATTGATAAATGAATCTATACCCACAATGATTTATTTCTTATTTTTCATACTTATTTACAACAACCACAAAATTATCTATCAAATAGTTTACTGACACAGAGTCACTAGAGGAAAGTTGGGGGTGGGGGTCCATTATCATTAGGTAGTAAAGGTTAGGCATTGAGCAAAGTAATATGCACTGAACTGAGATAATAAGAAAGATTGAGCTCAGAAGTATATATGAGCTATTGAACCAAACAGGGACCAGGGGAACATGTCTTAAGTGCTTGTGTACATAAGTATTTATACAGAGCACAAAGCTTGTGCAATTTGCTACTTGTGTTGGGACTGGACGAGCTGCACTGTTATAAAAAAAACACTATAACTTATACATGTATATCTAAAATCACATTTTTAAAGAAGCCTACACTATAAGAATGATATTTTGTTGATATCACAGCTTTAAGCATACATAACAAGACCACTGCAATCCTGTGTTAGCAGACCGAATCTCTCTGCCGAGACCAGTGGTCTCAATACAGAGGTTTTACTATACAGTAGAACCTCTCTATTAGGACCACCTTTGGGACCAGTGTTATGAGCTCTCAATAGAGAAGTGGTCTCTATAGTACAGATGTTCATTTCGGTAGCTTTATGTAGGTTTGCCACTATGAAAAGTGGTCTTATTATAGAGGTGGTCACAATAGAGAGGTGGTGGTCATAATGGAGGTTTCAATACAATACAATACAATACAAAACAACTTATAATGCGTAAATTCCACTAAATGTTCATGTACGCTTGTAGGCCTCCTTTAACAAATGGTGCTTTAGTTGGGATTTAAAAGATAAAAGAGGTTTGGATTGTCGAATGGACAGTGGAAGTTTATTCCATAATTTGACAGCAAATAATGCCAGAAGCCTGAGTACCTCCTGACGGCGCAGACCTCAGCCGAGGGGATGACGATGAAGGCGAAGGTGAGCACGTAGAGCAGGAGCACGGTGAGCAGCAGCAAGTAGCCGACCGCTGACGTGCCGCCCGCAACAGGGTAGTAGATGAGCAGGAACAGCAGCAGGAACAGCGTCACCAGGATGCCGATGCCTGGCACAGGGGTAACAGGAAGACGGGGTATATTAGTCTAGATATTGTTGTAGAATGTGCTAGTCATTCTAGAGTGAGTTAGTAAGTAGTAAATTGGAGGCGACTGTCGCAGGTGTGATCATGGGAGTTTATTGGGTGGATGTTGTATGGGTTCAAATCGACATTACGGCCTCACATTGGTCAATATACATGGGCAAAATGATCGACGCGTATTTTTGCTCTATCAATGTCAAATAAATGTAAATGTAAATGTGGTTATTTAAAGTCACAATTCACTGTTATTGTGCTCTAACGACTTAACATATTTATACCAGGTCATTGGCATCCTTATCACACTATATCCTTCTCAACTCCCCTGGGAGCATACAGTACATCTTTTGGCTACCGTAGCGCAGACGTGCTAATCACTCACATTAGCGTTCACTCGCTTGACCTGTACCTATTTAATGTGTAGGTACCACGGAGCAATGTGCAACCTGTTTGAGGTAGGTTTGCTTGACACTCACCATCAGACCCGACCGGGATTCGAACCCATGAACTTCTGGTCACAAGTCCAACTCGCTATCCACTCGGCCACGTAAGCAAATAGTGAAGTTGCATAATGAATGTTGTGTGTAGCATATTTCATATAATAAAAATCTTTCAAAAGTTTACCTGCAAGAACAGCAACCACAATTTTCCATACTTCATTGAAGTTTTCCGAAGGGTCACGGAAACCACCAGATGTTGGGTCCTTAGATTCTCCTGCAACAAACAAATACATGTACAATGTAGGGGATTTTGCTGTCGTCAAAGCAGACATTTGAGTTAGTTGCATTCAATAATGCAATTTCAGCCCTCTATTTAATTCTTGTTGTATGATGCGCACATATTCGCAGAATTATACTCTACATTGCTACCTGCATTTTAAACAAGATTTGTGAAATATGGTATGCAGCATGTGGTCGTATCTTCCTTGTTTTCTGTTCCATTTCTGCTGCTTTATAACTCAAAAATAAAATCTAATTCATGTTGGTCCAAATTTATTTATACATGTTTCAACACCTCCAGTGTCCTTTTCAATTTAAATTTGAAAAGGACACTGGAGGTGTTGAAACACATATAAATAAATTTGGACCAACATGAATTAGATTTTATTTTTGAGTTATAAAGCAGCAGAAATAGAACAGAAAACAAGGAAAATACATGCATTTTAATTTCATTGATAACTCATTAATACCTAAAAAGGGGCTATAGTGCTGTTTATGATTTGTAAACAATTTACCGACCAGAAGCTGACCTATGGATGTTTTTGTTTTTAGATATTTGTAACAAAACTATTTACCTGACACTGATACATGTACCTCATTAGTCATTACCTAAAAGGGGCTACAGTGCTGTTTAGGATTTCTAAACAATATCCATGTAACAGACTATAGGGTTAGGGTCCAGAAGCTGACATACATGTACATGTACATGTCCATGTGTACATGTATGTTTTTTTTTATATATATTTGTAAAAAAATCTATTTACCTGTATTACCCCCATCGGTAACAAAACGACCACCTGAAGTTAGAAAATGTTATACTCTTTAAGATAGAAAAATTGTTTGTCTATGTGGGAACCAACTTACTAAACTGTAGACATTGTCAATGAGCAGATAAAAACATTTTGTTAACATAAGTTACACATGCACACATTATTACTTAATGTAAAATACGTTACAAAATTCCAAATATTTAGGCATGCAATCAAACAGTAAAAATAACCCATGTTATAAACTATTAAACACAATTTAAGAATCTTGCGCATATTCACAGAGCTTTTGTTTTTACATTGCAAGCGTGGGTGCGCATCCAATCTAATACAGTATGGCCCATCCCTGCTATAAAGACCACGTGCCACACGCACTACGCACCCGTGTTGCCGCCGTTGAGCCCGGTGCCACCCACGCACGTGCACGTGACCCCGCGGGGACACTGGGATACCGCCGCCGCCCCACCGGGGCCCCGATAGACGCTGGTGTTCATGCTCAGACTGCTGCCGAATGTGCCCACCTGCAACAAATTATTGCATCAATTGTGTGTGTGTGAGGGTTGTTCTCCAATTTCATTTGGGAATACATGCACATCTATATTGTGTATGCTGAATTTAGAGATTCCGATCTCAAACAGTAACAAATGAACTCACAAGATCTGGCCAGAATTTATACATGTATGGTATAGTCTACAAATAAAAAAACATAGAAGCAATTCAAGATTTGGACATTCGTTACATGTATAAGGATTTACATATTTCTACTCATTCAAATATATGTTGTTCCTTATTCCGTACCATCTACATTCACAACTGATGAATGTGTGCAGTATATGTGCATACGTCAGCACGCACGTACATGTGAAATACAGTGTACGGCTCGCTGAAGTAGTGTTATGTTTTGATTGGTACCAACATATACTTCGGTATATACTATGAATATGAAGAGGAGGTGAGCGTAATGTGAGCAGTTGTCACCTTGACGTATCCCTGACTGTGTTGATAGTTGAGCAGCTCATAGTCCAGATCACCATCGCCTTCCTCAGTGAAACGGAAACTGACCACCTCCGACAGGTCATCTACAATGAGGCACACGACATAGTGGAGTCATTTTAGTTTCTATGTGGTAAAAACAATATCCTTCTACCATGCAACTTATTGCCACGTTCTGTGTAATAATACAAAACATTGAGCCAAATGACTACCTGTCTGGACGCCACGGGCCTCCTTTATTTTCTGGTACAGCTGCGCCCCATCCCCGCAGAAACCTGCTCAGGGGGTGTAACCAACAAGGTTTTCCAAAAAATCAAGCTGACTGTGAAATAATTGCATAATTTAATGTTTGTTTGTTTTATCCGCTCAACAACTTAATCAAACAATAGGGTCGATGTTTTTAAAAGGCGATCAGTATCTGTTCTGAAAAAATTATTTACCAGGGGGGATTATTGTTTCAACTGATATTAAAAGGTGTTTGGTCATGTGGTGAAAGGGGTTTTTGCAAATACTTTCCCCACCCGAATTTTTTCCCTTTCTGCAATTTTGGGGGGGGTTCCTTTCCAAAAAAAGTTTGGACCTTTGGAAA
>CM032660.1:40343969-40414518 GCA_019095985.1 Streblospio benedicti
CTAATCCTTTAGGCCTGATTTCCCAATCCTTATTTTTTGCCTTTTTTTCCCGACATCCCAAAAATTTTGAGGCGTTTCCCCCCACTTCCTTGAAAATCCCATATTCCTCTTTGTTTTCGGCCTTTTACTCCACATCCCAATTCCTTGTAAACCCGCCCCATATATCTCACGCAATACTGTATCCATGTCATAGTACAAACATAGTAAAACATTGTTGTTGGAGTTTGTCTAACAGCCTCGGGAGTTACAGGCTAAAGGATGACAATTTCAAAACCTGATTTGTGAACTAATTGAACAGTTTGACGTGTGTTCGATATAAACAGTCTAATTAAAAAGCAACTAATTGTACCTAGTTATTAAACTGCAGGAAAACATTTGAATTGTTATTAAACCATGAATTTGAGCTAATACGAATTAACAACCGCTTTTGAATTAATTGCAGTGGGGAAAACATTTGAAATTGTTAACTAAGCAAGCCTCCAACATGGATACATTGGCGCGCTCTATAGCTAATACAAGACAGGGGTGGAGGTTCACACAACTGCTGTTACCGACCAGCCATTGTTAAAGTGTCGCAAGCATCCAGCATCTGGCCAATGGAAGATGTTAAGTTGACGCGCCGCAAGCCCTGGCTGGAAAGAGGGATATAATAGAGGACCGGCTTCCTGAAAGAGGAGTAATACAAGGCTGAAAGAGGAGAAATAATAGAGGACCGGGTTCTGAAACAGGAGAAATGTTAGAGGACCGGGCAGTGGCTGAAAGAGGAGTCGTCGAGGGCGTGGGCCAGTGGCTGAAAGAGGAGAAATTAGAGGACCGGCTGTGGCTGAAAGAGGGAAATAACAGAGGACCAGCCCTGGCTGAAAGAGGAGAAATAACAGAGGACCGGCCCGGCTGAAAACAGGAGAAATAATAGAGGGACCGGCCCTGGCTGAAACAGGAGAAATAGAGGACCGGCCGGCTGAAATAAAAGAATAGAGTGACCGGCCCTGGCTGAAAGGAGAAATAATAGAGGACTGGCCGTGGCTGAAAGAGAAGAAATAACAGAGGAATGAAAGAGAAGAATAAACAGAACCAGTGCTGGTGAAAGAGGAGAAATAACAGAGCACCGCCCTGGCTATTGAGAGCCCAGGGGCAAATAAGAAACCTCTATACATATACCAGGGATAATAAAGGTACAATGCTCTAAACTTGCTGCAAACATAATTTAAAGGAAAATTGTAGAAATACTTTGTATATTTTAAATTTGGCAAAGCTGCTCTGCATTAGGTACCAGTCCCCACCTGTCTCATGCCATGCCCAGTTCGCCGATGCACGAACGTGTAGGGGGACTGCTGGGCGGCGCCGGCCGCCAGGTTCCTCGCGAGAGGGTATCGTCACAAGTGTTCGCGACGCGCGCTGGTCACACAGCAGCTGCTCGTCAAGCGCCCACAGCAGGGCAGGGCTCAGTGTACAGGTGGGAGGGGAGTCAAGGCGTAGTGTGAGTGCTGCATATATTACCAATGACAGTCTAAACACGGCGCCTTTATCACTTCCGAACATTTATGCTGGCGCTCGTTTGAAATTAAGCCAAAAGCCACCCTCATTCCGACATCTGTAAACGACAGTCCATTACACACAATAACATGACCATTTGAGGAAACTGTAGAGAACACTCCCTGTATGACAAACACCATCTTTGTGACATTGTAGAGTTCATTACGCATGAATGCATGGTTATTACGTATTGCTGTAGTCACGTGTAATCTGTAAATCATGATGCTTTTGGTGCATGCTCGTGAGAGCTGTGCCTGTGTCTGTCCTGCAAGTGCCTCTCTTCTCTTCATTATGTCACTGTTCATGTCCTGTTGTGCCAAGGCCCGGCCCCTTAGCCGGCCCTTTCTTCCTGCATACCGTACTGTCAGCCTCCCATGCTGCTAACTCCTTTCTATATGCAGATCCAAGGAGTGCAGAGGCAGTCTTCTCTTCCCACTAAAAAATAATTTCATTTTCGGGTAGGGTTTTTAAGCATGTCCCGCATTGATGGCGAGTACGAAACCCATGAAATCCCTTAAAGTGCACTCTCCCCCCCTTTTCAAAAAAAAAAACTGGATCTGCCATTGTGCTCATTTAATGACAGACACCGCGCACCACATGCTGGTCACTTCATATGACATTATATTCAGTCTATATTTACGATTTATAAAATAGATTTTTATATTTTGAAATAGTATGTAGATGCACGTTTCATGGACGGTATGGTGTACTATGTTTGACAATCTGTATTTTACATTCATGAAATAGGGTTTATTTTTTTTTGAACATTATTTTGCAATGACAAGACCATTGCATAAAATCCGTGCTTAATCCGTGGACATCCAACTATTACATTTTCTTCCTGATAGAAATTCAAGGATATGTCTCTCAAATGGTTAGAGGAAACAATATGTATACAAAAAAGTAGTAACATATTGCAAAGGTGCTGGTGATGTACTTACCCTTGAAACAGTCATTAAACATAATATATTTTTGCAATGCGTATATATAGACACGCACACGTGTCAGGCAAGAGCGTGGCGTCGGCGCAAGGTTCTTGACTGTATGATGCCCCATGTTTACACGATAACGTGAAAAAAAAAACTCGTATTGAAACAGTTTCTGAATCTTTTTTGTTTACACTACTACATTTGTATCTTGGAATTGATCAATTTTAATGCATCTGTTCAGATGATTGAGAAATCTAATTGACGGGAAATGTGTGGAGTTTTAAAGACTTTTTCTCTCATCTTACTGCTCAATTTTCAGGTGTTTGATTGGTTTCAAACATGAAATGAATTATGCATACAATGCTTTTTTAATTGCGAATGATATATTATATCACCAGACCAATTTATAGAAATAACTCCTACATTATTTTATAATTTATGAACTATATTTTTCAAAGGAATATAACAAAAACAAGTCCCAGGCCTCTAACTTTTATTGGACCTTTGTTATAATTGATAAATATTAACCTTGGTTATGAATAATGTAGTCACTCTTTCATGATGTACCCAATTGTGGGGTCTTACTCAAGGACATACACTAAAACATAGTTCGATGCATAACAAATCGCATGATTTTGTCAAATTGTGGAGCTCCGCTACATGTGGGTTTCGTCCAAAGAGAACAAATCAGATACTAACCCTCAGAATCATAGATTTTACAAACGAATAGAAATCTAATTTGACTTATTCACCACTGAAAATATGGTATTCCCTTAATACAAGTTGAACATATAAGAACACAAGTCCAAGGTGTGCCCCCTAATTTTAACATGAAAACAGAAATGAAACTCTGCTTCTTCGTTACAACGTTACACTCTGTATTGCTTTGTGAATGTCAACTACACCAATTCGGGGTTCTTTCCAGTATCTATAATATTTGATAGATGATACCTTGCTGTGGCAAGATGTGTGGATGGGAGAACTGGGCTATGTGAATCCCTGAATGGTACTTATACTAGGATGCTGCACAAGGTCTTAAATGTGCACTGGAGTAGCGGATCAGTAGCAACACCCCTAACACCCAGCTGTATTACAAGCTTTTAACACATAGCAACAAAATTGCCAGCCAAAGACTGCAGCTTGCTGACCACTGCTATGGTCATCTAAAACTCAATACACAACGACTGATACTATGGGAGTCAAAGCATGAAAGAAGCGTCAAGTTAAATTGCTCAGTAGGCAGTAACTTCAGGCTTGTACGGGCAGGAAATTCAATGTGGTAGAGGGCGGGTTCAATTAACGAAGGATTGCGTTGATCTTTTTTCATGATCTGGACACTCAAGAGGAAATTTGGTTTAATGAGCAGTAAGATCAGAATAAAAGTCCTGAAAATGGGACACTAACAACGTAGTGGAATATCATTTATGATGGGACAATAAAATGGCAGATGTTTGTTTAAACGCTGTAAGATTTGCCGCAATGACAGAAATGACAAACGAATATGTATCAAGCAGGTGTCACCTGCTGGTTGTGTCTAATTCTTACCCACAGCTGTTTTCCCTTCACTCTTAGCTCCGGGTGAGTATAGAAATAGATGAGTGGGTTTACAGCTGAAGATATGCTGGTGTAAAGTAACCCTGTGAAGCGCAATATGATTGACACTACCAAAGACCTGCGTGTTTCAACATCTTCCCACGTGTAGCCCAGACTGAAGACTACCAGACGGATAAGTGATGCAGGCAAGCTGGTCACCAACAATGCCCCTGTGGTCAGCATGATCACCTTGACTGCTATCTTGGCATTGGCTATGAGGCTTATATCGGCAGCTGCGGGGGCTTGCCCACCTGGCTGATTGTTCAGTTTGTCTCGGATGTGCAGTTTTAGCTTGATGGCTATGATACTAGTCATAAGAAGGCTTGGGGCAAGGTGTGTCACTACACCAATAAACTGCACGACACCACCATCCTTTTTTACCATTGTGCATAGGAACGTAGTCGATACTTCTCTTCCAAAAAAGAGGTCCACGATGATGGAGATTACGATGTTGAACAGATAGATGATAATAAGTGTGATGGTAAGGTTTCGGTATGAGAGGAAAGCATCATACCTGTGCGGATGCTTGAAATAGATGTACCTTTCCACGGCGATGATGATCACCATGTGATGTTGAATGTATATCAGGCTTACAACGAGGATAGAAAGTATTCTTATGGGTATCTCCAGCTTTGCATTGGCTACGACTGTGAAGTCCAACGGAATTGCTAGAAGGGTCATCAGAATGTCATTGGTGCCGTTAACGGCTAAAAGTAAGAAGTGTTTTGTGTACAGTTGTTGATGTAGAGCCGTCGTGACTAGGAAATAACCATTACCTGCAAGAAGACACGATAATTAATAAGAGTTTGATAAATCTTAGACAGTTTAAACAGCTTGATTTATTGACATTGCAAGTTCAGATGACAGCTTTTGCTGATAATAGAGCTGCAAAGTATCAGTGGAATTCTTTGTTAAAATGTACATCTAGTAAGGAAGTTAATCACTTACTAAGCAAGTTCCAAAGCAGTATTCCAACTAGAAAAGCAATCAAAGTAGTCAATTCGAACGGCCCACTGTATACAATATTCTCTGCTGCAGTTGTACCTATATCCCAAATTGTGGTTGTATCGGTGGGTTCTGTCTCCCACATCACCACTGTGGGAATATGTAATGCAGTGGTCAAACTATCATTAAGGATGACAGAAACATCTCTCACATCCATGTCATTGCTGTTCCTGCTGGCCATGTTCTTCCCGTGCCTGTTGAACAATGTGCTTATCAAGCTTAAATGTTCGCAAAACACTAAATCTATTATTTCTCGCTGTAGACTATGAAGATCACAACTTCTGAGACGTGACAGCTTTTGCTCATTGTTTAACTTGACTAGTAATGCGCGTGTCTTACTTGCTCTGCTCTTTTGTATTAAATTCAGACTCAAACTTACCTCCGATAAGCATTTAACTTACTAAACACGACTTAGCTTTCCTGTAACGGGGATGATGACAAATGTTGTTCTCATTTTTTCCCGGTCTTCATTTCCAGGCTGAGCCTCAATTCGCTCGTGAGTCAGCATCGTATTTCATTGTGACAGATATCGTAAACTCAAATTATAAGGGGTTGTAATACTACATTAGCTAGGCAATTCTCAACTGTCATTTGCGCTCTCAAACTCCACGCTCAGTAAGATATTCTCTGACTTTCAACCCCACTCGTAGAATAACCTATTACAATCTTTTGTTTGTCATCCGATAGACTAGATGGCTTTAGCCGTTTTCTCGTTAGGTGTTTTTAAAAGGTAAAATCGTTTTTCCAACACACATTTCGCATCTGCTCCCGACCAGTATAAAAAGGGCAGTTGAACATGCGTGACTGTCGGTCTGGAACTTTCATATTATTGCGTCGCTTCAGTAGTTTAATCAAAGCCTTGTGTTCACTTCGTTTGTATATCACTACTCATGTATGTATGTATGTATGTATGTATGTATGTATGTATGTATGTATGTATGTATGTATGTATGTATGTATGTATGTATGTATGTATGTATGTATGTATGTATGTATGTATGTATGTATGCATGTATGTATGTATGTATGTATGTATGTATGTATGTATGTATGTATGTATGTATGTATGTATGTATGTATGTATGTATGTATGTATGTATGTATGTATGTATGTATGTATGTATGTATGTATGTATGTATGTGTGTGTGTGTGTGTGTGTGTGTCTGTGTGTGTGTGTGTGTGTGTGTGTGTGTGTGTGTGTGTGTGTGTGTGTGTGTGTGTGTGTGTCTGTGTGTGTGTGTGTATGTGTGTGTGTGTGTGTGTGTGTGTGTGTCTGTGTGTGTGTGTGTGTGTGTGTGTGTGTGTGTGTGTGTGTGTGTGTGTGTGTGTGTGTGTGTGTGTGTGTGTGTGTGTGTGTGTGTCGTGCTGTGTCGTGTGTGCTGTGTGTGTGTCTGTGCATGCATGCGTGATTTTGGTGTCTGTATGTGTGTCTGTATGTGCGTGCATTGATGATTTTTCCAATGTGAGTCCAAGTACTTTGATTGTGCTTGAATGTACAATGATTGAATGTCCAACAGAATGCAACTCAAACCCTCTAATGCGTAGGGCACAACAGGCCGCAAGGCAGTCTATTGCCTCTCTAGTGTCTACAACCAAAATCTTATATCGACCGCAATGATCACTGAGTGCCCGTGCAGCAAACAGGCAGTTTTAAAGAGTAAGGTGGCACAGAAAACGTTTGGCTTGTGCGTGCAATGATCTGACCATATGTTGGCAGTGTGACCTTACATCAAGTGTGCTATATATACAAAGTTTAGCCACACAATGTCGGCACAGATACAGTACAGGCGCAGTGTGTTCCCTGCACCATGCTTATTTGATTATGACGCATGTTCGATGCATTTGATCTCACAGCCACCTCAATAAAAACATTTGACTGCCGCTACACTGATAATGTAGTGACATCTGCCCATAACTGATAAACTATAGTTGTTGCATTAAATGCAAAGGCCGGGAGCTTTACTTTTTAGTGGGGTCTAATACAACCATGTATTAAACTGTTATATGATGAGAAAACGCTTGAATATGCTCAAAGCAGTAGAAAAAAAGAACAACAAATGATAGATTAAACCACATGCAACATACATGTAAAAGCATGTTTTTTTCTACCTGTGATAAACATGTTAATAAAAGATGAAAGATTTTAAAGGATTTTTCTAATTAACGTTGAACTAATGAACCATCCTCTTCAGTTATCACAATTGATTGCTATCGTAGAAGATGATGCTAGCTTAAACTCCCCTTAACGGATGGGTCAATATCCTATTGTATTGTAAGTCTGTAATCCTTGGGTAAATAGTCTATTGCCTTGTCTTAAATGAACAGAATGTATCATCTATTGACCATTATAAATGTGACATAACATGACTAAGTGGTCTTTTCCAATTGTTATGTAAGTGTCTGAGAATAAAAGAGGTTTGTGATGATACATTAATGATACATTTTCTGGAAATTTGTCTAATAGGAAAGTACAAATTCGGCCTCATTTGCAAGGAGATATATAAATTAAACAGTGTACATGTACTTGAAGTTGTACTTGCAAGTACCAAGTACTTTGAGGTTGTACTTGAGTCCAAGTACAAGTACATTTGATTATTTTCAAATGTGCTTGAGTCCAAGTCCAAGTACAACAAATCGCTGTACTTGCAGGTACTGTACTTGCAAGTCCCGTACTTGGGCAGAGCTCTGATCTGTATCTGTGAGTCTATGTGTCTGCCTCATAATTGACAACATGATATGATGTCGTGTGACACAGTACAACAATGGCTGGGTTACTGTGATGAATCAAGCATGAATGGCGTCCAGGGATGAGAATGACTCGGAAAATTCCCGCTATGATGTAATGGGACTGATTTAATTGCAGGCAACACCAGCCGAGGCGAGGCTGATGGGAGCGGGCTGTCAGTTGCATGTTACCGGTGAAAGTAAGACGAGTGAGTGGTGCTGCACTCTCTCTCGTGTGCATTGAAAAGTAAAGCTGTATTTTCTAACATACCGGACTAAATAAAATATAGTGAGCCTACTGAAGAGTGGCCTCTCCATTACTGCTCCCAGCAACGATGTGTACAGAGTATCACCCAGCCCTATTTTAAGTGGAATGTCCAGCGACTATCTAATCACCTAGCTGAACACACCGAGGTACTTTTAGCAAAGTGCTGAGAACCACACAGTCTCAAAATCCCATTCCCATAAACCCCTGGACACTGGGTCATCACAAGCGTCCCACTAGCACTGGGGAGGCGTGAGCGGAAGTTTGGTTATCCTTTCCAAAGTGATCAGTCAGTAGAACCTGTATCTAGAGTTATCGGGACCCAGTTGCAATCGAGTAGAGGGAGGCATAGCTCTTCAGCCCTGCCTAACGGCACTTCAGAGTCAGAAGTAGCACAGTTGGGTTTCCACGCGACAAGGGTCTTTGGACTACAGGCTATGATCCCCGTATTTTTTACGGGGGGTGGGGGGGGTGTCACTCCCGCAGCCTGATCACATGGTGGGGGAGGGGGTGGGGTGGTTAGGAAGGTACAGAAGCCGTATCCAGACAGCCCACAATCACCCAAACCTGCACAATGAGTTTAGTGACTGCCCTGGAACGTGAAATATGCACCTGTGCAGGCCAATGTCCTCATGCCAATTTACTGACTGTCCGGGTAGACAATGTGATGTGTGCTCCTTTTCAGACCTCCTAATAGTACCTGAACCACTGTTTTAGCGTATAGTACAGATAACGGTTCAGACCATGATCCTATAGTCATGACACTACAGGTAAAATTGAAACACACTAAAAATAAAAGAAAAAATAAATACCCAGCTAGATATGAATAATTATGCTCAAAGAAATAAATAAAAAATGACGTCAACATGTTGATCTAAAGCAGATAACAGGAACTATAGTGCAACACCCAAAGAACTAGATTAGACAGAGAAACAATGGAATGCCTTAAAAGGCTTACCATACGATTAATGATTTATTGAAAACTAGTTGTCTGGCCGGCGCTGCTCGGGTTGAAACAGAAGAGATCCGAAACACATTAAATCCTCCTCCCTCCCCAGCCTTCCCTCTGTACTACTTCCTCACACCAGCTCCAGTCAGAATATAGGTCTGTGACGGAAAGAATACACCTCCATCACCTTCCTCCCATCGGCATAAGTCATAGCCATACACACTACATGTATATGGCAACGATTGATCCCTCTAATATCTCTCCCACCAGCTTCTGCTGCTACCCCTGGTAAACATGTGTGGAACAGATTAAATGCACACAACCACAGGAGGGTAGACATCACACTTTATGTTGTAATACTATATTTCATATTGCCCTAGTTGCTGGAGTGATTAAATGAGAAAGAAGAGAATTCCGGTATTTAATGTTGATAATCACATACGTGTATTCAAATGAAGAAAAAAATACCCGAAATGGAATTTATAGATGACTCGAATATGTATAAAAACCTTAAAAATCAAAACATTGAATTTATCCGGGGAATTTATGAACTTGACTGTCATGATATTATAACGCGAACAGCATCGTTAGTTTGTAAGTTCTTTCTGTTTCCGTTGTGCCCGGCTTTCGTATAAATGTGCTGCCATCTGTTAAACGTCATCAAAATGAAATTGTGCAAATTTAAGTTTTAGCTTTTTACTACTTAAGGACCAGTAATTGATGGCTATATAGTGATTAATATTACTTTTATTCTTATTGGGTCAAAGATAAATTGTAAAGTCAATATTACTGTGAAACACAGACACTCTGAACAATATTGAGAAAAAAAAAAATAAAAAAAATAACAACCCTAATTGCATTTCAATAAAACTAAAAGATTGGTCCTTAAAAGTGTTCTATCTATTTTTTCTGGTAAAAAAATAGTATTTTTTAGAATTCTTTGCAACACACTATTCTTCAATACACGCTCTCTAAGAATAGCAATTAGGTGTATCAGGCTTCTTAAAAGAAATCTTATTCTATAAGAAAGAATTAGAGCCAAACAATTTACTAATACATTTTTATAAAGATTTTCCCATCTGCATGAACAATGATTGATCCCTCTAATATCCCTCCCACCAGCTTCTACTACTCCTGGTAAACAAGTGTCGAACAGATTAAATGTTACAACCTCCCCTACCCTTCCTTCAGCCGACACGCCCTCTTCTCTCCCCAACCCTCTCTACGCCATCCCCATATAAACAGGTCCAGACCAGTCTATATGCATCTCCATCACCCCCTTCCTACTGCTCGGGTTGAAACATGAAATCTGGAACAGATTAAATGCTCCTCCTTTCCCCTCCCTTCCTCACCAACATATCATCTGCCACCACCCCTCCACAAATCGGGACTGGAACAGACATCTATCTGTACCCTATCCCTCACAACAGCTCCCGTCAGTAGACATGTCTGGGACAAATTAAATACACCTCCATCACCTTCCTTCCATCGTCATACGTGAAAGCCATACACACTACATGTATATGGCAATGATTGATCCGTCTAAGACCCCTTCCCCCAAGCTACTCCTCGGGTTGCAACTGATTAGATCCGGAGCAGATTAAATGCTCCCCCTTCACCTCATTTCCTCCAACCATACCCCCCCCCGAAAAAATAAAAAAAAAAAAAAAAAAAAATAAAAAAAATACACACCACCACTTCAGCCCAACATGAACACACACAGCCTTTCTGCACCCCTCCACAATATATAGGTGACTGTATTGTGACCTGCAACGTACGTTTGATTACACAAACGTTTAAGTATTATTAAGTATTAATAGTATTATGTATTAGTATTAGGTATTAGTATTAAGTATTATTAAGCACGACGTATGTTTAAAAATATGGCGCTGTAAGCAGCATGACAAAGGTTTCTAAACGATTCTTTTTCTTGTGTTTATCATTAAAACCAATTTATTTGGTTTGAAATGTAGACATTATAACGACCACCACGTTTTCTCATAAATTAAGAGATTGTACAGTGATTATGGGAACATAAAAATAGTAGTAAGGCTCTCTCTCTCTAGGTTTCTCTCTCTCTCTCTCTGGTGGGTAAAAATGTCTCGAAATTCGAGATTCACTCTCTCTCTCACTGAAAATCAAGTGCAAAAGAGATAGCCGTTGACTGACGGTATCCTAGTGTACACGATGCACTCAAATTTCAGGTCATCTGAACACTCCACGCTCGATATCATGACATCACCACAACTACAACGGAAACGCCATTGAGACTTCATTGTATATTTACATTATATGATTATTCTTGAAGTTTAATGAGGTTTTGCCAATCTTGCTTGGGAATGACATTAGAATTTTATTATTTGTTTGTTTGTGTGTTTGATTGTTCTGTATTTACAGTCAATTATTCAACTGCATCTCGCACAGCTATTTCATGGTAACTTTCAAGCAATTGCAACGAAAATAACATACAACTAGCATATCATGCACCTACTACTCCTCTACTCTTTGTGTGTATTTCGCAATCACTAGAAACATGTCTGATCAATGGGTAAGTTGAGAATTTTAAAAACCTACACACACGACAGACAAATTCATGTCTAACATTTCATTGCTATAATTATTTCACCATTAACGATTATGTATACTATCAGATTAATTGTACTCTCTATATATCTACTGCCATGATATATAATGCAGAAATTATCAAAATGAGGGCCTCATTAAATGATGTTTCCCATATTTTGAATTATCACTCACACTTTTATAACATTATTAAAGCTGAGGCCAGAGTTTGTAGAATTTTATAGCCAATTTGGAACCCTTGTTGTTACGTTTATAGCAGCAATGGGTTTGTATTTCTGCACTTTTAATGGGTTTTATGGAGTAATGGATTTTTTATATGTCATCTGACTTAGGAAATAGCCTTCTGGCATTCCTTTACTTTCCTGGCTTTCCTTCATATGTGTATAACTTCTGTACGATAGTTTATGATATGAAATGTTACTACCTTCAAATTATAGACTAATTTTTCTACAAAGTTAATGGAGGTTACCATAATTTTTAATGTGACAGTTGATTACTGTGTATTCTATTATTGAAAATGTACTAATAAATTAACAAGTCATAATTTTTATATAATACATTTTAGTAACTCTAAATGCTTTGACATTGATCAACATTTGGCATTTGGCATTTTGGCATTTTGTTGACAAGATTTCCACCGCTTCTGCAAACGTATATAATTATATCATCTACAAGTTTTTATTGATGTTCAATTCCCTTGAGTTCTCAGCGCTCTCAGGCTTATCTCACACTGCCAATATAGGCAAGGCGTAATTTCAATTGATACGCACCTCTATTGTGGAAATGACGGATGGAGCAGTAGGAATTACGAGTAAGTTTTGCACTAATCTAAAACACGTGTTAACAATTCGGCTGCAAGTGAACTGAACAGGCTGAACAAATCGGGTGAAAATAAGGCTATACTTGTATATGCCTTCGCGTCAATACCCTGTGAAAATCAAAGTGTTGCAAACGAATTGATTGTGTGCCTTTCTAACGCCACATGTATTTCTATTGGCAACTAGCCTACAATGACAACCCACCCACAATATCAAAAATAATGATAAAATCTCACCAACAATACGGAGTTTGTTCGTATACGTGAGCTGGTTTAGAGTCCTATATTAAGACACACAGACAACACAAATGCACCATCTATGTCCAATTATTGCACTTTGCAAGAGCTAGGTCTATTTTATTTCAAAGTCCATCATTGACACACAACAGTTAAACTTGGTCATCTGATTATTCACAATAGCTTTTGGCTATTTGTTTGCAGAGGAAACCACGCCATTAATTTTAACAAGTCCCCCATGAGTGTTGTTGATGTTGTTCACTCTGACCATCTTTTCTTTAGTTCGCCGCCACTGTAATTGAGCATGGACAGACGAGAAACGTGGTTGAAATAGCCAAGTAATTGGAAACATGTGTTAATTAAGAACACAAACAGGGTTTTATGATCTGCCAGTAAGTAGCACAAAATGTAGAACACCGAGCTATGTGCTCTGAATAACTACACCATTTTGAAGAGAGAACTCAGGAAACCACAAGCACACAGAAACGCTCTATTGTAAAAATAGTATCCTTATTTCAATATAGAATTCATAATAATAACAAATGTCTAAATATGAAAACACCCTGAAAGATTAATACACAATGGATGTAATGCATTATCTATACCAATAATTACTGTTCTCTAATGTAAATTGAGACCCTTCTTGAGATTCCATATCAAAGTTTTCAAACAATTTCACGTTTGTGTTCGCTGCACTGTCTTTTGAATCACTATACTCATTAAGGTTCAAATCACTCTGTTGTATCTCGTGAGTATCATAATATATACTATTTTCCTGGTTGGTATCGTGTCTACTATCCAGATACTCGTCTATTTCACTTGTTTTGTCTGTTTTGCTACCAACTAAGGAATTTCCCAATGTTTTATAGCCCACTGCATTTTGGCCACTGTCTCTTAACATACTAGTATCTTCAGCTTTTAGTTCACGAGTATGCATTAGATTCCTTGTGCCTTTATGACTATTTAACTTCTCTTGAGTTTCACCAAGGTTCTCTTTGTTGTCATCAAATTTATGTTCAGTAACCCTTTTAACGTTCAATCCACGTTTACCCTGAAACCCAAGAATCTCCTGCTGTCTGGTTTGACTTCCTGTTTCTGCATTTAGATGTAAATTCCCATGACTGCTTTGCCGGTTGTATCTAGCTGTCAGGTAATTCTGTCGTTCTCGCTGGATCTCATGGTTGGGCAGTGGTATGCTGTAGGAGGGTCTGCTGCATGTACACCCACTAGCGACGTTTGCAAAACCTTCAACTACTTGGCATCGTCCTACACAAAATATACAATGATCGTATTATTGGAACGTGGTAATTGCAGTACATAGGCAGATCCAGGTGTTTGGAAAAGGGGGACACATAAGGACCCCCTGGATCTGCCTATGCATTATGTACACATGCCAGTGTCTTTGTAGAGACTATGGCGACTAAGTGTTTTAAATATACATTCAATGTCCATATTATTAGGCGAATTCAATATTCCTAAATGCACATTCCGTAAAATACCTTTAAACGACGCACTTGAAATGATTCGATCTATGGGCCATAGAAACGCACACCTTCATATATACGTTCAAACTCTTAAAATGTTATGCCCATCAACTAGTTATTAATGGTGGAGAAAACACGTATTACCCCTTATGTGGCCATGTGTAAAGTGTATACTCACGCTGTGTGTCATTTTGCACCCGATAGAGTACGGGCACCAGGTGCTGCACCTTCTCACAGGTCGGTGCCCGCAGGCTGGCGCCATCTTGGCGGCCATCTTGGTAGTCAAGGCAACGCTGACATAAACACCTCACGTCTGCTAACACAACCGGATATCTGCAACAACGTTCAACTTGACAGTAGATCCTAGACCTACTAATTATCGACACACGAGAGTTGTACATTCATCATGCGTGCATGCATTTTAGCGTGTAGCACTAATGAACGCTCTATACATAATTGCAAATCTATAGCACTATGTGTAAAAAAGATCATGCCTGGATATATATCAGACATGATAACAGCAAATGTCTGTCCTACCTGTGCTCATTGACGTTGTAGGCCCTCACCCAGGGACACAGCTTCTGCCCGCTGCGCCCCGGCCATCTGCCTCCGTGTTGCTGAGCCGGACACTGCTCTCTGTCATCCCCACGCATGTACATAATGTACTCGTAGTCGGTCACACTGCAATACGCCATGGCCAATTTACACGTGACGTCGTGTATTTAGCGCAGCATGCATATGATTTTCATCTTATTATGGAAAATCAAGGCGGGCAACCGGTCACTGTCGGGACAATCTTCAAATGTATGCACCTGTAGTATCAGGAATACCCGTTAAGCGAGGGGCACATTCCACCTTGCGGCGGTGGTCGCGGCAAGGCATGTTGAGGTCTGCGCCATCTACGGCGTTTTCATCATGCATTGACAGAAGCACATAGTGGGCACATACGCACGGGCTCCGTGCGTTATGAGTGCGTCGGCACAGGGAGTAGTTTTTATTGAGGTGGCTGTGCCCTCTACTTGCATATAATGTGCGATGTACTCGCGTATAACTTACGTCCTACGCACCATGCGATTACAAAAGTACGAGATCCGCCCGTTCATGGTACAGGCAACGCACGGCCCCAGCATTGTGTATGTGCCGACAACGTGCTGGTAAATCATCTGCGTTTAACGTAAGGTCACTGCACTGCCTCCTTACGGTGACCGTAGAAGAAGTTTGGCAGGCCAACTTGCCAAACTTCTTCTGAGGCCGCATACTGCCTTGAAAAAGACGTACGTTTGCCGCACTGTACACTCACGGATCGTTAAAATTTCTATGCGTTTTTGGTCGTAGACTGGCAGTAGACACACCTTGCGGTGGAATGTGCCCCTCGCTTAAACGCACCCAATACAACATGTATACGTCTCGAATGGAAAAGCGTGATTATCATATAAAAATGCACTCTGCCGTGATAACAGTCGTGGGTAGGTAGATCCCTGTCAGTGGTTTCTATACGTAAGAAGATCCATGGAGCGCAGGGGGGCGGCCCCCACCCTTTCCCCACCAAAATACTTCATTTCTATAGGTCTTTTAAGACCCCTACCATCGATCGCGCGTACGAAACCCATGAAAGCCATTAAGTGTGCCCCCTCCCCCTTTTTTCCAAACACCTAGATCTTCCATTGTCTATGTCGTGTATAAGGTAAGCATTCGCCAATTCCGAGATGATTTCGCAGAGGATAACAAAATGAAAATACCTGATTTAGTTGTTTGGGTGGGATCTTAGCAATATCATATAATGCAGACGATGAGAAGGTAATTGCAATAATATGACTGTCATCATCTATTCTTTCAATACCTGTTGAACAGGAAATTATAAAGATTGAGTATTAAATATCTGACATCTCATTTCCTGCACGTTTTGCTGTTTGTGTGTGTTGTGATTGTTTTTAGTCTATTATTGGTCAATGATTGTTTATTCATTACAGCTCAATTACATGTTAAAAGTGGTGGCAGCATTATTTAAGCGAGGGGCACATTCCACCGCAAGGTGGGTCTACAGTCAGTCAGTCTACGACCAAAAACGCATACAAATCGTAACGATCCGTGAGTGTACAGTGCGGCAAACGTACGTTTTTTTCAAGGCAGTACGGTGGCCGCAGAAGAAATTAACCCTGTGGCCTGCCACCCTACTTCATACGGCGACCGTAGGAGGCAGTGCGGTGACCTTACGTTAAACGCAGATGATTTACCAGCACGTTGTCGGCACAGACACAGTGCTGGGTCTGTGCGTTGCCTGTACCATGAACGTGCGGATCCCGTACTTTTGTAATCACACGGTGCGTAGGACGTAAGTTATACGCGAGTACATCGCAAGTTCTATGCAATATGAGGACACGGCCACCTCAATAAAAACCACTCCCTGTGCTGACGCACTCATAACGCTCGGAGCCCGTACGTATGTGCCCACAACTGTGTTTTTGTCAATGCATGAGGAAAACGCCGCAGGCGCCGCAGACCTCAACACGCCTTGCGGCGACCACCACCGCAAGGTGAAATGTGCCCCTCACTTAAGGTTAAAAAAACTACTCGACAGCTGCTGTACGTTCTCTATACGTATACGTTAAAGTAATAACAATATGCTGGGATTGGCGTGGTTGGGGTGAGGGGGAAGGGGGGATAGGTAACATCTGAAACGAGAAATTAGTCAATTGGCTTTGAACTTATGCGTGTATATCCTTAACCAATCGGGCTTGGGTGTAATTGTAATTAAGATGAAATATAAGTCAATTTTACCCTCTCTCTCTCTCTCTTTTCCCAGCAAATATGTACTTGTATAACGTTACTACTTCCCTTAAAAATGAAAATAACTTCAAAGGTAACTGCACTATTGTGATGTGTTGTAACACATGATAAATCAGTGTGAAAGAGCGTTCTGGAGACCGACGATGACAATCTCATGGGTGGTCTGACTATGAGGAGATATTATCTATTATTGATATAATCACGGAGCATTTCGATTTCCCATATGTATGCATATTGTTGTCGTATACACTCTGATAAGATTTTTTTATATCCCTCACACACAAATAAATTCAATTAAACTAGTGAGTTCACGTGGGGAATGTTAATCAATACTTTTTATTATGACCTCAAATAAAAGATAAAGTATTCCAGCCATGTTTACTAGAATCTGATATTTTCTATCAATCTAATTACCGTGGAGACAATAATTAATAATTTGATGATTAAGTATAATTGAACTATGTATTGGCATTTGACATCTTGACATGGCATTGTGAAAAATTACATCGTTATTCAAGCCGATTCGTATCAGTATATATGAGTATTATGGAAAATCTTAACAATAAAGAACAAACCTCATCAGATTGGGAAGTCCGTCTGCCCGAAGATTGCCACCTATGCTGGGCACCTTTGACGCACCTGCCATGACACCTGCGTTCGTCACCATGCCGAGGCCTGCGCTGTGGAGTAGTACAGAGGCCAGGTTGCTTCTAGAAAGAGACAGGACGACAGTGCTTCTGTAATATTCCCAATTTTCTTATGGATAGGGACTACCCCTAATTCTTATTAAATTATGAATATTATGAAAAACACCTTTGTGATAAAGAGGGTATCAACTATAAAGGTATGAAAATTGACCTGGTGCTTCGGTTTTAATTCCATGGGAGATTAATAAACAACATTGAAATGCTAAACACTCCCTCCGGTTTTAGCTTGGGATGTCTGTCCAGCACGCACCCCTTCAACCCAATACATGAAGCTTTATTTCAGAGCAGTATAGCCCCATAAAGATTAGATTATATTTGAAAACTTCGGCGATGGCGAGATCTAATCCACGATTTGAAACAAACAGCCAAAGAAAATCGGTAAATATTACTGGCTACCGTTTTCTACTTTTGAATAAATGCAGGCCTCGCGACTAACTGTAGTCAGACGCGTGATCACAGCAGGATGCTCTTAGAGCACGTGGTCTATTTATGAAAATACATAGGGCCTACTAACAAGCACTTGTCCATTTTTTCTTGTGTTTGACGAGACAAAATGTTATCAAAAAGGTAATAGCATTTCGTATCACTGTGTTCATATAACATGTATGAAGATGTAGCAGGGGGCACAAAGACCGCTCCTAATGGAACGTGATAGCAATGAAACTGGTTGATGGCCACATGTCTGTGGCAAATGCGTCATTAGAGGACATGCAGTCTAAAATATGACGATGTTCTGCTGTATACAAGGAGTGCCTAGTCTTGTTTAGAGCTGCAATGGAGCAGAGGGAACATTTACCAAAGGTGAATAGTTAATAATCACATTATAAACTCCGATCTATGGGCTCCCTTTACACAATAAGACATTTTCCAACCTGTCATAAAGCGATCATTTTGGGACGATATTCCCAGTGGACCTGTTGGGAGGTTATACTGTCTATGTACGCCTCTGCTCTAGCAAAGTGATAAATCCACGGTTTTGTCTTTGTGATATCATATGCATTATGGGTCATAAATAGCACATTTTCACAGGAAATTTGATGGCTGACGCTGTCATATTTCCCACATCCTTACAGTATCGGGTGGAGGTTTTAATAAAACACACACACACACACGCACACACACACGCACACACACACACACAGATATAAATATGTCATACACGAGGCAGACATGCAAATCCCGGAGCTGAGGACCCAGACAGAATAAGAAATGCGATAAAAAAGCAAAGAAGGTCCATTACAGCGGCCGCACGCCTCCAGCTGTGCTGGTCTGTCATTGGATCTTGAGCCCACGGGCACATGCGTCGTACAGGGTAGACGCCAACTGAGACTAGTCTAATGCGTGTCTATTCTTTTTTCCTTCATTGTTTGCAGGCAAACAACGAAGGGAAAAAGAATAGACACGCATTAGACTATAGTCTCAGTTGGTTTCTACCCTCTACGATGCATGTGCCCGTGCTTGAGCCATGGCCAGCACCTTATGTGTGAGATGCATGTGCTTTTCAGGAGTCATTTACAGTTTCTCAGTTGTGTTCAGTGTAAAATACAAATGGCTTTGTAACATTGCAATTTGCCCATTATGCTAATCATGCTGACCCATGGTCAGTGTCTTGCATGTGAGGTGTTCATGTACGTGTTGATACTGTTTGTGTGTTTTCCCCTTCTTTTTCATTGTGAAATATGAAACTTTTATGTGAAATGGAAGACTGATGTGAGAGGATTTTAATGGGTGTGGCTGTAAATAATATAGCGTATGGAACCGAACCCGTGTACGGACTTTTATTTGATCCCTATTAATTCATTAGAACCAAAGCCTTCGGTAAATAATTGACAAAGTCTCGGTAAATAATTGGCAGACAATTCACGGTCTAACAAACGCAATGCTCCTCTAAGAGTACATCGCCACGGATTTGATTTTCGTAAGTCAAACGTGCTTCAATGCTCTGTTTCTCTATGCATATAGTGACATCGCCATGCATAGATTTGATTTTCGTAAGAAATCGTGTAGTTGCGTCGCTTCAGCAGCTGAAGGGAAAGCCTTGTGTTACGTTCGTACGTTCGTTCGTACGTACGTACGTATGTATGTACGTATGTATGTATGTATGTATGTTTGTCTCCGATTTTTTGCCCGATTTCGCTCAAACTTAACACAACAATTTGGTATGACGCGACACCAAAGTGATTCGATTTTGGGCACTTTGCCAATTAAAGTGTGCTTTCCATAGTGCCATTTTGGGTCCATTTTCAACATTTTCGGTAATAGTTTTGTTGATGCTTGTGAGAAAGCATTCAAACTTTGTACAATACTTACATGCCAACTGAACATTAACTGTATTCAATTTTGGCACTTTGCCAATTAGAGTTTACCTTTCAGAGGGCCAATTTAATTATTTTCTTCCTATTTTTCCACTATAGTTTCAATACTGTTCGAAACACGACCATCGAATTGGCATAGTGGTTATATTGGAATAAAAGTGCTCAGAGAGCACAGCGTTACCATATTAATGTCGACTCATGGGCAATAGATATTTTATTCAGCCATGTCTAGAAAGCGCCTGCAATCCAATGCCAATAAAATAGATGTAGGATGAGTCACGCATCAAGTAAAACTTTTCTGCTTTGATTGCAAAGCAAACATCTTTATTGCCCATGGGTCAATGTTGCTCTAGCGATGCTGTGCTCGCTAAGCACTTTTGATCTAGTTTTTTGTTTTGCTTTGTTCGTTTGCTTTTTTGTTTAGACAAAACATTTATTTTTGTCCTCTGTGTCTAATATGAAAAAAAAAGTTTTAAACAACATAAATGGATTATGTTGTATACAAATCTTCTATGTTGCTCGTGGGATTGGGTGGTGCTTAATTCACCCAAAGGATGGGTTCTGTTTGAATAATTCTGGCCAGCATTATAAATTGAGGCTATCTAACCACAAATACCTTTGGAAAGCCGGCCACAATGGACAATCTCTATCTACATACAAACTCTAATTCTGCATATGAATGCAAATATGAAACGAGTGTTTTACCCTTATGAATACGTGTGTCATTTTTCTATTTTGCCCATGCAAGGACATTGCACCCGCAGCACTTGTTAATTTGACAGTCTGAATATTTCTGTAGACATGGACATAGTTGAAATAAGTCACATTGTTTTTTAAAACACTAGATTCAGGACCATGACATTTTATTTGGGTTCGTGTTTCCTCACCACATGGATGAGCTCAGGGACCATTAGGCCTCACCGTCTCAAATGTCTTTTGGTCAAACACCACACATTCCTTTTAATCTTTATATGTTGATGCGTAGTCCCCTTCTTCCCTATGCAATACTACTGTCTGCCAACACCCTTGATACAAGTCATTCCTCTGTCCCAGGGTACCACCCACAGACACACGCACCTGGCAGAGGTGTCCATTGCGTCAAACAGGCTGGCCACCAACTGACTGTACTGACGCCGCATCACGTGATGTGAGCACGTGTCTTTCACGTGATGTCTGTAGCCATCATCAACGGGATGGCTGAACGAGGATGACGCGGTAGGAGCCGCCTCTATCAAGACTGGCGCGAACAGAATCTGCAGAAAATATTGCACAAGTAATGTTATTTTGAAACTTGTGTTGTAGACTTACATCATCAAACATTGACTGAGTAAACAATCCGATAAGCGAGTTAAGTCATGCATAGACGTACGAGTGAAAGTAGTGGATGTAGCCGATTGTAAATCAGCCACACAAGTTCGAGCCTCAGGTTCGAGCTCATAAGCGAGGGGCACATTCCACCGCAAGGTGGGTCTACACCCAGTCTACGACCAAAAACGCATAGAAAACGTGAAGATCCGTGAGTGTACAGTGAGGCAAACGTACGTTTTTTCAAGACAGTACGGTGGCCGCAGACGACCACCCTACGTCATGGTCTGACCGTAAGGTGGCAGTGGGGTGACCTTGCGTGGAACGCAGAGGATTTACACACACGTTGTCGGCACAGATGAACTGGCCCGTGCGTTCCCTTGTACCATGAACGTACGATTCCCGTACTTTAGTAATCACACGCCGCGTAGAACGTAAGTTATATGCGAGTACATCGCATGTTCTATGCAAGTTGATCGCACGGCCACCTCAATTAGTGTTGGCTGGTAGGGATGTTGGTACGGGTGCAGGCTGTCGGTCCAATGCGGTCCATTAATTATGAGGGGAATTAAGGCAATTTCGGTCCATTAAGGTTTTTTCCCTCGGTCCACCAAAGTGATTTTTCCTCGGTCCACCATATAACAGATTAACGTAGTGTATGGATTTCTTTTGAACTTAGCTTAGGCCTATATTTGTGTCATACATGAATGGAGCACTGCCAATGTTTGATTGATAGATTAATGAATAATCATGCAAAATATATAGTGTACGATTAGAGTTGTTCTTAGTCTTTAGATTTTTTAAAAAAACTACACTATATCATCACTAAATCATTTTGAAATCAATTGCCGGTATATTATACTTTTTATCTGTGTCATTTATACATGACTGGAGCACTTGCAAAGTTTGATTAATTGATTAAAGGATAATTAAAAATAATTATAATGCATAGAATATTAATACGAAAGAGGAATTTGATATGCCAGTATGGGCATTATCTAGAATGGTCTGATTAAACCCAATTCTTAGCTACAATGGATTTAACAAAATGCTAGTAGTGTATTGCTTATTTTTATGGCTGTATTATTAATAAATATCATGTTCTGTTCATTTTTGTGTTTTAACCCAAAAGGAGCCTTAAGGTCTCAAAAACGTTTAAAGAATAAAATTGAGATCAAAATTAAACTTTAAACAAAAACATTTCATGATGTCCAATAATACATTTTCTGAAAAAAAGCAATACACTATTGACAATGAGACCTAGTGCTGTAGGCCAAATATACAGAATATTTAACATCATTTTGGTAAGGGTAGACGTTGTGTTGTTAGCTATACTATGTCAGTCATTGGGGCAAGAAAATTTTTGAATTTTGACCCTTTTATTTTTGCATCTGAAATATTTTGAACAGAAAAAATAACCTTAAAACTCAGTTATTATTGCTCAGTTTCATTCATTAAATTTGACAAAATGAACAATCCTCGATTTTGACCAGCCACAACATCACTGCCTTCTATGGCTTTGTAGCTCAAAAAGCTATGGCCCTGCTGTAGTTAGATTTTGGTATTATGTCTATTCAAAACGAAAAGACGTCAAAAGACATTTTTGTTTTTGCAGAATATGTATGCAATCTGAAAAGGTGTGGGTCATTGTGTTAAGCATATAAAATTGTTAAAAAATTTATGTTTGTCTCTAATTGTGTATGGTAGATATTCACAATACCATTTCTTTATTAAACAACAGCCATGATGATTTTCGATTACAAAATAGATAAGCTAAAAACAGCAGTTTTTTAATTGAAACTGTTAACTTTTAAATGGGAGCACACGGCTCAGTATGTTACATGCTTTTAACGTGATAGGCCAAAATGAATGAAGATGTAGACATTAGTACATAATTATGGAACCACGTTCACTTGGCCATAGATACAATCACTAGCCCATATGGGCCGTGCGTTCTTGCAGCTAAAAAAACTTGTACGTTACGTAATAGCGCGTATATGTTGGACCGAGGAAGCTTTGGTGGACCGAGGGAGCTTGCCTTAATGAACCGAGGAAGCTTGCCTTAATGGACCGAGGGATTCTTCAATTACATGGACCGACGAAGCTCGTGGACCGGGAATGTTGGTACCACTTGGGGTGAATAATGTTATCGTATACCATTGTAAAGCTGAATGTCTCTACATTTCAGATCTGCATGGTATTAAAACCCGGTACTGTTTCCTTGTCACTAGTTTGTCGGACATTTCACGAACGTACGTGTTTTCAGGTAATTGTTTCTAATAATTTATATGTATAGGTTTAAAGGCTGAACGTTTTATATGTAAGTTATTTATTACCAGCTGGTGTATAATGAGTTTTTAAAATCATTATTGGTTCCATATCAAATCACTTTGCTATTCATTTATTGGTGTAATTGTGATATGTAAATTTGTGCTTTTAATGATAATAAAGTTTGTCGGAGATTTTATGAGTGTCCATGTTTTCAGATCCTTTGAATCACACACATCCTAAATACAGCTCCACATTCTTCTCACACATTGGCACGCCAATGGCCCGCTACAATGGGGGCTCGTCCGGGATTGTAGCCGATTGTAAATCAGCCACAAGTAGCATTGGTGTGCACATGTACAGGACATGGTGATGTAGAAGGACACTGTTCAATCACTGATTGGATGACGAGGGGCGACAGTAAATTACTTAAAACACCAAACACCAAACAGCCAACGCTGCAGTCATCCGCAAATTGTGTTCGGTCGTTGGCTCCCGAATCATGTGAATACGACCAAATCAGCTCAACGGAGGACTTAACTGGTTCCGGCTGGTGTCATTTTGTCGCAGTGTGAGCCATAAATAGCTTATTCTGTTCCACCTACACCTCTCACACCCAAGTAGGAAAACTAACAGTCCACCAAAAATGAAAGCCGAATTAAATTGGAAAATAGCTACCGATGATTAACACGAAAATGTTGTACACGTCCCAGAAGAAACCATTCACCCTATCCTGAATACAATTGATAAATAACCAGTTTTTTGCATTTTCGAGTGTGTAGGCCTATCAAGGGCTATTCCGCCAATAGTGATTGCAAACACATTTTTCTATGCCGCAGCGTCACTGCGATTGGCAGTATAAACTACTTACTGCATTGTAAAGAAAATAATAAACAACAGATGTTTTTGGAAGTCGGCGATGGCGCACTGAGGGGATTTTATGGGTTTGGTATGTTGATCGATAGCCAACATGCAAAAAAACCACAACAACATAAAAATGAAATATTTTGGTCAGCCCCCACCCGCCTCTAAATCTACATCAATCAAGCAAAAGACAAAATACTCACCAGACAAATGAATGTCAGAAGCATCGTCATCGGCATCCAATTCACTCTACCGTCCAGTAGCATCAATCAAATGACAATAAACACTCGCTTAGCTTTTATAGGTATCCAAAGTGGTTATGATTGATGGGCATTATCACATGGATTAATAAGATGATTGGAGCAGATGTTTTTTAGGTCACCATCAGAAATGATTAGTTATCAACTGCTGGTCGCAGTTTGCGGTTTGGAGGATTAACTTCCTTATTGTATGTCTAGTAGATTTGTGATTACGTGTAAAGATGGCATAGATATGACGTAAATATGATATGAGACAGAACATAACACGGAGATGGGAAAATCCCTCTAAAGCTACTATTATGTGCAACATTCAATGGAAGCTGACATGAGCTTCAAACTGTACAGAACACGAATTTTACAATGACCTCATATATTAAAAGCAAAACAATCGGGACCCACAAAATCAATTTTTCTGATAAATACGAGTAATATGCAATGTACCATATGGAGAAGAAAATACATTTACAGGTCATATGTACACATTACATCAAAGGCGACCGTTTTGTACGCGTGTTGATGTACACAACACATACACTTACTGCTTGGCCACAACAGTATCTGATAAGAATAAAGATTGAGAGGTGGGCAGATGAATAGGCAGATCCGGGGGCGGAGCCCCCCCCCCCCCCCCTTTTTCCCACCAAAATACTTCATTTTCATAGTGGTTTTCATGAAATCCCTTAAGTGCGCCCCGCCATCCCCTTTTCCTTAAGTGCGACCCCCCCCTTTCCAAAAACCTGGATCTGCCATTGCAGATGCAACACATGTGCATACATTATACTATATCGTTGGTTGCTTCCAACTCAAATACTAGTTTTCCCACAATTCAGTGTGATTTTGAGAATTTAATGAATGTATACATTTGACCAGACGGTAATGAAACACTCCTATCTAATGTCAAAGTGAGTCAAATCAGCTAAAACTGAATAGGATAGAAAAAAGTAAAAGCAACAACAATTGACAACCCCGCAAAATTGAAAACGTGGGTAATTATTTCTTCGTGCAGACACCAAGACTATCAAATAGAAACTCATGGAATTATTGTTTTGATAAAAATTTATGACAATACATCTTTCTCGAAAATATTAATCACTTGTGGATTATGACTGCGGTGTGGAGAGACCAGTGACACGGCCCACTTCAGGCATGTGCCGCCTCTCATCTAGGTCTCTTTCACGTCTGTGGCCAAAAACTTCATGCTACACACCAAATGATATTATCTTCTCTTTACCAGCGCACTGTACAATTATCACACAACACGTGATTTTTTCTGTTTTTGTTTGGGGTTTGTTTTGTTTTGTTCTGTTTTTGTTTTGTTTGTTTTTTCTGTGTGTGGAGGCGTTTGGGATGAGGTTGGAGATATTGCTGTCGTGGCCGAGTGGATAGAGTTGGACCCGTGACAAGAAGTTCGTAGGTTCGATTCCCGGTCGGGTCTGGTGGTGGGTGTTGAGCAAAGCTACCTCTAACAGGTTGGTCACTTCTCCGTAGTACATACACGTTAAATGAGTACAGGTTAGGCGAGGGAACGCTAATGTGGGCAAACGCTAATGTGAGTGATAAGCACGTCAGCGCTACGGTAACGATATGCTGCATGCTCCCCGGTGAGTTGAAAAAGATAGAGTGTGACATGGATGTCAATGACCTGGTGGAGATGTAACGTCGCTAGAGAACAACAAACTGTGAATTGCGACTGTAAATAAGCGCACCTCTATTTACTAAACCATAGTTATAGTTGCACAAAATGTATGATAGTAGTCCGACAAGCAAAAACACAGACCCACATGTAAATAGCAATAATAAAAGCGAGCCCTTCACTTCAATTATGATAGCAACACTTACATAGGCAATGTGAACTTGATATACTTCTCATTAAAAAAAAATCACACACATACAAGTTCCTTTATGTAAACACGGACGTTGAAGATCTGTCCTTTCACTTCAAGGTGTCAATAGGCCCTTTTGTATTCAAACTGTGTCATGGTTTGACACTCCATTATTGAATGGCTATTGTAAGTGGAATAGTTTCTACAAAACAATAATATTGCGACTGTTACATTTTACAGATTTGTGATGTGCCAGATTTTTAGAAATGTTTGAACGCTGGTTGAATGAATTGATGTTATTTGTTAAGGAGTATATGTTGAGCATTGAATTTGTACCATCACGTGGAATTATACCGGTACAATTTCACGTAAGCTTAAAATTGTACCACTGCCGATAAAAGGTCCTGGTACGATTTCGAGTTAACGCAAGATTGTACCTTTTTGTCATTGTTGCCTTGAAATTGTACAGCTATGCAAAGTGGACGTTTGGCATAACAAACTTCGTCAGCACGCGGCCTTGATAAAAAAACTAAGCTGTTGCTATTAGGATTTATAGGGGTGTGCCACACTATTGATACACGTGTGAGTGACCCCGTAGCCATCACGTCCGTTCAACTGCCTCACCCTCATAGCAGAAGAGCTACCAATGAAACACATGGAGACAGGGATGCTGGAAAGTGCAAGTTTCGTCAGGACAACTTGGTTGAGGTTTCCCCATATCGATAAACTAAACATAATTTCCTGCTGACCAGTGGAAGAAAGTGTGATCTCTTTAACGGCTACAGTTGAAGCTTCATGGCACGTGCTGGGATTTCTGCGGTGTAGACAATATGTCATCTTATAATGAGTTCTGCAGCATGAATGTGATTGTGCTGTGCGTGAATAGTTTAGTGTGTGTTAACGGGTGTTACATAAATATGAACCAGGGTCAATATCACACATGTAGCGTTGCTCTGTGGGGAGTGCAACTATAGAATAGGATGAAAAGAATTATAGTCAGTGAAATTATGAGAAGAACCTTTCCTCCCGCTAGGAGAGCAGTGGTGACCTTTATCCATGGGGACACATAGCATTTTCTGTAACCCATAATGTTCACAGAGAAGTTTAGTTACTGTGATTAGTGTATATTTACGTACATATACATTGTCTCCCCGCGTTCCCCACCAATACGTTTCTACGATAATGATGGCGTGGTTTATTTTGAGTGAATAATATTTTTTTCAATGTACAAAGATGCTAAAATATCTGAACATATTATCTGATAGATTATTTCAAATCTTAATATCAGCGATTTCAAGTGATCTAAGAGAAGATGATATGGTTATTCATGTTCTACCTTTACGTCTGTACGTAATGATATACAGTTGGAAAGTAATTTTGCTGCTTAAAATATATTATGGGATGTCTTTATATAGCGCTGTCCTTACGATGTTTGTTTTTCTATACGTTAGCCAATGCTCTCAGTGTTGTCATGTACAAACATATGAATAATTAATATATTCCCATCTGGCGGTGAAAGTTGAAGTTTCCTATCATTTATCTTCTATTCACATACGGGTGGTTTTTCCTGTGATGAGTATACAAAGGTTACACAATTGTGTTGTCTAACAAGGTTTTCCTTTTTCTTTTCTGCTGGTGACAGTTGAAGTTTCCTGTCATTTACCTGCTATTCGCAGACGAATGTTTTTCCCGGAATTATTGTACACGGGTTTTATTAGCAACAGACGTGGTATTTTGTGTGTTGGCGAACAACAAGGTTCTTCTTTTTCATTTCTTTTTCGGGGGCGGGTTCTACTTATTACTATTTGGCGTATGTTTTGTTTATTTGTATTGGTACTGCACCAATAACATGTAATAAGCAAACAAATAAACTGTAGTTGTTAGTCTCCAAAATTTTTGCGTGTTGTTTGTTTTTTTCTAATAAGATTATCAATAATTATTGTTGTGTAAATAGTTGACGTCATAGACAAGGGTACGAGTTCACCTCGCTTTTCAGACGGATATAATCACTTTGTGGTAATGCTGATACTTATAATTCATGGAAGATGCATCCATTTTATCAACAATAGAATACACTGTTATGTGGGAAACAAATTAGTGATTCAGTGTATTTACAATAGACTATATGTTAAGACCCCCTGGGGCTGTGGTTTCTTTATATGAAGGTTCACGGGGATCTCTTTATGAATGCTCGGGAAAATGATCTTACTGTAAGGTGATCTCTTTCCAGAGTTGGTTTGAACGGTAGGTTCTATTGTATCACATAATGATCAAATTTTATTACAATCTATCTCGAGATAATCATGTGCTAATGGGGATACCAGGTATCACCGCCCGTGTTTACCTTATATAACGAGTTGTTTTGCAAAATTACTAATGCCTGCTGTGGCACCTTATATAATGATTGTAGGTGACAATGGTAGTAATGCTACAGGACCATATGGGGCCTGTTGTTATGTCCTATCAACTAAGTACGCACAGAGAGCTGCAGGTGTGTATAACTGTGTTCTTCCCCACCTTCCACGTTAACTTCAACACTGGGCTTTACTCGACCATATGCAAGTGGACAATGGCAGTATACATAATGCACTTTTATGCCATATGCGGCCTTTTCAAGCTCAAATTGAATAGTAAAAGGTATTCAACCAAATGCATAAAGAAAAACTCCCACCGATGGATCTACCATTTGCTGCTATTCTTGTTTTCAGTCTGCGGGAGAAAGTTTATCAACAAACGCTGGTGTTTTAAACTGGGGAAGAAGCTCATAAAGGTATACCTGCGTGTATGTTCGATTCGTTTTACGCCAATGACCGCTTATCTTGTCACAACCACTGGACCTGTTATTGATGCCGAGGGATTGTGCGAGATGTACAAGTACACACCGGATCAAACCGACGCATTATCTCGCAACATGCACTCAGTCTATTGATGGAATAGAGGAAACAAAAATCTTGACTGTTTTCAGTTGTTGATATAAATACGAACGAAGTAAAAAAAAATCATTTTCATTTTTTTAGTTAATCAATCAAGTTGTGTTAATTACTTCAACGTTTCCATTGTGGAATAGACCTAAACACGTTTTGCCTCACCAGTTTTTAAATAAAATATGTTTAAACTCCGTGGGTAATGTCAACGCCTGCACACTTGACGATTCTTGATAAGTAAGTAATTAATAACTAATGCCTACAATACCAGTCGCCTCCCAGGTTTAGTTACTCGCTGCTTGTCAATCCCTCTGGTGATCATATTAAAACAAACCAAGTGGGGTTCTTCAACCAGGGCACAATTCATTTCCATAGGTCTTGCACACATTAATTTCCTTTCCACGTAGATTCGCCTTGAACCCCTGATGGATGGAAGTGCAGGCAAAGTGCAGTATTTGTGCTCACGGACATGGTAGCGCTATGATCATATACCTCTAACTTTGTAAGCATGCGTGGCATTTACACGTAGATAGATAGGTTATGGGTTTGAGATATAATTGTTGATGTGATCGGTTTTCATCAAGGTGATCAGGCATACACTGTAATGTTTCTGCATTTTCGTTTTCTTTCATCTTTTATCGGGTGTTTTCTTCAATTGCTACCCTTTTCAGACACGTCAATAATTTTGTAAAAGGGTGATGTCTTCTTCAAATAGCAAAGGTTTCAAGGTTGTTGTTGTTTTGTGGACTCAAATAACATGGAGCAATAGGATATTGGTCATTTATTAGACGTGACCACTTACATAAATGACCAATGATCATGACTTGTAATTTGATAAGAATATGTTTCTCTAATTACTGCATATTAACTTATATTACCGGACTTACATGTACATGCCGCTGTCTAACATAAACATTAAAATGAGAGGACAGGGGGGTGAATGGAACTCCTTTGGCGCCAAGTCATAGCTACCGATCACTCCATATCATATCCCATAGCTTTAGTCACAGAACAAAATCTCTCCAATGATCCATACAGTTGGCACGTTGTACGGATTGATTTACATTCATAGACAGATCCAGGGGGCGCCCTCCCCCCACCATTTTAATTCCTACCAAAATACTTCATGTTCGTACTCGAGATGGGGTTTTGGCATGTCCGCCATCGATCGCGTGTACGAAACCCATTAAATCAGTTAAGTGCGTCCCATCCCACCCCTCTTTTCCAAAAACCTGGTTCTGCCATTGACATAAATCTATATCAATGAGACCATTGCAAAATACTGAGGTTGTTGCAACTGCAATACACTGATGACTCATCATCTGTAAGACGTCTCACCAGTAAGAACATGTGCTACATGACGTGTTTGTATAGAGACGATGTGTGTTTGTTTCATCAATACAGAGAGGTGACCTGTTTGAAAGAGTTTGTCACTTTGTCATCTGTCATTATGTACATTACATTGAACTATCATATTGTCTGCCGCCTATTCACAATGAACGATAAAAAGAAATCGAAAATGCAATCATCTTACATTGTATATGTAAAAAGCAAAGATTTGAAACGGTGTGTTGTAAAAAAACAAAGTCAAATAACTTGATTTGAATTCCTGTTGCAGGATATTTATACATTGTTGGGTTTTTTCTAGCACTAGAAGAAAAAAATGACTTCGCATTGCCTGACAACCTGTCAGACAAAGCTTTCTTTGGACGCCGTGGGCGTAGCATTGTGGAAAAAACATCAGTATGTAAGAAATAAGGCCACAAAACTGTAATTGGAATAGTAAGGCTTGGACACGAGAAAAATAGATGTTAACATCTTAGAATACTCTGTCACTGTCCTTCCCACTGGTAGTCACAACGCAACAAGATACACCAACCGGTGCACTGCTCATGACAAGTTGGTGACAACATTTTGGAACAAATTTTACGTTGTAAATATACATGTGCCAACTATAGTGTTATTAGGAGTGTTGAGTTGTTATTAGTGTCAATGTTGTTGCTTGTTCATGAATGTATATATAATTATTCCATGAATTGTGGGAAAACCTCAAGGTATGATGGAACTTAAGATGTCAATTTTCAATTGTCAAATTTCAATGTCAATTCGAAGCTTCGGTAATTTAAGGGTGGGAGCATCCTGTTGAACTTCAACACGGTCAGGAGTTCAAAAAGGATGATATTGTAAGAAGAAAGACAAAAAAAATAAATCTATCATACATATACTATGTACTTGTTACGTTAATAACATTAGATAGCGCCCATATACACATTGAACATTATTAGACGAATGGTTAGGTCATCATGAGTTGTGAGTACAATGTATGTAGTTAATACTAACACTTGGTATCAAATCAAAAGACGCAAATGAAATCATGTAGCTTGCCACCTTCAGAGTTTAGACGCTATTATTGTAGAACTACACGCCTAGAATATATGACTACATTTATTTTCATTTGCACAGCCAGAGAATAATGGGACAGGCTTTGCGCAAGGTCAATCACTGGCAGATTCAGGTTTTCAGAAAAAAGGGGGGTCTCATGGGTTTCGTTCGCACGATAGCGAACATGCCAAAACCCATATGAAAATAATGTATCTGGGTGTGAAAAGGTGGACGCACATGCGGCTGTGGTACCGTTTGGTCTTGCTCAACGGCAAAAGGCGACGGCAGCGGTTGTGAGTAGACTGTGAGCGGCATAAAACTACGCAGACTGTCTCAAGCGTCACAAATGTTTTTTATGAAGGTAAACAGTTTAAGTGTTAATTCACCCTATTGTAGAGCGTCTCAAAACTTCAAAGGTGACACCGCGCTAACAGCTTTTTATGTGGTGTAAAGAGTTTAGATCAATGAACTCGCCGCCGAAAGTCGGCTGCATTAGCAGACTCATTCACTCATTTTTTGGATTGATTTTGTTACAAGATACATGTACACTTGCACCTCCCCAAAGTGGACGTCTGTCTGTCTCGGTCATTTCCTAAAGGTGATTACTTCGTGCATAGTCTCATTCGAGAGGTAAACATACATGGCATTGTGGATAGAGTTCAAACGCGTCATAGAAGTGGTCAACATAGAAAGACTACATGTGTACAGGTTGTTTTTATGTGAGGGTCACAGTTTGCTGGTACTCAAGAGGTGGGGTCTTATAGGGAACTGTGTAAATGGTCAAGTGTGTGTTTTTGATTGAATGCACTTCTGTCAAAACGTCTCTTGTGGTTTAAATGTGAAAAGCAATGTTCACATGTGCACAGCATATATATGATGTTTGGACAAAGCTAAATTTGGTTTATAATTAATGTGTTCATTTAATTACGGGCACGTGCAATGCCATACTGTTGCACAACACTGCCAGGATGCATGTTTATCATGTCTGAAATAAGTAAAAGATTTAAAAATGAGCTGTCTGTCTTGTGGCACAAATTTCATTGACTGATGTTATTGCAAGATCGTATTGTACAGTTAGTGTCAGCGTGGATGTATTTGAAAAGCAATTGAATTCTGCATCCACTAGCCCGGAACCTTGATGTGTTGTTATCTGGCTGTCGTAAAAAGCATGGCAAATCCAACTGCATGCAGAACAGTTGCAAATTTAATGGTTTGTTGCATTCAAATGGATTTATTTTGTAACTGGATTGTTGCTCAATAATGCCAGGTCTGGATACGGGACTTCGTTGGATTTGTGATGTGAATGGAGTATGATAATACATTCAGTGTGGTAGGGGAGGGCCTCAATCATTGAGAACACCACGTTGCAGTTCATTTTTAGATGGAGACTGCGAAACAGGTTCAGTATGTATTAAAATATTCTGATTTAGAAATCCCTGAAAAGAGACATAACGTAATTTTTCGTGATTTTTTCGCGGGTGTAAACTAGTTCCTCCCTTAATTGATAAAGCAAAGCTTTTTTCACATGGGATTTGAAAATTATTAAAATGGATTATTTAAGCGCGTAACACTGTCTCTTACACGTAGTGCCTGGTTTTCACAAAGTACAACAAAAGTGCCTTCCTATCCATATCCTGCTGTCAGGAAACTTCAACCTACACATTCTCATCTAATATTACGATTGCCCAGGCGCGCACATTGGGCATTCGTATCATCCACGCTTTCAAGCACAATTTCGCTTTATTGCTAGATGTTTGTATATTATGGGGACGAGTAACGTTATTTTAGTCTCTTTTTACTAAACTTTGATTTTCTCTCTTATTATTTCTTTAATTTTTACCAACTACACCTTGTTGTGTAGGTAATAATCATATCTAATGAAATATCAAAATTTGAAACATACATATTAGTGAAAATTTTACAACTTTGCCTGTATAACTGAGTGAAAAACATCGGAATAATCTAAAACACTATCCAAAAGCCAAATTCATATCATCATCGAGAAAACATTGCCTCAAATTCTTTATGTCCGTTCACTTGTTCATTTTACATGCATTTTACTTTGAAAACCATCGATTTCCCGAAAATCCTTAACAATCAATACAAAAATCTTGATAATCCATGAACAAAATCGAAAATGTTATACATGTATTAAATAGGAAGATATTTGATGATAAAAGGCTATTTCAAAACATGTTGTTTTTCATTGTTTACGGTATAAAAACCATGAAACACGCTCAAAATAGATTTTTTCCCCCAATAAAGTTACTCATCCCGCTTTGGTGGTCTAAACCAATCAATCTTCTATCACTGATTAGAAAAAAAAAATCTAATGCTTTGTCTATACATAATGATCTGCTTTTTTGTACCGTTGGGCCTTCCAGTTATCTGATGGATGGTATGCGCAAGAGACATTCACATTCACTGCACAATTAGCTGCAGTGTAGCTTTGCAAATGTGTGGTGGCTTAAATGTGCACACTAAGTGTGATACGGTCATTTTGTGGCTTCCAAGTAAAAGGTTGACACGTTTAAATCCGTTCTAAGAAAGTCGCCGTCGGTGAGCTCATTTTGCTCAAATATGCATTTCGCAGAACACTGTGCTGTGCTTTAAAATAGCGATGGTGATTAGTATTACTAAGATAATTATGATGTGCACATTATCATAAGATTATAACCTCTATGATAATATAATCTCTATTTGAGCCATGGTTTGGGATGCATGCAATTGTATGTGTTAATACAATCCCATATTTACTGCATACATGTCGCTTTTTGTATAGACGAAACGAAACAGGTTTGTGATTCTACGAACTTCCAGGCTGCAATTACATCGGACAAAAATCAAATGGTCAATACTGTGGTGAGTTTTGTCTGTTTGATATAAACATGGGTGTGTTTATTTTGTGATTTTACAATCAAATTAAACACAGTCTTTTTTTTATTCTTAATTCAATTAGCATTAAATTGGATGTGAAATTAGAACTTACGAACATCTGCCATGGCGTATGGTATTGTCAGATCTACGTGCCGAGATTTGCCGAGATGGTAAGACAGATATCAGCTATGCAAAACAGAATGCTGTAAATGAGTTGTTTTTATGCCGAAGTGACGCATAACGCGGTTTTAGCACTGTGGTCATAATTATGTGTCTATCATCAGGAGATATGATCATGAGTATAGAGGAATTGTCGAGATTGCATATGTCGAAAAACTTTGTCACTGGATGTCTATGATGACAAGAAAGTAAGTTTTAGAATATCACCTAAAACCTTGCCACACTTCAAGCTAATCAATTATCCAAAGAAAACTTAGTAGGAGAAATAAAACCACAAAGGTGGATGAAAAAGCTGTGATTGGGCTGGCAATCGTCTTTTCCCACTCTGTATATTCTTAAAAACATGACTGATATGCACAATAATGAAGTATGGCAATTTGCAACGTTTTACGGAGCATCATCATCAGAAGAGTGTTCATTAAAATGTGATTTAGTGGTTTGTTACTGTGGGCTTGTATTAATTGCTTGGACCATAGGAAGGGAAGTTATATAAGTTGATTTTGAAGAAATCTCATTTATGACGCCAGTATTAATATACTGAGCAAGACCTACATGGACTAAATATGTGGATTTACTATATGTACTTAGTAAATGTATCCTTTACTTCATATGACTTTGGCAGCAGTTGGATGCTTTTCACTGACGAATTTGCTCAAATGGTCAAACGTGAAATAATTTATGCTAAGCTACTGTGAACCACATAGACATTATTTTAGGTCAAAGATTTATTGAATATATTTCGTGTCATGGACACATCCGCAGCATAAATTCAAAATTATTAGATGTAATAAGTACACCAATTGGTAGTGCTGCAATGTACATATACATTTATATTTATAGTACAATTTACACTGCTTTTTATAGTCCGCTTGCAATAATGCAAAAACAAAGATTACATGTTATGCAATATTCAATAACAGGATTATAAAGAGATCGTCGTCATATGATTACAACGTTATGGTCAGTTCTCTGCTGCGGTACTCATCCTTTGTATTTATCGAGGGTCACACTTCCCTTTTGTGCAAAGCTTCCATCGTCAATAAGAAGCTTTCCCCGCTTGAAGTCTGATGTAGAATATCAATGTCCTGGTCAGTGAGTCTGGTGTCACAAGTCTTCAAGTGTGCCTTCATTGGTCCTGGTCTGGTTATGTGCTCTTTGCAAAACATCTATTGAAAATTCACTTCATATTGGGTTTCTATAGTTCTGTAACTTGTACTCACGTTTTGTATTGTCGCTTTTATGGGGAGTAATTAATATTCTACACAGACTGGGTATATCACATGCTTTACGGTTCCCTCATACCTATTGCATAAAGTTGGCCTCAACATACCTTTTTTACATAAATGATTAATTCTCATGGGTGCACTTGCATGAATTATTCAAACCGGGAAATTTATATCTGTGTCAAATAGCAGGGAACAATTTGGCGCCAGTTTGATCCAGTTTATGTCAGTAGCAGGCCTCATGTCTTCAGCTGGGATGTGCTTGTCAGTGCCTATTTCATATCATTGGGTTTGCATCTGGCTCGTGCGTGGGCGACACCGCCAGTGCGGCGGCGCAGCGGGCAAATGGCATAAGGATGCCAAGTCCTCTGGCAGTACAGAAATGTGGGGCTTTACCTTCTACTTGGCTGTGCACTGCTCCATGTGACCTCTATAAGTGGGGTAAATAAGAGGAAAGGGTTAGTTGGGTCTTCAGCATGGGGCTGTGATATTTTCTCAGAACTGAATGCTAAATGCTGTTTGTTTGAGTACTAGCAAGGCGACAGCGGTAGTTGAGGTTATGAAATAGTTCCGGGGGGGGGGGGGGGGGGGTACTCAAGTTACTAAAGAATGCTTTATGCAACATCCTGATATTACAGACACCAATAACACAATAATTAGTGTATAATAATACAGCCCCAGCTCATAAATGATGTGATCTGTAGAGGATAAAAAGACATATAGAATGACAGAAATCCGCAATTAATGGTATATATAAGCCACACGTATAAACACTCTGAAATAGGATGCCTTTGGGCGTAAGCAAAGTGGTCCCTAAAGAAGTGGCCTAGGTTGAAAGTTCTACTGTGTTATTAGCAGTTTATCCACATGGTGCATGCGTAACTACCTAAAACACTATCCACCTCTACTCAAACATAGTGATAGAACTAGATCTATCACATTTTAATGACATATAGTGATTAATTTTTTTAGAAGCCAGGCGCCACCTGGTAGTACGTAGACCATGCCAAACCATCAAATGTATGACTGAAATAAATGTGCGTATTTAAAGAAATTTTACCTGTACTGTTAGGAAGAAAATTACAAAAAGGATAGACTCCTACTATCATATTACAACAACTATTAACAATATAAGATAATTTGCATGAGTTAAAGATGACCCAAACATAATAGTTCTCTATTGATATCAACTTACTGTGAACCTGGAGTGTCAAAGAGGAAATTAAAATAAATCTCTTCGTGTAAGGATGAGCATGATTTCACAAAATTAAAGTAATATGCTGTTCATTTAACACCATTGGGATAAAACTATTTTGCAATATAACAGTAATATGAACTTCATCAAATACTGTTATTTGAAAATATTTTTAGGTGATGAATGTGAGGTGGTGAATTTCATTGACTATATCGAACAGTGCATGCAGGTGTTTGCCAATATGCCTAAAGCCCCAGTCTCGCAGTCACGAATTTGATCATCAAATGTCTATTGTGCTGCGGAAGATAAGAAAAACATCGGGTTGGTACAATATGTCAGTTAACAAAGGATAAAATAGCATGAGAAATTCGGCTTCATTATTCGGGACTGCTAGGCTATAGCTTTGGATTTTACAATAAAAACTTACCATAGAATTAACACAGGCCATTTTCATTTTAGTTTTGATTTAATCTACTTTTAAATTTGATGTGAAATTAGAACGTCAAAACATCTGCCATGCCGTGTTGATCTGTGCGCTGAGATTTTCCCTGATCTAAAGCAGGCATCAGCTACATGTATACACAACGTAAATGCTGCGTGCGACTTCGCTTTTATGCCGAAGTGACGCTCAACGCGGTTTGTCGGCATTATGCTGCAAGCGTCAAGAGGGCAGCATGGTTATTCATATAGATATATCATCATTGAATTTCTACCACAAAAAGTAAGCGTTTAGAATAAGGCCACCAAAAATACTCAACCACTTCCACTAGACTCCAATAGGTGGCGACGTCGTAATCTGGAATTATACCAACATGAGGGGTTGGCCTCATGCTAGTCAATTATCACATAAAGAAAACTGCGTGGGAGAAAGTGCACCACAAAGATTGATGAAACGGGCCGTGATTAGGCGTGCAATCATCTTTCATTCACTTGTGTTCTTAAACAGAATAACGTATGGCGCTGTGAATGGTTTTCAGAGTATCATCGTGGGAAGGGCGATTACTAAAATGTATTTACGTTGTCGTTGCTGTGGACTTGTATTGTTTGCTTTGACCAAAAGAAGGCTAAGCTGTATAATTGGATTTGAAAAAGGAAATCATTTGTAAGTTTTCATATACCACGGAAGACCTATACACAACCGAAAGAAGTTCCTTTACTTTACTATGGATTCATTGGTTAGCAGTTGCATGCTGACTGACGAATTCGCTCAGACAGTCAAACGTGAGATAATTTTTGACCGTGCCACTATGCATGGGTCCCAGCATTATAGGAGGGGTTGGTGGTATGTATACTACTATCATTTACAAAGACTACCATACAGATTACTACTATTACATAGATCATATATCTATATAATAGTAGAAAAATAGCATGCCATTCATAAAAATTTGACATCTAGTGTGCGTCTCTTCGCTGATGACACCCTGGTATACCTTACCATCAGATCTGACTCTGACCGTAAAGTGCTGCAGTGTGACCTCGATCAAGCTTGGGAAAGATGGCCTTCCACCCTGAGAAATGCCAGGTATCACCAGGAAACGGAAGCCATTGTACCAGCTAACATTATCTGGGGGTGGGTCGGCACATTTTGCATCACCGGCAAAGCCAACAGGACACTGGGTTTCAGACGCACCCGGGCGTATCAACTCATCAGAACTCAAGACCACGGCACATAAGCCTGTCAGGCCACTGTATGGGACCCCCATGAATAGAGAAAATTCAGCGGAGGGGCCCATAGTTCAACTACAATGGACATCACTAAAGGAGAGAAACCGAGATTATTGATGTATAAAATTCAAAAACAAAAATATTGCAAAACATACAGACAAACATTCGACAATCTTCTTCATGGAGGAGTTTCACGGGTAGCAGAACAAAACTTGCTTTGTTTTTAGACTGCACGTTAAATTTTAACACTTTTGTTTTATCCTTTGTTGGGCACCAATCTTGCATAATTTTCTACCGGTATAGTGTTTGTAAACCTGCGTACCTGCGTACCGCGCATGCGCCATGGTTGCTCCATATCTATTGTACAAAGTGGGCCTCAATATTTGGGTACACCTGCAATCTACAAGAATTAATCAGTCAGTCAATTCATATCCCTGTGTCAAGTGGCTGGAAGCTATCTTGTTTGATGCATTTTATGGCAGTAGCTGGAGTGTGCTCGTCAGTACCTATTTCATATCATTGGATTTGCAGTAATAAGCTGGGCGTCAGCGGAGCAGCTGGCAAATGAGAAGCGAGAAAATGAGATTGCCCGACTCCTGTGGCCGTACAGGAATGCACCGCGCCATGTGGCCTATATAGGAAGGGTTAATACAAGTGAGATGTTATGTGCTTGGTTCTTCCACATGAGCGTGTGATATTTGCCGGCAGAACTGTATGCTAAATGTTCACTGCCTTCGAGTACTAGCAAGACGGTGTGGGTAGTTGATGCTGCAGTTGCAGTTATGAAACGGGGGTGGGGGTGGGGGGTACACAAGTTACCAAAGACTACTTCATGCAACATATTGATACCACAAATAACAATAAGAAATTGATTAGTGTATGATAATAGAGCACAGGATAGGACACTGCCATTGTTAGTGAAGGGCAGGCTATAGATTGTCGGTGCGGTTATTTAGATGAGACAACATGGCAAGACCGCAAGTAATTTGCCATTGTTGACCCAACTATAAAGACCTTGTCGACCTGTAGTTGCGTTTAAGCTGGTAGTACTGGTTTGACTCTTTACAGTGTGATCAGACAGGTAATTAGTGTCCAGTTGATGGAATAAATGTGACCAATTGCTGCGTTGATGATCATGTTTATTAAATCTCTTGTGTCTAGGCTCACCGTTATGCTCTAACCATCACGGTGTCTATATATTCCTGTTTCTCTTGTATTTGTCTTCAGACACGTTTCTAGCTCCTTTAGACAGGCATTGAAGCAACAGCTTCAATTTATCATCATTATAAAGTGGCCCGGGAAGAACTTATTAGTGGTTGTTAGACCAGAATCGCACCATGTAGGCTAACAATCTCTGTCAGTTGGAAAAAAAAACAGGTTCGAGCGAAAAAGTGTTGAATAAATAATGCTAAAGTATTGGGATAACAAAAAATGTATACATGTAAATACAATCTTAGCATCATTTGCTTTTTGGTTTGAATGGGTGACCTCTATGAATGCCACGTTTGTGGTAACTGTGGTTAATGAATATTCATGAGGTGATCACGATGTCCCCACTTAGGGCATAAACGTATTTCGTGTTCAATGCTTGATTAACATTGGGCAATGATACCTAAAACACATTCATAGAATGTAGAGGTTTTGTGTGTATGTAGTTGTCTGGTTGCTTGCGAGTTAAGAAAATGCGAAGTTTTGTTGATTACACATGAAATTATATCACATTTATCAAGGGGTAGAGCCATTTTGGGTACCCCAAAACAAGCAGTCTGGCGAATCAAATTTGTTGATTATTTAGATTTCGTGGTTTAATCGATATGTATGAACACTAGGCACTTACAATTGGATTATACATATTGAACACAAGCCAAACTACTCAATGACTCACAATTACGTTGGGTAAATCATCATCATGTAGCGCGTAGCTTCCGAATTAGTTAAAGTAGTTTAGTTCAAAGTGCAAAAGTTGGACAAGATGATGGTCATCAATCGCATAATAATATTATGTGTTTATAAACATTATATCAAATTCAGAGGTCATTATTTCAAGCTGTATGCAAACTATTGCGCAAAATGCCAATACATTATTTGGCAAAGGGCCAAAAATGGACAAATGTCCAAGCTTTATTGCTTTTGTGGCCGAATGGTTAGGGAGTTGGACTCGTGACCAGAAGGTTGTGGGTTCGATTCCCGGTCGGGTCTGATGGTAAGTGTTGAGCAAACTTACCCCTAACAGGTTGCACACTGCTCCGTGGTACCTACACGTTAAATAGGTACAGGTCATTGGGTTGGAAGAGTGTGTGAGTGAGTGTGTGACTGATTAGCATTGTGCGCGGAATGTGCTGCCGATGCAAGTATGCGAGAAATGAGCGAATGATGATCAATACGTGTGCCAATAACCTGGTGTAAATTGTAAAGTCATGAGAGCCAGACTGGGATCAGGACTATAAACCACCACATTTACATTTACATTTATTTACACTATTGAATAAAATGGTTAACAATGACCTTAAATGGCCATCTGGAAATCATACTTAAATTGACAAAGTGCCAAAATTTGAACACGTGTGTATGTATGTAATGTATGTAGGCATTGCGTCAAGTTTGAATGTTTTCTTTCAATCAGTATTGCAGAAAATGTTAAAAATGGACCAAAAGTGGCCTGTGGCAACGTGCCCAAAACTTAATCTTTCGGTATCATGGAATTAGTTCATCAGTAAATGGTGTAGCTTGTCCAGAGACATACATACAATCACATCACAGTCAAGCACAGTAAGGGTGAAACAGTAATTTTTAAAGTAAAAGTTTTGACACATTTAGACCCGTTCTAAGAAGGTCGACGGCATGCGCATTTATAAAACAGTCTGCTGTGTTCCAAATTAGTCATGGTGATTAGCATTACTAAGATAATAATGTGGATAAAATCGGCAGCATATATCCTAATTATGTCGACAAAACTTAAAACTAGATCAAGAGTGCTAAGAGAGCACAGCGTCACTACAGCAACGTTGATGCATGGGCAATATAGATGTTTACATTGCAATCAAAGCATTAAAGCAGAGAACAAGTGTTATTTGATGTGTGATTCCCCTTACATTTATGTTCTTGACATTGGACTGCAAGTGCTTTCTAAACATCTCTAAAGTAAATATCTATTGGCCATCAGTCAACATTAATATGGTGACGCTGTGTTCTCTGAGCACTTTTAATGTAATATAACCATAATATCAATCTGATAGTCATGTTTCAAACAGTAAAATAGAATGACAAATAATTAAAATTGATCTGTGAAAGGTAATCTTTGCTTGGCCAAGTGTCAAAATGTTGATGCTCAGTAAGCGTGTAAGCATGATACCAAGTTTGAATGTTTTCATACAAGCAAGAGCAAAGCTATTGCAGAAATTGTTGAAAATGGACCAATAATGGCCCTGTGGAAAGCACACTATAATTGGCAAAATGCCCAAACTTTTATCACTTTGGTGTTGCGTCATACATCACAGTTGTGTAAAGTTTGAACAAAATCAGTTCATCGGTAAACACTCTAGCTTGTCCGGAGACATACATAGATACATACACACATTGTCATAGATAGAAACGATGTGAACACAAGGCTACTGAAGCGACGCAATCACATGTACTTCTATTAAAAGCACTTACTACCACGGCAATTACATCTATTAATCAACCTTTTCCACATTTACTGCATGTCCCTTTTTGTACATAATTCATGTAACAGATTCATGGTTCTAAAACCTTAAATTTCATGCTGCAATTACATTGTATACACTTTGTTAAGGGATAAAATCAAACATAGTTCTATTTTTTCTTTTTTTCTTTTCATTTAATTGACTTTGAATCGGGTGTGAAATTAGAACCTGAGAACATCTGCCATGGCGTATCATTGGATCTACGTTGTACCAGAGATTGCTTAACTCTTTTTTAATGCTCTTCGGTTGTACATGTACATGTACATGTACGTGCTGCGGTTTTCTCTGATGTGAGGCAAGCATCATCTATTAAAAAGGCGAATGTAAATGATCTTTTATGTCGAAGTGACGCACAACATGGTAATACTATTATTGCCATAATGACATAAGACTTTTTCATTGGATGTCAATGACAAGAAAGTAGGTGTTTTGAAATAACTCCACGAAACACTGCACCACTTCCTAGTCTCGTAGGTAGTAGCTTCGTCATCAGGCATTATAACAACATGAGTGATAGGCTTCACGCTACTCAATTATCACGCAAACAAAACTGTGTGGGAGAAATAACACCACCAAGGGTTCTCTACGTGTTCTTAATCACGACATGACAGTTTTCATATGCCTCGCGAGACCTATACGGAACAGATTGTTGGTATCTCCAAGTATATTATCAAAATAAGTTTATGAGCATAGGGTACGTAGATTAAATAACATGTATAACGGTATTTACAATACTCTTGATTTAGACTGTAACTATAATTTTAAGTTATTTCTAGCTGAAGGTCAAATTGAATGACCTTGACTTTAACAAAGAAATTCATAGTTTATATTTCATCGATATTTCAAATGTATCAACTATATAAATCATTGTATTAGTCAATATCAAGTAAAATATGCGTTGCCAACTCTTGATTATATGGTAAACGTTATTATCTTTACTGAGAGTCCTATTGAATATGAGTGCATTCCATTTGTTGATTGATGTAAACTAATTATTTATGCATGAATGTATAGCTAATGTTTTCACACATAAAGCAGATAGATGAAATCCATCAATATTTGATCGTGGGATAGAGTGGATAGAGATTGAAGTGGGATAGAGATATCAGGGAATATCTCACTTAATCTCCCTCCTGTTAACAACCCACAAGAGACATTCAGCTAGTAGTACATGAAAATGATAGTGGCAATTAGTCACCCTTTCGGTACCGAAAAAGTGGATGGCTCATGGACTAGTAAGTGTACATAATAAATGCATCCTTTACTTTACTGGCTTCATCAACTCCCATTTGGCAGAGAAAAAAATCGTGCCGATGTTCGCAATGCATCTTGAATAGGGTTAAACCCACAGTGAAGTTCTCCCATACGACTGCTGCATGGCAGATTTCTCGTTCGCCTGGGGTCGCGAATGACGGCACATGGGTCATTTGCTTGAAAGAGTTTTCTCTTGGGCAAAACCCATATTGACGCATAGGTATCAAACAGATTTTTGCGGCGGTTAAAGAGACAACGTGTAATCTTCTTCGCACACCTTATTTAGAGTTGGCCCCACGGCAACTTTTATGCTACATTGTAATATACTGTGGGCTATAAGAGCCGCACGGCAAATTTGGTGTACGGCGGCCGTACGGGAGCCGTGTGTTGCTGTCGGTTTTCCCCGTTAAACCTGCTCCTTACACATAGGCCCTCCTGTGCGAATCTGTGCAACGCATAAATACGATTTTTGCAATGTTGTCAACATGGCCGTGTTGAGGCGTAGTAAAACTACTTGCTACACTGAGCTGCTGAGCCAAACAAAGTGTTACTTATATGTGCGAATGTTCTACGATCCTAAATCATAGCATATCTATTTGTAACGAGCCTAAACTAAATTGTATATTCGTCAACAAATTTCGAACATGTTCGACGAATTTGCCAGTTCGCTAGTTCGCGTAGAGCTACGTAGGTAGAATTCGCTAATGTGTAAAGCAGGCTTTAGACTGACGAATTCGCCTCAATAGTCAAACGTGGCACAATTTAATGCGACAAAAAGTTTACGAACCATGTGAACTATATTCCAAGACATGACCTAGTTAAAATTCACTTTCATGTTGGGGTTCTGTTGCAGAACAAAACATATGCTCACATTTGATCATTTTTGTGTGTTTTCCTTTCGTGTTTTTGGATTTGTTTTTGGTTTTTGATGTTGTTTTTTCTCTACGTTTTGTTTTGTTTTTGTCGGGGGCCACCAATTCATATTTTCCCAAATCTAGGTGCCACAAGCTTCACAGTTACCCCATATATACTCCACATAGTGGGCCTCAGTAGCCTATACTTTTTTTAATTAATGGTTGTTTCGCATGGGTGCACCTGTGGGTGCACCTGTAATATATCTCAAAGACTTAATCAGGAAATTCATATCTGTGTCAAATAACAGGAAACAATTTGGCGCGCGTTTGATCCAGTTTATGGCAGTAGCAGGCCTCATGTCTTCAGCTGGGGTGTGCTTGTCGGTGCATATTTCATATAATTGGGTTTGCAGTAATAACCTGAGCACCGTGTGGGGCTTTGCGGGGGCGACAGCACCAATGGGGAGCAGTGGGCAAATGCCATGTAGATGACATCGCCTCTGTCCTCTGGCCGTACAGGAATGTGGGTCTTTACCTTCTATTTGGTTGTGCACTGCTCCATGTGACCTCTATAGGAAGGGTTAATACGAATGAAAAGTGCATTGATCATCCGCAGGGGTGTGTGATATCTGTCCAGAAGAACTGTATACGGGTACAAACACGCGATGGGCTGCGGGCTTAAGTTACCAAATACTTCTTTATGCAACATCTTGATACCACAGACAACAAGAAGGCATTGATTAGAGTATAATAATACACTACAGGATATAGGACACTGTCTTTGTTAGTGAAGGGCAAGCTATAGATTGGTAATTAGGAGAGACAACATGTCAAGACCGCAATTAGATTGCCATTGTTGATCCAACTACAAAGGCATTGTCGGCCTGTAATTGTGTTTAAGCTAGTGGTGCTGGTTTGATTCATTACAAGGTGATCAGACACGTTATTATTTTCAGGTTTATGGACGAAGTGTGATATATTGTTGAGTTGGGCATCTATCTCTTTAGTCTCTAGTGTCTAGGCTTTATGCATCACGCTGTCTGCATAATGCTGTTTCTCTCATTCTTCATATTTTTTTCTTCAGACACGAGTCTACCTCATATAGTCAAACATTAAAGTAACAGCTTCTACTTATTATTATAAAGTGGCCCAGTGAGAACTTCGGTGTTACACGAGAGTGGCACCATAAATATCTTTCTTCTGTGCTAAAGAACGTTCAAAAGAAAAGTTCATTAAAAACGACGGTAAATTTAATAATGCTAAACCATTTGGGAAATCTGGTAAATATATTCATGTAAGGCAAGTAAGTACAGTCCGAGCACCATTACCTAAGACCCCCATTTCACATGCCCAATCTTAGCTCCAGATCCTCCCAAACACGCCCGATTTGTCATTTCGGGGTGGATCGGCTGAAATGCATTAATATTTATTACGTAACTGTCTGAAGACGAAGCATGACAAGGTCAACAAGCCGTACAAGCCGTCACAGACATTACATGTGGCCGAGAAAGACGAAGCATGACGACCAGATCGTCATGATCGGCTGGCTGTGATTGACGAGGTTTGCCAAAAATAGCAGCGTCGGCCCTATTCGTGGCTATACCATACAGCAGACGACGATCATGACTGACCCAGGGCCGAACCCAAAATCTCTTCTTAGTATATGGTCGTCTCTGCTGACCAGCATCAATTTGAGCACCTCCAAGGTCGCCTTTTGAAGCTTCATCATCTTCCTCTTCTTCAGTCTCGTGTATCATTCTCTCTCTTATTTCCTCCTCCTGGCGTTGTTGTTGGGCTGCAACAAGATTAAGTGTAACGGCTGCAATTGTTGCCATTATCCATTGCCTGATCATCGTGAATACGTGTTTGAGTAAAATCCTTCAGAGACACAAACAACAATGAAATCTGCCAACGTTTGCAGCCTTTTTATATTGCCTCATTGCATATTCTGTAGCTTAACCTTACGGGATCGTCTGTAATTACGGTCTGTGACCTTTCAGATGGAGTGGATCAAAAGGCAAGCTAATGGGACCATTTGGAACTAGCACAACATAAAACGGGAGCATCTTTATGAAAATCCCCTGGTAGCAGAGAAATCTAACGATGAACAAGTTACTTCTCCAGATGAAGCAGAAAACGAAAACTTGATACAGATCAACAACTCAATAATCCAAAACGGGGGGCCACAAGCCGAAAAACGTCAAAATCACTTCTCCAGAGAAGTGATAACACTTTTTGCGCCCGAAACTGGCAGAAGTGAGTCATTTTTTCTAGGTAGACTGCACTAATATTGGAGCATCGTGCTGTTGAAAAAGGTGCTTCCGTTCTATGCGTCTGTTGCTTCCGGTTGTAACGGTAGTGGCGGCACTTACGGTTTCATATGTCAGCATAAATCTTCCCAATGCAGCAGACGAAGCCACAGTTCAGGAAAAAGACCTAAGGATGATGCAAATAGTAGAGAAAGGCCCCCAGACAGCCCCGAAAAGCATGGCGATGGTGTGCTTTCGAGCACACAAGCCGAAATAAGAAAAAAAAACGCCCAGAAGCCGCCAAAAACGGCCCGTTTCCTGCCGAACCAGCCAAATCACGCCACATTTGAGGCCAGATCACGCACAATCCACCCCGAAATGACAAAACAGGCGTCTTTGGGAAGATCTGGAGCTAAAATCGGCCATGTGAAATGGGGGCCTAATAGAACGGAGAGGTTTTGCGTGTTGATCTTCGTTTGTTTGAAGAAAATGCAAAGCTGTAAATGTTTCCATTACGGAAAAATAAAATCATATCACATAGGAAAAGGACAAGAATTCCCACGCATTGTTGTCACAATATAAAAAGAAAATACACAATACTCAACACAAGTTTCATCCTAATAATTCTCATATTTGAGGCCTAGGATTATTTCAAAAAAGAAGAAGAGCAATTAAGAGACCCCGGCCTTGATATTCAGGGTGGTAGAAGTGGATTCCTGTTGAGCGCAATAGGAAGTATGATGTTTAAGCCATTGACTGAGTAGGTACAAAATATGTGGACTATTATATATCCTTCATATCCCATTTCGTTGACAGCCATGGTGTTATTCTGCTGGATTTGAAATCCCACCCAGCAACCCTCAAATCTCCGCACAGGGCATGCCAATCTGCCGGTCCCAATCGGACACAAGCCCAGGGATCGGACAATGACTGCATTGATTCGCGGGATCACCTTGCAATAGGATTAGTGCCAAACCATTGATCCGGTTAGACATACCGCCTCAGCTGCGCGCGAGAAACTCCATCAATAGGTGGCAAAGGTGTGGGTGTAGTGTCGATGGATGGTACAAGTAATTCCACGGTAAGAGGCTTACTGTTCATGGCTACAACCTGCTACTAGCGGTCATGAACATTAGTAAGTGATTGTCGCAACAAGTGGAGGCTTACGATGGCCTTGGAGAACATAATATGTGGGGTATCTGTACTATCGGTTGCAATACTATCAAAAAGTATGACAAAACCTGCATAATGCCGCGCATCACATTTTGCTTCCGTCTTACTTGGCAGTTCCACTTTATAACATGCTATTTCGCTACTATATCTTATGACATTGGACTCAAGTTGCATTAGATTTGTGAGTCTTCTATCAATTGGACTCAAGCTGCACTAAATCTGTGAGTGTTCTGTCAATCAGGGGCCTTTTTGTTGTATGCATAGTCTATAGGGTGCTATTGGTGCTGTAATGATTGTGTAGCCACTTTGCAAATGTCTTCGGAGCGGATGGGTGTGAAATAGTCATGCCAGCGTATAACTATCATGCAATTGGTGTAAGTCTGCTGCTGTAAAGCTTTCCAAGGTGGGGGTGCTCAAGACAGATGGTGGTGGTGCGAATTGCTCAGAGAAATGGTGTGCAAACTCTACGAGCACAGTTGAAATGAAGCCATAAATGGTTGACGGTTTGGGTATATTGCTTTTCCGGGTCATGGCATTGCACTTGAACAGTGGTTGTGATACCCTATATAGCTAATAGAAAGATATATTGACTTGCAAATAACGCTAGCCATGTTGGAGAATGACAGATTTCAATAAGACAATAGCAGCTGTTGGCCGGGCTGGTTGTATTGCAGTGTGATAAAGTTTCCATTGTGCAAGCAACTAGTCAACTTATGGATACAATCCGTACGTTTGTGAATATCAATCAATAATAGTGCGTAAGCTCACTGCTAAATCAACAGTGTTCTCGGTCGACACAGTTAATAAGAGTGACAATTAACATCTTAACTAAATGTTATGACGCGTGAACTAGAAAGCTATCCAGCAGCGCAAAGTATATGGTCGATTATAAGTATTTCTGATTTACCAGTTTTTAATTTTGCAAGGAAGCTGGTCTCATTCCAACGTTAAATAAGAAATAAATATATTCTCCTCGTGTTATCACTATCAATTACAATCATTATTCATAATATTATTTCGATATCCACTTACTTCCTGAAAGCGACGACGCTTAAGAACTGCAGAAAATACGCGCAATTCTTCAGCTTCTCTACCTTCACCTTTTCCTTTGTAAGAGTTTCAATGGAAACCTTTCGTGGGGTGGAACAGTTTGTCTTAGAATTGGCTAGCAACTGATTGATTTATGAGACACCATAATATGGCATTGATTTTGTCTTAGAGGTGCGTTCCTGGGTATTTCTTGTCTTTGTCTACCATCTAGTCTCTGTGATTGTCTGCAACAACCTAATGTCAATAGACTCGTGTTTGTATTGTTTCGCTCTAATATATATGGTAATATGGTGACCTAGATCTATATGGTTTAGTGTTGGCCCATGTTGAAGTACTAGTAATGTTCTGCGCGTAAACCATACTCATATATGATTCAACCCGCAACTTCATCAACTACATGTATGTATTGTCTATGGTCGATGTTGAAAATGATGCACTCATGCATTCAGTGCAACAGAGATATCCATAAACGGGCTATGCTTTCAACCTGTTATAGTGCCCATTCGTGTTTTGCATTTCCTGTCGTGGTAAAAATATCCTACCTCGCGTGCTATCATCGGTCACACGTCACTGCACACGCGTAGAGATGCCTTATTCAGTGGATGGTGCAGGCCTTGCTTTTGGACACCCACCCCATTCTAGAAAATCCTGGACCTACCAAGGAGATAAATTGCAACTGTCGTCTCCGTGTGTGTGTGCTTTATGATATCAGTCATACTTTTGATGGTCTGCATCAAAGACACTTTTTGCCGAAGATTAAACAACCTCTTGGTACTGGCCCAATTTGTATTCATATTTCTTTTTTACACTTGATGGATTCATGTTGTTTGCCGGGGTCAGGCTTTGGGGGAATGTCAGAGTGCCCTCGTGATGTAATTTTGCTAGGTTTAGCTACTGTGTCCAGATTTTGAATACCCGTGTAATTTCAAACACGTGTACTATATGTAAAAGGCTATGGTTGAACAACTTGTAAAATGTCGAACTGGTTTAAACCATGACCTTTAATACTCATTCAGTGCATCGACTGTTTACGTTCGTTGAAATAAGATTCTGCCTACAGAAGGCAGTAGATGGTTTTACAGCTATCAATATCTGTTTTACTTACAAAAATATCGTTTTTATCTTTGCAGACAGAACGAGTAAGCCAGACGATACCAGCATCTCGTCTAACACGAATCTGCAATTTCCCACGTGATTGTGTGTTCTCCACGCGCAGAAAAATAGACTCTAGACACAATTAAGGGATAAATTTTATGAGAGGTGAGTTCATTTGGCGAGCTACTTGACTGCTTTGTGGTTTACACTAAGAGAGACTGTAAATTGTCACGTGGATATTACCTGTTGGACTCCTGGCGTTAGACTTGGGTTGGACTTTGATTCTTAACTGCTTATTTTCAGTACGCCCTCACCCTTTGACAACTAGTTTATCAATGCCACGGTCAAAATCCAGAACGTTGCTGGTGCCTAAGGTCAATCAAAACAGCAGCTCATTTGAATACTTGTGGCTGAAAATGAACGTTGTATAAAAATCCTTTGAATATATCATAACTGGAATTCTCATAAGACCAATAGCTGATAATGTTGAAACGTATCTATTTCTTTACATGGTTAGGTGGTCCTTGGTTTATTTCTGTAGCATGAACCTCAAGAATTAATCAAGTAAGAAACTTTATGGCCTCCCTTGTGTACATCTACACATAATTCAAACTTACTTCATACATTGTACTTAGAAATTATGGATCGTAAAATTACACTTGTTTTAAAAGTAAATGGTCCTTTGTGAGTGCGAATAATCTTACTTTGATGCGGAATTATACAATATTGATATAAATAGCCAGAGGTTTTGACATAAATTGGATACAGCTTTCAACAATTTACCGCAAAAATGGGAACCTGTGGCCTCACTCCGGTACCTGCAGAGTGAGTAATGGGTATAGATAGGGCACTAGTGACATACAGAGACATATGTGAGCCTTGTTATCATCACCCCAAGGACAGTGGTTGCGTGATTTTGTTGGCACACTGAATATCAGAAATGCAATTAGTATAGTTGTTTAACCTTAAATGTATTTTGACATTGTAAGCACCATGGCTGCAATACAAAATGCAAATGTCATGTGAACGCCTGTATATTCATTCAGTGATTAATCAAATCGTAAGTATATTTGTTAAGTTAATGAGTTGAGCGCGACAGCAGTTTCTCTCATGATTAGTATTGTCTTCTGGTCACTGCTGTATAAATAAACGAAAGTTATAAAATGTTTTATTAACGTTTTCGGTGCTTTAGCACCCTCCTCCAATATAATGACAAACAGATTTTAATAAAATTGGAAGTATTATGTTAGTAGTGTTCACACCAGTGGACTGCAAACATACTTAATATTCATTACATCTACAGAGAGTGAGTGCATCAACGTCTACTGCCCGCTAGTTTCAATGCGTGGGGTGAGTGAGTCACGTAAACTAAAAAAGAATAATGTTGTTTTGTTTAAGATTGGACAACGGCGTGTACACACATGGCCCACGACAAGACAACACTAGAGAGAGGATTCAGCATTGAGGAATCGTACACTCGGGGAAAGGGTAACTGTTGTTTGTTTTAGTGCACTCATAGATCTTCTTCTTGGAGCCAATGAATTGGTGAGCGGCTGTCTCTGCGGGACAATGGACCAAATCAAGATCTGCACGCGGTGCGTCCATTAGGAATACATGTGCACACAAGTGTAGGCCATTTAAACTGCTCGTACACAATCGTACTATTGAGTGATTAAGTCATTTGGGGATTCAACCATAATGGTTGAGATCACAGAGAAGGGCACTAGAGAGGATAAATATTGGGTGCATTATGCTATTTGCAGCATGATGTTGAAAACATGAGGTTTTTATATAGTGCTTGGATAAACACACGTGTACATATTTGGCATGTATTCTGCTGTTAAGGAATAAGCTTGGATACAATTTCAAAACTATTCATTTTCCTTGCAGTAGAATGTTAATGCACACCCAGAGGTAACCAGTGATAAAGCATTGTTTTTATTTTTGACTATTGACATACCACTGAAAAGAATGGGCAATCACGCTCTCTGAAGTACCCTACTGGATTATTGATGATACAATCTACTGGCACGTGCGCACCGCGTCGTACTAAGCAGGTCTTCATTTACATGGATATGGGATAGAATATTTTGGCAATTAGGTGAGCTCTAAGTGTTGGATAAACTCAAATACTGTATGCTAAACTGTGCAGAGGTGACAGAGACAGAGGTGCTGTTTCGCGCAAACAAACACCAAGGACTCACTTTTAAAATGATACACACGCTAGTTTATATACAGCAGTGCACGCAATGTTAATCGTTCCCTGAATACACAACCCAAAATGTATCCAACTTGATCATTCTCATCAGACAGGACAGGAATATGCTACTCCTGGACTGACAAATGCTGCCCGTGCTTCTGCTGTAGACGCGTCATGTCAGTCATGTATGGTGACAACCTGACGGATCATGGCCACGTCTACTCGTCCTCGCTGGACGAGCTCATGTTGGATTTCGGAGACCCTGACGGCGGTGAGTGGACACACATTGTGGCAGACCGTGGGACGTGCTTTCTCGTTTGTACGACAAACAGCCTAGCTCCCTCCTAGAACCCTGTGAACTGTTGCGCTTGTCCCAAATTACAGTATTGCATAGAGTAGGTAGCCTATCTCTCATAAGCTGTGTGTAACCTGGTCTAGTTTCTCGGGAATACGTTGGCCTATTCCCTATTGCATTGAATGATTTTAGGTGTATGGTGTACAGCCACTAGTCCCATGCACATGTGAGTCAGATATATTAGCCGATAACTAGCCATACACATCATATACATGAAATGGCCTTCAATCGCCGTTGGTGATTAGAAAATGTGCATAACCTCTCTAATAAGACCACGTGAAGGATTAAGCTCTTGTAGTTTCAATAGAGATGTGGACTCTTTATGTGAGTTCACGTTGCTCTCCTGAAAGGTCTGGAACATCAATAAATTTGAGGTAGTCTACACAGAGAAGTGTTCCCAAGGCTCAAAGGTTTGTGGCAATTTCGGCAATTTAAGCCCGTTTGTGTGTAAGATCTCTTAAACATTTATAAAGATTGGTCAACGTCATTCTTGCGATGTAACATACGAGTTCCTTAAATGTGGTAGAGAATGTAGGTGTTCTTTGATAGTAGATCACTTAATGGAGTGTACCCGATGGGTATTGTGAAGTGAGCTTCATACAAAACAGATTAGCGCAAAGTAGCTTCTTGAGCACAGACACAAATCGGGTTACACAGCGTACACCTCGAGGCCTCCCATGACACTGTATAGTCTCTTATTGTGTGTGTGCTGATGAACCCTTTGATGAACGTTCATCAGGTTATATTTCACAATCCTCTTTATCTACGCTTTTCACTGCGACCTGCTGATTAATATGCTTCTCATAGTTGTCCAGGGGGCAGATTTGCATAACACCTGCAAATAGAAATAATTGCAAATGCTCAGTGCAGGGTTATGTCGCAGGGGACTAAGCTTTTACATTAAGCCTAGTGATAAACTAAAACATGCAAAGATAATGCCACGCGGATTATTACTGTATACACAGAAGGTCCAATGAGTGTCGCCTTGTTTATGCAGATCTGGGGGACATGGCCGACCTCTTCGCGGCCATGGGGAACTTCAGTCTGGACGGCGGTAACGCTTCGGCCTCCTCGCTCAAGTCCAAGTCCATGTTCCGCTACGTGATCCACCAGCTCGACCTCTACATGGTGCCCGTCATCTGCGTGGTGGGCCTCACCGGCAACCTGCTCAGCTTCGTGGTACGTGATTTTAAGGGGTCAGGGGTTGGGGTTGTTGTTGATATGGGTGTGTTGCTGTTGTTCGTGCATGAGGTGTGGGTGTGTCTGAAAAAGCTAGTCAGCTTCATGTGTGTGTGTGTGTGTGTGTGTGTGTGTGTGTGTGTGTGTGAGTGTGTGAGTGTGTGAGTGTGTGAGTGTGTGAGTGTGTGTGTGTGTGTGTGTGTGTGTGGTGTGTGTGTGTGTGTGTGTGTGTGTGTGTGCGTGCGTGTGTCAAACGTGCGTGCGTGGGGGACGTGCGTGCGTGCGTTAGTGGCAAAACTGTGCAGTGCGGCGAACATTAAGAGGCTCAGTGCGTGCGTGCGGCGGGCATTTAATGAATATGCGTGCGTGTGGATAATAGCGTGCGACATGCGTGCGTGCGTGCGTGCGTGCGTGCGTGCGTGTGTGTGTGTGGATTGAGGTGTGTATGCGTTCAAACGTGTATGAAGGGTACCTCTTCAGTTCAGTGGCAAAAGTGCAGTGGGGGGAAATTGCCAACAGGTGGACATGATCCGTGAGTGGTACGGTGTGCGGGTGTGTGACTACAGCATTTCATAAAATGTGGTGCAGTAATGCCAACAGAAGACCCTACGAAAATGTGACAACCATCGTATTGTACCATGGTATAAATTTATGGCACAAAACAAGTATACACCCTGCTTATATACATGAGTCAAGCCTCTATACACCCTGCTTATATACATGAAGCTTCCATAAGTTTTTTTTATTGTAATAGGAATAATGATAAAGCCAAATAAATAATATTAGGGTTGATAATATAAAGCAAGTACAGTAGAACCTCCAATTAAGTCCACCTCCATATTAGAGACCACCTCTATAATAAGATCACTTTTCACTGTCCCGAACCTTCATAAAGCTACCAAAAGTGAACCTCTATATAGAGACCACCTCTCTACTGAGACAACCTAACACTCGTCCCAAATGTGGCCCTAATAGAGAGGATCTACTGTATACTACCATCTTAACCGCGTCGCGAACATCACACTGTCCATATCAATCAACAACATTAATGCTGCTATGATACCATAATAAATGACCCCGCCTCTTACGTCCGCCGTCCTGTGGCAGGTGTTCGTGTGCACGTACATGCGGCGCCTGTCGTCCAGCGTGTACCTGGCGGCGCTCGCCGTCACCGACACGCTGTTCCTCATCTGCCTGCTCGTGTCGCGGGGCGGCCGCCAGACGCCCGGCGCCAGCCTGTACACCATGAACGGCTGGTGCCAGACCTTCCTCTACATCACCTACCTCTCCAGCTTTCTGTCCGTGTGGTGGGTACAACCGTCTTGCGGCATGATGTACTAGAATCTAAGATGAGCTCGCCAGCACCTCGACATACGTTAAGTGGTCGTCACACGTACATTTTAGTAACGTGACGATCTGCTGACGTATGTCGATGTGGTGGCGCGCGCATCTACTGATAATCGTGACGGTGTAAGTGTAGGCTTACTGTTTCGCATTCTTGTTGAGGAGTCAAGTCAACCTTTGAAGTCACGCAAGCAATCTTCAGCTTTACTTACAAATGGTCTTACAGAGTGCAGAAACCTGACTTTCATGAACTGAATAGACGTTTGTTGTAAACAAGACACTGTCTGATTACACACCCACTTGAAGTTATTAAAGGAAGCTATAGTGTTACATTTTATTACAAATGTTAGGGTCCTGCGTACTATATGTATCGTCTTTACTCGCTTTACTCTTCATAATAATCTTTCATAGTAAAGGGCTGTCATTTATCATCACCCACCATAGTATGACAAAACTAGGTGCGGGTACGGGCGTGGGCGGGAAGTGTGCTGAAAAGCTCAGTTTGATTTGTTTTAGGTGTGGGGATAGAAAACTGGGCTGCACTTATGATAGGGACACCCGAAAAATTGATGCAAACGTAAGATGGGTCATGGAAATCATACCGTCATGGTTTCATATTCTTGTTTTAACACTACACTCTGTACCTGTTTTGTTTTTGTTTTTTGTTTTCTTTGTTTTTTGGGGGGTTTTGTGTTGTTTTTTGTGAAAGCTCACCTGAAGCGTTCGGACATAGTCAGGTGAGCTTTCACAAAAAACAGAAAAAAATAGGTTCAAAGTGTAGTGTTAAAACAAGAATATGAATGAAAACTTGAACAAATGAGCATCCAGCATATCGTAATGGTTTCAGTATTTCGCCTTATAACAAGTAATAGCGCCCAAGTGCCAATGCCCTATTGAGCTGTAAAGACATTAAAACTCATGCTGCTCTGCTTTGCCCCAGGTACGTGGTGTCGTTCACGGCGGAGCGCTACATCGTGGTGAACTACCCGCTGAAGCGCCAGCACCTGTGCACCACGCGCCGCGCCAAGGGCATCGTCATCGGGCTCGCCGTGTTCGCGGCTCTCCTCTACAGGTGAGGGGTCTCTATGATTTCTACGTCATCGTTGATGTCATCTTGCGTTACCGTAGAGAGTTATTGTATGTGATATGTGGGATCTATTACTCTAAGTAGTTATTGGGTTCAGTTATTGTTTGTTTGTGGTAGTGTAAGCTTCTTAGACGTTAACAGCAAAGAATGAAGTTTGTGGATTCGTGTAGGTGAAATAGTATTGCTACCGAGTCGTGAAGATATATGTAATATCTCAGGGCATAAGAGCCCTTTGTTTAATGCATCTATCATAAGCCATGATGAACTGCTTAGTCTGTTAGTTAATAAGCGTTCTTAGTAAGACCATGGACTTCAAGTGAGACTCTACTGGTCAATCTTGGGACTACCTGATACGATTTTTTTCCCTTTCACATGTACACGTTGTATGCTACATAGAGTTAAACAGTCGTCTGCTCGCTCCAGTTTCGGGCTGTGGACGTCGGGCGTGAACAACCACTACGGGCACCTGGCGTGCGGCCCCACGCCACGCTACTACAACCTGGTGCTCATCATCCACAACATCGACACGTTCATCACGCTCATCCTGCCCTTCCTCGCCATCGTCGTCATGAACATGCGCATCGCCTACAAGGTGAGCCCACTCAATACTGGCTAAGAGAAAAGGGTGTATCTATGCAGTAGAACCTCTCTATAGTACCACCTTTGGGACCAGCGTTAGATGGTCTCATTAGAGACGTGCTCTCTATATGCAGAATTTCATTTCGGGAGCTTTGTGAAGGTTTGGGACCTTGAAAAGTGGTCTTATTATGGAGATGGTCACAATAGAGAGGTGGACGTTGTACTGTAGCTCTAAGTTCATTTGGTGTGACGTATTGCTCGCCTCTTGTGTACGTGTTTCTGTCTTGTATATCCCTGACCGTCGTACTCGGTGACTTGAGGTAGACTCACATCCTTCTCACCGGTGTCCAACTTAATAACTAGGACTGTGGTGTTGGTTGGCACTTTTGTCATCCAGGACGGAGTTCGCATGTTTCAACCAAGTGTAAAACAGCCGATTCACGCCGTATATCCACTAAAACTACCAGAATCGTCCGCGTTGTGCTCGATATGTTCGCAATCAACCGTATTTTGTGGCGTCAGTGGCACTATTCCTCATGTACTGTTTATCTTTCTATCGCTTTCACTCATACTTCGTCGCTTTTTATCTATTTTGTCTATCCCAGTTTGTGAATATGTTCTCGAGTTCTCTAGCACTCTATATATTTTTAACACAACGTAGGCAATAAACCCAGAAAGCCCACTTACCCTAGATTATGGACTAATGCCGAAAAATAATTGCATTTGGCTTAACTCTCTGATCATGTAATTTTGCTGCAACACATTCGTCTCCCTCCTTCATGAATACATAAAAGATATAATAATGTAAGTTAACAGAGTAGCACAGTGCACCAGAATGGGTGTGTTTGGAGTGCTGAAGGAGACGGTCTAAGGGATCGTTCATTATTTATGGGAAGGAGGCGGAGGATTTTCTGAAAAATATTGTACAAAGTGGTGACCCCCCCCTCTCTCTCTTTTTCATGTACAAAGTTGATGGCCCACCCTCAATTTCGATGATATGCCTCATCCCCTTAATTTTCTCCGGTCCCCTCCTCATAAATAATGAACGGTCCCTGAGTGAGACAGAAAATAAAAAACACTAAGACTAATAAAGAGACCTGCTATAAAAATTGATGTTCATATTGCTCAAAATTCTAAATCCACCCAAAGTTAACTGAAGTTCTTAATCAACATTATTACAAAGAACAAATGATAATCCCCTCCGTTATCTGCAGGTGGTGCTGTTCTACCGTGACCGTAAGCATATGGCACTGGACCGCCTGAGTCCCACCTCACCCGCCGGCAGCAACAGCAGCCACACACACACCCTGACCCCCGCCCCCGCGGGGGACGCCGGCAGCGGGGCAGGGGCAAGCGCCACGGCCATCACGGCGTTTGGGCGTGTCCATCGAATACCGTGTAGCTCACGCACGAGGATCATGTACACACGCACACAGGTTAAGGTGAGTGTAGCGTTACACTAATGCCAACTTATACAGACATGTAAATATAGTAAATAGTTGATAACTTGGTATACCTGGGGTAGATCTATATATGAACGTGATGTTTCAGTTTCAAGTGAAATTAATAAAAACAGAAGAAACGCATTCATATGGTAATTGCAGTTATCCTTCTACTAGTTAACACTCCATTTCACATGGCCGATCCTGGCTCCAGATCTTCCCAATGACGCCCGATTTGTCATTTCGGGGTGGATCGGAGAAAACATATCAATATTTATTACGTAACAGTCTGATGACGAAGCATGCCAAGGTCACCGAGCTGTACAAGCCGTCAGATACGTTGTAGGTGACGGGACACGGCCGAGACAGACGAAGCATGACAAAGAATTGTGATGATCAACTGCCGAAAATAGTGGCTCCGTCCCGTGAAATCCCATCAGCTTCGGTCTTTCAACACATACTACAAGCTACAGCAAGATTAAGTGCAACAGCTGCCATTGTTATGATTATTCGTTGCCTAATCATCGTGAATACGTGTTTGAGTATAATCTTTCAGGGACACAAGCAACAATGTAATCCCCTCCCCCACCATTTTCAGTCTTTTTATTTTGCCTCATTGCATATTTTGTAGCTAAATCTTGCGGGATCATCCGTAAGTACCGTCTGTGACCTTTCAGAAGGGCAAGCTAATGGGACCATTCGGAACTAGTACACTATAAAACGGGAACAACTTTATGGAAATTGTAAGCAAGGTCACCATTAGCAGAGAGACCTAACGATGAACAAGTTAGCACTCCAGACGAACCAGAAAAGCAAAAAGTTGATCCAGTTCAACAACTCAATAATCCACAACGGGAGCCTACAGACCGAAAAAAGTTAAAATCACTTCTCCAGAGAAGTGATAACACCTTAAGGGCCAGAAGCTGGCAGAAGTGTGTCATTTTCTCTATGTTGAAAGCATTAAAATGGGAGCATCGTGGCGTTGGAACAAATGCTTCTGTTTCATACATCTATTGCTTCTGGTTGTAACGGCTGTGGCGGCAGTTACGGTCTCATCTGTCAAATATAATCCTCCCAGAGGAATAGACAAGGCCAGAGCTAAGGTGAAAGACCTTGGGATGATGCAAATGCAAGAGGAAGCCACCAGACAGCCCCAAAAAGCATGTAGATTGTGTGGTTTGGTGCCACATAAGCCGAAGAAACAAAAATCAGCCCAGAACCCGCCAAAAACAGCCCATTCCGTGCCAAACCAGCCAAATCACACCACATTTGAGGCCAGATCACGCACAATCCACCCCGAAATGACAAATCGGGGGTATTTTGGAGGATCTGGAGCTAGGATCGGCCATGTGAAATGGGGGCCTTAACAACCATTTGCTTCTGCCAATGTGATTCCCACATGAAGGTAATGAGTGCAATGATTTTACACTTTGCTCAACACCATGCTGCCCACCCCCCTGACACTTCTCACAAAGATACAAGCTCTTTCTCATACGTTCCTTCCCAACTTACCACCCCTCTTCCCACTTCAGGTGACAAAGATGATGCTGACCATCTCCACCATCTTCCTGGTGCTCAACCTGCCGCGCCACACGGCCCGCGCCTACTCCTTCGTCATGTCCATGAACGGCCACAACGACCCGCCGTCCTCCACCTACATCGCATGGCAGAAGATCTTCGACTTCCTCTACTACATGCACTTCTCCGTTAACCTCTTTCTTTACTCAGTGCTCGGCAAGAACTTCAGGCGGGCTTTTGTCTGGCTGTGCCGGCGCTTCAAGCACTCGATTGTGGAGTACGTGACACGGTACTCGTACTGTCGCAGGTACAAAGTGCCCGGTGCAGACGACTACGTGGTGAACAATAGGCGCGAGATTGTGCTCAATGAGTTCCAGAGGGCCAAGCTTCAGCGGACCGCGGGAGGAGGGGCAGGGGGTGACGGCGGGGGCTGTCACAGGGTGACGTTCAGACATTACGTATGACATCAGCCGTACCAATCTCCCGTTCCTATCCGGCGTCCCAACACGACCACGTCTGGCAACTACGTTAACAGCGGCGGCAGCGGCACCGAGTCGCGGTCACCGGTCAGCATCGGTCTGGTCCAGTCCATTAGAGTTAGTCTCGATACCCACACACCGTCTTATTAAGAAATATTCAGAAATGCAATGTTGATCAAGTAACAGGTTTTTTATATTATATATGAATATGAAATTTGGTTTTATCAAGTTCATATTGTTGGATATTTGAACCGTTTAATTCGTAATACTAAGAAATTGAATATACAGTGCAACAGTTTTTTTATCAATTCATGTCCATTTTCATTTATGATTTCTGATCTACAAATTCCACGTTGGAATGGCATATGATCATTTTTGGCTAAGTCTATTTGTCTATTTATTTCTACTCTTTTGTCTTCATTATGTAATTTGAAGTTGATCAAATAATTCTTATTTTGCTACAAGGTTAAGAACCAAATTTGACCTAAAATAATACAAGTTTTTCGTTCAGAACCTTTAACAAGACAATGAGAGTATAAGACACTTGCCCTTGGATCATTCTTGAAAGTTTTAAATGATTGTAACTTTGAAGTGTAAAATCCATCCCAGGATTGTACATCGCTACTATTTACAACTTCACTGTCATTCTAATATATCTGCTGTAGCACTCTGCTGTTGTAGAGTTGTTGTTTTTTATCTAATTTTAAAAATTAACAAAAATTCTAGCTTTGTGTTGTTTTATGTTGTACTGTAATGTTTATTAAATGGGAGTTAATATAAGAAATCCAAAATACATGGTATATTTTCTTGGTCAACATGATAGATATTCAAGTAAATTGAAATCTGGCAATTTATGGTAAAATTGAGTTGAAAAAAATGATACCTATATAAATCACTGAATACCAAGTACGCAGGTTGAGTGGTTGACTTTCAAATTTTGAATATCACACAATTTTAGTTTGAAAAATACATCTAAAATACATATGATTACTCTAAAGAATAGAAGTCTGGGTCAAGCATAATGGTTGCGACGTCGTTTGAAACGGGGAATTGGTACGAATCTGATATGAAGAAGATAGGACACTTGCGTGTATCCTATTTACTGAACTGCTTAATAAAAGTTTGTGTACAGTTTTAGTAAGAAAATTATGAATACACACTGTTCCATAATGAAAGGCAAAAATAGCATTCATCTAATGTTTTGTACGGAACATGGCTAATGTTTTACCTATGAAGGTTGGCAACGAGAGGCATCACAATTAAGTTGACACAACATCCATGCTCAGAAAAGTCACTAGAATATTAGAAGATTAAAATGTTGGACCTGCTGTTATATCCTCTCAATTGGTGATGCAATGAGGTTTGAAATGGGTAAGCTTAGCGTGTGAAACTTGTAGGCAGTATAAGACTGATAATAAAAACTTGTATACTGTATACAATAGAAATGTGATCACTAAAGGTTTTATTTTTCTACTCGCTTCAACCTGGTCTGTGATGACCTACATGTAACAATGCTTTCAGTGTTAGAAGCATATTTTGTTACCTTGTTTTTCTTATAATAACCATGTAACAATCTGTTTTGATGATTGTGATGTCAGCTGAGTGAATTGCAATTGCATTTTGTATAAATGATAAGAAAAGGGCAAAAGATGACATAAGTTTTGTTGTCACTTTGCTGTTATTTGTTATATTTGTATTATCAAGTGTTCCCATTATCAAATGTCAAGCGGAAGTTGGGTGGAGTTGATATTCTAAATGACAAACACTGAAGTACACATCATGGTGTAATGAGTGTCTTCGAAAGTTCATTTCATGTTGGTTTATAAGTGTGAAAGGTAAAGAAGTAAGGAATTCAAATTATGATTTAAGATTTGAAGCGTCTGTCAGTATGTAGTATATCCTGAATTTATTTTATCCAAATCATAATGATTTTCACAGATTGTAAACTTCTTACATCTTGGGTTCCTTCATTCATGATATTGGTATCTTAAAATTCGTGTTTATAATATAATGATTTTGTTTTTGACCTTTCAAACAAATGGGATTTTAATTGGTGATGATAACTTCTTTTCTGTGTATTAGTACTTTTTGTGAGCATCATTCATCATGGGAATCAGTTATATGTCAGATTAGACAAATATCACTTCACTTTCCAGTCATTTGGTTGAGCAACTCTCGTGATGATAATGAATGGATGAGAAGTGTTTGTGACTATGCTGATATTTAGTTTGTTGGTGATTTTGTGGTGTGTATAGTCATCCATATCGGAATTACAATGTACATGAATTAATATCTACGTTCATGAAAATTCTTTACTAACCAATTTTGTTGTTACATTATATTGCATTATATAAGTGAATTGTGCATAACATGAGCTCTATATCTGTACAACAGCCGCTATAGGTCTACATGTATGTATGATGCATGTATGATTCTCGGTTCCCACTTTTCCCTGGTTATAATAACCATATATCCAGGTGTTGTTTGATTAGTCGTATGATGCTTTGATCACAATCCCGTTTGTTTCACACCGAGTATTTTATGCATAAACAAGCAAGAATATGCTCAAATGAAACAATTGTCACAAATTTTAAAATAGTTTGTTTTTATTGCAATACCTATCAACTCGCCACATTCTTATTTGCAATATAGAATGTGCAACGTTAAACAATGAACGACGGCATACAGATTTACACTATATGAAAAAGCACAACAAAGAGATTCCCCAAACTATAAAACGTCTTCAAAACGAGAACACGTGATTCCCTAAACGTCGTCAAAACTGAACACGTGATTCCCTAACGTTGTCAAAACGAGATCATAGAAGAAAATATTGCCTACATCCCGTCTGAATATGAGATTTAATTTGGTACCCTACGAGATTCACGTGTTTAGTGATCCGGCTGGCTACCATACTATTTCTCTCAAACTCTGTATTCGACCCTTATTTTATCAATGATTCTAGAAGAATCTATTATGATGAGATTATACTTTACCAACAAACCTACAAATGATCTGACAATATGCGAGATAATGGCTATGGTATTTTTGTGGCTTTCCTGCTCACTGCTAATGGTATCGTTCAGTAATTAAGCCCGTGTGTGTGTTATATTAACTGAAGCACGAAACAGCGGAATTAACACAGGAAAGGGCTGTGAATGAATATCACTATTAAATATTTTTTACTGTAGAAAAACATACTAGATCTAGTATACTGGAAGTGAATGCCTATAACTAGATGATGTAACTACGCACGTTATTAGATACATGTATCAGCAAATGGTCATTATATAATATGCTATATATTCTTGCCCGTGATGATGATGGTTATATTTTTTGTAGAGCGTTGTGTCTGTGATATGAACTTTTTCACGTGTTAAGTCAATTTTATGAACTGACAGATACAAATTTGGAGATAGGATGTGGTGGGCTTGTCTATATATGGAATGGAAGGTAATTGTATATTAATTGAATTGGTATGAACTAGGACACGTATGAATCGTTTATATAGCAGCTTGATGTAAATGTTTTGTATTGACCCTACACATGATGTGATATTAAAACTTATTTCTCTAACGTAGTGAGGTAGAAATTTTCAAGTGTGAACCATGACACTGCAGTCAATGGATTCACACTGTGAATTGAATGTGATATTTACAAAAGTAATCGATCACAATGTTGGCATTAAATGTATCATTAAGCTATGATTAACATTTTCAGTCGCACACCAGTTTTATGTCATGAATATGAATGCTATATGAACATGGAATTGGTATTTAGAGATAAAACTGCAATCCGTGATGTTTCCATAAAATTTGCAAGCATTTCACTGAATAAACTAAAATTGAGTTATGAACTTGTTCAAGTCACTCTTGGGTATCAAATGTCAATATATGATCACTGAATCATAACTATTGCTCATTAAAAATGTGACCAATCACAGGCTTTTAATCCCAGAATTGGAATTACTTCAAGTAATCAATCAGAAGCTTTACAGACTCTGTTTACACTCTTTTATGGTTATAACACTGAGAGCAGTCCATATCCAGATGGTTTGAATAGTCCTATGATGCTTATAAATTACAATCCAGTAAAACACAACACATCATAAAATTATGAATCAGGTCACATAAATGAATAAATCATGATGATTCACTCCGGTGAAACATTTCAGAGGTCAATCTGACATCGGATACTCAGAGTGGTTCAAGTAGCATCTTAAGCAATCACTTGCGAGGCTGATATGCATTTTGAAAAAAAAACTATCGGCATGTCCAGCAATACTTGGAGTACAGATTTAATATTTAAGATAAAGATTTAATGTGTAATAAGTTACTGCATATGTAATGTGTCGAACTGTTACATTCCAGGTACGTAGACAGAAACTGGCCTAATTAGTTGTTTTAGGGTTGAATTTGTAACGTGCTGATTGGTTGGTGTAAGTTGTTATGAATTGTTGTCAAGTGTGATTAAAGAAATATTAAATAAAATGTGAACTCTTGTTATAATACTGTATTTTCTATCCACATCAGAACATTTGTGTTTGAAATAATGAATAGGCTTTTGTCTTCATGAAGTTATCAGAAACTGCTAACATGGCCATTGACCAACGCTACTGACAATTTACTTCCACAGTTTTTAAAGCCTATAACGTTAAGCAATAACGTAGTTCCTACTTTTTCAAGGTTTAATTTTTATTCTCCATCTATGGTGGTGAATGATATCAATGAAAAAAAATCATTAACTAGCCAGCTGTATAAAAAGAGACATAAATGTTGGTCCAAAGAACATGTTGAAACGTGAGCATGAAAAATGTCACGTCAACCGCTTCTTGTAGGTGTCTGCTTACATCTCGGCTGCTCAAATGTATTGAAATTTGAAGCGACATCAATTGAAAAAAATGATGTCTCTAATAGTATACAGTCAATCTTTGAAAAATAACAAGCCCTGTGGTATTCTTTCAATCTCAGTGCAAACAATGGATGATAGGCGCTAGGACTTTATTCCCAATGCAAAATATAATAGTAATCAAATTTATAGATTACCATTTTGATGTTGGAATAAATCGACCACGTTTGTGCTGATTTTAAACTGCTGTACTAGACATTCTATAAATGCTCGCTCAACCCTAAACACTCTCTTCTACTTATCTCCGCAACGAAACACTATCGGCTAGCCGTCTTCCTGCGGTTTCATTTTGGACATTGGCATGCCCTGTGTGTAATGGAAAGGGATAGGCATATTTGAAGGATAACGTACGAGCGCTTCACCTACATTACCTAGTCTCCAACGGTGATGTACATGCATGTACCCTGACGCAGATGTATATTAACTTAGCATTATGCCATTGAAACATGACACGTTGTCCCCATTGATTTGTTAAACGATTCATCATACTTAGCAGATGCACTGATGTGTTTTTACACGGAGAATTGGTTGAACTCTACTTGGATCAAATATAAATTTTACAGGGCTTGCCAATTTGGTGAACTCCGGAGAAACTCAAAGTATCTTTTTATGATCTGGTGTGCAGTTGATTGGAGATGCCATAAATAAGAAGGCGCCGTAACAGGTCAAAATAGGTCCGAGTGAGGTTTGTGTCATGTGTTTGCATAGGCAGATGCAAGGGGCCCCCCTCCCCCCCCCCCCCGGAGGCGCCCCATCCCTTTTCCCACCAAAATACTTCATTTTCATAGGGTATTTCATGAAATTCCGTAAGTGCATCCCCCCCTTTTCCTGAAGTGCGCCCCCCCCCCCTTTTCCAAAAACCTGGATCTGCCTATGCTGTTTTGTGTCACACGACCCCGATCAATGGGCTATTGCATTATTTGCGAGTGTCAAAATCGTGATTAATTAATGTAGTCCGGGGATCACTGCACACAGACTGAGAGCTGTTTTATTCACTAAAAGCAGGGTTTTTCTTCTTCAAGTAGGAGAGGTATAAAGTATGAGATGATCATTCAATCATGTTGATTGAAAATCAATCCATGGGGCAGGACTCTAGCTGCTTGTGGGTGTTCATTTTCACACACAACACCACGCGCTCTCACACTTTTTACGGTTTGAGGCGGAATTGCGCCACAATAACTGTCAGCATTCCTACCAGATGCTCAGTCGTGGTGTTAGGATACATTATTCAATAGTACATATTATATCATAACTCAAGTTTGTCACAGTGTGCTGGTAACACCTTGACATTGATTTATTGTTTGTGGACCATAAACTATAGCAGCTGGTGAGCATAGCGTTTTCTTTCAAGCGACATATTGACGGCCTTTGACAACACGTGTCAATTTGATTCATCGCAGATTGAAATATAATCGGGACAAAGATCACACTTCACTAACGTATAGTATGAACAAATGAGACCTTTTCAATATTCAATTAACATCAAACATTATTATTGTGTTGTTTGCCCATCCTTTGTTGACTGCCATAAACCACAACTGCCATCCTGCTGCTAGCGTAATGGTAAAATTGATTTCAAATAGAACTATTACCCGATAAAATATGTGATATTTGAACCTGCTGCAAAAAAATATGCGCATGAGGTTTTTCAAAGTGTATACATGCCAACATGCATGCATGCACGCACGCATAAACACGCACGCAATAACGCCACGCATTGATTTCAAACGCAGAACTATTACACGATAAAACACACACACATACACACATACACTACGCAAAAACATGCAGTACATAGTACATACATATATATACATACATACATACATACATGCATACATGCATACAGCATACATACGCATACATACATACATACGCACATTACGCATACATACATACATACGCACGCACATACACGTACGCGTACACACACATACACACACACACACACACACACATACATACATACATACATACACACGCACACACATACACACATACACACACACACACACACATACACACATACATACATACATACACACACATACACACATACACACATACATACATACAAAAACTCAACTAGGTATCTTTTTCTTCTTTGGGTGTGGGGGAGGGGGGATGGCGGTTGAGAACGGTACACCCTCGACGCCCCCTTCTCTCCCCCCACCCCCCCCCCCTGCATGTGGGTTACGGGTGGGTGAAAGTCTGAGATGCACTACGGGGACACCCGGAAATTAGTTGCTATTGTAGGCGATGGATGAAATTTTCAAACAAATATGGGGGTGCTAAAAATCATAACACAACGGCTTCTTTTCTTTTGTTATACTCCCACACCTACCGCGCACCCCAGACCATAATAAATAGTAGCCCCCTAATACCCGATAGTCAAATTTGTATGTTATTCTCATTTTCATTTTTGAGTGGAGGAGATGTTAGACTCAGCTTCTTTCCTCTTCAAAGCCTATCGCCAACCACTTAGAACGCTTCAACCTCTCTTCAACTCACCCATTGAATATGCTCTTTTCGAATGGCAAAACCTAATTGAAATAAACCACCAAATGAGAATTTATTTTCCAACCCGTTTTATAGGATTTCCGTCTGACCCTTCTAAATTATAAACTACTTATTGCATTGGAGACATTTGTCATAATATATCATGGGAAATTTTCAAGATCACCTGTTTCAAGGTAACCTTTGTTAAAAGTTAGGCTGCATAGAAGAGTTGAAAAAAGCATTCATGGCATATACACTAAAACTAACCACAAACTCATGTCTAAGGGTCCATTCAGTATTTATGACAGGGTGGGGTAGGAGGATTTTCCAAAAATGCTGCGAAAAAAATTAATAGCCCCCCCCCCTTGAATCTCTGTGATAAAATTGGTGATCCCCGTCAATTTCATGTGATAAAAATTGATGACCCCCCCCCCCCGCCCCAACAGTTAACACAATCATTGTCAGTTAAATCAAATTCTATTTTATCAATATCATAATATACAAATAAGTAAATTTTAGTCCAAAATCTCTCAAAAATTGGGGTACGTTGCTGTGAAAAAATTGATAGCCCCCCTCAGAAGTGTGTGAAAAAATTGATAGCCCCCCCCCCCTCGAAACATTGTGACAAAAGTTCATGACCCGCCCTAAAATCCTCCTACCCCACCCTGTCATAAATACTGAATGGTCCCTAAGTCATCAGATATGTCATGACTTGCGAGGTAGAACTACCTGGATTATTTAGCCGTAGATATTTGGTTACTACTCTTCAAGTTACGGCGTGACACCCAGCGATTGCGCAAGCAAGAAGACCACTCAAGGCAATACACGCTATCGTGCACTCAATTAATGAGTAATGAGCAGAATGAGTAGGAGGACAGCTACCTCACATTTAATGACCACTTACAGATGGACACTGTTCCCAGAAGCAGCGTCCTACGTGGATATCAGACCCTGTTTTGTGTCATCTTATTAGGTTAGATTGATTTTAGTTCCCTGTGTAAGCAGCCATGGTACTGGTGTTCTGTCATAGAATCCCCGTGTGGCATTAATTCCGTGGCGGGAAGACTCACAACGTGGCTATTGAGCACACAAAACGTATTCAATATTTGGTCTTTTGTATCTGAAATTCATCTCTGGCAGGTCTAGCTTTGTGGAATATGGGAAAAGTGATGCGTTCAAATCCAGATTGGGCATTATGAAAAGATTGGCGATGGACGATTAGACAAGACGGGTCTGATTGTTACGAAAACAGTGTTCGGAAAGGAATATTGTTTGTGTTGCACAGACTACAATTTGTATTGATGTGTCCTTTTTATCCATTAGTGGTTCCCACAAAAGCAAGAATCGAAATTGCTTTATCAGCATACAGTAAAGATGCTTTAAACGTGTTTTTTTATCATATTTTTCACCAATAGCAATTATTTTTTAAACTTTTTTTTTTACTTTTTTATGAACTAGGACAGGTTTTTCATAAATAATCGTAAATGAATTGCAATAAAATGTTATTTGTAGTTGTTGAATCAAGAATATTGAAATGAATGAAATTTAGTCAAAACCGCTGACTCATCATCTTTGGTCGCTATTTTTGAAGTCATGTCCGGGCAGAATTTTGTAAGAAATTTTTTTTTTTTTTTTTTTTTTTTTTTTTTTTTTTGGGGGGGGGGTATTTTTCTTTTTTATATGTATATGGCTGGAAACACCATACTTATTCAAGAAAATAACCAACCCTTTGCACTCTTTATCCCCGATAAAAGTGACCTAAACTAGCTCTTGGACTATTTCCAGGACGCTAGTTACGGAAGTCGAGTGAGCATACGATTACAGATGAATCACTTGCAATTACATGCATATATAACTTGTTTGCGATGACATTTTATCCTAGATTAGGGTCTCATGATTACTTGCCCCCTGTTGCACATTTCTAGGACGAATTCATCATGTGAATCGTTAGTATGATAGTGTGACCTATTACCATGAAATTACTTGCCTCTGAATGTCAAACCAACTGAGTTAACCCCCACCCCATCCTTAAAAGTCGACACGATACACGTTTACACTGATTGGTCTGGTCGTATTCCTATCATATAACATGTTCTTATGTCGTCTCTTAGGTGTACATGTATTTTATGCATAATAGGCTTTGTGCTGAAAGGCTTTATTATATGAAACCACATTTTTAAAATCAGGATAATTTAGGTGTTAACATTCAATAGTGTGGATGGAAATACTTTTACATCGACTTACATTAGGGAACGATCATAAATAATGATACGGGGGGGGGTCGTCCAAAAAGGTGGGGGGTCGATTTTTTTTTTTTTTTGGGGGGGGTTTTTGAACTACGGTACGGTATATTTTTTCAAATATTTTCTTTTAGCAATTGTCCAAAATGCAATGACTATGTAGAGGACTTTTGCTTTAGCGGAGGTGGGGGGGGTCACTCAACTTTTTAAAATGCTGATGGGGGGCGGGTTAACTATTTATTTGAGCTTCAAAAATGGACGACCCCCCCCGGATCGTTATTTATGACCGTTTCCTTAGTAAAAAGAAAGTGACCCGGTATTCAGTTTTGTCAATCAAACATTGGAATGTCGAGAGTGGATCCAGTATGCAGGGTGGAGACGAGATGGGCCACAACCCGCCCACGTTCTGGAGCACCCACCTCTCTAACACTAATATATATTC
>CM032660.1:40414618-40501226 GCA_019095985.1 Streblospio benedicti
GATCGTTATTTATGACCGTTTCCTTAGTAAAAAGAAAGTGACCGGGTATTCAGTTTTGTCAATCAAACATTGGAATGTCGAGAGTGGATCCAGTATGCAGGGTGGAGACGAGATGGGCCACAACCCGCCCACGTTCTGGAGCACCCACCTCTCTAACACTAATATATATTCTATTGTGCCAATACATGTAGTTATTAGGAATCACATCGTTACATTTCACTTTTGAATTGTGGATTGTAAAAGAAATACGAAAATGTGAAGTAGGGGATTAAGGGACTGGATCTTAGATTGAATTTAATCCTTGGTCATTTTAGGGATGTAGCCATTGTACATGGTAGCAATAATGTGGATGAGGGTCTCCATTATGCATTTCCCAACTGTACACATGGCAGGATTGTTATTTATCAACCAATGACTATATATTCATTGGGTTATCGGATTGGCTAGGAACCCGATACAGGGACCCGATATGGAAAAGCTGTATCGGGTCTAGACCCGATACAGCTTTTTGACCGGACTACTTTTGTCCTATTTCACAAACAATCATTTTTTTCTGGGGGGGGTACTTGGTATTGGCCAATTGGTCACTGCTCATTGTTATGTTTTCCCCAACACAATACAAAAAAATAATAACAGCAATACTAAATATAAGAATACAAATGTTAAAAAAGAATCTATGCTTTTATTACAAACACTACGTCAATGACACTTCTATGTGAAAGTATACAATGTACTAACACAATAAACCAGACCTACAAAGGATCACGTAATGCGTGCAAGGGCGTTCAGAGAAATGCGGTGTGCGTTATTGTTTGAACGGTTGACGTTTGAAAAGAACACGTCAAAGGGCATGGTGATTTACGCTGGTCGCTCTCTGTATTCTAGGAAACCTAATTTAAACACAAGCCAGAACAAGCCAGATATTTCATTGACGGTCTGAATATTCTGGTCATTTTAGTGTATACATGTACTGTTAGTATGTATATAATACCAAATCTAACAAAATAGATGGGTATAAAAATGCCATGGGATCATTCAAATCACCTAGATATGCAACCCAATTGACGTTATCAGGACGAGAAGATCTTCGAATCGGCAGTCTGCCTGTAGACTATTAGTGTATTCATGTGCGTTTTTGAAACTTGCTTATTTATGATTATCTGTTCATCAACTGCATTATATATTAGAAACATTGCGTATTTGTGACATTGGTTGATAAATAAAAACGCCAGTTCCTTCCCCATATGACTGTTGTGTATCGGACTCATCTGCGGGCGCATCAGACTCGCCTAAAGGCTCGTCTGATACGCCCCAGATTCGTCCGATAACAGTCATGGGGGAGGAACCACGTTCTCTCTATTTATCAACCAATGCCTATATTCATTGGGTTATCGGATTGGCTAGGAACCCGATACAGGGACCCGATATGGAATCCATATCGGTCTAGACCGATACAGCTTTTTGACCGGACTACTTTTTTCCTATTTCACAAACAATCATTTCTTCTGGGAGGGGGTACTTGGTATTGGCCAATTGGTCACTGTTCATTGTTATGTTTTCCCTAAAACAATACAAAAACAATAATAACAGCAATAATAAATATAAGAATACAAATGTTAAAAATAAATCTATGCTTTTATTACAAACACTACGTCAATGACACTTCTATGTGAAAGTATACAATGTACTAACACAATAAATCACGAACTACAAAGGATCACGTAATGCCGTGCAAGGGCGTTCAGAGAAATGCGGTGTGCGTTATTGTTTGAACGGTTGACGTTTGAAAGAACACGTCAAGGGCACTGTAATTAACGCTGGTCGCTCTGTATTCTAGGAAACCTTTGGTAAACACAAGCCAGAACAAGCCAGATATTTCATTCACGGTCTGAATATTCTGGTCATTTTAGCATATACATGTACTGTTAGTATGTATATAATGCATATAACAAAATAGATGGTTATAAAAATGCCATGGGACCATTCAAATCACCTGGATATGCACCCCAATTGACATTTATCAGGACGAGAAGATTCGAATCGGCAGTCTACCTGTAGTCTACAGTGTAGATCTAGTGAAGTATTGTTGTGGAGATTCGCATGCTTTGATATGAAATTTAGTAGGATTATAGTTGAGTTTTAACATGCATGGTACTTTTTAGTACATTTCAGAACCAAGTAGATTTTACAGTCTTGGCTTGCCTGGGCAGGGGATCGAACCCCGGACCTCTGGGTCAACCCGCCCAGGCCAAGTCAAAGACTGTATAAGTCTACTTGGTTCTGAATGTACTAGACCAGAGCACACCCATCCCGTAGGTCACACCCATCCCGTATGTTTTTTTGAAAAAAATATGTAGTATCCAAACAAGTACCAAATAATATTACTACTTTGAACACGATAGTTTTCCCGGCGCCAAAGTGTTAAGAGAAAATTTCTAGTAACCCCTCCATTAGCCTAGGATTATTAATTGACAATTAATACTAATGTAAATAAACATGTTCAAATCGCATATTATCGCCACCTGCGGGATGGGTGTGCACACGTTATTTCATAACAAAATGCATCATAGATCATGTAACTTTAATGAACTATTAAAATTGTATTTATCTTACGAAAATACGAGTAAGTAGCTTCCTTTTGACACCTTAAACGCTATTGTTGGTTCATTCAAAGCTGTGCTACGATGGTTTAAAGAAAAAAATATACGGGATGGGTGTGAGGTGCTCTAAAAAGTACCATGCATGTTAAAACTCAACTATAACCCTACTAAATTTCATATCAAAGCATGCGAATCTTCACAACAATACTTCACTAGATCTACTCAGTACTATAAAGGAGATACTTAACCATCATGGACATACGTTGGACGTAAGACATGACTTCAGAGCTAGTAGTGGGTATCAATACGTCATTGAAGCAAAGGTGTTTTTTAGCCTTGTGGATGTGGCGTAGTTGTTATAGCGTTGGCTTTGTTGGCTAGTCGCTAAGCGGCGCAATTGACCCAGAGGTCCGGGGTTCGATCCCCGCCCAGGCCAAGTCAAAGACTGTATAAGTCTACTTGGTTCTGAATGTACTAAAAAGTACCATGCAAGTTAAAACTCAACTATAACCCTACTAAATAGTCTACCTGTAGACTATTAGTGTATTCATGTGCGTTTTGAAACTTGGCTTATTTATGATTGTCTGTTCATCAACTGCATTATATATTAGAAACATTGCGTATTTGTGACATTGGTTGATAAATAAAGAACGCAGTTCCCTCCCCATATGACTGGTGTGTATCGGACTCATCTGCAGGCGCATCAGACTCGCCTAAAGGCTCGTCTCATACGCCCGCAGATTCGTCCGATACACAACAGTCATATGTGTAGGGAACCACGTTCTCTCTATGAAACATCGCAATATGTGAGTCTGTCTGAATTGCTATGTAATTTGGTGTAATATGGTCGTGGGGTTGAATCATACCAAGATTATGTGACGTAGTATTTAGCTTAAATTTGAGACATGTTCAAATGACTTAATTACATATTAGCAGTTTTAAGTTGGCGCTGAAATTAATGGTCCGAGATACTTGCATATAGTGGTTTCATTTATTCATCCTAACCCCACTCCCACAAGCCCATGATTAATGGTAGTGCCCTACAATAATAGAACATATTGTTACAATAACATACGTACTCCACCATTATCATCTTTTAAGGAATGAAATGGCATTTGATTGGGTGACTGTAGAATGGACGTGGGTATAACCGTAGGCCATTGTGGACCCAATTGTTAACTTTTATGGGTACGACTTATCATAAATCACGTGTGATTGGAATCATGTGCCCATGCTTGGAATATACAAGTCGACTCAGACATATAAGTCTCTAGTCACGTGCACAATATAGTCACCAGCACTAGCTAGGACAATGACATGTGGGGGGGGGGGGCGCTCAAACCAACATTATTGGACCGGGTGAGAGTCAATGGTATCGTGTAGACGGTAATTACCAGGTATGAGTAGTGCACTACTGGGAGTTGTATTGTCCTGTTCACTAGGGGAGCTGTCATACACTACGAATGGGTTGGGTACTCATTGGGTGCTTTAAGGCACGTCCCACCACTACAATTACATGTGACTGTGTACGACTCAACGGTCGAAATAACGTCACGACTCCCGATGGTGCCTGTCCACACCGCGACGACGATTCGCGGTAAGCCTGCCGCGATCCTAGCGAGTGTATTAGAAACTAAACTGGAAGTATTATGAACATACGAAAAATAGACTTAAATACTGTACATAGTTAGGTAATGTACACTATTTAAATGACTATTTGATGCAAAAACGGTCCGTCACGTGGTAAGAGTGTCCACACCAACGAAAATACTGCCAACTATATGCAGTATATGCAACGACTCCCGACTACTACTGAACCTTGCTCAGTCGTCACGACTGCTGACGATGCGACGGTTATTGATCAAATCGTAGTCTGTTCAACTGTTTAACTAATCTGTGGTAGTAGCTTCCCCACCCTCGCGACTGTGCCCGACCAATGACGTAACAAGTTTGCAACAATAGTTCTACTGAGCATACATTTTACTACGACTATAACAACTTAAGTTATTACATATATGTATACATCAGGACAGTTCTACAATTAAGTTGTAAGTTAGGACGGTCAGTAATATATGTTATCAATGATATTCTTGTTCGCTTGCTAGATTACAGTGAGTCATTGCTTTATTAATGAGTAAACATTCACTTCCGCAATGTCTTTGTTATACTGTAAAGGGATAATGGTAAATGGTGCACACTACCAGGTTCTTTTTTGTTTTGTTTCTATTTGTTGTTGTGTTGTTGTTTTGTTTCTATTTGTTGTTGTGTTGTTGTTTTCGTTTTTTTTTTTTTTTTTTTTTTTTTTTTTGGGGGGGGGCGTGTTGGGGCGTACAACGTACAAACAATGCGTCTCAAAGGATTAGAGGATTCACACGTGTGGCGATCCATAGTGGATGATCAAAATAAAACAAACTCCTCAAAATGAACCACTTTGGTGAGACGCGTATCCTGCTGTCCACCACTGGATCTACCTAACGTTCATACGAGTGATGACGAAGGAGAGCACCCCTATTTATTTACAACTATTATATGAGGGGGTCATATAGCAAAAATATGATTGGTGATATGCCCCAAATCTTGATTGTGAATTGTGAACTGCCTGTATTTAAGTGTGTGAAATGTGATGAACCTATTATTGGTGACTGGTAATCTGCTCATCATAAGGGCAGTGATTGGTGATCTGTTCTAAATATTGAGCGTGAATTGTGAACTACCTATATTTTTGTGCGAAATGCGACACAACCTATTCAATTACCATTCTTTATTGGTGAAAGACAATGAAATGTATTGGTGACTGGGGATTTAGGGAAAAATGTTGGTGATATATATCCCCCTCTTAAATCTGAGGGTCAGGATTGGTACATTGGAAATACCTATGTAATGGGCTTGTGGTAAATTTACCTCCATGTCCACTCACTTCAGCAGACAAATGGGACTCGTGGGTGTTCAAAATTGTTGCTATATGCGCTCCAAGATCTTATACACAGTGTATTGAATCCATGAATCACCTGCATCCTGTCACCAACATATAGAATGTTTGTTATCTTGTTTTATCTATTGAGTTACTTCTTTCTTTTCCTTTCTTTTTTTTTTTTTTTTTCTTCTTTTTTTTTTTTTGTGCGTGTGGGAAGTGGGAAGGGGGGGGGTATCTATTTACTGTAACCACCATTTCGGTAGTCCTTATGCAGCTGCTAACAGTTTGACACTTCGTTCCCATAATCAACTCCACCACTGTATCCATACGTACATGACAACTGTTTACAAAGACATATGGAACTCGACTATTATTTCAAAGTGTTGTTCATTGTGAAGATACCATTTTTCTTTGACATTAATGCTCATATTCCACAAAAAATCTTTTACCGACATTCATATTTCTATCATTACATCCCACCCTGGTTATACAAACTACGGAGCGTTTATTGTATCTTTATCTTATGCATATTAATAGATAAATCAGAAGAAACACACTGCAGCAGACAGGCAATATGTAAAACAGTGCGCGTAATCAGACCATGTCCTTCAATAGTGAGACATCTTCTGATAGAAACATTTTGTATTGCAAAACAGAAATCATACTACGTAGTCTCGTTTAGTGATGTGATACAACTGAAACTGTACTTCATAGTGCACTGGCACAGGAAAGGGGTAAAGAGCTGGGGCGGCGTAAGCAGTAGGATTTCATGGGATTTTGGCAAAAACTAGCGCAGATACAAAACAAAACCAAAAACAACAACTTACAATGACATTGTGAAGGGATAAAATCGATCAGCTACCGGTGTTGTGTCCACCGCACTGTTTTACCGGTGGGAAACGCAAGTGACATGATTACAGAGCGTTTTCCTGGGTGATATGTATTCCGTGGCTGTCCAAAAATAAGACAGCCATGCAATGGCTGTGGTATAAAGAGTAGCCCTATATGGAGTACTTTTACACTATCGCCTTGTTCCGTGCGACCATCTACTGCTTTATTTTCCTAATTTGCTAATCACTCCAGTCACTATGGGCTACTTTTTATTTTGGCCCATGGAGGTTATAAAAAAACCGAAGCCAGGTGTGCGAAGACATTTATATTAGTGAAACAGGAAGGTCGCTAGTAGAGGGAGAGAGTAGAAGAACATGAGAAGTCAGTAGAAAAGAAAGATCAGAAAATTAGTCCTCAGCCAACATGAAGAAAAAACCAGGACATTCTTTCCACCACTAATGCAGAAGATCAAGATCCTTGAAAAAGAACCAAGAGATAAACATAGTAACGTCCAGGAGGCTATCAACATCAGAGCCAAAGGAGCAAAGCTAAATAGAAATGATAATATTCTTCTTCTCTCTCTCTTCTATGGCAGTCAAGCTCCTACCCACTATATTATCATAACTGAAGACATCTGCTTCCATTTGACTATATCAAGTGGCCCAGATGGGACTCGAACTCACACACCCAAGGATGTGAGACCAGAATGATAGCATCATCCCAAGCAGCGGTCTGTTAAAAGGTTACACAGACGAACCGTTGTCTCTGTAACCCTCTGTAACCCTCTGTAACCTCCAGCCTACATACTTGGTCAGTTATCATCTCAACCCAGAGGTCGTGCGCCCGAATCCCACCTATGGACAGAAATATTGGGAGTTCTTATTTCTTCGCATTTTACTGCTAGTGAAGTTTTCTAATGTGTTTTCCCCAAGTAAAATAATCATTAATAATAATTTTATTTATATGGCGCTTAAATCCACAAGTTCAGAAGTGCTACAAACAAATTGATAGCAATAATATAGAATATAATACAAATATATGTAAAAAAATCCAAGCAATTGGTTAAAAGTACATTAAGAGTTTATAGAATAAAAGACACACGACATTACAAAAATAGAATATGATTCCCATGGATCTACCGGTGATGTAATGCGACGGTTCGGTTGAAGAAACTTCTTGGGTATTAAATACGCACTCATGCTTTGGACCCCACAGCAAAGTGGACCTATCTAAAAGGTAAGCATGAATGAAGCGCTTTCCCCCTACAATCAATTTAATGGACTCGTCCAAGTAGTGTGAGTGACAGCCGTCAAATTTGGAAAAGTTAAGAGAAAATGTGATTTTCAGGATTAGTGGATATTAATAAACACTAACAGTCCAGAATAATCACCGATAAAGGATTATGGATTACAAAGGAAAAGACGAGAGTACTTTGCGAGAGCTGGTGAGTCTTGTTTACAAAGTTATAGTAGCTTTTGTTATTAATCAATGCAGATAGTAGTAAAAGGCATGTGAACCAAAATTGTATGTTTCTATTGACGGGTGTTTTTCGTGCATTGGCAGTTTTATATTGTTTGAGGCATTGGGTTAACAAGGCTTAATGGTATTTTTTTGTGGTTTTCTATTAGGTTTATATTTTATGTTCCATTTGCTGTTTTGTTGGTGCACAGTTTATGATTTATTGCAACTGTGGGCAAATGCTCATTGGACCCATAATTACGTGTCTTTTTGCAAAATAATACGTAAAATTCACCCCAGCTCCTAATGATGCAAGTTTAATCATTGAAAAGGATGCAAGTGTGCTGTTTTTTAGAACTGACTTCAGAACTGACTTTTTTGACCAGTCATTTTAGCCACTCCTTAACTTCAGCTTAAGTGCTGTTTCAAGTAAATAAAAATAAACACTTGTTGAAGTAAAGCTGGTTGTTGACTTTTATTAGGAAATAGTTTAATACAACAGGGTCAATAGCATTTTAATGAGCTTTTCAAGCAACCTCATGGTCATTTTTATAAAGAATTCTTGACTTTCAATTTCACACATGTAATGAAATTGCTTGATTTGCTTCAATGATAAAGCATATCACACTTTATCTATCATACAGTAGAACCTTTGAAAAGATGAATTCTATAAAGAGACCACCTTTATAATAGAATAATTTCTCATAGTCAAAAGCCTAAGGATGACATGTGTTAATATTCCACGACTTTTTAAAACGAAGCTCTTTGTATTTGCATAATTTTATGGATCACATAGAAGATATTGTTTCTTTTGATAGTATAGTAAGCACCTATACTGATTATATGATGAAGAACAATATAGCTTATTTCATACAAACTTTACAGAGTGAAGAGAATGTCAAATCAATATTGAAAGTTTGAACGCCTGCTCCTTTAACGTATATTATGATAAATCCTGAAGATAGCAATTTTGAGTGATACTATAAAAAATAAACTGTTTTGAATGCAGTCTATTGTGGCCTGACATATTACAAAATTGAATGTTATGGTAGTATAATGGTACCTAAAATGTAATACATCGGCTTTTGTTGCTGTTACCGCACACGACTATCCAAGCGCCCAGGGCCGTTAAATTGAAATTCTTTCAAACTGGGGGTGGGCTGTTACATGAGACTATTTACTACATAATTCTGAAGGACATTTAACAAAAAGAGGGGGAGGGCTGTTACAAGAGGGTGGGCACTTGGATGGTCGTATACGGTAGATTCCAGACAATGAGTTGATTCCTTCCAAGGCACAATATGTGTTACAATAGTTAAAGATCATCGTTCTGAAATCCATGGTCCCATAGTGCTTCATGTAAACAGATGTGTTAAGCCAAAGGCTTAATACATTTTGGCAGAAGGCAAAGTGTACCTATAATGTACATAATTAAGCAAATACTAATTGGATCTCTTATAAGGTAAGCAGTAGTGAAGCTAGGTTTCATTACATCTGGTTCACTTTACTGAAGGTGATAAGAGTTCACAGCTTTCTTAAAAAGTAAAGTTAACCTGTATTGACTCTTTGAAAGGGAAAAAATATGAAAATTACATTTACAAATTAAATTATGGGAATTTCCTTTCAGTCCAGGCTGTTTACTCTCTAAGATTGTATAATTCTATTTTTAAATTGGTTTAACTTACTTATAATGAATATGACAGAGCAAACAGGAATTTTGTGCCCTGATAATAGTAAGTTAATATTGATATCACCAAAGTAAATAACATGTTAAATGGTCTTAAAAAATAAATGTAGTAATTGCTGTGCCACATCCATTTATTAGAATTTTTTGATAAAGGCAGTACATGCCGAAAATTTGTTAAATTTATTAAAAATTTTATTATTGCATCTAATCTTAATCATTATTAAAAAAATCTAAATGGTCTTAACTATAGATATTTTGTAGACATCTGGGTTGTAAAAAAGGCAGAAGATATTTTGTGCATGTATGTAAGGGCATCATAGATACATGGTCTTAAAAAACAGTCTGTGTTGTTGTTTGATACTGTAAACCATTCATCTGTATTTGGTTATAATATGCCAGAGGAAAAAGCATTCACAAATTTTAACACATTGGTTGGCATTTGCTTTTTTACAATTATGCAATTTGTTATGCCTTTGTTAACACTTGCAATTGCTATAGTTTGTAATCACTAGTCATACATCCAAGAAAGTTGACTTTTGTTTTTGCTATGGTTCACACTGATTACAATTTTTGTGCTGTGTACCGGTAAATAGAATTGAAAATTGAAAATGCAATTATAACCCCCTATCATAGAATTTTGCATAATTATTCTTCTGTTGTATAAATATTGGAATAGATTGAGATAGAATATTATTCAATATTTAGACTTTAAGTTGTTTAAAGAAGAACTGTCTGATTAATATTTGAAATGCTATATGTTGAATAGAAATGAGTGAACTTTTAATGTACTATATAATATAAGCTGCAAAACTCTATGAACAAAAGTGACATTGTGGGCTGGCAATAGCTATGTTGTCACATTGCACATCCCCAGTGATCTGATTCATTTGTGTAGGGTAAATTATGTTTTATGAGAAAACATTGAATTATGGCACTTTGCACATGTTTATACGATAAAACTCTAGAGTTAAGCATTTGGAAAAGAACTAAATATGGAATTGCAAAGCTAGATACAAAACGCTCTAATTATGTAGCACACCATGTTTTGTAAACATACAAGTCTGCTGGTGCTAATTGTTCTTTATGACAGCTGACTGGAGACACCAGCCAACCACTTATTACCTCTGCTTTTAAACCTTCATAATTTATAATGTGGCCACACAAGGTAGTGGTCTTCTGAAAGAGTTGGTCACATTTGAAAGACCTTTTGCATTTATCTTTATATATTTAAGGCCATAGATACTTGTATTAAAAATGTTAGCAATACCAAAACAGAACCTGACTCCATGAATGATGATGGAGCATTTTGTTTTGTGTTGCATGTTCATATGGCATTACATAAAGACTTGGTTTTCACATCATTATTCTAGACTATCCCAGTCCCTCATAGATTTTTACGAGTAATATGATTCAATTTCAAGATTAATTATATTATGCTAATAAACATTCTTAGCTGTCAAATAAATTATCAAGTAAATGGTTCAGATACCATTTACATGTATTATATTTCAATAAATACATATTAAGCTTCAAACTTGCATTTTAGATATGAATTTTATATCCAACTGTTTCATGTACTCGTAAAGTATTTTTACCTCTACAGCTTCTAATTAATTTGATTTTGAAAGTGAAATGTTGAGATATTCCATATAGATGAATAACATGATAACATTTTATGGGAAAATAAATCTCTTTATTTGTGTATTATAACAGTACAAAATTCAAGAAAAGTTATTTCTATTCACTAGCATCATGGCAAATAATGTTTTTTGTACAAATGTGACTATATTACAGTTTATAAGATATAAAATAGCAAAGGAAAATGGAAACAAATTGCCAGGATTGTTAATTAAGATTTAAGTCATTTGAAGTTAATGTGTTTATTGTCTGTGATAATTTTATTCAAAGGAAGTCCAATGATCAACCTCTTAAAAAAGACTATTTCTAAGATGGCAATCTTTGAGACGCATGACATGGACATTGTTTATAAGAATCTATTGCAAACATGTATATATAGTCTTATAAGTTATCACCCATATAGTGTCTGATTGATGTATTTTCAAGTCTTCTTAAAGATTATATATAAGCGTAGGAGAGTTGACAATGTTTGTATTTTGGCAGTTGACATAGTAAATGTGCTACTGCAACACAATCCTGGAAACATTATCCAATTAAAGCCATATAATGATCTCTTTACACAAACATTTACATGTTAAACTTCCCTCATTTATGTTGCTGCTGCCAAATGCACAACATAGAACAACAGTTGTTTGTTTTCCGATTTTGTATGTATGAGATGTGAGAGAGTAAAGGTTGTTAATCATGATTATCCTACTTTAGTATGATTGGAATATTCCATAACATTCTGGATTTATTAGCTTGGTATCATGAGTTAATAAAATGAACGACTTTGTACTCATAGACTTACATAGGCCTACTAAAAATCCATGTAAAGTTATGAAACTACACAATGCACAAATGCTATAGGCGCACAATCTTACCAGTAGGGTTTTGGGAGAATACTGCCCCAAGAAAATTTTGTAATTTAAACCATTTTACAGAGCGTCTGAGGCTATAATTTCAGACAGAAAAATGACCTCAAAAACAAATATCTTCAACTTAGAAGTTTCATTAAGGGCTTGGCTCGAAAAAATCCTACCAAAAACATAGGAGGCAGCTGCCTTAATGGCCCTGATCTAATAAGTTGTGTCAATTTTTGCAGGCACTTGCAAAATATTCTTGTTAGCATTAGATAAAACAATTGGATATTGGATATCATCATGTTATGATCACTTGACCTTTCGAATACAGTGAAACCACGTAAAAAAGACAGCGTCTTTTGTGGTACATTTTCCTACTAGTCGAGTTGGTACGGCTTTGCACAGTTATGTTATTTCTTCTTCCATATGTCAAACAATGCTTGATTAATAGCTCATGAATACACAGTGATTAATCTAGAAATTAGCAACAATGTGTCCCAAAGGACTCGCATATTTTGAAATAATGAGTCCAAGGGCCAACACAATGAGTCCTGGCATATATATAATAACCACAAGAGACTAGATATTTTATGGGTCCAGTGGGATGCAGTTTTTAAATCTTAACATCCTATTGAAAAATAAGGAGTCCAGGTATGAAAAAAAGGTCATTTGATTGCATTGCAGATTATATTTGATGTCTTTAAAGTTGTTTAGGTTTTTTTTTTTTTTTAAATCTTAATTCTTCAATTGAAATGTGGCATGTGGAAATTAAATACTGTGTTTATTTATTAGAAACAAGTGTGCAGCTGCAAGTGTGTAATGAATTCAATTACTTGTATCCCATTTTAAATGAAAAAAAAAAAAAGTGATGAGTGCAGCGTCTGAGTTATCACCTTACTAAATGTTTCAAATGACTGCTGTACACCAGGTCATTGGTATCTTCGTAATACATTTACATGTATATGATGTTATCAAATGTAAGATGAGATTCCTTGAGACTTCATGAGATTACTAATATAAATGTAAGAAGATAATCAAACACATTTAGATAGATGACATTTAGATAGTCTATTCATTATATGCAATGATTAAGATGCATACAAAAATGTCATAACCGTAAGCCAACAAATACTACATTGTGTATTTAGATCATCTTCTATCAGAAACAGCATACAAAGTTTTTTTGACATATGAAGCCTTATACATTGACAAATCTCTATAATTAAACTGTATGTTCAGCATGTAGTTCACATGAAGAGAGCAAGTATAACAAATTGCAAAATGGAGTGCTTTCCATTATTAAAGGAACCCTAAATTAAAGGATCACAAACGTATATTTCTAAGCAGGTCGCTTAACAGAGATAGTAGTCGTTTTTAGAAGTTTTAATGATACTGCTGTCCTGTATTCAGGGCATTCATATTGTATCTTTTTGAAACTTTGTCCATTATATAGGTGGTCATTTGTAGTGGTTCTTCTGTTTGCCTCTCAAGTTTTTAGTGTGGCATAAGTACGATATTTGACTGGCAAGAGACACATCTTGATTCATCTTCACATGATAAATATACCCAATTTATGATTGTTTGGCTGTTGAGGTTGTTACGTTGCTGTTTGTCTTGTACTTTTGGTGACAGAATGATGATTTGCGATGTCCAGTAGAAGGAGCATAGAAATTGCATTAAATGTTTGAATGGCCAACTGAAAATAATTTGTGTTATAAATTCTGAATTTTCATAAAAAGGGGTCTATTTTGAACATGTGTTTAACAATTCAAAGCAATCAATGGTGGCTCATGTCAATCATGATCTGTTATAGTTGACACTTAACTCAAATTGATTATATCATCCTGTGTTTGAAAGGTATCAATTATAATCAAATCAACAGGAAGGCCAAAACAATATCATCTATTATGTAACACAAATACAGTGCAAACTAAATAACTTGAGCCCTATCGCACCATGGGTCATATATCATTATAAAAATTATATGTAATATTCTCAAAGACAAAACCATAAAATAATGTACAAACATGGTCATAGAAATATGTGAGACATTTTGTTGAAACAAATACTTGTATATAAACGTAATGTGGTGGTTTATAGTCGTGATTCTATTTGTGCTCTTATGACTTTACATTTTACACCAGGTAATTGGCACACTCAATGATCATCAATTGATCATTTCTCATATACTGGCATCGGCAGCACATTCAGCGACACCCTATCCACCCGGCCACTAAAGCACACTGAAACCCCATTGTGTTATACATGTAACTAAGATGTGGTTATTCAATGAAGTTGACAGGTGATTATGCAAACATAAATGTTCTGCAGAATTCCAGAAAATAAAGGTCTTTTTTCTCAACCAAAAACAGAAGATTCCCTGGATCTGCTAACTACTAGACAAAGGCTACTAACTACATATAGTCTCATTACAAATCGCCCAACCTTCTTCGTGGCATCCAAACAAATTACTGCTATCTTTCTCTGCCACGGAAAAGAAGAGCTGTCACTTTAAAGAGGTGGTCTATGTAGGTGGTTTTCTGTTCTCTGATGATAAAGAATCCTCAGAGAAAGAATCCCTCATTTGATTTAGTTGAGAAAAGCCAACGACCTGATCCCAAAATCGTTATTGTGGATAATTGTCAGTTCTTGTCTCTTGATGTTATAATTGATGAGTTAATCTTCTCTGTGCTGCTTTGTACGCATACATTCATTTCATTTGTTTTGTTCGTTCATTTGGATCAGTGATAAAAATAGGTGATGTAAAACAATAAGGAAACAGGCCTCTGACGGGTTTTCCTCAAACTAATGACTTTTAAACATGATTTAGTGGAAATAGAGCAGAAAGTCGGTATCTTTATACCGTATATTCATGTATGAATGCCCCTGGGCATTTATCCGAAAAAGTGCTGTTTTGCGGCATTTATAATTTCAAACTGAAAAAAATGTTCACCTATGGGCCCAGGGTCGTAAGTTCGAAGCCCACCCCTTGTTTTGGCGATTTTGGATAATAGATTGTTTGAATAATGTTACCAATGGATTATACATTGCTATATTTGAGAATGGCAATTAACAAATGCGATGTTCAATCTATTTGACCATCAGAATCATGGCAAACCGTGCACGACTTAGCGATGATGAAATCAGTGACTGAACTTTCTTTCATAATAAACTGTATGCAATGACATATAACACCCAGGAAAGTTACTTTCAGTGAAATTACCATGCCAAAAATAAAGTTCTGAGTGTGTTGGTGAAAAGAGAATTTCAGTTCAGTTAAAGGCCCATGGGCCCATATCGGAACCTTTAGCCCATGTTCGATGTTAGGCCCAGGGGCCTTTATACGTGAATAGATTGTACACATAAGTTGTATTCATACATGTATGATCATCATTCTCATCTTGAGCCATGGCCATAAGGGGGAATTGAACATAGAAATTTACATAGAACATAGACCTAAAATCATAGGTCATTACGCCAAACTTTATTTTTTGGCAATAGTGGTCCAGAAGAGATCTATTTTGCTGGTGATGTTATGTGTGAACATACAGCACAGGTGCTATGTTTTGCTGTGGCAGCTGCTATTTAATTATCTTTTGTGACATACATATTTATCATCTTTAACATTATTACTCAGTTTGAATATTGGACATCACTGTGTGGGTAAAATTATTGAGATGTAACTAAGTATACTACCTGGTACATCTACAATTATGTAAGGGAACGATCATACATAATGATAACCGGGGGGGGGACTAAGGTATATTTTTTCAAATATTTTCTTTTAGCAATTGTCCAAATATGCAATATGACTATGTAGAGGACTTTTGCTTTAGCGGAAGGGGGGGGGGGTCATTGATGGGGGGGTTGGCTAACTTTTTCTTCGAGCCCCCAAATATGGGCGACCCCCTCGGTAACGTTATTTATGATCGTTCCCTAAGGTATTAGCATGTTCGTAATTGTCATGCTCAATACATTTTGATAGTTCTAAGCAATATGAAGTGTTTATGTGCAATAAGATAATTGTATTCATCCAAACAGGTCTAATAGATGATATGGTAAAAATTATTGTGAAAAACATTGATAAAACCGTCCAAATGGTGAAGAAACTAAGTCTAAATAGAATGATTTCCATAAGATATAACAACGCTGTGGTCTGTCTCTGCAACTTGCTAAATGTGACGTCTGGCGTTTGAAATGCATGGCACGTCCAACAAAAATAATCAGCTTATGTTGAAAGTATATATGTGTCATATGTGAACATCATAATTTGATTTGATTGCACTTACATCGTACATGTACAATTCAAATGGCATTGTTTAATATTCATACCAGTTTTTACAGACCAAATGTTATATGACTGAGTATTATCTTAAAGGTTATGCTCAGTTGCCAAACAAATATGCTTGTATAGAAGCAAAATATGTTCTATGTATTCTGAAAGCTTCATTCTTTTGAACAGCCTATTAAAGGTTATGCTCAGTGGCCGAACAAATATGCTTGTATAGAAGCAATATGATTTGGTCAGTGTACGTGTTCTGAAAGTTTCTTTCATTTAAACAGCGTATTAAAGTATGTACAGCAATTTGAATACTACGCAATTAGAGGCCAGTATAAACATATCAAAACATGTGAAAGCTTGAAATGTAAACTTATGTACCTTGTGTTTTAGTTAGCAAGAGTGCGTGGTATTTTTAAAGGTGTGATAACTGATAAATGTGGAGGATAGAAATATTATTTTCCTTACACTTGCAATGGGAAAGGCAGTGTTCATTCATACTGAGCTTTACAGAACAAATATTATTTTGGCTGAGCATTATCTTTAAAGTATTTAGAGCAATTTAAATACTACCCAATAAGAGCCGGTATAACTCCATCAAAACACGTGAACCAACAAATGTCAAGCAAATGATTTTCATCAAACTTACTTGTAACTAACTTGCACGATGCACGTAAAAAGTCCCCTAACTCCCATGTTAAATGTCACGTCTGGCGTTAGAAATCCACAGTACATCTGACGAAAATCATTCGATTATGCAAGATCACATGACATTGTGTTTTAGTAAGCAAGAGGTCATGGTATTTTTATGGTGTGATGAATATTAAATGTGGAGAATATAAATATTATTTTTCTTAGATTTACAATGGAAAAGGTATTGTTCGTTGATACTGGGCTTAACAGAATAAATATTATTTTGGCTGAGCATTATCTTTAAGATGTGCTAAGCATATGGCTAGACATGCATACATGTAAGGTTTTAGAAAATACTCCCTTTGATGTTTGTTGGCTGCTGAGGGATGATCTATATTTTATTTCTCCTGGGTGGTGGCTATGTATAGGCAGTCAGGGATTCATGGCTGTTAGTCCATGCCATGAACAAATGGCACAAATGATGGAGGAGACAGTGTATATTGTAGACCAAACTTCATATAAGCACATTTGCAGTATCGTCTTCTTGTTTTTATTATCATTAACATAATATATATTTTAACAAAATAAAACTGATGTATAGCTAGTGGATCAACTATATCTGTGTCCTGAAATAAGATTATGAGCATTAAAATTATATGGCATATGAGTAAGTGTTAGAAATTAAAAACATAATTTGATAGTCACGACTACAAGTGATACTTATGTGTAATATATAATATATCATTCTTAGTTTCATCTAAATCATCTGAAACCAATAACCTATTATATCATTTACATTCATAAGTTTTGTATTTTGGTTAAATTGGCTGGTCGAGAAGAAAGACACCATGTTCTATGCTTAAAGCAAACTAGGAAACATATTAGCAGATTACAGAATTTGTTTGACCAATATCACACGTTTGTCTTGTATGATTGTGCCATTGTGGTGGGCTGTACCAGATACAAAATAAGCTAATCGAATATATTAGAAGCTTTCATCAAAAATGTAGTTGATATTGCCAGGGGAGATGTTTTTGTCTTCAAAACTATATAAAGCTATATCTCACATCATCTTCTTGGATTCAAACTCATGATCACTAACACTGCATCTTCATATATTTATGTTGACCTTATTTAATTGTGAAGTAAGTTCTCATTCAGAGTCTCCTATAATGCTGCAAAACAGGAAGTTTTTAAAAGCTGTTTTACCAGATCAAAAGCTACCGCTTTGAATACTTGCTTCATAAGTCAACTGTTTCATATGTGGGTCCATTTTGACCACTTTGATTACTAGCTTGTCAACCCAATATACAAGTCACTTGAGTCGTACTGTTCGAGCTGGAGCGCTGAAAGTCAGTTTGTATGTCTGTCATGTATGAAACATAAGCGTCCATTTTTGCATCCATTATGACTTGTTACCATTCTATAGGTTGTTTTGTTAGAGCTAGATTCCTCAAAATGGGTTTATTAGTTGAAAACCAATCAGTACCTGTTTCACATTGACTATACATGTACTGGCATTATCACTATCATTTAGGTATCAACTTGTTACCCCTCTATAGATCACAATAGTATATCAGGAGTACTGAATTTGGAATGTAAATTAAAAATGGTGATGACACTGAGTGTCTTTCATATTGACTGTAATGTTCCAAATCTGGGCTCCTTATGATTTTTATTTGGTCCTTTATTAAACATGTTGGTTTGTCTCCTTTGGTGACACTTTTTCTCCATGTTCGTCTTGGAAGGAGCAACCTTTGCAATGCAGAGGAATGTAGCTGTTCCTGCAATGGGATCAAATTTGACACCTGGTCAATTATTAGAACTTCACCCAATAAATCTTATAGCAAATATCAATATAACAAGTGCTATGCAAACCATTAAAGTCTCATGTTCAATTATTGTGGACAAACAGCCACTCCATGCACCTTATAATCTGGTTGATCAGATTATGTTAGGAATTGTGTTTTGTGAGAATCTAAAGCAGTGTTTGTCAATCATTAAATTCACTTTCATGTCATGAAAAGGAACTATATTAGATATGTTATTGTTGTATATTGGAACCAGAATTTCATCACAATACAATGTTCTTATTTTGCCTGTTGAAGATATTACTGTAACTTTTCTTCAGAAACTTCTCATCATCAAACTTTTTCAGCTTGTGTTAGATGTGCCCCATACTGTAAATTTGATGGACGTTTATTTTTTTTACTGTGAATTTTATTGAGAGAGTGAAGTAATAAGTGAAATTAAAACTACATTCGATTAAGCACTTAATGTTCAAAGTTAAAGGATTTGTACAAACTGGACACGCATAGTTAGTGACCATTGTTGAATTGGCTGGTTAAACTCAGGATCAAGGAATCAGCATGTTTGTAATAATCTCATTAAACAAAGCAAATGGAGTTCAACATTGAAAATCATTTGACCATCTTGACCATGAAATGACTGAAGCCTAAATTTGTTGTACACCCTTGGCCACATTTGTATTATTGTATTACCAAGGTATGAAGTACACAATGCCCCCACAGCTGATCATGACCTCGGTCATTTGTCTACAAAAGGTCACCTCCCGGTGGGCTGGCAAAAGGTCACCTCCCGGTGGGCTTGCTGATTTTTTGAAAGTAAACCAACTTTTTTCCAGAGATTTTGAAAATTAGGTAGACATTTTTTCCTATTTATCAGAGTAGAAATGTGTTTGTTTTTTTTTTGCTTTTTTAAAAAAAATATTTTTCGTTGTAATTTATTGACTGCTTAGAGACATCATAATAAATTTGACACATTTGATGATAAGCCAACATACACACAAAATCAAATTTACCCCTTTTATACCAGTAAATGCCAACTTATAAATATTTAGTCTCTGCAGAGCATTTTTGAAGAGTTATTTTCTTAAACAAAGAGAATATATTTACTGCATGCCCTTAGTAACACTCCAAAAGAGCCATTGAACTAGTTCCTCCCTGAGGTAATAAATACCTCCCTAGAACATTAACGCCTACACTTTTTAGTGTTAAAGTGACAATGACGCAAGGCAAAGGGAATGTTGTGGATGACCCTGACAAATGTCCTACTATCTTGTTCATTTCTTTAATTGAACCACCTTTCTGATAAATACAACCTTATACAATAACATGTATGAGGAATATGAAGTTCCATAAAATGGAACCACATCTCAATACTTAATTTTAATTGTTGCTCTATAACATGGCGCAAAAGCAGAGATACATGTATGTTGTAAATTAACAGTAAAACCTACAGGGGTACCAAGTGGTCCTAGTAGAGAGGGGGTCTCATTTAGTAGTTTTGAAGTGGTCTCGTTATAGAGGTAGTATCAATACACTTGTTTTCGTATAGCTAGGAATCATGGGAAATAAATGGACAAACAAACCAAACATGTGGCTGTTTTGCCTATGCATGAAGCTTTTTCGCTGTATCGATAGAAATATTTCAGTACGATTTTTACCCACGTGGTGCCAGTCTCAATCAACCAAGACTGTCTGATGTACATTGTACGGCATGGCAGAAAGAAATGATAAAGACTGATACTATTTTTCTATTTTTTCCCAAAATGCAATTGTTTGTAGCCACCTGCTGGTTTTAGACAGGAACTACGATCGCACCCTAAATATTTCTATTAGAAAATAAGTGTACTGATCAATGGAGATTATGCTGTATGCAAACAAACAAATGTGATAACTTTATATATTAACTACCTGCAAACATTCAATAGAGATCTACCTTTATTAGACCAGTGGCGTAGGCAGGATTTTTCTGGCGTGTATGCACAACTACATTTTGAAAAACAGTGCCGAAAGCACTGCAGTGAGGGTCGTAGGCATGAAGTTTATCAGGGGGGGGGGGGTTGTGGGATGGGAAAGTTATGAAAAGTTACGAAAATGTAGAAAAAATGGTTGCATTTGGGGCAATCGGTTGACAAAAACTATGAATGACTTTAATTGCAATTTTTACGCGATCCATGTATCATTTCAGGGTAGAAAATCAATAAATCAATGTGTACGCACTGCGTTGTGTGTGTTACAGTAGCTACGCTACTGAAGACAATTGCTGATAATTGACGCATATTTCTGTTGATATATTTGAAGTATTAAACAATTCACCATTACCACACAAAAATTGTTTTATACACTTGTTTATTTGCTTCAATTCCTGTAAACAATTTCTGAAGTGAGGCGTCCGTCTTGCGATGTGAAGGCAGGTTATAAATTTGTATCTAAGGCCTAGAAGTCTTCCACACATGGTTCTATGACTCAACTGTATTAAAGGCATAATCTGGATTTGTCCTTACAATGCATACTTTACCATTCACTTTACTGATGTGCCTCTGTACTTTCAATATGTATGTCTCTATATCTAAATTCCCACACGATCAGTTTATCTTAATTTTGTTTATTAGCTAGCATAAGGTCCATAAGGTCTCAAAACTTCTTCATCTGTATTGTTAGAGCAGTGAATGTGCCATGATAATCTTGAATGATCTTAGGTACTTTCCAAAACAATTGAATGTTAGAGATCTAGATGTCCTTAAAAACCCCATGAATACAAGTGTGCATGTGTTTTGCACTTTCATTTTGCCAACTTATCTTTGGTGTTATCATAGTAATCCTTTTTATGTTTATGATATGTCAAAATTGGCTTTTAATTCTTTGAAAATGTTGCATTGAAATTTGACAGCAGGTTTTTATAAGTAATTGTTCTCTTCACATCTATATCATGGTCTCTTTTGTTGGACACTTTAAGAGTAATTTTGGTATACTTTACAAATGTTCAGGAAACACCTGAAAGTTCCGTCTAGAACATCCAATTTTAGTATTGTATATCACTAGTCTATGTACATGTACATGTAGTAGTAAAACAAAACTGTTTTTAAGGCAGTAGAACCCTAAGCACTACATCTGCATTTCTTATAAAATTGAAGCGAAAAAAGAAAAAAAAGCGACTTGAAAATTATATTATCACCCATGCAAAAACAAAATGCTTATGAATGGTTTGAATGTAAATAACTTTGTTTTAGGATTTTTTTTTGATAATAAAGTGTTTTAATGCTAGACACTGAATATTAAAATACACTAAATCCCACAACCAAATGAAAATGTAGTTTTTCGATCAGCCATTCATCTAAGTCTTTAAAGTATTGAAAAATGTTATTAATTGGAATGAAACGGTAAAATATTGCAAAAACAAATTCATATATTTCAGATTATTCATGACAACATTTATATCATAGAATTTGTGCCATTCCTATTTTATTAAATCCTAATTAAAAGACTAATGTTATTAATATTTCTTTAACATGCTGTGTACTATAACAAAGTTGAAAACTCTTTTTTTATTTTCATTTTTTAAATGCTTCTGTGGCCGACTGCATAGGGAGTTGGACTTGTGACCAGAAGGTCATGAGTTCGACTTCCGGCCAGGTTTGTTGGTGGGTGTTGAGCAAACCTACCTCTAATAGGTTGCACACTGCTCCGTGGTACCTACGCGTTAAATAGGTACATGTTAGGCGAGTGAACGCTAGTGTGAGAGATCTGTGCTATGGTAGCGATGTGCTGTATGCTCCCCGGGGAGTTGAAAAGGATATAGTGTGACAAGGATGCCAATCACTTGGTGTAAATATGTAAAGTCGCTAGGGTAAGATCACAGTGAATTGCGACTATAAATTACCACATTTACATTTACATGTAAATGTTATCATATGTTGGACTTATATGATGTAAAATAGCTGTTGCTTATTTATTCTTTTAGGATCTGTCTACCTTAAATCCTATTATTTTATATATTGTACACAAATATGGTGCAAGAGCTGGAAATTTCAAATGAAGATAAATAGAAAAGTAGGGGGGGGGGGGAATTCATATTTTCAAAAAAATAAATAATAAGACACCAGTTCTATTGCTGCCTTGAGCTGTAATGAAAAATGTGTGTGTGAGCGTGTGTGCGTGCGTGCCTGTGTGCATGCATGAGTGCGTGATCATGAATACGTAAGGTTATATACATAAACAGAATGTATTCATACGAAATGTGTATATAGCCTTAATTTCTGTCTCAAAGTCAATTTTATGTGGTCATTAGAGGTTTTACCTTTTATTGTGTCAGTCTTCACAGCATGGCCTTCATTTATTATGGAGAACTTCTGTGTGAAGCTCCATGTATATGTCACAAGGACTGTTACAGAATGAGGTTCCTGATGTGTAAAGTCACAGGGATAAATTAATTAGATTAGTCCGAACTGCTATTGCCTAAAATAATTTTAGTTTCGCTCATAGTCAAATAATATAATACCAGTCGAAATTATTTCTTAAGAAGTGTACTTGCAACTATAGCCCTCATAATTACTTTGGTTTCATGTCCATGTGCTTGAACTTGGGCTCAGTAATTCAAACACAGGCGCTCAAGCAAAATAAATGCAAGTGCATTTGTATTATTTAGAACAATTAGTAAGGACCATTGTTACCCTGATAGCAGTGTAATTGTGTTGCAAGTTGCATTATATTTTTGTCTGTTACATAATATAGAACAATAGGCAGGAAACAATTCATTAGTTCTATTGATAGTTTACCGCTTTTAAAGCAATAATTGACTAAATTTTCCCAGTTCCTTTCTGCGGTCAGTTTGAGAAACGTCTTAGGAAATGGACTCAAAAGAGGCTTGTTTGTGGAAGATGTGGGGTTGTGAGAAATGAGCATGCTTGCATCAAAATCTTGGCTAGAAAAGATGACAAATCAATATAGAAATGATTGCAAATTGAACATTCTAAAGCTTCATATTCATTGAATTAGGAATCTCATAGGCAGATCCAGGGGGGCAGGGGGCGTTTGCCTCCTCCCCCCCTTTTCTCACCTAAATACTTCATTTTCATAGGGTTTTTACACGTCTGCAATCGATTTCACGTACGAAACCCATGAAATCCCTGAAGTGCGCCCAAGACCTGGATCTGCCATTGGGAATCACATGGTCTCTATATGCCCACTCATTCCTTGGCCCCAAACTAATGATTCACCTCTAAACTTTAGGAACCTGTGTTTTGTTGTGTAGAAAAATAAGAAAATATTTTGCTATTTTTATCTACCACATAATTGGTTTAAGTCTTTGGAGGTTATGTTCAAAATTAATGCCAGGATATCAGATTCCACATCAATTATAAACTCTTATATTTTTAGCACAAACAGTGCATGTATAATGGGTCTTTCTTTGAATCTTTATTATATAAATTCTCTGTACATTGTAGTTGTATTCAGGTGAGCTTAGTGTTTCTATGATATAACCACCATGCTGAAGGCAAACCCATCAATTGTTCACTCCCTACAACACAACATGAAAAGTGCAGCATTAAATCATTATTCCATAGCAGGTACTTTTGTGCATCTGAAAAGATGATTATGTAAGTGCAGATTCTCACTCAAAGAAAGGTTAAGCACACGCTCAATTTTCTTTCTGTAAAGAATATTAAGTGTAAGATCACATATTAAGATGTAGTGGGGTTAAAATACATTGTATATCAAGATGCATGACAATTTAGTAGGATTCGGATGGATTGCTGGGTTGCAACGACCCTGTCTCAGTCACATTTTTTGGCTTATTTCCAACCAATAATTGATGAATGCCCAAATGATCCAAGTTGATCAGGCAGATATCCATGCTTAGTCGAGCCTGGATGGCATTTTCTGAAAGCTGCATTGGTCCCCAATTGGATCTCCATATTTCACTATTGTGACTAGTGTTCGTTCAGATGTCAACATATGTCCTACCAATGTCAGGACATCACTCAACGTACGGATGTCCCAATGATGCCTGTCGTTTGGTGGGACATTGCTGACTTATGATGTTATTGCTCAGAGATATTCAAATAAATGTTTAAATATTACGCTTTCCAAAATGAAAGCAGGCGATAGATGTGTATATCAGAATTGTTTCCTTTTTCAAAAAGAGGTAAAATATTTACTCATGCACCTCTTCTGGCAAAAACCTAGGTCTGGCAACTCATCGTTGCTTTCATCTGTGTTAGTTAGTTAGAAGGAAGAAATTATTGAGTGCCTCTGCAATATCCATATATGTATGTTTGTTGATTATAATGTAAATGTAAATGTCTGGTTTATAGTCTTGATCCAAGTTTTGATCTCGGCAGCACATTCAGCTCACAACGCTAATCACTCACACAATCACTCACTCACTCTTTCAACCCAATGACCTGTACCTAATTAACGTGTAGGTGCCACGGAACAGTGTGCAACTGTTTAGGGATGAGTTTGCTCAACACCCACCACCAGACCCGACTGGGAATCGAACCCATGACCTTATGGTCACAAGTCCAACTCCCTAACCACTCGGCCACGGAAGCACACAAATTATTGTTTAGTGTTGACATATATTACAGTTATTGTTTACATTTAAATGGAGGACATGAGGTGTCACCTTTCTTCAGCAACAACCATTTGAATGTACTCAACCCAGTATTTTTCGTTGCTTAACTCTTTGACGGTCGCCGTATTTTGGACGTTTGACGTATATTCACGTCACACAAAGTCATTGATTTTAAGATTTTATTGTCGCAGATACTGCGAATTCTGTATGTTTACTGAAGAGTCCAAATAGTAGTATTACACAGGAGACATGAAATGCGATGCAGATTCTTATTTTCACACTTCGAGCTCAAAATATTTTGCATTTTTAATGAATTGACATCAAAGCCATCAGATGTTTTATCTTTTGATTCAAAACATTGTCATTTGACAGCCCGAGGTGATCCGATGTTATGGCATGAATGCAAGGTGTTTTGTGATATGTAACCTACCATTCTCTGCAGAATGGCATACTGCATGCTGTGAAATTGTTAATATTAACATTGGACATACGTTTCATTCACAAAATGAGAGATTTCAGTCCTGTTGCTTTGCCGGCGTGTCCATTGTCAAGTGATCTTGTACTTGCCTCCAAATCTCCCGGTATTGCGACATGTAGACTAATCGCACATTCCAGAAACTTTACAAGTGCATTCTATATCGTATCCGCCAAACACTGGTGTTAATGATAAATGCTTCCATTTCATCATTATCGTTAAAATCGACATTTTACAGAGAAACATTTTCAGTCTATGTTCCTTCTCACTTACCATATCAAAGTCGTCATCGGAAACGCTTGTGGTTGGCTAAAACAGTAGCCTTGCACCATCATGCGTGTTTTGCAATGCTACCATGCTTGTTGAACACTGTTGGCAGAGGCTACAGCCTCGGAACTGGCCGTAAAAACACGGAATATAATGATTGAATAAATTATGTTTTGAGGTCAGGGTTCACCGCATGTTAATGAGATGTTTATAAACAGATAGCAAAATGGACGTCAGATCATTTGACACCAAAACCGATGGGAGTTTCCAACTAAATATTATTATATTTCGAGGGCAAAGTATGGTTCAGAAAATGGGTGTTTCGTCTATAAGTATGTCTTCTTTAAATTTATTGCAATATTTGCTACAAAAAGTGGTTATATCGAAATATTGTGAAGACTAATGAATGGAGTAGGCGATTTTGAGTCACCACGTGGCCTTGCATGATGCATGTGACAAACGCTTTGATAGTTACGAGAGTTAGAAGAAAGTATGTTTTAGGCTCATTTTAAGGCATGCATTAAGGCATAAATGCCTTTCCGACCGGCAAAGGGTTAAGCAACTGAAGCAAAGCCTTGTTCACTTCATTTGTATCTATGTATGTCTCTAGACAAGATAGAGGGTTTACCGATGAACCGATTTTTGTTCAAACTTAACACTACTATGAGGTACGAGGCTGCACTCAAATGATTCAATTTTTGGCACTTTGCCAAATAAGGTGTGCTTTCCACAGGGCCATTTATGGTCCATTTTTGACATTCTTACTAGTATTGAATCCACAATGACTGATCAATATCATATCAGCAGCAAAAGTATACTTGGTGCTACATGTATTTGCTGCTACAGGATCAATATGTAGCTTGACGGAGCCAATATGATTAGACAGTGGCACACAGAATATTTGTGGCTCAGTATATTGTAATTGTGTACTTTTAATAATGATTTCCATAACATGTTAGTAAATGTCTTTATTGCCCATAAGTCAATGTTGTTCTAGCGGCGCTGAGCTTTATGATCACTTTTGATCTAATTTCATTAGTACCTATTCCTCTATTAAACTATAACCTAGTTTCAATATTGGCATTTGTCCATCACAACCTAATTTGAGAAAGGGTGCAAAAATGTGAAATAATAATATAATTGGATGTGAACTATAAAAAACGCACCTGCATGACTTGCTAGGCAGGAAATAATGGAAGCCGATGCAACATAAAAGCAAGATGAGAGTGTGGGATGAAGGATTATGTCCTACAATAAACATCAATGGCAAATAAAAAGGTTTTCCCTTATAAATGACAATTTGAAACACATGTATCTTCTAAGTAATAGACTCTTGTAACTAATAGAGCCAATTATCGTACTATATCTACTTATCAATGGTCTAATCTATGTTTAAACCCGAATTTGACTACTATCCTTTTGTGCCAAAGGTTCAAAATTGTAGGTTAATTATTTGGTCACTTTCCATGTGTTATACTCATGGTCAACTTGTCTATGAACATCAGAAATCCAGAAAAACAATCTGAAAACTTATCTCTACCACTGTTGTTGGTCTAACAATTTTATAGTTAACAACCTGAATCTTGAATATCTTTGTAAAACAAGTTTTTTGTAGTGGTCTCTGTAATAAGAAGACTCTGTTGCCTACTCTCTGTACATTGTTTGGTCATTTGTTATATATAAATTTGTATTCTATGTATGTGAAGTGGTCATTTGCCATGTTCACCAGGCTATGTCTGCCTTGTCAACAATAATAAGTGGTGAAAATCTATGTGACTCATTCTGGGTTCTGGAAAACATGACTGTTTGCTGAATACATAGGGCTCATGAAATCTTATATGAAAAAGGACATAAATATAGAATCTGTAAATTGAGGTCAAGCACACAGCCTGAATGGCCCCTATGCTGAGGGCCAACTGGGCAATACATGTACATGTATGATGTCACATTGATGTGCTATGGTACTGATTTCCACATTATCAGGAGTAAACAACCTCAGGATGAATATCATTAACGTTGCAAGCCAACCTTGCCCATACATGTACTATGTACATGTATGATCATTGTCACGTGTCATCAGGACAGTTCTCTGTAAGACATTTATCATTGAACAACGAATATTGAGAAGGGTGTGCATGTACATATATGATTTGACAAAAACCATATAATCAAGAAAGCATATCAAGAATCATATATTATAATCAAATTGTTTTACACAATTAGAATATTCATAAGCAAAATGTAAACGGTTTCTTTTGTTTTTCAATATATTTCTACAAATTTGGTCTTATAATCTATACTTGATATTTCTTTTGCGTTCATAGTATGGAAACAGCATCACAACATAAAAGAAATCATTATTTCAGCTCCTTTATTGATATTTTGCTGAATCGACTAGGATACCAGCTTAATTGTGTCAACATAACAAGGTTTTAGTGTACTTTGTAAAACATTTCTAGTTTCCTGAGTCATAAAATCAGTAGTAGCTCTCCCTGTTATAAAATCAACAATGTAACATATTATATGCCCATTTATTACAAACTATAATAGCATAAATTTCATTGACCTTTGTCAATGTTATGATAAGCCAGAAAACTTTACTTGAAGTTTAGAACAAGAGAAAATTCAGATCAAATTTCAACAGGTTCCACATCTATTATTTCTTTACTAAAGAATCTTAAAGAGGGCAATGATACAACAACGAATGCTAGAAAAACATTTAAGGAAAAAAGGTTTTTATCTTTGAATTTAGTTTCATGTTATTGACAAAAACGTAAAGCACCCAAAGTTTGACTGAAAGGAAACCTAATTGTATAACTTTTTCACCATTATATAAATGTAAAGAATGATCTGAAAAGGAAAATGCTTTTAATGGCAAAAAAACTTACTTTATGTTGATGGATCCTTATATTTTTTTTGGAAAAAAGCATTCAATTGAGGTAACATAATGTTCACGTTCATCAGTCAGGACTATAACTGAACACATGCGTTACATTTAGTATGAGCGGCTTCACACAATGTACATGTAGCAGACATCAGGACTGAAAAAATTATCAATATATATGGAAAGATTCTCTATTTACAGAATTACATATACTTTTTATTTGTAGCAGTTTGTGAATATTTACGTCTAAGGGATATTAGACCTTCTAATGTATTCATTACAGAAACGTGTTCATCTTACCAAAGTCTCACTGTATGGATACTAGTAGCGAGAATAAATTAAATTGGGAGGAAATTCACATAACAGTGGCAAAGATTTTTCAAGGAAAAGCTTGTTTGTTGGTTTAATGATAGTGTGTTGAAAATTATTATGTAATTGACAACATCTTGTAAAGTGTTATACACACATAAATGCATATAAAATCCATCTCAATGTCAGCCCTATTCAGACATACAAAAAAAGTACAAGCACAAATTGTGAGAACGAAACCCCCAGATGATAGGGTATTCAAAATTACATAATTGATGACTTGTTTTGAAGTGGCTGGCTCTTATTGAAACGAAATCAAATCTATCTCAAGGACAAATATTTTTGAGAAATAGAAGACCATAAAAAATGGTAGAATTTATAAATGTTGTTAGGACGACTTGCAGAAATTTGGAAAGTGAAGACTATATTATACCATCTCAATTATGGAAGCAATTACAAAATAACAAGTATATATTGAAAAAATAAACTATTTAATATTGCTTCAAGTGAAGCTCATAGTTATTCAGATTATTGAGAATTACAGATTTCTGATAGTAGTATATGATTTCATGAAAACCATAATGATGTTGCACAGCACAACAAATCTGATGAGCCACAAACTATGATGCCACATATTAAAAATAATTACAAGATATTAAGATCTACATGTACATATGTGGTGAAATATTGCTTTCAGTACAGTAAGTGTTTTAATTCCATTTAACAATTGTCATATTTACTTACAGCTTGATGATTGTGCAGACTTTGAAGAACGGCGAAAAATTCGAGCAGCAATCCGTGATGTTCGAAAGCAGACAGAGAGTGGTAGCAAAGAGGTTCAGAGGTCATCAAGTGTCAAGGTCGGCCCATCAGGAGTAACTCCAATCAAGGGTCGGGACCTCGCATTCTTGGCAACCAACATTCGAAGGTCATCAAGTGTAAAACTTACTCCTAAAAAGGATCCTCCTCAACCTAAGAAAGATGAAATTGTCTGTTCTTTCTTTGGAGGAGTAGCTAAACCATCTGACAGTGTGCCTTTTAGTAGTCAAGTAAAAGGAAATTCAGAAAAACACGTACCATTAACTTCAAACCTACATTGTGGAAATGTACATTTGGACAGTGCTAAAACAAATATAGATAATTCAAGTCACCATCAACATGGATTACAAAATAGGATATCTGTTGCCTCGTCCTATCTGGAGAGATTAGAGGCAAATGCTAACAAAACACCACCCAAGATAAAGCTTCTGAGAGGTGGAGCCTCTGTGCAAAGATCATCTAGTGTAAAATTGAAACCGACTTATTTAGATAAAGAGCCAGATAGAAACAAACATACGTCTAGTGCAAGTATTCATTTATTCAAATCTGGCATAAATATCCCGAGGAATAATAGCTCACCAGTTGTCAATCAAATTCATTCATTTGATGAAAAATCCAATCAGGATACACATAGCAAGACTTTAGCCCATGAAGTTTCAGGATACAATAAACCAACCAATGAAGATCATGGATATGGTGAGACTAATTATGTCATAGGATACCACCAACCAACCAATCAAAATCAAGGATATGGTCATTCAAATCAGGTTGGGTACAATCTAACAGCCAATCAGCAGGCTGCTCCTGCCCCTCCCCCGAGGAGCTCAAGTTTTAACACAAATATAAAGCGCAGTTCAAGTTTCACTGTCGGTGAAACTCGCTCCTCTGGAAAGGAACGGGCAGGAGCAACCAGTGTTCTAAGGGGCTGTCTGGAGAGTGCTATGGTGAAATCGATGGGAGACGTCAAAATAGAGGACATCCAGGATAAACAACTGCTCCAGAAAATGGTATGTTGTCAGATGGATGTATTAGATTGGGTTGAGGATGTCAAGGTTTACAAATACTGTACTAACTCTAAATCTTATGTATGAGTAGTTGGTACATGATGTATAAGTGAAATTATGGTATAATGACATTTAGGTTCTTAAGAATACAGTCTATTAAATGTCTAAAAGCAGGCTCTTTTCCCTAATCCGTAATCTAATTTGCTAGTTAACATTGCAGTTGCTGGAGTCGTCAAACCTGGATGAGAGGATTCGGATCCGCACCTCACTTCACAGGCTGGAGCGCATGGAACAAACAGGTTTGAAGTTCAAGATAATTTTCCTTCAGCCATGTCATATGTACAATCTTACTAAAAGCTAAGTAAGAAAAACAGTTATCGATTTTGTTCGCAACACAGTCCAACTACCCAAAATTTTCCAGTGGACCTTATTTTTTTTACCCACAGGTACATGTAGATATTTTAACTATTCGGATATATTATACTCTCAACTGAATGAATTGATTTAATGAGCCTATTGTTATTCTTACTGGCTTTGTAACATTCTACATGTGACATAGCTGAAGCAAAATTTTCCTGAACTTCTGATTGGCTAAAATCTTGATATGATTTATTGCTGAAACATGGGAGTCTGGATGAGAGGCTAATTTCAATAACCTAATTATTAATTGAATAAGCCTAAAATAGATGAGACTGTGGCCCTTCCATTTAAGAAATGTTTTATTCAAATAAATATGATGTTTATTGGACCAGTAAAGTCATAAAACGTACATTCTAAGATTGCTTTACTTTACATAAACATTATATATGCTCTACCAAAGGTGTAAAAAACTTAACATGGTGCTTTTAGATTTATGTATGAATCAACCTTTTTATAGGAATCCTTTTTGCATGGTCAATGAGTAGGCTGTGTTGACTGATTGTTTTGTAATTGCTTCCGGTTGGGGGAAGCCACTTCTGAGGTGAAGATGAATAGAGACAGATAATAATAGTCCTCGTTCATCTCCCGATTAGAGGGATTACTGAATGGAATTATTGCAATCTCGTTGATGGCCTACTATAAGCATACGTTGTACAGGAAAATCCTAAAACATGATTTCTCTAAACAATAAGTGACCCTTTCTCTACCAGGTGAGTGATCAAAAGCATCAATTTGTTAAAGGCATATAGTCATATCCGATGAATGTACGGAGTCATGTCGAACTCTTCAGATATGACTATTACGTGAACCTTATATAAATATGATGGTTTAGCACGAATATGGTATTGCACATGATTGTGTTTAGTCAACTGATAAAATGTAATGAGCGTGTTAATTTATTATAAATTGCACAAAACTATATTGTTTACATAAAGTATGTTAAATCCATCATCTACAATAGCACCTCAATTCAAAATAAGTACATTTTATTTTTTTTTAATTTTAACTGACAGCTACCTTTAAGTTCACATGATGTGATTTGACATGGAACTGGTAGATGTAATGGTCCGTTTTATTGATGATGTTGTTGATTCAGTTGGTGCCTTATTGATCATGACTGCTTTCTTAACCCCTTCATGCTTCACTTTGATCATTCAGTCTGAGTGAGTGCGGGACAGTCAAAGTCATAAAGGCTGTCTACACGCGAACATTACTATGAGGAGCACTAAAGCTCGTCAACATTAGTAGTTTGTGAAGAGCGGCAAAGGTATTCTTTGCTTTGATGAGCATGCTTACATGTATTTAGTTAGCATTGACAGATCCAGGCGCTAGGGCACAATCTCCACAATCTCCCCGCCTACTCTTTATATCTATTTTTAATTTTTTGAACCTTTTTTATATTCTTGCTTGAATTTTGAGCTTAAGAACTGTGCAAACTTCTGACTGCTCCTTCATTTGCTCCCCACTTTTTTTAAAAGCATTTTATATTTACATTTATATTTACATTTTGTATATCAATGGTCAAGTACTCAGATATTGTAGTAATGCTCTTTGACAGTCTGTGAGGCAGTGCATGCCTAAAAATGTGTTTAAAACATACCTTTTACAAACTCTTGTACCTGTCAAAACATCTGTAACAAGCATCATGTAATACCAAGTGGGAACATCTGATATTTCGATACATGGGTGTTTTGTTTAAGTACAGGATAGGTAATCATTTTAATGCAATATGTGTTTTGATCGTTCACACTATCACTATAAACACCCTAGAAAATTGAATGATAATGTCAGTGTACAGTTAGTAGGTGGATAATGGATTCCTCATCCATTTCTCACGTCCAGATAAATTTGGCTCCAGTGAAATCACTTTGGCACCTAAGCTCTTATGATAATGGAAAGTATTAGTGGGGGAGTGCTTGTGGGGCTGAAGTGTTTCTGTATGTTTAAAAGGAAGGTATAAGACTTGGTCTCAGTAGTTGCTTTTTATTACAATTGATAATTATTTGATAATTTTACTTTTGATGTTATTTGAAACTGAGTCAGTTATTCTATTAGCATGCCATTGCTATGACATGATCAGAAGAGGATAAAAACAATGTCTTCAAAAAGAGCTGCACTTTATTTGAACGTTATCATTTACCCTAATAATGAACACTTATTGATTCGGCCTTCATTACCCAATAGGTGAGGGTTGGGGGGGGGGGGGGGGGGGAGAATCATATCAAACAGTGCCAGATCATGGCAGAAATGTTTGGCTGCACTTTATCGAAATATCATCTTGGAATTGGAATTTTTATGGATAGACAGCAGTATTTTGAGTATTGAAGTCAGAAAAAAAGTTATCAAGAGTTACTAACCATCTTGTCATGATATCCGTTTTATATGTCAAGTAAGATTAAGTCCGAACTGACTAGTAATACTAAAGAAAAATTGTGTGTGGATTAGCTAGTCAGACTTGCCCTTCCGGTTTGCTGAAATGTGGTTGATCTATCCTGAATAAACTAGAAATCTACAAATATCTTGTCTCATCTCAACCATCCAGAAAAGTCACATCTTAGTATCTATCATCATAATATAAGCCCTTTCCAACTTCTGGCCTGAGAAGTAAATCTTTTCTTTGATAACTCATCCATTCCACTTATTTGTAATCACCAAAATAACGTTAAGACGTGCAAACTTTTCATTGTCTTGACCTTCGCAGGATCTTGTCTAATACTTTTCTAGTCTTGTTTGTTGGGACCTGGTCCCTCCCAAGTCTTGGCAAAAAGGTACCATGGATGCCAGACTTTGGGAAGACAAAAAAGTTTGAGATGTACCCCTTCTCAGGGCTGTTTCGACTAAAACTAAAAAATCACTCCATTTTCTGGGGACTATCTCAGAACCCTATCAGGACCTGTAACTTGTACTAACTTTGTCCAAACTATGTCAGGATCATATCTTGGGATAGTTTTAACTTAGGCTTGTTGGTCTTGATCATGTTAGACCTTGTCTTCCTTCCCTCTTGAGAATGTCAAATTGTCAAGATATTGAGAATTTGACTAATTTTTAACCTTGTGTGGATGTGATTATGACTAATGGAATGGGAAAAGTTTTTGTATGGCAAAAATTAGTATATTTCTCGTGACCTTGTCTTGAACATCCAAGCCTTTTCAGTCTTGATGTGTTCAAGATCCATATAGTGGAATAAAGGGGTGTGTGGTGTGGGGGTTAGGGGGTAACATCAGATTACCAATAGAGTTGAAGCAATTTCAAATACAATAAAACAATTAAAAATATGTTTAGATAGTTGATGTAGTCAATTGTAAAAAAGAATCATTCAATAACACAATTTCATCTTTCACTGGTTATGAAATGATAACACTTGAACTAATTGGTTCAGTTTTGCACTCAGAAAATTACTAGAAGATTTGTGATAGATTCTATTTCAACAGTACAAGTAAAACTTACATGAATGATGTTACTCGCTTGATCATCTGATGCATATGGAAATGGCTTCTATTTGCTTCTAATTAATGGAGCTAATTGGGTTTGGACGTATAAGTATTATTGGTGCTGTAACGAATCTTTATTCTAGTTTGCACTTTCTCTCAGTGAAATTATTATTTCATTTGCTAATAATCTACAATGTAACTTTCAAATTTGTAGTCACTTATCATTAAAGATTATTACTCTAATACATGTGTACAAATGGTAAAAAACGTAGAAAATTTCTTGGCTGAAACGAATGATAGCACAAAAACATTTCTTTTTATCTTATTTATGCTGTGACTGATTCTATTATTTCAAGTTTCTTGACAAACTTGGTAAATATCTGCTTATTTCAAAAGCAACTCCACTTTTAGCACCATGAGCACTTTTGTCTAAAACCTGCTACTTTGATAAACTTGTTTCTATTACAAAATACAATCTAGCATTGAAGAAATTGTTGTTGTAAACATTCTTAAAAGCTATAGTTATTCATGGCAAGATCACAGTCAGAAACATTTATTACATCATACAAAAATGTTAAATGCACCATTTTTTATAATGAAATTTAGGCCAGTACATACATGTACATCCATACATCCACCAATTTTTTTTATTCTTAAAGATTGTGTTAGTCAATCTCAAACAAAATGTTTGAATTGTAGGTACATGTATTAATAGAATTTAGGGCTTGACCATAATCTTGTCTAACTTGCAATCTAAGTAAAAAATTTCAAGTAATTGTATATGTAATTGAAGACCATTTGCAAATGAAACCTGAAACATGGTTTCCTTTTCATGTGTTTTGCTTGTTATTGACCAGGACCATCTACATATTTTATATAGACTTATCAAATAAGTTGAATTTGGTACCCAATTTGTATCTTTTATTCTTTTTCCATGACATGCAATTCCCTGAAAGGAAACTATAATTAGGCACAAACAATTGTTTTTTGTAGATTTGGAATGGAAAGGGTTGGACATTAACTCTTGATAAACAATTATTTCTCCTTCCACTAAACATTTGTAAAAAGATATAGGAAGACAATGAAGTATTATTCTGCTATAGAGATTGTGCATTATTGGGATTGACTTATTTTAACAAAAAGGCTCCTCCTCTCGCTGGGAGACTTCTCGCTACTTGCACACATATAATGTGTCAATTTGTACCCATTTAAATACAGTATAACCGGTGTAAATTTAAGATTGAAATGCAATCATTGGTGATGACTATCTCAGTGATATTAACACATCTCAAATGTGATGGATTTTTGAGAATCAAGCTGCATAACCATCTCGGAAATTTGGCATATTTCAGTGATCACTTTTGAAAAGTAATATCCCCTGGAGACCACCTGTTTAGTGGGACCACTTCCTTATTCCATTAGTGCCAACCTCTAACAGGTAGATTGCATTTTTGCCAAATTTATAAAATGATGGGAAGAAGCAAAATGCAATATAGTTAGTTATATATTGATGGCCCACCTATTGTAAACTTAATGCATGCTTATTTGAATCTGTTGGACTGTATTTCTATACACAATGTCTCATAGTCTGCTCCCAAGGTTAGTTCTGTTCCTACAGTGTAACCTTGAATTTATGGGCACAAACCACTGGTGGAAATATTATGCTTATTTTGAAAATACATAAATATGTTCAAACATTAAAATCCCGCCCAAGTGTGATTTAGGTTCCTAATTTGTATTCAGAATGTAATATTATGCCTTTCTTAAATGAATTGTGGCAAAAATTTTGCCACAAGTCTATTAGCTCAATGTCGAGCAAATAGGTTTTTACTGTACACTGATTTGTTGAAAATAGTCATTATAGATTTTTACAAGTGTTGATATCTGTTATTCTTATTATGTTCAACAAAGATTTTTCATGATATGATTTTTGGCATTTCATTGTAGATATCTTTCAAGGATAAGTTTATGTGAACTTTTTTGGGTAGTTTGAACTACATTTTGTGCTGAAAATTTAGGAACTCAAAATTGGCAATGCTAATTTTGATAGTATATTGACCTAATGTGGATATTTATTGGATATTATTTACAAAAATGAAAAGAAATGAAAATTGTTTGGTGGTAAATATTTTATTTTCTCTGTGTTTTTTAAAGTTTATTCAAAAGGATAAGTATTGTTTCCACAGAATGAATTAAATGGCTTAAATGCATGCTAAAAATAAATGTATATTATTTCAGTTTGCTAAAACACATTGGCAAATTAATTGAAAAAGCACATCCTGACTATTCTTTGCTGAAATTTTGAATGAATATCCCATTGTAGATTGCAATAGGACAAGTGATTAAAATAATCTGGTGGTTTTTGTTATGAAGCTTGTGGACTCCCACAAAACACAAATAACCATATTATATCACTCTTACACTTGAAGCATACCATGGAAGCTTTCAAGTTGTGCCCACCTTTTTTGTCAACCATCTTTAGTCATCACGAGAGGGTGCTGTGACTAAAGTCAACTAGGACATCGTCCCAGATGTGCGCAAGTTCGAGGGCCCCCATGTTCTTGTTGAGGTCGGGTTTCAGTCGGCATATGTAGATGGCCTCCTTGATCTTCTTGTCATGCACCAAAATGACTATCGTAGTTCGTGTCTAAAACCAGCAGGTTGCTACAAACAATTGCATTCTGGGAAAAAAATAGACAAACAGTATCAGTCTTTATCATTTCTTTCTGCCACGCCGTAGTATCACAGAGCTTTGGTTGATCGAGACTGCACCACGTGCTGGTAAAAATTGTAGTAACTATTTTGATACACCTTTGTATATCTTTGATAACTACCACCTGCTGGTATACTACGATCATATATAAATATTTCATTGAGACAGGGATTAGAAAACTGGTGTATAGGCCACACTGTCTCTAGCACATGAATGTCGTTTATAATTGTATCACATACACACATACAATCATTGACTAAGGGAATCCCATTTCTGCTCCATGAATTTGCTGATAAAATTCACCATTGTACAAGAAATATGTAGACTTCATAGTACCATCTGTCGTGAAAATATTCTGATGTTTACGTTTTTTCTGTTTATTTCGTTAATCTTAAATGTTACGATTTATCACATTGTATTACACTGATTCCTCTAATTTCATTACATTTCTGTGTCCTACTGATGCAATCAGTATTGTATCTTATTATGTATTAAACGCTACTGTTTAACGCTTTGGTTAACCCCAAATTTCACGTAGAGTATTGTAACTCTAGTTGCTCCAGAAAATGCCAGAACCTTAGTTTCAATTTGCAGTGGATTGTGCGTGATCTGGCTTCAAATTCTATGTGCTCTGACTGGTTCAGTAAGAATACTAAGAAATGGGGCACATTTGGCTAGTACTGGTCCCCTGAAAAATGGGGAAAAAATGTAAGTGTTGCCAGTGTAATACAATAGGATGCAAAGGAAATATGAAACAGAAGCATATGTACTGTGACCTACCCGCTATTTTAACTGAGTAGTATAATATTATGTACTACAATGTAAGGAAATATGAAACAGAAGCATATGTACCATCAGTTCGGTTGTGGCCAATGCTGCATGACGCTGCCTTCTTCTGCCCCAATGTTTTTTATGGACAAGGGATTTTGATTGTTTTTGGACTGTGGACTTCCATAATGGATTATTGAGTTGTTGGTCTGGGCCATTTTCTTGCATTTCTACGTGGCATATTTAAACGCCATCATCCTAAGGTCTTTCCTTTAAAACTGGCCTTGCTGGCGATGTTCATAAAGATGGTCCTGTGTTATGGTTAGCTATTTCTCAACTGTCATGTAAGCCTACCTTTCAATCCAGTCCATCTGAAAGGTCACAGACCATTATTACAGACAATCCCATAAGTTTAACATAACAAAATATGCACACGAGGCACCATAAAAAGGTCGACAATATGTTTTTCTCATTGTCTGCCATCCTTTGGAGCATCTGCAGCTACATGTATCATCATCTATCTGAAATTGGGGGGTTTATTGATTCCACTTCTAGCTTCATCACTGTCATCTTTCAGCTGGTTTTTTAATAGCAACATTAGCAATCACTTTGGATCAACCATTTTGTTGTACCAAAGTTACTTTTGAATGGCATTTCTGTAGCTTTCAAAATCAATGTGGAAATTGTTTAAAATGATTTATATGTGAAAAAGAAAGATATGTCCTAAAGTCATAGCTATAACAAACATGAAAGCGCTATTTGAAAAGGGAACAAATTCTTTCTCTATGAATTGTTAGATGAACGCTGCATGGTTCTCATTGTATTTTAGATGGTTACCAAGTTATGATAGGAAAAGTTTTACTTCATTAGAAAGGAAATATGATTTATAACACGTTTGTTGGCAAAAGTACTATGGCAGCCATGTAATAAAAATGTAATTTTGCCACTTACATATTTCTTGTTATGTCCAACGTTCCTGTTGTCCATGGCTAATTGGTACATGTACATATTTCCTACCACTCTGGTAATAAGTATCACAGTGCTTCAACTGTCAGTCATTGTTGGGAGAGTTTCTCGTTAACATTGAGAATAATGTTTTTTTTTGTTATGCTGACCAATTTTCAAACATTTATATTGATGTAAGAATGGTGGCAGGATGAAAAAGACAATGTATTCTTTCTAATTCAATGCCTTGAAGCATCACAGATGAAATAGACAATGAGAATTTTGTGGACCAAAATAATGTAGGCCTATATGTTATAACCTGCAAGGCATGGTACTTTTCTTGTAGTATCAACAACAGATATATAATCCATCTAACATTTCATGTAGCATAGGTCTGCTCAGTACATTAAGGTGCTACTTGCTTCCCAACACCGCTTTACAACACCGGGTACAACACTCATGTTAAATAGATTTCTCCAACACTGACTGGCAGTTGAACAATCGTGAGTTTGTCAGGAACCACTCCATATTAGTACACTAGTCAGACCAGTGGTAGGAGCTTACTTGCCATAGAAAAGAGAGAGAGAAGAAGAATATAACTGACTACCGGTACATATTAGCTACATGTATTGTTATTTGTGGAGTGTCTTGAAGAATTGCATAGTATTGGATCAATTTTATGGGGCTAAGTAGGGTGGAGGGGGGTGCTTAACAGGCGTGTGCACAAAGCCTGTCAATTTTAACATTGCCTTGTCCGATGTGTCCAACTTAACTCAATGTTGCAAAAACATATACATGCATAAATATTAAAACGTACAAAAAATATTGGTTCAAATGTACAAGTATAACTCAAGATGTTTAACAGAACTTGAACAAATGAATATTCAACATATGTAAAGTGCTGATTGCGAATGAAGGACAGCGAATTTCGCCAAATCTGTCGAATTTTAAATGAACTAGAGAATCACAGCGAATGAAATGTAAAAAAGGAGAATGGAAAATTCTGATTGTACTCACCTTACTACAAATTCACGAATTTGGGCGATAATGAGCACATTAAGCGAATAACAAGTATGCCACGAATGGTACAGTTCTGAAAATTCACCTATGATAATTCGCGAACTACGCATAGAATGTGATGCAAATGCGAATCAATATGTTGACTTGAGCTTATCTTGCACAAATTTTGACAAAAAGAAAGAATTAAGCAAACTGTGAATTACGTTCGATGTAAATTCTGCAAATTCTGCAAATTCCCGAATTTTTTACGCGTTTTGCACAAAATTCTCATGTTGGCCCCTATAAAAGGTGATAAGGAAATGATGAGGTCGTAATGTATCCAATGCATGTGCAGTAAATAAGAAACATCAAATCTCATTTTTTTCATCCTGAATCACAATGCCTAAAATAAAAGCAGACATCAAATATAGGATTATTCAACTCCACGAATAAAAACAGGATATGGAAGGATAAGAATTTGTAAATATATATTTAAACAATTTAATACTAAAATTTCACCAAGCACTGTCAGGAATATAATTTACTAATTATAACAGGACTGGAGAAATCTTAAAAACTTGGCAAAAACCACAGAAAAAAAGAAAGTCTAATATTTTTTTTGCAGAGTAATAAAACCCGTCGCCATATTTAGCAAAGCAATCCATTGTGTGTTGTTAATCCTAGTGAATGGGAAACGAATGAACACGAACGGGATCGTACTCACCTTTTTATATTGACATGAGATGGTTTCCGCACAAAGCAAACTATGCACGACAAGTTTGCGAACAATCCATTTGAAAACGAATTTCATATCTAGACTTCGCGCACTTGTCGAACTAACCGAACAAAATGTCAATAATAGGGTGAGAAATTCGTGTAAATCACTCTCACAATGCAAATTTGGTGAATTTGGCGAACTGGACCCGAATAGAGGAGACTTGTGAGGGTAGGCTATGTATTTTTGCCGAATTTGCCAAATTTGTCTCTGGATCATTAGTGTGGTATCAGAATTCACCGTTCACAAAATGAAAACACAGAACGAACACGAATGAAATTGGGGAAGGCGATAATGCCGAATATTCCATGTCCCTCGTTCGCAATCAGCACTGTATGTACATTGTAGTATAGATAATTATCTATACTCAGTGCAGCTGAGATACAAAGTTCTCTATTAGCTTATCTATCTTAACCAAACAGTAAAATCATGCAGGATAATAATTATACTTTTCTTGGGTTTTTTATTCACCAATATTTATTGTATGCTTTAGCTGAAATCTGGTAATATAAGGTTATTAAGGTTGACACAAGTTCAATCACATTCTATTAGGTGTTACTAGTCCTTTCTTATATCATGTTTGATCAAAAGTTCAACGCTTTTTCGTGACATGTTAAAGAGTACAAGAATCAAAAGTCAAGCGAATCATTTGTTTACATGTCTATTTCAATATCAAATTGAGATTTGATATTTGTTTTTCGTGGTGTTTTTACGTAATTCAGTTTTTAGTGGATGTTTTTTGAAAGCATAGATGTTACTTGCAGTTGATATTGGGAGCTTTTTCTTTCAAGTCATATTTTCAAGTTACATGTATGTGTGCCAAATGAAATGCAATAATTAGAATGGGTAAAAAATACTTAAGTATTTTGTAAATAATTTCAATTGGGTCATTACTTAAAGTGGCCAGTATGATCATTTCCTTCATAATCTAGATGATTACTAATTTGAGTGTCTGTAAAGAATAAAGCTAGCAGTAATTAATGTCAGGAACTACTTGTATGTCCTAACTCTATCAACAATAAGAGAATAAAATAGATACAGGTGACCAATAAGAGAAATAATGTAATAAGCCTTATTAGAGAACTGATTTCATCAATCTATTTTGAACTAAGTGACATTTTCTCACAATTTGCATGTGTACATTTCATACCTATTTATGTCTATTGTGGCTAATTTTTCACCCAATGCTCACGTTGAAAGCTTCAAGTGTATGGTGTAAACTCATGGTGTGTGCAGTCCATGGTAGATCTGTAAAGTTATATAGAAACTGCCAAATTACTGTAAATCATAATTTATTGTTCAATCATGCAGCAAGTCTGTCATTGCATTTCCCAGAGAAACATCCTTAAAGTGCCCACTGGGTTATGTTATTTGAAATAGTGTGGAAGCACTTTACAGTACCTTATTCGTTTTTTTAAGCTCACCTGTCCATTAACTGCACCCTACGGTTTACACATATCAAATTAATCGAATTCTGCTTTTTTTTCCTCCAAACATGTGCAAATATTTCATGTTTATATCGCCATATTGCAAGCCTAAGTGGCAAAGCCCACAGCGACGTACGGCAGCCGTACGTCAACTTCGTGCCGATTGCTCCAATGCATTTTACATAAGGTAAAACCCACAGCCGCTGCCGTACGGCAGATTTTTCGATTGCCTTGTGGGGGCAATTGATACAAAATAGCTGTACGGCATCTTACAGCGCCGTACGGCATCGTATGGATTGCTTTAGTAACTTTTCTATTGGGTAAAACCCATACTGACGGATTGGTATCTAATAATCGACAAATCACCTTAGCACACCTTAGCACACCTGTAAATAATCCTTTACTAGTTATGCGTTTATAAGTTGATTGAATGTCGTGTTTCAAACTTATTTTACAATGATTGTGTGTGCTTCAATTTAAACTCAGATAGTCATCACACACAAGTTTTATACGTTTATAGTCTAGTTACGTTCATGTAGTTCTATTTCTTTGTATAGTGACATAGACAGATGTTTGGTGAGATGGTGTTTATATTATAATGACTATACTTTTTCTTGTCGTTTCTTGTTGTTAATAATGACAATAATAATACTAATATCCATAATATTTAAATAAGATTCATAATAATCATGTGTGCTAACTCCAGCTGCCGTACGGCAGCCGTACGTCAATCAATATGACCAGTCACTGTGGGTTTATAATCGCCGTACGGCAGATTTGACGTACGGCTAGCATCCGTTGCTGTGGGTTTTGCCCCTAACACGCCGGTATGCGCCAGGCGCGTTGTGAAAAAGACTAACATGCCGGTCGCATTGCGAAAAAATGTTTGCGGTAAGCAATAAAAGAAAAAAATGCAAGAACTGCGAAAAATTGTTGGGGATGCTTATTATTAATATTAGATAAATATTTGGGTTGAATTTTGTTTTTTGTATGTGCAGTGTGCGCTTAAAAGAAGGAATACTGTAGTTATCATGCCATGAATATGGGTAGTACTCTGTAAATAGGGATCATTTTGGGCCATTTTCCAAAGAAAGAAAAAATAGGAATTATAGCCACTCAGCTTAACAAGCATAATCACTGTCTAGATATGATCACTTTTCAGAGGGCTCAGTATAACTATAGTCATTTATCCAAGGATTTTTACAAAGGAAGCATTAATGCGACAAGTGTCATTTATATTATATATATAGGTTTCATCAGTTTATAAAGGCTGCTCTGTTGTAATAGTTAGCATCTCTGCCTGCCAATACAGTACTGATCGCAAAGGATGAACCATCTTTTGAGGTCGAGTCTTTGGAAGTCAACATTACAGAGAATAAAGAAGGAAACATGAAGATTCGCCATAGTAACTACATGCTTTCATCGGATGTTCTACTGACCATTCTGACTGTCGTTCTAACCCATACAGTGCAACATCCAATGAAGCCATGTAGTTACCATGGAGAAACGTCATGTTTCATCGAATATAAACAGTAGAGAATGATATATGTAATACTAGCTGTTTACCCGGCGTTGCTCGGGTTGAAACAGATGAGATCCGGAACACATTAAATGCTCCTCCCTCCTCATCCTTCCTCCTGTTCCACATCCCTCGAACCAGTTCTGGTCAGTATACAAGTCTGTGACTGATTAAATACACCTCCATCACCGTCCTCCCATCGTCATATGTCACAGCCATTTACACAATAAATGTACTAAATATGGCAATGATTGATCCCTCTAATATGCCTCCCCCAGTTACTGCTACCCATGGTTAACACGTGCGGAGCAGATTAAATGTAGCACTCATCCCTACTCTTCCTTCCACAGCCACCCCACCCCCTCTTCTCTTCCCAACCCTCTCTGCCCCATCCCCATCTAAACAGGTCCATAATTAATGCACACCCTTCCGGCTGCTGCTCTGGATGAAACAGATGAGATCTGGAACAGATTAAATGCTCCTCTCTTCATTCTTTCCCCTGTCTCACATCCCTCACACCTTCTGTCACTATACAGGTCTGGGAAAGATTAAATACACCTCAATCACCTTCCTCCCACAGTCATATGTGACAGCAATACCCACAATACATGTACGTGACAATGCTTGGTCCCTCTAATATCCCGCCCTCCAGCTACTCCTATCCATTGTTAACATATGCAGACCATTAAATGTGCATCTCAATTACTCCATTCCAGCGGCTGCTCGGGTTGAAATTGATGAGATCTGAAAAATATTAAATGCTCCACATCAGCCATGTCCGCACCCCCAACCCCCTGCGATATGGTCACACACACCCTTTCTGCCAACACCCCTCCTCAAAACAGGTCCGGAGTAAATAAAATGCGTCTCCATCATCACCACCCTCCCCAGCTCCCTCGTTGTATGACTGTACGTGTGACGTGCAACGTACGTTTGACATATACAAACGTTTAACGTATTACGTACCTTTAACAAACATGGCCCTGTAAGCAACCTTTCTATAGAAATTTTTTTTCTTCTTGATTTTATCATTAAAACCAATTTATTTGGTTTGAAAGGTGACATTATAACGACCACCAAGGTGTCCTGATTGTACATACATAATTTGGAGTGTGTACGTCTTGTGGTTAAAAAGCCTTTTGTGACGCAAAAAATCACCTCTTCCTTTATATGTATAGATTATTATCAATATCTATGTTCCTATATGGTCTTATTTACCAACCAAATATCTCCATTTACAAGCAAGGATGGCACCCATAAAGCATACATATAGTTAATGTTTGACCATCAGCAATAACTGTTTTGTATTATGTGAGCTCCATTTGATAAGTTTGTTATTATATAGATTTAGAGCAATATCAGTGGAGAAGTTTGACATACAGTACTGATATCGGAAGAAGGATACAGAATCGTAAGCGAAATTAGAGGAATCGGCGTAAGAAAACGTAATAATTCGTAACAATTCGTAACAAAGTTACGGCTATTACGATTTTCTTGGAACTGCTCAGTCACCGAAACTACGATACATATGATTTATCGAAATAAACAGAAAAAACGTAATAATCAGAATAAATTCTTACAATTCCGCACAATGGCTCCAACCTTTCTCTCATAAATAGTCAGATTTGTTCGACCGTTCTCGTTTATTTCCGCCACAGCGATAGTGCCGGAAGTGCGAACGCCACACAGACACCCAATTGAAATGAAAATATGTCAAAATGTCGGCGTGAATTTGAACTTTTAGAAATATTGTTTTTACTATGGGAACCTCCGTAAAATGCGTATTATAAGGGTATCAATCGGAATAAACGTAACTTCGGGCGAGTTATGAAGAAAGCCGAAATTTGCTGAAGCTACAGAACCTTTTTACATTTGTAATAGTCGCAACAATGAGAAGAAATAGGAAAAAAACGTAAGAAATTGTAGCGTATTTCTTTAAATCTTTCTTCTGTATCCTTCCGATATTAGTACTGTACACTTGTAAGCATGTGCACAACATATTGCATTTATTTATTAATTAGTTTCATATATGACAAGTTCTCATTACAGAGTACGTCAACACAACAACATAATTTTTATTTTGTATAGACGTCCATTATTTTATGGCTCTTATTTTCTACCATGTGTGTATGACTTCTTATTTACATATAATGAAGTCACATAAATGTCTGTCACTGGTAAGATTCAAACTAAATTGAATGTTGTCATATTTACCTTTGCAGAAATTGATTTATTTCCTACTTGGTACTTCTAAGTAAAATTGTATAATATAGATCCTTCTTCAGAAATACAATCAAATAACAGATATATGAAAAATGATCAAACATTTCCATCTTTACAAAAATGAAGCATGATATTTTGAGCAATTCATTATTGATAAATGTGTATTTTTTGTTATATTATATTTTTATTTCCGTTGTATAATTTCAAACTGTTTTCATCCTGTTCAAATATAGATTGGATCCCCTAAGGTTTGCACAATTGAGGAGTTACACATGTAAACATCGATTGTACGCCTTAGTATGAAGTCTTAGTTAATGGAGTGAACGGTGCAGTCATGAGCAGAAGAAACCTTACATTTAACATGTCATTCATCATTTTTGTCATATCTGCTAATAAGCGATATCTTTTTTTTGCACCGTATGCACAAAAACAACAAAAATAAGAATGAACATGAGAAGCCTTTAATCTATAGAAATGTTATTTCCACTTTAATAGGTTAAAAAAAAGTAACGAAAATTAAAAGAAAATATTAACCACGTGCACATTGTTGTCTGTGTTTCATGTCAATTTTAAAGATTACTTTGCAAGCAATTTGCAAAGTATTATTTTTATGTTTAGATTACAGAATAAATAATTCTGTTATAAAAGTTACTATAACTTCTGATTAATAAATTTTTGCTATTATTTTGATACATCTTCAGTTTATGTGGGGAATGTTGGATTTTTTAGAGTATCTATAAAAATCTCACCCGAAATATCTTCTATTATATTTTTATGAATAATTGACAGGTAGATTTTATTTCCTTCCGATATCATAATTATTTTTGTAGGTGTAATTCAAATTTAGGCTGTGGATAGAATGAACTAAGTACAAAATAATGAGGCTATTATATTACGAATACATTCAAGGACATGATGTACATGCTGTTGTTCATTTTTCTTTTGTTAAAAAAATAAATTTAATAGAAAATGAATAATAAATCTTGCTATGTGATGGATGTTTGTCTGAATGCAACATCTCAGAATGTCTATAAACTAGAAAATGAAGATAAGACCTTACACAGTATATAGTTTTGTATGTGGAAACCTAAGTTTAAAAGCAAAATCTTGTGTACTTTATAAATTGCTATAAATATAAATAATTAAAATGTCAAATTGGTTATAAGAAACTCACATTTACTTACAATTATTGTGGTTTAAAGTATTTATTCTAAAATATATTTCACAACTTGCTAATTTTTGCTCACAATAAAATGAAAGAGGGCGAAAAAATGTCAATGTTTTCCACATTTTGACAACAGACATTGAAAACTGTAAGCTTAAATATGACACAGCATGTTTGGTTTTAGGGTCATCATCTTTATGCATGTCATTGTGTCAAAAGAGGCTTTCCTGTTTATTGCTTTGACTTCAATGTTTTTGAACACTTTAAGATGTAAAATATGTATGATACATTTATGTTTTTATATTTCTTATAATTCTTTTGAAATTTTATTATCATGACCCTGAAATATTTAAAGATAAGTGCATCAAATTTCTATTTTTTAATTACATGATACGTATAGTCTTGAAATGTAAAACGATTTTGAGATGAGCATATTGAATTCCTATAGTGGGCATTAGCTTTTCAACCCTCGCGAATCTTCACAAGAACATGTCCCTATTATATATGTCATAGTAAGCAGTATTAATAGTTTTACCTGTAAGTCCTCTGATCGTCTAGCCTCCATCATATCCCCAATGATACATGTATGGCAAGGCGAACGTCATATCAAGAATAGCTGACACGATGATATTATCATCAAATGTACAATAGATGAAGGTCAAGAATGGAGATCCTACAATATCACAGCTGTCTTCACTAATAATTAGCCTACCTGTGAACAACTCAGTAGAATGTATAAAGGCTTAGAACACACAAACCGAGTTACTGTGAGCTACATAAAACAACCAGAATGAAGCCACAAGAAATAGCAGAATTTTTCAAAATCGTACTTGGATGTATATATTTTACATTTGAAGGCAATTCTGGTCTCAATAATTGTTTATAATCTCTTATGGAGGATATAGAAGACAGACCACTACAACAAATTGCCACAGTGCCTGGCTAGGTGGTTAGACATGTAAGATGATACAAACGAAGTCAGCTTCAGTACATGTGCAAGAATACACCAAGTGAAACGAAAGTCAGTGTTGCTTGTAAAGGTAATTTGGAAGATCGTGGAATCGAACTCACGACCTCCCGGCTATGAACCAGACCGGTCTTATATGTCATAGTCGGGTGTGCAGACCACTACACCAACCTCCCTTGACGAAGGAATCACACTTCAACTTCGCCTATATGCTGCGTTGCGCAACTACACTGTCTGACACCTGTCGCTATATTTAGCTTCGTGCCAGCCTTAATCGACATGCTTTCCACTGACTTCGTTTGTTGGGCACTTTGTCAATCTATCAGGATGCATTGTGTCCGAGCCACTTTTGTGACAGACTCCCCCAACTCCCTACTCCATCGACAACCCCCATACCAGCGCCAGATCCGATCCGGGCAGTAGAGACGGCAGTGGAGGATGCAGACACCACCTCTCTTCCACATCCCGGGGTGAATCTGGAACCACTGCATGGAGCTCGAGCCTGGCTCGAGCCAGATCCCATCCGGGAAGTATCCCGGGATCGATCTGAAGCCTCATGCAGCGGCATCAATGGTTCATAGGGTTCTTGGAGATAGCGAGATAGGGAGTTCTATCTTTGAAGGGGCGCCACGGAACACAATTTACGGAACACTATTATCAGATCAGGAATTCTCCCAGTGGCGAGCCTTCCCATAGTCAGCTTTCGGTGACCGAGGGACCTGTAAGAATTCTCGGATCTAACTTTCCATCATCCGTCAGATTACACTACCCATCTACCTGAGTTCGAAATTCCCGGGCGGTAGCCCCCTCCCCCAATGTCTTACACACGGGGCCAGTCCCACTTGGACTAATGGACAATTCCACAATTTCACAGGGCGACTACCCGGTGGCTTCTACCGGTCCTTGTCTTCCACCAATTGAAACGAAAGTCAGTGTTGCTTGTAAAGGTAATTTGGAAGATCGTGGAATCGAACTCACGACCTCCCGGCTATGAACCAGACCGGTCTTATATGTCATAGTCGGGTGTGCAGACCACTACACCAACCTCCCTTGACGAAGGAATCACACTTCAACTTCGCCTATATGCTGCGTTGCGCAACTACACTGTCTGACACCTGTCGCTATATTTAGCTTCGTGCCAGCCTTAATCGACATGCTTTCCACTGACTTCGTTTGTTGGGCCCTTTGTCAATCTATCAGGATGCATTGTGTCCGAGCCACTTTTGTGACACAAGCACTTGAAAGCTGTAGAGTGTAGACATGGACAATATTATGTTCACGACAGAAGGCAAAGAAGATGGAGAACTGATATCCCTTGACAGATCCACAAGAAAGAGAGAAGATGGTAGTATGAAGCTGAAGATTTATCGCAAGCCTATGCACACAGAACAGTACCTTCATTTTGATTCCAACCACCCATTGAAGCATAAACTGAGTGAAGTGAGAACTCTCCACCACATGGTAAGTACAGTTGTAATCAAAGAGGTGGATAAAGAATCTGAAAGTTAACACAGATGAAGCATTGATGAAATGTTTATATCCAAGCTTGGCGATCAAGAGAGGATCCACCATAAAGGAGGAGGATGACACCAGCAAGAAGAAGGACCGAGAAAATGATAAATGGAAGAAGACGATAGCAGTTCCTTATGTGAAGAACTTGTCAGAAAAGGTAAGACATACTATGGGGGACTACGGATGCAGTGCATGCTTTAAACCCAAGAAAACACTCCAATGACTGTTTTGCCATCTATAACATTTGAGAAAAAGGAAACATGGTGTAATATAATAGATAAGCTTTGGAGAATCTGAGTGTGAAGAGTTCACCACTATGTACGTCAGTGAAACATCCAAGACACTGAAGACTAGATTCGAAAGGAAGAGCCAAGAGACAATTCAAGGGATGCGTAAAGCTGGACCTCACCCCCATGATCGGGACCTGGACGAAAACTGGATAACGATTCATCATTTTTTGGTGGTCGCCATCAAGTCGGTATCATGTCTTTATCAAGTCGCTATCTAGTCTCCACAGTTGGTAGCAAGTCGTTTTCTAGTCTTCTAAAAAAAGTCGCCGGCAGACCGGCGATTGGTTGTGATTTCTTAAGTTCCGCTGCATGCAGCTGAACTAAAAATGTCGCCGTGGTTTCCTGGCGACTCAAAAAATCAATACCAAGTCATTACCAAGTCTTTACCAAGTCTCGACCAGGTCTTAACCAAGATAACTACCATAAAATCATGTTTTTCACCTGATTGCGAACTGATAACGATCGTCGTGGTAGCGACAGAAAAGTGTAGAGTTTGGTTCATTTTACACAAGGCTATCGATGAGTCTACCCCCTATGATGCTACCCAAGTGACATAATCACATGTAAGACATAGAATGACAAAGGTTTATCGAGTGAACACTTTTTAATAAAAGTACATAGGATATGTGAGAAACTTACAAATATAAATATATACAATTACTAGCTGTTTACCCGGCGTTCCTCGGGTTGAAAAAGATGAGATCTGTAAAACATGAAATGCTCCTCTCTCCCCATCCTTTCCCCTGTCCCACATCCCTGATCATCAGGAGCTACACAGCGGGACATCCAGGCTCACGGTTGCAGGTGCTTTGCCGCCTTCCTGGAGTATATACCCACACGCAGCCAAGACAGTCAACAGTCCTGCCTGCCCTCACCTCAGCCGACCCCGCCCTGCACACGCCCGGTGTGGCCCGGGACCAGTGATAACACCCTCCCCCGTGCGTCAGACACCCAGATTTTTAAGATTACACGCCCAGCACTGGGAGATTACATGATAGTGGTAGCACCACCAAGAACATTAAGCTCTGCCCACCTCACTTCAGGCACTGACCACACCCTGGCTGCCGCTGCCACAGGCAGTTTACAGGTCTAACCCTGTCTGGTAACAGTTTAAACTCCCACCTCTTCCCTCCCTCTCCTTTTATCTTGCCTCTAGTCTCCTCTGCTTCCTGCTTTCAGACTTCAACCCTATGCAAACTAACTGACCAATTAACCTCTGCCTTACTTTCACCACATCACTTTGCCCCTCGGTCAGTTCAAGTCCAGCTGCCTAATCACTCCTTTGATAAGGCGACCCAGGGCCTGACCACAACCAGGTGCACCAGATCACCCCAGGTCAAGGTCTCTGGCGGCCGCTGAGGTAGGGAGGGTTGGGGAGAGAAGAGGGGGATGGTGGCGGGGGAAGAAAGAGTAGTGGAGGGTGTAATACTTAATCTGTTCCACACCCGTATACCAGGGGTAGCAGTAGCTGGGCGCGGGATATTAGAGGGATCAATCATTGCCATATAAATGTAGTGTGTATGTGACTGTCACATATGACGATCGGAGGAAGGTGATGGGGGTGTCTTTAATCTGTCACAGACCTGTATACTAACGGGAGCTGGTACGAGGGATGGGGTACTGCTTTTAAACCATTTTGACCCAAGATCACGACCAAGTTGTTCTCGAGTCTCTATTTACTCGAGACCTAGTCGCAATCAAGTCTTCTTAATCTTTACCAGGTCTTTACCTGGTCTTAACCATATAGCCATCATCGGGGCTATGTCGCAACCAAGTCTCAACCTAGTCTTCATCAGGTCTTCACCATGTTGGGATGTGGCTCCTAATCAAGTCTTCCTCAAGTCGTCACCAAGTCGAAGCAGTCGCCGTGGCAGGTTCCCAATTTCTGAGATTTAGTCTTCACCAATCGTCACCAAGTCGTAACCTCTGGCGACCATGGAATCGGGAGAAATTTTTCCCGCCAAAAATGTGCATTTTGTCGTGACCTAGTCGTCCAATACCCACGATTGTTTTAGGTTGCGACTATCTCCCGACCATGGAATGGGGGGGTCAACAAGAACATGGAGGCCCTAGACCTGCTGTCTATCTACAACAACATCCTGGCTGCCGATGGCAGCACACCATTATCATGTGACGAAAAGGTGGCTCATCGACGAAGTGGTTGACGAAGAAGGATTGAAAGCCATTGAGGTCATCGTAATATCTCACGGCTATATACACACTACACAGTATATATCCATGATACAACCACAACTGCCTCCTCTGTTTTTGGAGATCACTTTCAAAAAGGGTCTAAATTCAAAACTTTTCTTGGGAGGGAGGGGAGGGGAGGGCATGCCTTCGAACCCCCCTAGCCTACGGTGCTAAGTTCCACAATAGGAATGAAATCCTTGGAATTGGGAAAGAAAGTACACTTCACTAATGTGCTAATGTCCGTGTAAATGAAATACAAAGCACGTGTAACTGAGCATAGATTGGAAGAAGACACACATTCTGGATAGGGAGTTGTACTTGTGACCAGAAGGTCATTGGTTCGATTCCAGGTCTGGTCTGGTTGTGGGTTTTGACCAAATGCCTACCTATATAGTTCTACACAGCTCTGCTGCACCTACACGTTAATTAGGTACAAGTCATTAGGTTGAAAGAGTGAGTGAATAGTTGTCTGAATGATTAGCATTGTGAGGTGAATATGCTGCTGGTGCAAGTATGTGAGATATGATCAATTGATGATTAATAAGTGTGCCAATGACCTGGTGTAAAATGTAGTCGTGAGAGCAAAATACTTGGATCACAACTATATGTATAAACAATCACATTTGCATTTGTCTTTCCCTTGTAAGGCAGAGTAAGAAAACCTTTATGAAAAGACAACAATTCTATGATTTAAGTAGAGAATGACCAGCATAAAGGCGTATACAGCCCATCCCTGAAGCCCATAACCCCTATTGTATACACTACTGTCACCGTCCACACATGTACACTAATGTCACCGTATAAGAACCACAGTTATTTCGGTAAAAGTTTTACCGTATTTTACGTTTCTGGAAATCACACAAAATACGCGTAATTACTGAAATTTCTTATTGCATGTACAGAATTCTCCGTATTTACGGACACCCCATCGTATTTTCCATGTTTTCCGTGTCACTTTATCACGGTTATTGATTATGTTTCAGTATTTTCGCATATATAGCGTAATCTATATTACGCAAATTTCGCGTTTTTCTCGAATTTCCCGTATTGATTATTTCATATCTAACATCTGCAGCAACTTTTGACTTCATTGTATCAATTAATCATTAAAGGTTGATAAACAAAACTACTATAATTATGACTGATGTATATACTAAGTTGAACTATCTCAAATGGCGGGTGATGCAACCTATGTTTATCCCTTTATATAGCTTGGTAAGTTCCGAAAAAAAACGTAAAGAAATTCTCGAAATTAAAGACTAGGTAATTTCTGTGACTTCAGGTTTTTTTTCCGTATTTTCTGCATATAAACAAGTTGCCACTACAGTATTTGATGAATAACATGTAAACCACACTCAAAAACGAAATTCCAGTGTTTTCCAGTGTTTTCAGTAATTTCTGTGATTTCGCATAATACGTGTTACGCTATTTACAGGTATTTCGTTACGCAGAATAACAGTAATTTCGCGAAATTACGCGTATTTCGCGAAAAATGGTGAAGTGCAATCGAAATTTCTGTAATTACTGTGGTCCTTATACGGTGACAGTAGTGTCTATGGACGCCATTGTGCAGAAGTGTAAGAAATTATTCTGATTATTACGTTTTTCTGTTTATTTCGATGAGCAGTTCCAAGAAAACCGTGATAGCGGTAACTTTGTTTCGAATTTTTAGGAATTATTACGTTTTCTTACGCCGATTCCTCTAGTTTCGTTTTGATTCTGTATCCTTTTGATGATATCAGTACTGTACATTCATAAAACATAATACAGAATCTGGCCCTCAGATGGGCCCGTACATGTAGTTAGTCTAAGTCCCCCTACCACTATAATGGTTAGAAAGTGTTTTTTTCATATATTTTACTGATTCATAGTTGCTCGAAGTAGTCATAATGTCAAGTACCAATAAGTAAGGTCTCTCCACATATCGATTACTTTATATCATTGAAATGAATAATTGCTCATGACTTAAAACCATTTTCTGCAAACCAGTTTAGAGAAAGTAAAGTCATCAACATAACAATGTCATTTATAATTGTTACGTGCACAAGAAAAAGTAATAATAACTCATTAACAACATTCTGCATTTAATCATGTCACATTTCATCTTTCATCAGTTGATATTTTGGTATAGAGATGGTTTAAAATTTCATTGGCGTTGATATTTAGTTTTGTGATATTCTATGTTTTTGGAACTGATATTTTGAAAATTTTAATTTTAAATTGAAAAGGATACTGGTGGTGTCGAAACATGTTAAAATGATAAAGTAAATAAAATTTGGACCAACATAAATTTAATTTTAGTTTAATTTAGACCGAGTTAAAGCAGCAAAAATAGAACAAAGAACAAAAGAAAATATTAAATTAATGTTGTGTTGGAATAAGACTTGATACATGTATTAAAGTGTCTCGAAGATTCAACTGACTAATGTCTCCACTACCAGGGAGTCCAAGACCTGGTATGTTGACTGCATCACCAGGATATTGAACTATTAACAGTGACAAATCAGAAAGCTGCTGACTTAAGTGAGCAAAACAATCCTAATTAGAAACAGCTGGATTGAAGATCAAAATCTCTGTAATAGTTTCCAGATAAGGATTCCAAGTTTATCAAGGTTCTGAATTGTAGCTTTGAAAGCAAATTCCAGATAGATGGGTAAGGATTCCAAGTTTATCAAGGCTCTAAATTGTAGCTTTGAAAGCGTATACAATATTATGGTTATTTATTTGTGGAATACGAACATTGTCATTCTTCGGGGCCCATAAACAAAAATATTGCAGTAAATGTGATGAAGATTTACTTAAGCATTGTCCTTTTTATACTGTCAATGAGCAGTCTTACAACAACATCTTATTTTTGATAAAATATAAATGTAAATGTGCTTATTTACAGTAGCAATTCACAGTTTGTCATGCTCTAGTGACTTTACATCCACACCAGGTCATTGGTATCCTTGTCACACTATGTCTTTCTCAGTTCCCTGGAGAGCATACAGCACACCGCTACCATAGCGCAGATGTACTTATCACTCACATTAGCTTTTGCTCGCCTGACCTGTACCAATTTAATGTGTAGATTCCACGGAGCAGTGTACAACCTGTTACACAAGACCAGACCGGGAATCGAACCCACGACCTTCTGGTCACAACTCAAACTCCCTCTCCTTTCCGCCACGGAAGCACACTTGGGTATTGATTAATAAGTCTGAAAAAGATGAGGATAAAGATTAGGATCCAAAGATATGTTATTTTCAAGATTAATACAATAATTAGTATCAGGAAAATGTCTTCAATCAAACGAATGTGTATAGATTTTTGTGTGAGAAAACGATTAAAAAAAATTAGAATTGATAATTGTAGTCCTATCTTTGTAAATTTGTATCTTTGTAAAATTGTAAGATTGTATTTTGAATCATGATTTAATTTTGTTTATTATACCACACCTGTAGGAAATTTTTTCAAATGATCTAAAAGAGGTTGAACTGGAAACAATGAAATGAATGTTTAGGTCATATCTGTCAACAGTTTGTGGAATTATCAGTTGAAATTCACAAAGAAGTAAAAAATTACAAACACCTCAGGCTCACTGAAACAATCCAACATTTACTCTTAGAAAGGAAATCATGATTCCTTTTCAAGAAGGTATTCACTGCATTTCCATGTACGCTTCTGTGCATATGTTTGCTACATCCCTGCACATATATGAAAGCTGAAAAATGATCAGAAACATTCATGTAAAATTTAAGATATTCACACTGGTATAAGTATGCAGAACAGAGATGTAATAATGATTCCAGCTGGTACAATGTATATGTGATAGATATTCCATGTATTACCATTTAGTGAAGAAGAGATCTTATAATGTTTATTTAAGGCATGAGTTCATAAATGACAGTCAAACACAACCTCCAGTTTGGAGACAAACCACACATGTTGACAATTCTGACTTCTACTGGAGAGAATACAGCTTGCATTTTATAAACATTGTGGTTTTATCCTGAGATAAAGTCATCTGCTCTCTTATGGTTTAGTAAATCCAGATGTACTGGCCAGATAACCACACAACTAGCAGATTTAGACGTTGATATAGTAGAGTGAATCCTAGGTATTTGGATACAAATTCATTGCTTAAATAAGGATATATGTTGACACTAGACCATTAGTCATTTGGGATCATATTTACATATACATCAAGTGAGTCATAATTACATGTATTGTACTAAAATTCCTACAACTTGTGTATGTTTAGTTAATATCCAAATTGACTATACATGTATACATACATTGGATGGATTGTTTGCATTTTTACAATATCCGAAGTTCAATGAAATTGAAAATACAATTAAATGTCAGCCAAACCCACTTTAAAAGCTGACGAGCTGTCATCAATCACATTTAGGCTTTATCGGAAAGTAACACAAAAATTTGTGAGACAAGCTCCATGACCTTTGAAGTAAGCTTCTATGGCAATCAGGCCTCAGTTTAGCCAATACATGGAAGTCATGGGCCTCAATGGGGACATCTGTCAACCTAATGCTTATACTGATTACCATATCCCTTGGTTCCATCCTAAAACATTAAATGCTCAAATCATCAATAACTCACAGGAGAACTTGGTTTACATTTGGGTAATCCCTTCAATTATAGACACGTTTGAACAATTGAATGGAAATACCTGTGGACCATTGGTTGACTTTGTAAATTACTTGTTTGTCAATTACTTGTTTGTCAAAACATACATGTAGCTTGCTTTGGGGCAGCTGTATATACACTGTAGTATGGAAAATAGATCTGCATTGACCATTTCAGTGGTGAGGACATGAATTTCCATGTGTGTATCTTTTTTTGATAATTCCAAAACATTATTTGGTCCCTTTCTAAATGTTACACCTCTACATGGACATATCGCATTATTTGAACAAGGGTGCTCAAATTTAGTTTGTAAGGTGAAAATTATGATTTCTAGAAGCCTGCTTCACATGGACTCAAATAGTCCTTATGTGAGTATTCTCGGAACCATTAGTTGATCAATTTCTAACTTTTACCAGTCATACATACATGTACATTTAGGTTGATCAAGTAGAGACATTATAGCCAGAGTTTCTCAAATTTGGTTTGTATGCTGCAAATATTGACCTTATACATGTACAGTACTGATATCGTCAGAAGGATACAGAATCGTAACGAAATTAGAGGAGTCTGCGCAATAAAAAGTAATAAATCGTAATATTTCAAAACAAAGTTATAGTTGTCAAGGATTTCTTGGAACTGCCCACTCCCTGGAACTATGGCACTTACGATTAACGAAATAAACAGAAAAAACGTAAAAGTAAGAATATTTTCCTTTACCACTGCACATTGGCGTCCATCTTTGACACATTTTTGCTCATAAATATTCGGGCATTCTCTTTTATTTCTGCCACAGCGACAGCGCCGATTGATTGATATGTGCGGATGCCGTATAGACACCCAATATGAAACGAAAATCTGTCAAAATGCCGGCATGGTCTTAGACTTTTAGAAATATTCTTTTTATTACTGTAATCTCCGTGAAATGCATAATAGAAGGGGAACAATCAGAAGAAACGTAACTTTAGGCGAGTTATGAAGAAAGCCGTAATTTGCGGAAGCTACAGAATCTTCTGTATCCATCTGACGGTATCAGTACTGTAGCAGCAGCTAATTTCACTTGGACCATAATGTCTTTTATTTGAGTCCATTATGGCTATTGGTTGCATCCTGCCTTTCTACCCCAATGCATTTGCCAACTTAAAAGCTGAATTTCAGTATATTTGCTCTAGTTGGCAATTATGACAGATGGACTAAGACGCCTGTGTCTTATGAACCATTATTATTTTGTCCCTAGCTTGTTACCCTTCTACAAATCATTATTTCACACAGGCATCACCTGTGTGAAATGTTTGTTTTTTGGGCTATGAGAATGGTCTGTGTTCATACCCTCTCATACGCTCTTCTTACTGGTGGAGAGCTCAAGGTCATGAAGGTCAAAATCCTGTCCTTTCTTCACTTTATCTAGGTCAGATTCAGCTTGTCCGTCGCAATCGCTGAGAGTCACATGAGGGGCTATTTTGCTTAGCCCCTATAGGACAAATTTGAATATATGAGGATTTGATTGGTTGTTGCAATTTCATCCTCGATCAACAATTAATGTGCTGACAGCAAGTTCAGAACTATACATTTTCAATCATAACTAAAAAATGGTAATGAATATCAAAATAAAAATTATAAAAATGAAACGCTATTTTTTTGCCAGATCTACATTGCAGTTTTGATTATTCTGATTGGTTTACATAAAGGTGAACACTTACATGAAAATGGCATTTTTCCAGTGAGAGAGACAGTCAGACATTTTGAACAAGTAAAAATTGGGATTAGGTACCATGATTTGAACAGCCAAGTTTATATTTTTGATTTGCATACACATGGATAGTCACATAATTGGTGATACATGAATGTGTATGCAAATCAAAAATATAAACAAACTTGGCTCTTCCAATCAAATTGTGTGCAAACATTTCTAGTTTTACAGTATTTTGTTCCATAATCGCTTTCAAACAAGGAGAAAATAATACTCAGTGACGGTCACGCTTCTTTCTGCCAGAAGCAATCGGCGTTTTCGAATTTGACGGATAAGCATCTTACTTTAAATTGCATACTATAGTTTACTGACAAGTCCAAGAATTATTATACTCATGTGGGAGATACAATTCATAGTACTCAATGATATTTTAATCACACAAAGTATGTTTAGAACCATGCCCATATATATGACAGTTTTAGCACTTATTACCAAGCAGCAGGAACAAGGCCATCATAAAGTGTACACAAAAACAGACTAAATAGATGAATGATTAAAACAACTTACCTTTAATGCATCACAATATAACCAGTCCATCCAGCACCCTACATTTGAGAACCATCTCACAATGCATTAGGCCTGGGGCATTAGCATGCCACGAAGTCTACCTTTAGTACATGTACAAGAACAAAATAAAGTGGAAGTGTTATGTCATCAGATGTGTACAATATACAGAGCACCCAACATCTATCCAGCTATTCACTTTATATACCATATTAATAATGTCCTTGGGTAGATGTAATAATGTAATCAGTTGTGTTTGATTTCATAAGAGTAAGCTTTTCATACAGAGATTCTGCTAAAATGCCTCTCAAATTCTTGTGTGGTTTTTAGGGTTAACTTCTCAAATTAGCGTCTGTATCAACCAGCATAAGCTCAAACACTGACATGTGTCCTGATGGTCCCCATTGAGAGCCTCATCATCATGGTACCTAATCGAATCAAACCTCAATGGAAATTTAGTCATCAGTTTAGCAAATTGTGTACGAGGGATGAGACAAAATGTACCTATACCTAACAGTACTGTCTTCGTCAGAAGGATACAGAAGAAAAAGATAAAGAATTACACTACAATTTGTTACGATTCTTTCACATTTCTTGTCATTGTTGCAACTGTTACAAATGAATATGCGTTCTGTTGCTTCCACAAAAGTACGGCTTTCTTCATAACTCGTCTGAAGTTACGTTTATTCTGTTTTCCCCCTTGTATTATGCATTTTACTGAGGTTCCCGTGATAAAAAGAATATTTCTAAAAGTTCATAACCACGCCAGACATTTTGACAGATTTTTGTTTTATTGGGTGCTGTATGGAGTCAGCACTTTTTAACCAATCGGCGCTGTTGTTGCGACAGAAATAAATGAGGATGCCCAAAAATATCCGAATATTTATGAACAATAAAAGTATCAAAGATGGACGCCAATGTGTAAAAGTGTAAGGAATTATTCTGATTATTACATTTTTTCTGTTTATTTCGATAATCGTAAGTATCGTAGTTTCAGTAATTAAGCGGTTCCAAGAAAACCATGATAGCAGTAACTTTGTTTAAAATCGTTACGAATTGTTTCGTTTTCTTACGCTAATTTCTCAAATTTCGTTACGGTTCTGTATCCTTTTGCCCTAGTCAGTGCTGTAGTTGAAAAAAAAAACTAGAGTGTAATAAAAAACTATACTAAATGATATTAGCCATATTATGCGGGTATTTATATATTCTGTTTCACAGTCTTAGATTTTCAATGATTATTTTTCATCAATTGACTCAATTACCGCCAAGATGTTACAATACGAAAATTGGAAGGAGACCTAAATAGTATGTGGAGTAATTAACAAGAAATAAAATTACCTACCTAACCAACCTATTTTTCAAAACCATGTCACCGGAAACAATCATTTGTCTTAGGCCTTTGGAGACCAGAATGTGAAGCGAAAAGTACAAGTATTTTCATATGAATTTCTCTGACAACGTCAAACTTTGTGAAATGTGTCGAATACAGTTGCCTCGTCAATAAAAGGGGTTGCCAGATCTAAGAGTGTCAAAATTGTTTCTTATTGACATTAACTACATATCTATTGAAGCAATATTGGATGGATTTAATAGTTAATTGAACCAAGTATTCTCAGAGTATGGATTATCCATAAACACTAGACCTACAAAGTTCAAGCTGTTTTCAAGAATTTTATTTTTCTGTACTTTTTCAGATTCATCACCTACAAGTTCCCATGATGTGTCTGTTACCGCGGAAGAAGACTACAGTTTGATCAATGATGAAGGCAAGCTACAGAATCTGGTAAGCATTGGTGCACTTAAGTTGTACACATCGAGGCATTTGTGTTCGATATATGACTGAATTAAGCCTGTTGCACATGTAATGTACTGGTGACAGCTACAACACTACAAGCTATACGGACTGTAGGAGATATTTATGTTCCCATGGACACGATATTCATGAGCCATTTTCAATGTTAAACTCTTAAGATTAAGTTACTCATCAGAGGGCATTGAATCTGGATCTAATTCTTAAGTCATAAAGCCCAGTATATGCTCGGCATCTGTGCAGTTCGGTGGTTTTTTTTTGTCCTTCGGCGACTAAACCAACACCGGCCGATGTCTGCAGATATTTATTTCCACACATGCTAGCAGCTATTGGCCGGTGGTCAGTCAGACATCCACCGATGCCCGGTAGATAATCAGATGAGAACCGATGGCTGAGCGTTTATCGTTGAAGCATTATTTCCAGGTATTTTTTGTTGCCTGAGAGTCCGCGTCCAATAGTCAGCTGTGCAAGGATAATGCATACGTAGTCCGACGTGCTACTGCAATCAGTGTGTTTGGTGATAGCACGTCCAATTTTAACTTCCAAGTTATATTTCTCCTGAGCTGCCACAGATGCGGTGTTAAGCAGCAAACGTTTAACTGGACACTTTGGGAAGCTGGAAGAACATTCGGAAAATTGATATATCCAGATGAATGAAGGGGAGGGGTGGGGAAGTGTAAGAAACCTATCTTCTTATGTGACCACAAGTGCCTATGGACGATAATAGGAGATATTCACAAAATACCTTGTAGAAGGACTAATCTATCACTTTGGGTTGACGTTGTATATCGTAAAACAATATTCCTACAAAGAGAATTTGATAGAACCTTATTTTCTAGCCTGTGCATTAGACATACTGCTATATTTTGTGACAATATTAGTTAAAACATATGCTTCCGTTCGTTGAGTACTAATGACATGCATGTGGTTACTGACTGGTTAATATACACAAAGTTAGCATTACATGCAATGAATGCCATGTGATTGTTCACTGTCGTACACACACAATTCCTGCACGTATAATGATGATTCAATTGAACATGATTTGATATCTTTTGTGCAAGTAACAAAGCTTTATTTTTTTTATAAGTGTAATTAAAACACACCACGTCGATGACGTTTTTGTTCGTCACTGACCAGAACAAAGGAATTGGGATAGTCTCGATCAACCAGTGCTGTTGTGGTGTGCACCCATCAAATAGATTAGAGCGCCTTTTTGACAAAGACAAATACCTTGTGTGGTGTCTGTTATTTAATCATGTTCTGTGAGTTCAAAGTTGGTACTAACTTTTAAAGCTTATAGTTCGAGCCCGTGTTCGATCCCCCGTTCATATGTCCTGAAAAAATGAGACAAGCAGAACATCTGGTTGATAGGAATATTCGGATTATTGATATTCGGTTAAACGAGGTTGTACTCTAAATTTCGATGAATGGTATTCGACTTGTAAGGGGGATTCTCACAATTGCTAAATTGTGGACCAAAATAAGGGGGATTGATTTATTCTTGTACTTGAAGTCAACTTAGCTGTGATGATATGCATACTCTACTATATACTAATGATACCATTTGTCACTGGACAAAATGAAGCCCAGTACTTACTATATAAGGGAAAGCTTGGACTAAGATCCAAAAGGTGAGTCACTTTTCCTGCCCCTGTGCCGGGGTAGAGTTTGAGTACTTCATTGTCATTTACATCAAGTCCCCCCATCAAAGTGTGAACCGGGCTGCGTTTTTCATTCGTAGAGATGAATTTGAGTCATTTCCTTGTCAATTAACACTTGCACGAATCTGACATCTTTCGTCTAACCTTTTGCATGCTTTGCTCTTCTTGTTGGGTAAAAGTGCTTGAAAGGCTGCCTTTACTTTGATATCCTGAGACAAGAGTTTTGTTCTCCATGTCTTAAATAAAATGAATTTTCTTTTTGCCCATTTGCATTGTTGTGGTGTATAGAAATGTTGCCATAGAAATAATTGAAAAACGAGACTTCATTTGACAATAAAACTTCATTTGAGAATCATAGTTATTCAACAATAGGTTTGTCACAATTATTATGGCAATTCATTGCGCAAGATGACGGATTCAAGTGTAATATATGATGCATCATCTGTATTTTATTTGATGGATTTAGAAAAGTTCTCTCTTATTTGGATCAGATTGCAATCCATTTAGAACCAAAATTGAATTGTTTTATATGATGACAAAACAAAAGGTTTCTGATGTCGAAACTTTGTCTGCGATATTCAGCTAACAGCTGTGTGTTAAGTCCATGTATTGACTTTTTGTCACCATGTCATAACGGAGAATCCTAAGACTCTGTCTTCTTTGATGAATGTCTTCAAAAGATGCACTTTTTGAATGTGGCCTTTTTCTTTATCGAAGGACATAAATTAGGATGACATGTGTGAATTCACTGATATTTGGGCTTTTTTTAGATTTGCTGAGCATATAGCAATCAAATGGAAATGAGCTATGATACTTTTATCTGATGTAGTTTTATGTCTATTATATCAAATAGGAGTACAATATGTCAAATGCCTTCAAACATAGAGGTCCAATACTATGACTCTGGTAGTGGTTAAATAATTAAATGTGCTTATTTTTGTAATTCAAGCAACTCGAGTATGATTCTGCTTACATGCATGTTTTCATGATCCACTTCTTACAATTGTGATGTCTACACCGGGTTATTGGCATCTCAATCAAATGATAATGTTCTTTATTTAATAACTCCCTAGGAGCATTCGTCAGTAGCTGCCTAATCATATAAAAAAGTAGGAGTAAGTGACAAAACCCATAGCGCCGTAAGGCAAAACATTCGTGCCGATTGCTCCAATGCATGTTATAAAGGGTTAAACCCACAGTGAAATTTTGACGGACCGCTGCCGTACATCAGATTTCTCGATCGCCTAGGGGGGCAATTAACACGAACAAGCCGTACGGCGTCTTATGGCGCCATATGGCATCGTATCGATTACTTTAGTGACTTTTCTATTGGGCAAAACCCATACTGACGTATTGATATCAAACAGAGCCTTAGGGAACGATCATAAATAACGATACCGGGGGGTTCGTCCATTTTTTTGGGCTCGAAGAAAAAGTTAGCTGACCCCCCCATCACCAGTTTAAAAAGTTGAGTGACCCCCCCCAACCCCACTAAAGAAAAAGTCCTCTATATAGTCATTGCAATGTGCTAAAAAAAAGTGCCGCGACCCCCCCAAAAGGAATCAGAAAAGTTGGACGACCCCCCCCCACCTTTTGGACGACCACCCCCCCACCCCCCCAACATGAATTGCCAACATGAGTTGCCAACATGAATTTTTTGAATCTTTATAGCCTAGGCCAAAAACCACACATGTTGGCCAATTTTTTCTATCACTCTAATGGGGTCACCGGAGGGGTCAAATGGTCAATTTTTCATAAAAAATATTGCAAATATGAACATAAGTTGTATTGTCATTAGATAGGAAGTTCGGTATGCTGAGTCTAAATATCACCTAAGATTTGACCTTGAATGCACTTCTTCAAGGTCAAATAAGCACTTATAATGCATAAAATTCATGTTTTTCTTTGTTTCTCACAAAGTAAACAAACTAATCATCATGAATTGGAATCATTATCAATGACACAAATATTGGATTTTTGCAATTGTCACTGTTGGACGCACATGCACACATTTCAGAGCAATACATTTTATGCTGCTTGCATGAGCAACGTGTTTCACATTTCAATTTTGAACACTGACAACGAATCAACTCGACAACAGCCTTAGTTGCAGGAGAATTTAATGTTTGCAGGGGAAAGTAATTATCCTCGTTGGCTGTCCATCTGTAGTCAGTTGGGTCAAGCAAATTTGGTATAGGCACTGTGTCTCCCTCCCATATCATAATGCCTGGTAATGAACCCTTAGTGTTGCCTGATCGAGAGCTTCTCAGGTTTGGGGAAGTTTTTCACGTTCTGCCTGATTCAGTCTCCATCATAATGATGCAACATCTTTTAAAGATGTGCCTGGAGCATAAAGCTCACAAACTCCTCTAGCTTCGCTTCGGTTTCATCTGATGGTAGGATTGTATTTTCTAATGCACAAAATGCTGCCTTAATGTCATCCCATGAGCTCATGAATATTTTAAAACTTGTTAATTTACTCTTCCCAGAAAATCGTCGTGTTTGATCCGTACCTGTAAAAGCGTGAAACCCAGGTAAAGCAGCTGCAATTCTTGGTTTAAGTGTTTGACGCATTCTTTGCAATGCTATCGTTCATTAAGCTCCTGAGCTGCCTGTAATAAAGTTTGTAGATTTCGGCAGCTTAAGATATCTACGATTGCCAAAATTAAAACATCCGTATCCGGTGACTGGATGTCCTGTGATTTTGCTCCTCTTTCTGTTGCATCTTTGGCATGCAACAGCTATTTGGTGTCAAGCCTCTTCAGGGAGCTATGAAGATGTAAAGTCTCAATGTTTGCTTTGTTTGAGATTGCAATCTGCTTGTAGGCTACAATAACAGTCTGATGAGAGTCTTTGTATGCATCCATTATTTTCTCAGAAAATTATGAGGTAAACTGGTCCTTTGTAGAAATATGACATAGCAGTATTTTTAAAGGGACTTTTGACAATGGTGTGTTATCTGCAATACTATATCATATGGGGGTCTCTTTTCCTAATCTTCTTACCCTTGTTGATGACTTCAGTGAAATATCCACATCATATCCATCAAAGACTACATGGATTTCATCATAAGGTAAACATTGTTGTTTGATTTGATCACAGAAGTGCTTTGCAAAATATCAGCACAGGTTTTCTCCCAATTTGTCCCAATTATCTTGTGCAGCGGCCATCCCGTCTACCACAGTGGTTCACCATGTCCAAAATTGTGTATAAGAAAATATTTCAATTACTGTAAAACTAGAAATGTTTGTGCACTATTTTATTTACAAATTTCGAGGGTAGGTGCAAAAACGCAAACTTAAATAGTCAGCAAACATTAATAGCCCATGTAAAACAGGTCCAGGATGGACCGAAATCGCAAAATTAAATAGTCACAAAATATTTTATAGATTGAAATTGCAAAATTAAATAGCCACAAAATATTCTAGTTTTACAGTACATGCATGATTGTTGTGTTCACAAAACCTTACAAAAACATTCAATATCCCCAGTATGTCTGTATGAGTGTTAATTTGACATTGCAGGACGCTTTCAGCATACCCAAGTTCCTATCCAATGACAATCCACCTTTTGTTTGTCATTGCTATATTAAGGAGATAAAACCATTTTTATGAAAATTTGACCCCTTGACCCCATCATATAAAAAACATAGAATATTTTTAATGTCTCTTAGAAGCTGGTGAAATAAAATGATAATGCTACTTATGTTCATATCTGATGTTGTGAACAATATTTCTAAACAAGAAATTGAATGAATGGTTTATAAAAATAATGTGTCCATTTGCCCTTGAAAGTTTCATCCAAGGTCAGAGTTAGTATAGTATTTAGATTTTTCATATCGAAAATTGTGTCAATAGACAATAAAATTCAAATTAATGATGATTAGTTTGCTTATTTCGTGAGAAACAATAGAAAAACATGAATTTTATGCATTATGAGTGCTTATTTGACCTTGATGGATTACTTCAAGGTCAAATCTAAGGTGATATTTAGACTCAGCATACTTCCTAACTATTGACAATACAACTTATGTTCATATCTATCTATATGAAAAGCGCCCCCAGTGAGGGCAAACCAGTGTTTTATACCTGGAAAAACACTGGAATGCCACTGTCTATATATTGGCAAAAAATCAATATTCATTTTTCAGCAGCTAACAGCACCAGGCTAGACTAATGTTGCTGCCTTATGATATTGATTTTTCCAAGCTGGCTAAAGCATATTGAATACTAGTAAAGTGGACCTAATAATGGGCCCAAATATGGACCGTTTGGGCCCATGTGAAATAGGGTTCTTATGGTCACCATTTCCAACCGACATGCCAAATTTGAGCATCCTAGCTCAAACGATGCGACCTGTAGAGGGGTAGTGAACCGGACGGAAGGACGGACGCAATTAACCCTTTGCCGGTCGGAAAGGCATTTATGCCTTAATGCATGCATGTTTTTGCTACTTTCTTCAATACTTTCAATACAGGTTGAACCATGACCCCCAAATTTCATTCTATGTTCACATATGTAGTGACAATCATATATGTTCATCTTTGGCACTTTGCCAATTAAAGTGTGCCGTTTTAGTTCCATATTCGACATATTCGGCATTTTTATTAATAGTATCCAATGCCTTTGAAGACAAAATCTTCAAACTTGGTTCACTGTTTACATTCATTGAGACCATCATGAGTTTTAAATTTTGGCTATTTGCCCAGAAAACTATAGGTTCCAGGGAGCAATTTTAAGTTTTTGTAAAATGCTTATAATTATGATATGAATGCTTATAATTATGATATTGCATAAATGCAATATCATAATCGCCCATATGTCAGCGTTGTTCTAGCGATGCCGTGTTCTTTGAACATTTTTGATCTAGTTTTACAGTTGTATTGTTAGGTTTGTCAATGTTTTACAAAGCTATCGATTAGCAAGAAATTGTATAATGTAGTTCTTTGGGACCAATTTCACTTAGAAATCATGGTGCTTTTAGTTCATTTCGAACGTGATGGAAATCGTTTTGCACCATTATGTGCTTTATCAGTCTGCTGCACTTTAATTTAACACGCAGTTTTACATGACACTTACATACAAATGTGTGGAACGATGCTTTTTAGTGCAATGAAACCCTAACTTGACTACATACAAAAAGAAATTTTCTAATTTTATTGCAATATATTTTCACAGCTTTATTAATAATACACTTTTTCATTATGGATACAAGTATTGTCAATTAGTGGAACAATCTCACTTGATTATAAAACACTAAGTTACATAGGTCAAATATATACAATGCTGTGACATTTCTGTTGCTTCAATGAGATTGTTACAGTTTCTGGCCTTGATGGTCGACTAAGTGATTTTGTAACTCTTTTTTTCTACTAAATGATTGCTCACATAGTAAACACTGATATGGTTTATCATGAGCATTTTTATGAACATACAAATGAGAAGATCTAGCAAATCTTTCACCACATACACTACATCCATATGGCTTCTCTCCACTGTGAATTCTTGCATGCTGTGTCAGTGTTGAGTGTTGTGCAAATGACTTCTCACAACTTGAGCATTTATATGGTTTTTCTCCAGTGTGAGTCCTCATATGGCTAGTCAAACTACACTGCACTGTAAATCTCTTACCACAATGTGAGCACACATATGGTTTTTCACCTGTGTGTACTCTCATATGACGTGTCAAAGTACAGCGACGATCAAATGACTGCTCACAGTCAGTACATTTGTATGGTTTCACTCCACTGTGAACTTTCTTGTGACGGATTAGCGATGATTTATTGCTGAAAATCTTGCCACAGTCGCCACAAGATTTTACATCTTCAGTAGGTGTCGTAGCCATGTCCATGGATGATTTATCTCTATGTCCTCACTTTATTTAGATACTTTATTTTTTGTGCTTGAAATAGACTATATGATGCATGCTGTAGTGTATAAAACAATTCATTTACAAAAAAAGCAAGCTAAGAATACTATTGCTATTGCTCAATCACGCTTTCAAATGCATGGTATGAATTTTTTTGAGGTGTAGATTATTATAGGGTCAACTTAATTTAACTTGTAATTGAAAAAATATATATGTTTACTTAAACATTGCACATAATTACTTTTTTAGTTTTAGTCACAATGTTCCCAATCTCACAGCCCCTTGGATCAATCTCTAATTTGCAGTTAGTTCTGTATACCTATGATAGGATTTCCATTTATGTATAAAAACATAAATATAAGGGCTATCAAGACCTAACCAATTTTATTGTTTATAATAGTTTGTTATAGATAAGGAGAAGCTGTTATCAAATATTGACTATAATAAGTTTGTAGTTTATATCGTAGTGTAAGTTCCACCCGGCCATTTGAGATAGTTCAATGTAGTATATACATCAGTCATAATTATAAAAATTGATACAATGAAGTCAAAAGTTGCTGCAGATGTTAGATATGAAATAATCAATACGGGAAATTCGAGAAAAACGCGAAATTTGCGTAATGATATTTCACGAAAACTAATGATGTAAAAGATACATGTACATGTATGTAAGTTGTTGAATGTGTGGGTTCTGACCCTGTAAAATTAGAATATATGTGTATAAGACTATATGTTATCAGAGGGATTTGGGGTAGAGACTGAGAAATGAACAATGTTAAAGGAAAACAGCTGAATTTAGAAATAATACCAACACAGAAAGTTGGTTGTTAGAAATATGACCTTACAGAAATAGAACATACAGAAGAAGTGACATTTTAGCAAAAAAGACCAAGATAAATATAAACTTAAGATTTGAGAATTCATTATCTCAAAACCTGTCATATCTAAAAAATATGTCATTTACTACTAAGGGTTAAAAATGCATAAGCTTTTAATCCTGCAGTGGCTAACCCTCATAATTTCTGTAATGAATCACGTATTGTTTTTGTAACTGTCCCATTACTTAGATCTTGGTGCGTTCTCATGCCTGTTGCATGCTTTAGGGACATAGCAACTTGATTAGAGCCTATTATTTATTATTGGCCATGGTGATCATTTTTCTGTGTTTATAAAAGTTGTGCATAATCTTTTCTGATAGAGTTGGATATGGTTGTATTTTGATGATAACTCAAAACATGAAATACAAAGTAGTTTGATCTGCATTGTGACTACCAAGAGGAAACATGGAAGAACCAAAAAGACGACCTGTTCGTTTCTTCATAAAGCAGTTTGAGGTAGTAATTCCAACAAGCAACAAATTGACAAGTCTCATTTTAGGAGATTCAACTTTTAATAGGATATAAGATGAAATGTTTCGTATGATCGTATTGTTATGACATCTACTTGTGTCTCTGTTATTAGTTGCTGTTTCAGACAAAACACATTAACAAAATGAAGTTCTAACTTATATTTTGTGTCTTCCAGTTGAATCAGGCAGAAAGCGAAGCTGAGAAAATCAAGATAAGACAATCGCTGTTGAATCTGCGGCAGAAAGTGCACTGTAAAGGTAGGCAATGTCATTTTATAGAACAATGTTTTATGTTTGTTATAAGACTATATGCTCACATAATGAAGCTTGACAGCAACATTAAAAGTGCCACACTGTTTTGGTGTAATACTGGTTATATTGTATTTGTATAAGATATTCATAAAAATTTGAATGAACAAAATACTCAGTATTGAAGCCAAACCCTTATACTGCACACAATATTTGCTTTTGCCCTATGTTTTCATGGATTATTAGGGTTCATGCAAGTTTGTTAAGGAAAATGTCTAAATTACATGTATGTACATGTAGGTTTGAAAATAGATTCATTCGATTTCTTCTTTTATAGATATATTTCTTGATTTTGTGATGAATCTATTATAACTTACTATCTGAATATTTTCAGACATTTTCAATGCCTATCTTCTGAGACTTCCTTTTTACTGTCACTTGCTGCAATCTGGTGACAGAAGAAAGGAAGTTTCAGAAGATGGACATTGAAAATGTCCGAAAATATTCAGATAATAAGTTTTAATGGATTTATAACAAAATCAAGAAATATATCTACATGTATGTACTTTTCGAGGCAGGGTCATAAAGAGATTAAATGTTCTACTGGTGGTATTCACAAGAATCCGATACATTTATATTAGATTTATATCTATTGTTTGAAACCACATCCTTGGTTGTGACTATTGCTGATCAACAAATGTGCTAGCAGCAGAGCATTTGGTATCCTATCTTTTTGAAAGAGACTTAAAATGATTAACATTCAAGGAAAGTTCCTTGCTTCTTACAGTTCATTTCTTGCAATCTACCATGACTGACAGTATGCTTAGATTTGAATCTTTTGCATAAATTTACTATCATTCATGGCTTGTGTGCATGTATTATATCTGTATTTTTAAAGGTACCTATGAGCAGTTTTGTGCTGATTCACAATGTTTATTCAATAAGATGAGACATTCTGATTTTGAGTTTGTGATATTCTGTGCATGTAACATGCCTTACAAGTGTGTTATTTGATAGTTTTATGAAATTGAAATATCTTCAAAGATCATATATATATATATGTTATCAATTGTTAGTTTTCTTTTACGGCTGTATTCTTGATAAGATGAAATTTTGTTTTAAAGCTGTAAAAGCTGTAAAAGAAAACTATATACTATTGATAATGAGACCTAGTGCTGTAGGCCAAATATATGTATGTGTTTATGTTGTATGAATACAAATAAAATATATTTTAAAATTGAACATACAAAACATACGAAAAGTTTTAGTGTGTCAAATTAGAGTTCACTTGGTACATTATTAACACTTTCATTTGAATTACTTGTAGGTTTATGGTCTTGACCCATAATATCTAGTCTGCTATAAAAGTATAAAGTTCGTGTTTTACACATGAGGTTCCACAAATATTTGCCCTGTAAAAACAATGGTTTAATGGACCCTTCCTTTTTACAGGAATTTTATGATGCATCTGAATTGTATAAGGTCAGAGCCAAAGTACACATGACATTTTTCCCATTTTTAATCAAAATAAGTCTACCCCAGTCTGATAGTCACAAATGTTACATGTATTATTCGACTTTTTACACTACTGTGGGGGATGCAACATACATGAGTCTAAAGATGATTGTGCTATGAAGCAGGATGTCTTTTAAGAAACGAAATGACAATGCAATAACTTCAATAAAACTTCTGATTCAACTTCAGCATCAGGAATGTCTGACCTATATACTTAGCTTTAGCGATCATACAGTACTGAATCCATAGGAGGGATAAAGAAGAAAAATTTCGGGAATTACACTATGATTCCTTACGTTTTTTTCCCATTTTTTCTCATTGTTGTGATTTTAATTACGAACATAAAAACGTTCTGTAGCTCCCGCAAATGACGGCTTTCTTCATAACTCACCTAAAGTTACATTTATTCAGATTGTTCCCCTTGCATTAATATTGAACTGTCATTCTAGATGCAGGAAAAAATTGAAACACATACATGTAATTTTCATTTCTTTAGTACATTACTAGCTAGAGGCACAAAACTTGGAGAGCTGTTGTGCAACAAATATGCATGCAACAAACTGCTTCTATTCACAGCAGTGTTATATATTACTTTTAACCTTGGAGGATGCTCTCTTCAAAGACCAAAAGTGAGTGCATAAATTGACATAAATAGTGCATAACTGAAGATTTAGTGACATTATTCATGAATTTTGAACATACATGTAATGACCAACATGGTCCTGTATCGCTTACCTGACCTTCAAATTCCATGCAAAACATAGTCTCTGAGGTGGGGGTTAACTGTTATTACAGAGCCATGATATACCTTAAAGATAATGCTCAGCCAAAAAAATATTTGTTCTGTAAAATCCAGTATCAATGAACGATGGCTTTTCCATAGCCGGTGTAAGGAAAACAATATTTATATTTTCCACATTCAATATTTATTACAACTTTAGAAATACCGTGGTAACTAAACACATAGTCACGTGATGTAACATCATTGAATGATTTTCAGTAGATGTACCATGCATTTCTAACGGCAGACGTGACACTTATTATTACAGAGATCAGGAACTTTTTACGTGCACCGTGCAAGTTGACGTCTGACGAAAATCATTCGGTTTACATTTCGGCCTTCACGTGTTTTGATGGGGTTATACAGGCTTTTTATTTTGTGGTATTTCAATTGCTCTAGATATTTTAATAAGCTGTTTAAATGGAAGGAACTTTCAGACTCCATAGAACACATCATACTGCTTCTATGAAAGCAAACTTGTTTATCCACTGAGCATAAAATTTAAAGGATACAATTTAGATTACAATTTCACGGTGTTCAATCAATCTCCAGTTTTTGTGAGGTATAAGCAGAGCTTGTGAGGAAATCAAGAGTTTTCGTGAGGAAAATGTTTACTTTTGAAATCGGCGGTTTGGATTTTCCATTGTAAATGGTCTAAAAACCATTACTGAGCACAATTTTTGTCGTCCATGCACTATAAGAATACTTCTGGCACATACTGATGCGATTTATTTCCACTCACATGGGCTGGTTTCTGCTGCTAAGTCTGCAATACATGACCACCCACCTTCAAAATTGAGGTCATCTGATAGATAACGACGAATACAGTGGCTGTAAAGACGTACTTCAGGCAAAATATGAATTAAAATGTATCTCAAACTTGATACAAAACAGATTACACTAATCCCATGCTTTTTAAAACCACATAACTGGCCAAAATTACAAAAGTCGTGGTACGCTGTGATAAGCAGTTTTTGTGAGAGCTACAAACCAGTTTTCGTGAGTAAATTGAATATATGTAAGACCCCATGAAAATAATAAAATGTTTCTCGTCCCCTCCCTTCTGTGTATAGTGCAGCCTCCTGAACATTTTTATTGCCTCCCCAGTGATAATAAAATAAACGGCCCTCCCGCCTGGCTGCAAACAAAACAGCCCCGTGTCAGAGGCCTGTCATTTGTTTGCTATCCACGCTAGATATTATACTTCATTGATTATACTAGTTGTTTTATAAGTGATGTTTTATGATTTTGATAATAGAAAGACATTGTTCACATACAATTGTAACACAAGTAGTTCATTCATGGCCCAATATAGACTCGACCAGTCAGCCTCACTTTGACGGGACCACGTGGTGGCTCGATCAAGTGACATACAGCTCGTGGAGCTCGCTGTACGTTGGTCTGTGTTGCGCGAGACTAGGCCCAATATTCAACTTGAAAAATGAAAGATTTTGTGCGGAAGAAAAATAAAAGATAAAAAGTCAACCCCTCCTCATTTTTTTATAATATAAGGACGGAAAAATCAGCAAAATAAAATATAAAAAATAAAAAATAAAATTGACCTCCCTCCTATGTGTAGGAAAATAGGCAGAACGAGAAACATTTTATTAATTTTATGGAGCCTAAGGTATTTTGATTATGTTTCATCTTTCGGATATGTAGGTTGAAAACTTTGGTTTTAAAGATCTTTGGAGATCCATACAGGTGATGGACTTATACGGATTGAGATTAGTTTTAATAGGATAGTAATGATTCATAAGATATTAGTGTTTTGTTTTGTAACTTGAGAACTAAGATCAAATTCCATAACATTTAGTTGATTACACATTGGCAAATACACGCGTTTTGAAAAGGTGTGCTCAAAGTGAATTGAATGGTTTGTTAATCAAGAACCCCTTCTATATTGAAGATCGTGCTGAGATAGAGGACACATAACACTAGCAACCACTGGATGTGGCAGGGAGTCAGTATTCTTTAATTTCAGTTTTGTATTTTGTTCTCTAATAAAGTGGTATGTTGACACTGTGTTTATTAATTACTATACATAGAAGAAAACTAGAATTACCAAAAAGCATTAAGCTTTAACATTTCACAGAATAAATCATCACACACTCTTAATATTGCAATATGCAAGTCCTCACAAGCTCTTTTTTCATGATTTTCAACTCCTCACGAAAACTGTTGATTGTACATTTCTGTAGATTTGGAGACTTTACACAATATAGAAGTTAATAGTATAGATGCAATGCATAAGGTAGTTTTAAGTCAAGCATAAGCTACATGCCTGACCAAACTAAGGGTTTAACAAAGCAACATAAGGCAAAATATCACTTATTTTCGGGCAGTGGACAACCATGTAGAACGAGGGTCTTCATCTATTGCAGACTTAGCAGCAGAAACCAGCCCATGTGAGTGGAAATAAATCGCATCAGTATGTGCCAGAAGTATTCTTATAGTGCATGGATGACAAAAATTGTGCTCAGAAATGATTTTTAGCCCGTTTACAGTGGAAAATCCAAACCGCCGATTTTGAAAGTAAACATTTTCCTCACGAAAACTCTTGATTTCCTCACAAGCTCTGCTTATACCTCACAAAAACTGGAGATTGATTGAACACCGTGAATTTAGTGACAGTGAAACAATGAAGCTGTTATTCAACCTTTGTTATGTCAATGCCATTTTCAAAGGCATGTTACTAAAGGCCTTGTATTCCTGAAAAAGACAACAGCATCAAATCAATCTGTCATGAGTTCTTCCCTAAAAGTAATGTGACTTCCAAGACCTTGGAAGGTTTTTTTAAATGGATTTTGTTTAGTCCATGTCATTGAGATGGTCACTATATGAGCATTTGTGGTCGAGATTTGTCCGTTGTATTTTTGTCGAATTCTCTGCATCATTAGCACATTACTGATTACATTGTTACCTTTGTTTCCTTATCTGATGTTTCTGCATGAAATTTCATACCCAGTTTCCTATTCATACTGGGTATGAAGAAACTATATTATAAATTTTTTTAAGTTACTGGTGTGTCGGTCCAAGGCATTAAATGTTAAGCTGTCAGTTCTGTAATTAAGTAGCATGAAACATTAAGAATCAAGTCATTAACTAATGTATTGATAACACTGTGACATGGTGCTTTGTGGTTCTAGAACTTGTATGAATGCTAAATCGTGTTTACAAGGGCATAGCATGACACCAAAATAGAGCATTCAAAGATTAGAGAAAACTCATGGTACATGCAATTGCTCTATATCCTTGTGTGTTTTTTAACGAATAAATGCTCAAATTGAGGCGCTTACTCTGGGGTTCTATGACATCAACAGCTTACTCACTGATTGTAAAGTTGAGAATTCACTCACATCATTGCAAAAGCATATCAAGGCCAGAGAAAATCTTAGGGTGTTTTTATTGTCTCATAAATGGGATTGTTACATGTATACTAGGCATTTGGATTGTCCTGGGACAAAGTTTATTTTCAGTTCAGACAACAAAGTAATATAGAAAAATAATTGTATCATCCGTTGTGTTTTAAGTAGCATATTTGATTGTTTTATCAGTTGTTAAGCAAAAAAAAACTGAAATAGATATCACATTAAAAGAGGAGGGCATTTATCAATGTTTTCAACATCAAAGTTAAGTAAAATGGTCTGTTGTATGAATCCTGTATTTAATGTGCCAATATACGTATCTGCCTTGTGTCCTTTTTAAGATAGTTTAAATACTTGACATACGACTTTCTAAAATCCATCTATATACAATTCTGTATGCGTTTCATATTCCAAGAGAGGGTTTTCACTTATACATTCTCAAATTTGTCCACATTACCCTGTCAATTTTTCACCATGACAGGGCTCATTATTGTACCATGAAGTGTTGCATGAATTCTCATGTTGAACAAATAACTAAGGGACATTTTATGTTACAATACGTGTCCACGTGTAATAGCCCTCTGTCTCATTTTGTCTACCATCAAAGTACAGAGGATGCAACAGCTGAGTCTCTAACACTGTTATAATGCAATCACCACCTCAACCAAAATTTGATATTTTCACCTTTGCTGGATCATGACAGAACTGTCATATTTTAGTCAAGTTATGCAGGGCAATGATGGATGATATATTGAATGAATATTTATAGGTCAACCCTCAAAAAATCACCCTTTCCCCTGATGCACCACTAGGGGTATGCAAATAATCTCTTGGGGAATATTAATCAGTAGTTAATGGTTAGCAGTTTCAGGTTTTAAATTAGCTTTTGACTTTTATAGAAAGATAGGTCCAGTGCTGATGCCATTTTGTGTCCATTTGTATGCATCACAGTACAAGCTTGATGTAATGAGACAGGCCAAGAACACAGAATCAGCTTGACCTTGCTGTGGTTCTAACCACCTCATTGTTTCATTATCAAAGCAGTGCATTCAGTCATTTAATGCTACAATTTGTTTTGTTTTTTCCTGTCATGTAATAGATGGTGTGAGCAACTTCCAAATTGGATACAAACGTCTGCCCTTTTAAGATACATGTATATTATTTGTGTGTCCATATATGTTGTGTGAAGAGAACGGACATTTAAACTAGAGATGTCAACAGAATTCGAAGCTTCGAAGCTTCGGTGTAAGAGCCGAAGCTTCGAATAGTAAAGCAGGATTCGAATGCTTCGTAATGTATTAACTTGTAAATTATCATCCCGGTATTATATAAATAGGGACTTTCTGTCGGCGGTTAGTGTAGCATTGTCAGCTTGTTCTCTTCCGTTGCCATTTAATGTCATATATAGTGTCTAAACTCTCAAGGTAGCAAGTTACGTAAGAGTATATGGGTACTAGATTATCAGTTTAATGGTCAAATACCATGAGTAGTACAAGGGAGATAAGTTCTACCATAGTGCTGCTTTGTTGTGCCTTTTGATTTAGCCAGTTAGTCCTACTGGTAGTTAGTAGGCCTACAAGTTTCCCATTGTTCTCTGGCAGTGTAAACTTGTTAAACACAATGGTATGATTTCTATCACTGTTTTATCATTCCTATAATATCACACTCTGTAAAATGGTACTAGTAACTTGTGTTAATGAAGTTTGACATTATGCCCCGCCCCTTTATGGCCGAAGCTTCGAAGCTTCGGCCCTCAAAACGGCCGAACCTTCGAATATCAAAATTGGTGAAAATTGACATCTCTAATTTGAACCCACTAGTTGCTGTGCTCCACACTTCGGTCACAAGATAGTATGAAGGGAAAGTTATACTTGGCATATCAGTTTGATGTATATACTTCATGGTACAAGTCCAAACGCTTGTATTCTAAATTGATGATTAATCATAAGGATCATAGGTAACTACAAGAAATATATTAGCATTCAATGTGAACTGTTAATAGTACAGTATTGATCGCGAAAGAGGGACCATTTTTGTCGGCAGATTGATTACAACTCAATGAATTGGTGAATCGTAGAGAATGAAAAAACATGGTAGAAGAACATATTCTGAAGCTTCTCTTCTTACCGTTTTTACTTCTCTACTTTCACTTGCGTCGAGCAAATCTTTACATGATTGTTGAAATTCCGTAAATATTCCATAAACAAAATCAATGTCTCAGTTTATTTTAGAATTTTTTCAGAATTGTTCACTTGTGCGCTTGAAACAGAATTTTTTCAGAACTCTTCGCACTTGCTCATAATTTTAAAGGAAGGTTCGAGTCGATTTATTATAGTGGAGGTTGGTGATACTGTACATTGTACATGCATGATTGTTTTGCTAAATATGTTGATGGAAATTATTATTCTGTTAAGATAATTACATGGGAAACATTAATTACCTATTCATAATGTATCCGCATGGGTATTGAAACCTCAGGTCTTTTATAGTGTGTAAAACGAAAATTCTGAAAAATTCTCACAATTAAAGGATTAAACGTTGGTGGTAGTGCATTCTGAAATTCAGTAAAAAAATGTTTTATATCTCTTTTCTATAGTAATTTATCAGAATTGATTGTATTTAGCGAAAGAAGAGAAGTAGGAACATTAGAAGAGAATATTTATTCGGAATGTTCACTCATTTAGAATGTAAGAAGATAATTTTTTTTAATTGTCATTTTGCTAAAACGTAATATGCAAATGAATTGTGAAGAAAAAAAACAATGAAAAGAAACAAAACAAAAATAAAATGAAAAGAAGTGACTATCAAAAAGGGTCTGTCCTTCGTGATCACTACTGTACTTACTGTACTACTGTACATTTCTTTCTTTATATCATGACTATAAACCTAAGTTAAATAGACACTGAGGCGTGAGGAAATATATTGCCTTAAAATTCTTTTTACAATAGCATAATCTTATTAGTTCTTTTCTAGTTCGTTTTACCATGTTGCTGAGGAAAGTTGATCAATAGATTCTCCCAAAATGTTTCAACAGACATGTCCCAAGAGGGCGCTAGGTGTTGAGTGTGCTTGTTTATTAGTTGTAACATGGAAATGTGTCCCTCTGGTCTTTCCTTGCTCCATTGTCCTTTAGATATATGACATATTACAAGGAAACAAATGTGAAGGGTAGGAAATGCTAAGTAAGATTAAATTGCCTCATCTCAAAGTGCATCATAACATAGAAATGATGTTTTTGTTCAGTGCACTAAATTTAATTATACATTGTTTTCTGTATTTTCTCCTTCAATTTACTTAAAAGCTCATAACCGTATTACGGACATCATAAATCTTTATGATATTTGTTAGCATAAAATGTAGGGTTGTGAGAAAGTGACAAAAAGAATGTTCGTTATTATGTCTTGCAACAAATTCATGAATGATTAGATGCTACACAGATCCCCCTTTGGCAAACTTTAAAACTACAGTATAAGAGAAAACATTCACCAATGGATCACCAAATGTTTGATAACAAGGACAAAGTGTGACCTTGTAGAAGGCACTTCCTTTAGATATATAGATGTAGGCTCGAGCGTACCCCAGGACACTGTGGTTGGACAAATTCTATCTATTACCCTTGGCTTTAAATGACCTGCTCCAAAATGTAATGGCAAAGTCTGACTCTTCACAGATGATTGCCAACTCTATGATGACCAGCAAGAGCTCCAATATGATATGGATGCCCAGTTAAAGTGGTACCATAAATGAGGTATGGCATTCAATGCAAAGAAATGCAATATTATGACGACAGTTAAGGCCCAGTACCCCGTTCACCAAGTTTTACACAATTTGTGATAAAATCCTTTAACAGGTACATTAGATGCTATTAGATATCTCGGAGTGACCATATAAAAAAACTCAGTGGTTGACCCACGTCACAAACATCAAATAAGGCCATACGACATTGACCTTCCCAGGCGTAAACCGCAATCATCCCCATAAAAGGTAAAGGAGACTTTTTACTTTAATAAGTCTGATGGTGAAATATGTTTCCACTATGTGGGACCCGGCCATGCAAAGAGACATATATACACTCTTGAAACTGTTCAGCACAGGACCCAGATGAGGGATTTGTAGAATTCCTGTCATGCCCACATATCTAACTACATCGATACCTGAGCACTAGCCCCTACAGTTGATTCTAAATTCTGAAATTCAGATGATTTTTACCGGGACAACCTGGTCGCTTCAATGGAGCACTCAGGTCCTTTGATGTCCACCTAAGTTCTGCTGTGCCGCCACCAAGCTGTGCCCTGCTTGGTGGCGGCACAGAAACATACCTTATTCCCGCACATTAAAGCGCATGGGCTTATAACCGAAAAACAGCACTTTTTGGACCTTTGGAAAATGGAAAAAGTTCCCACTTAAAGCCCAGGGGCGTATATTTGAACACTACGCCCACGCCCTGTTTGGCGATGTATAAGCATTGGATTTGGACTATATAGAGCCACCAAGTTTCTTAACCATGGGTTCTTACGTGTTACTGTACGGTACTAGTCTACCTACGCGGGCGATGATAAGTGCACTGACTTTTGACAGCGTGCACGATGTTTTCCTTTAATCATCAATGGTAATTATTAGTTTCATATCTTTTCTAGCAATGCTGTCTCAATATTCATCATTTTCACAAGAATTTTCATAACTTGATAACATCGTACAAACCTAATTTAATAGATATTTGAACTCTGGAAGTTCGCCATTATAAATCATACTCATGCACTAGAGATATACTGAAGGCTCCTAGAGAATTGCGTATCATTAGCAACAAGAACAATGCCTGTAAGATGTGTTTTGAAAAAATATATAATTTATTAATTCTCACTTTGGGTGTATTCTAGCTGCAGATTAATACAAACATATACCTACATTGATTCAAGCTCCCGTCGATGGTTTATATCGATGTTCATTCTGAACCATTGATGGAAAATAGTGAAACGTGTTGGAGCTTTTAATATTGCCCAAAGCATGTTCATGGTATGTGTACGCATACGAGTACAGGATTTCTTTAGGTGTGTTATGTTGTTTTCACGTGTCTTTGGTCACTCATCTGGGTTCAGGGTGCATGTAACTATCAATTTTCATCATTTTTTTTGGCAGGGAAAAATTTGTTTATTCTCACTTATTGGCCCATGGGCTTATATTCGAACAATAAGCCCATCTTCGATGTTAAGCCCATGGGCTTATATGCGTGGGAATATGGTACATATATCTAGGCTCTGAAGATTTCGATTCAGAGTTGCGTTTGGTTCTTGAACCATGGGCCACATTTACATTATTTTTAAGTATTTTTTTTATATTCTTGTTTAATTTGCTGGACATAAAGTGTCTCAATATATAGGCTATTGATGTAAAGGTTTTTTTAAATATTGTTTTTAGTTTGATTATGAAAATAATTTCATGAACTAGCAGACAGGAGCTTGTACTGGTAAACCTTTGGTCAACGGTACCTCATTACCATTTGATAGCTTATAACTGTACATACATGTATGCACGTGACCATACTTTTATACAATGTATGTTGAGACGTATCATGTTCAGACAAAAAAAACACAACTCATATTATGAGTTCTTTTTCTTTTCCTTTAACTTCCATTTGGAATCAGTGAATCACCTGCTCAAAGGTATTCTTTGAACAATTGTGTGTTTTTTAAAGTTATGCTGCAGTGCATGAACAAATGTCCATAAATAGTAACAATATGTAGTGTGTGCATTATGAAAATTCCATCATTCAGACATGTCTAATAGAAAAACTACAACAATATAAATACCACTATGAAAGTTCAGCTTTTATCATCATCAAAAAAAGTGAAGGCGTGAAAATGTCAATAGTATAATTTTCATCATATATAAGATGTCGCCTATCCCTACAATGTCAAATGTCAAGTCTCTCTTACAAAATACACAATACATCCAGTGAAAATCACCCGATTACAGTGTAGTGGTATCTAATATCACGTGGTTTAGTACATGCACATAGCATTTTCTCTCTTAATGTTTTACATGTGAAAATAAAAGATCTTATTTCCATACACTTAAAACTGGAAAGGAATCATCCCAACAGGCAAAAAAAAATTTTGTTCACCCCCATTATGGTGGAAATTAGGTTGATATCAAGTGTAGTGTAACACGGACATAAAATCCATGTGGATAGACACTATATTTACTCCCCCTTATATCCACGTGTAAAAATGAACCAATATCCACGTTGATTTCACATACCTATACTCTCCCTTATATCCACGTGTAAAAATGAATCAATATCCACCTTGATTTCACCTACCTATGCACCCCCTCAAATCCACCCGATCCATGTTATTTACTGCGACAGAGCGCTGATTGGCCGAACTAATTTGAACCAATGAGAGCGCAGCCCGCTCAAATGCAAAGATGGTGTAGGTAAAAAGATTAGCAAACAGATAAAGTTTTGTTAATAATCGATTTTCGTGGATATATTAAGATAACCAACACAAATTCACACAGCGGATACAACATAAACCGATTTTATAAGGATCTATTGAAGCACAGTTACGTCTGCAGTACGTATGATGCAATATTCATGTGTCAAGTCAGTGTGAGACGTTTCTGGAAGGCAAGCCGGTTACTATTGGATATCATTGAATGTGAGCATTATAATATATATTTTTGTTTGATTTATGTTGTATTTGAAGTGGCAGAAAAACAGCTTGCAAAATAACATCTCTGACCATTTCGATCCGATGGTAGAAATAAAGTGGATAATATGTAGAAATACCTCCAGATTTCCACTAAAAATACCCCGACATTTCTACCAGAAATACCCCCACATTTCAACCTGTAATACCCCCACATTTCCACCTGAAATCCACGTGTAAAAATGTTGCAGGCTACACGTTATTTCAACCAAATATCGACGTTGTAAAGGGTTGTGCCACTTTACATTGGCATAATACTTTGGTCCGTTGTTGGGGCGCCACCCTCCTCTGATTTATGGCTCACAGGAGGGAGAAGCCGTTTTCTTGTAATTAATGAAACTTTACTGCATTTGTATCTTTTATTCCATGCAAAATGTCAAAATACAACAATTCACATATAGACATCAATTTGGAACATCTAGAATTCGAATACCTCTAGAGCAAACCAGCAGCTGTAAATATACCAATTGCACAAGCCTTTGTCAGCAATATCTGACCACATTAGTTTCCTAGTTAAACTGGTAATATCAAGACTATTACCCTGCCACGATGCACATTGGCAGTTTATTAAAAGCTAATCAATGTTTTAAACACGCTTGTTCTATAATTAGTATATTTGCCGACAGAAAGTCTAGTTTCTCTGATTACAGCGACGCGCATCACAAACATGATAATTTCTGGCATAACAATCTGAATGAAAACATAACATGCTCTACTTTAAATAGGCCATCTCTTTACAACGTGTATAAAGATACTTCGTGTCTACGTGGATTCCACCATAAATTGCCCACTGGGATCTAATGATACAAATTTTTGTCATAGAAAATAATTTTATGACTGAGCATTTTCTTTAAATCAGTGTACATGTACATGTACAGTACTGATACCAGAGGAAGGATACAGAATCGTAAGCAAATTAGAGGAATCGGCGTAAGAAAATGTAATAAATAGTAACATTTCGAAACAAAGTTACGTTCGTCAAGGATTTCTTGGAACTGCTCACTCCCTGAAACTACGTAAGAATATCTTCCCATACCAATGCACATTGGCATCCATCTTTGACACATTTTTGCTCATAAATATTCGGGCGTTCTCGTTTATTTCAGCCACAGCGACACCGCCGAGTGGTTAATAAGTGCGGACGCCGTGTAGACACCCTATATGAAACAAAAATCTGTCAAAATGCCGGCGTGGTCTTGTACTTTTAGAAATATTCTTTTTATTACGGGAACCTCCGTAAAATGCGTAATAAAGGGGAACAATCAGAAGAAACGTAACTTCAGGCGAGTTATGAAGAAAGCCGTAATTTGCAGAATCTATAGAAGCTTTTTACGTTTGTAATATTCGCAACAATGAGAAGAAATGGGAAAAAAACGTAAGGAATCGTGGCGTAATTCTCAAAATTTTTCTTCTGTAACCTTCCTCTGGTATCAGTACTGTGCATGTATAGTGTTACCATATCAGCTTATGCATTTCCTTGGATCATTTCATATTTAGTTCTAGCTTCATTAGACATGTTAAAATGTCCTCAGCTTTTGTGGGCCCAATGCTGCGCCTATGTACAGTGTACATGTACCTAAGAATTTATTGCTATCCAGTTTACTTTTGTGGTAAAATTCGCTAATTGTGTGTACAAAACACATTTTGTGTAGAAATTTCTTATTTATAGACATATATACTGTTGAAATTCACTGTTATATTTAACCCTTGAGCCTTGTAAGGGAACCTGAATTTGAATGAATAATATTATTAATATGGCAACAGTAGTGTCTCCACTACTCATATATGTGGAAAGGATATGTTTGATGTGGCCGGCAATTCCCAAGTTCCAACCAATTAACAAGGAAAGGTTTTTGTGATGATTTTTAAGGCAATTTTATTCCATATAGATAACTCTCATATCTATGAATGAAAGTGATTAAACTGTGATAGGGTTAAAAACTGTGTATTCCATAGATGGGTGAATGATTCACTTTTGCTAGGTGCCTGGAGGATGATTTGAGACCAAACTCTGTCTTATTAAGTGGTTCTTGAATAATCGATCATTCTAAAAAGTAGTCACCCATATATGCATGTAAAAGGCATGGGAATATACTGTTAATGATATTATGATGTATGGTCCTTTAACCCTCTCGATGCCAGCCGTAAATCCACTATATATACCTTGAGTGCCAGACACTTATTTTGCGTGACGCGTTGTTCACTGTGGGGGTCTTCAATTGTCATAGTTGAAATATGATCCTTTGAAGCTCTTACGTTTTTCATCATAACATTTTCACATTTACAGTACATATTCAGGAGATGGTCTAGTTTCTTATATTCACCATTATAAATAAAGATACATACAGCATCACGTTCGATTTTAACAATTTCGAGTGATCGTCCATTCATTGACAACTTCCGGGAGCGATTTAAAATGTCGTAATATCAGTAGTAATTTTAATTTTAATTAATGTTCAAACCTTGATTTCTGATTCGGCGTGAAGTTTGACAGGCGCCACTCGACAACCCGACAAAAACATCATCCGTTTTGATAGAAATACTAGATATCCGACGCCCACACTTATTGGGTAGTTTGCCAAACGCTTTTATTTGGGATCCGTATCCAAGATACAATAAGATGAGGCATGGATGACGAATAATATGATAATTCTTCATCAAAATTTTCTATTTTGTCACAGCATGGCAGCTCTTACCGATTTGGACCGATTTCCGGAAATCAGCCCTTGCGCAGTGCGCGGCGCTGCTATAGATTCGTAAGAGCGCTCTTGATAAATGCTTATTGCATCATTTAGCAGTTGTCAAAATAGTTTTGCCGCGATTGAACCCTAAGAATACCACTTTCAAGGCTGAAAATTCGATGTCGTGATATGACCTTGGAGTCTAGTTTCACATTTCATGTTAGGTCTCAAAGCAAAGCTGGTTTCCTAAGGATTCCAGCCATATATGACAAGCCATGGTTTTACGAACACAACTAAGAGTATTTCAGAGCTCAAAATTGCAGCACATAATGCGTGTTGGGTGGGTAATTATTCGTTCTCACGAATAGAATTAAAATATTAACACTATGCTGCTTATTTCCTTCTAGAAATACATCAAAATGTCAAGGTAAAGTTGTTGTTGTTGACACAATCGAACTTGAGACTAGAACCACGAGTGTTTACATACGAATATGGCAGACAAACTCAAACTGTTTTTTTTTCTGAAATAAGGCTCCTACAGGAGCCCACGGCACTGAGGGGGGGTATTTAGAGTGGGCTCCTGTAGGAGCCCACGGCATCCAAAGGGTTAAGGTCCACTCTGAAAGACTGCATATTAGGGTGCATTATATCTCAGGACAGTCACTTTTCAGTCACATTTGTATGAGCAATAATCAGGGCTATATCAGATCACAGCAATTGTAACCCAAGAAGTCACCATATGTGCTCTTAACTTTTGGGGTAGCCAAATAATATGTATGAAATAATATCCAGCACCCATTAATCAGAAGGCTTGACTTGCCCCTGTGGACCCTCTGGAAGGCCTTATTCAAGTACCACTCATGCCTCTAGACTCGTGCTTTTTGGGAGTGGTGCACTTGGCCATTCTAAATGCAGCAGCATTAGTGGCAAGAGGACATCATGTACTCAGATGTCTCAGTGCACAGAGGCAGTCACGTAAATCTTTGTATTAGATGAGCAACCTTACCCCAGCCTGCCAAAGGAAGGTGACGAGTCTCATCATTTCATATGTCAATATTTACATCTGGGGACATTTGGCAAGATACAAATTCTGTCACACAACACAAGGAAACTCACTCATGTCACTCATGTGTTCGACATCAGCATTCTCTCAGCTATCTACATTTTGCCTTGGTTTTGCACGATTCCTGTTTTCAAATGGAGTGTACATTGCGTTTGTCAATTGATGTTCTCAACTATACAAATGCATACCATACCAGATTTGAAAAAAAAAAAGTGACTTCTGTCTTGAAACATGATCTTATTCTCTGTTAATGGCCCCTGGGCTTAATATGAGCTGCACGTGGCGCACTCCCAATGATAGGC
>CM032660.1:40501326-40523491 GCA_019095985.1 Streblospio benedicti
AAGTCTAGTTTCTCTGATTACAGCGACGCGCATCACAAACATGATAATTTCTGGCATAACAATCTGAATGAAAACATAACATGCTCTACTTTAAATAGGCCATCTCTTTTACAACGTGTATAAAAAGATACTTACGTGTCTACATTGGGTTCCACCATAAATTGCCCACTGGGATCTAATGATACAAATATTTGTCATAGAAAATAATTTTATGACTGAGCATTTTCTTTAAATCAGTGTACATGTACATGTACAGTACTGATACCAGAGGAAGGATACAGAATCGTAAGCGAATTAGAGGAATCGGCGTAAGAAAATGTAATAAATAGTAACATTTCGAAACAAAGTTACGTTCGACAAGGATTTCTTGGAACTGCTCACTCCCTGAAACTATGTAAGAATATCTTCCCATACCAATGCACATTGGCATCCATCTTTGACACATTTTTGCTCATAAATATTTGGGCGTTCTCGTTTATTTCAGCCACAGCGACACCGCCGAGTGGTTAATAAGTGCGGACGCCGTGTAGACACCCTATATGAAACAAAAATCTGTCAAAATGCCGGCGTGGTCTTGTACTTTTAGGAATATTCTTTTTATTACGGGAACCTCCGTAAAATGCGTAATAAAGGGGAACAATCAGAAGAAACGTAACTTCAGGCGAGTTATGAAGAAAGCCGTAATTTGCAGAATCTACAGAAGCTTTTTACGTTTGTAATATTCGCAACAATGAGAAGAAAGGGGAAAAAAACGTAAGGAATCGTGGCGTAATTCTCAAAATTTTTCTTCTGTATCCTTCCTCTGGTATCAGTACTGTGCATGTATAGTGTTACCATATCAGCTTATGCATTTCCTTGGATCATTTCATGTTTAGTTCTAGCTTCATTAGACATGTTAAAATGTCCTCTCGTCGGAGACTCCCGATAAACTGCTACATTTTCCCGCCTCCCGATTGATAGAAAAATCCTCCCGATTTTATGCAATTTTTTTAAAAAAAATCATCGCATGAGAGTTGGTGGCCTGAGACTTATCAAGTGCACTCTCCAACACAGACGGGAAACAAAACTCGCGAAGTGCTTGCGGGCTAAAACCAATTATGCGCGGGAGTGTAGACATTTAAACACATAAAACCATGTGCACAGCATATTCTCTCATAACACATTTGGATTACATTGCATTTGGACACATTTGGATTAATAAGATGGCAGAAGTTGAAAACCCTAAGAAGAGAAGAAAATATGAATCAAAATATCAGAGCAAATGGGAAGAGCAACACTCGTGGATTGCAAAAAGTGATAGAGGGATTTGCTTTGCTTACTGCAAAACATGCAATGTGCATTTATCGGTGAGCCATGGAGGCATTAATGATGTAAATAAGCATGCCAAAACAACCCAACACGTGGAACAATTGAAAATCAGGTAACACATGGTTCTTTGCTGTTATAATCTTTTAAGCATTTTGCAGTTAATCATACAGCATGTACTTGATTCAATCTGTGAATAGATTAATGGGATCAGTATGATTTGCACCATATTCACTGAACTTTTAAATAAAATTAGTGTACACCCTACTTTTTATTTTATGAGCTAGATAGTATATCATGGGAAAAAATCTTTGTTGGGATATTGAACTTGTAGTTTATTTGAATTATTTGTGATGTGAATATATTTCAAGACCTCTTCTTTTATATACAGGTCTTCAAATCAGAAGATAAATTCTTTCTTTGGCCACAAGAAAGATTTGAAGAACGATGTTCTCAATGCAGAGATACTGTTTGCAAATTTTGTTGCTGAACACAACCTGCCTTTTGCTGTGGGAGACCACTTCACAAAATTGGTAAAAGTAATGTTCCCGGACAGTGAGATAGCTAAAAAGTTTGCATGCAGCAGAATGAAAACCACAATGATTTTGAAAAATGCTATAGCACCATATGTATCAGCACCTATCATCAAAGCATGTGCTGAACAGCCATTTTCTCTGCTGATCGACGAATCTAATGATCAAGGAGGTGATAAAAATCTAGTAATTTTGGTCAGGCTAGCTGATGGCACCATTGGCAAATCAGTGACCAGGTTTCTGGACATGCCAGTATGTAATATTGGTACAGGAGCTGCCATCTTTGATTCGCTCAACAAGTCACTCAGTTCTTTGAACATTCATTGGAAAAACCTTGTTTCGTTTAATAGTGACAATTGTTCAGTTATGAAAGGGAGGAAAAACTCTGTTCTTTCTAGGATAAAAGAGGTTCAACCTAATGTAATTGATATGGGCTGCATAACACACCTAGCAAATTTGTGTTGTGTAGCTGGGGTGAAAGAACTGCCACTGCCAATAAATGATTTTTTGATAGATATTTTCTATCATTTTCACCACAGTAGCAAAAGAAAAGAGACATTTAAAGAGTATGAGTTGTTCACAGACGTAGAGCCTGCAAAAATATTAAAGCATTGCGAAACAAGGTGGTTGAGTTTAGAGCGATGTGTTAAAAGAACATTGGAGCAATGGCCAGCCTTACAAAGCTATTTTGCTAGTCATGATGAGGTGGAAAAGCCTGGCCGTGTTCAAAGAACAGCAAAGAATTTGAACAATGTGGAAATGAAACTGTATTTTCATTTTCTAGAGTTTATTCTCAGCCCACTGAATGAATTTAACACACTCTTTCAGGCTGATGAGACCTTGATAGGTATGATGGTATCTGAAATGAATAGGTTGCTGAAAAAGTTATTGGCAAAATTTGTAAAAATGAAGGTGATTAAAGAGGCAGTAGATTGTACAAAAGTGGACTTTAAAAATAGGTCTAACTTCCATGAAGATCATCAAATTGCTGTGGGATATGCCACTAGGCAATTGCTAGAAGAGGAGAGAGAAAACATGACTGATGCTACCCTCAAGAGATTTTTTGAAAGTGTTAGAAAATTTTATATTGGTGTTGTGGAAAAAATGATAAAAAAATTTCCATTTGGTGAGAGCATTTTGCAAGATTTGCAATTTTTGAACCCCAAAGATTATGATAAGATGCAAGTCCATGCTATAACAAAGATTGCCCAGAATTTTAGTTTAGTCAAAAATGAAAACATGGACAAACTTGAGGATGAAGTTAATGACTTTTTGTTAATGTCCTCAGAAGAAATGCCAAAATCAGATGATGTCAGGGCAGATCAATGGTGGCATCAGGTGATGTCAATGAAGACTAGCCAAGGCTTCAGATTTCCATTACTGTCCATTGTTTTGAAAGCAGTGCTGACAATTCCCAACAGCAACAGTGACAGTGAAAGAGTATTTTCTATGGTAACAAAGGTGCACACCAAATATAGGTCACAAATGAAAAATGACACTTTGTGTGCTGTCTTGGCAACCAAAATAAACAATAATGGTGACTGTTTTGAATTCAAACCAACAAATGAACTATATAAAAAAGCAAAGGAAGCAACTTGGAACTATATCCAAGAACACAAATAGGGGATGCTGTTGACAGTTTGTAGTATTTGCATGTACATGTATGTCTGTGTACTTTCATATTATGTGTTTTTAAATACATTTTACACCTTTATGTTCATATGCATGTTAACTTTTAATTTTGAAATGTAAATAAAATTATGATGTGTCTGTGTTCTTTCATATTATGTGTTTTTAAATACATTTTGCACCTTTATGTTCATATGCATGTTAACTTCTAATTTTGACCTGTAAATAAAATATATATATAAAGTATATATAAAATAATATTATAACCGCGCTGTCGCGCGATGGGCAAGTTGCGTGCAAGAGAAAATCTCCCTATTTCATATTTTCAAAACTTAACATGACAGTGGTAGTGTCTCCACCACTTATATGTGGAAAGGTTTTCCAAACCAATTAACCAATTTTATTCCATATAGAATAATCTATGAATGAAAGTTTAAACTGTGATAGGGTTAAAAACTGTGTATTCCATAGATCACCATATATGCCAAACTGTCTTAAAGGCTTGAATGGGGAATATACTGTTAATATACTGTTAATGATATTATGATGTATGGTCCTTTAACCCTCTCGATGCCAGCCGTAAATCCACTATATATACCTTGAGTGCCAGACACTTATTTTTTGCGGACGCGTTGTTCACTGTGGGGGTCTTCAATTGTCATAGTTGAAATATGATCCTTTGAAGCTCTTAATTTTCATCATAACATTTTTCATTTACAGTACATATTCAGGAGATGGTCTAGTTTCTTATATTCACCATTATAAATAAAGATACATACAGCATCACGTTCGATTTTAACAATTTCGAGTGATCGTCCATTCATTGACAACTTCCGGGAGTGATTTAAAATGTCGTAATATCAGTAGTAATTTTAATTTTAATTAATGTTCAAACCTTGATTTCTGATTCGGCGTGAAGTTTGACAGGCGCCACTCGACAACCCGACAAAAACATCATCCGTTTTGATAGAAATACTAGATATCCGACGTCCACACTTATTGGGTAGTTTGCCAAACGCTTTATTTGGGATGCGGTATCCAAGATACAATAAGATGAGGCATGGATGACGAATAATATGATAATTCTTCATCAAAATTTTCTATTTTGTCACAGCATGGCAGCTCTTACCGATTTGGACCGATTTCCGGGAAATCAGCCTTGCGCAGTGCGCGGCGCTGCTATAGATTCGTAAGAGCGCTCTTGATAAATGCTTATCGCATCATTTAGCAGTTGTCAAAATAGTTTTGCCGCGATTGAACACTAAGAATACCGCTTTCAAGGCTGAAAATTCGATGTCGTGATATGACCTTGGAGTCTAGTTTTACATTTCATGTTAGGTCTCAAAGCAAAGCTGGTTTCTTAAGGATTCCAGCCATATATGACAAGCCATGGTTTTACGAACACAACTAAGAGTATTTCAGAGCTCAAAATTGCAGCACATAATGCGTGTTGGGTGGGTAATTATTCGTTCTCATGAATAGAATTAAAATATTAACACTATGCTGCTTATTTCCTTCTAGAAATACATCAAAATGTCAAGGTAAAGTTGTTGTTGTTGACACACCGGAACTTGAGACTAGAAACACGAGTGTTTACATACGAATATGGCAGACAAACTCAAACTATATTAGTTCATCTTTCTTTGCTCACAACACTAGATTTTTTAAAATACATTTACAGTTTCGCCAAACAACTGTTGGCATCCTCAGAATGTTCTTCCCGCGCAATGTCACAAGTCAAATATTCTGATCCTGAACGAGGATGGAATCATAAACTTCGAGAGTTGGTGCCCCCCTCCCCTGTTCATAACCTGCTTGCAGGTTTCGGATGTGTACAGACTCTTTGATTGTCCTGGTTTTCCATTCACTTTCTCTGTCTATTATTCTGGCTCCCTCCCAGTTTATCTGATGGTTGTGCTGGTTTGCATGGTCCGTGATGGCACTCTTGTTTATTTCCATTTTTGACTCTTTCTTTGTGGATCTGGTGTATGCTCCCTTCTGGTTTGCTTCCACGTCCTTCTGATGTTCCTTCAGTCTGGTACCAAACTTTCTGCCCGTTTCCCCGACGTACACTTTATCACATGACTTGCATGGAATCTTGTAACCATCCTCGTTCAGGATCAGAATATTTGACTTGTGACATTGCGCGGGAAGAACATTCTGAGGATGCCAACAGTTGTTTGGCGAAACTGTAAATGTATTTTAAAAAATCTAGTGTTGTGAGCAAAGAAAGATGAACTAATATATTTCATACCAACACAATGAACACATTCAAGAACAAACTCAAACTGTTTTTTTTCTGAAATAAGGCTCCTACAGGAGCCCACGGCACTGAGGGGGGGTATTTAGAGTGGGCTCCTGTAGGAGCCCACAGCATCCAAAGGGTTAAGGTCCACTCTGAAAGACTGCATATTAGGGTGCATTATATCTCAGGACAGTCACTTTTCAGTCACATTTGTATGAGCAATAATCAGGGCTATATCAGATCACAGCAATCGTAACCCAAGAAGTCACCATCTGTGCTCTTAACTTTTGGGGTAGCCAAATAATATGTATGAAATAATATCCAGCACCCATTAATCAGAAGGCTTGACTTGCCCCTGTGGACCCTCTGGAAGGCCTTATTCAAGTACCACTCATGCCTCTAGACTCGTGCTTTTTGGGAGTGGTGCACTTGGCCATTCTAAATGCAGCAGCATTAGTGGCAAGAGGACATCATGTACTCAGATGTCTCAGTGCACAGAGGCAGTCACGTAAATCTTTGTATTAGATGAGCAACCTTACCCCAGCCTGCCAAAGGAAGGTGACGAGTCTCATCATTTCATATGTCAATATTTACATCTGGGGACATTTGGCAAGATACAAATTCTGTCACACAACACAAGGAAACTCACTCATGTCACTCATGTGTTCGACATCAGCATTCTCTCAGCTATCTACATTTTGCCTTGGTTTTGCAATGATTCCTGTTTTCAAATGGAGTGTACATTGCGTTTGTCAATTGATGTTCTCAACTATACAAATGCATACCATACCAGATTTGAAAAAAAAAAAAGTGACTTCTGTCTTGAAACATGATCTTATTCTCTGTTAATGGCCCCTGGGCCTTAATATGAACACATGGCGCACTCCCAATGATAGGCACGTGTGCCTTAATTCTTGAGGATACGGTAAGCCATTAGTAATGTTTTTCAACCAACCTATTATGAATGCTTGCCAGAAAAAAGAAATAACTTATTTATTTTTAGAGGAGAAAATGTACACATGCACGTGTCAGTAGGCATGCTCACACTTTAGTATAAGGAAGCACAACTGTGAGTCTCTGGTAACATGACATCACCACATGTACTTGCGAACATGGCGTCCGATCAGCCAATGGATTTATCAACAAAAATGCATTTTTCAGCTGGATAATTGACGAAGAAAAAAAATGATATGTAAAAGATTATTTCTACATTAGGGATTGTTTTGATGCATCGGCCCTATAGTGATCCATAGAATCAAGTTGCCAAATCCTAACAATGAAAATTAATTAGCAGGTGCAAGTTAAAAACATGAACGATTTATGAAAGTACCAAAGAACAAGATCTTATAGGATTTTTCAGCTCAGAACATAATTCTTTCGAATGGGAGACTCAAGAACATCATAGATAAAATTAACTGAGTCAATATCGCACAAGAAAAAATAAACAGTGAACAAATTATGCTACCTCTCTGCTCTACATTCATTATATGCTCCCAAATGGGGCTGGAGAACATGAAATTGTTGGGCCAACTGTTATTACATGTAGGCGTTGATGTAAAAGTGTCATCAGAATTTTCATTATGAATATAATTTGTTGTTTTTATGAATAAAAAGCCCTATAATTTTTATGTTAGTTATTATTACATCATGAGCAGCCTGTTTAACACTTGTACAATTGTGTCAGTGGCATTTATCTGAAATACATACCGTCCAGTTGTGTCACGTATCATTTTAACCCTCAAAAGGACCCTTTTTTTTTGTCAAAATTGGGAATTTTAAGAAAAAAATTGAGAAAATCTGAACATATTTTTTTAACCTCGCTTGCATGTAAACAAGACCGCGTGATTGTCAAAATGGGAACCGCCGAACATTTTGTTTGTCATAACGTTTGAAAAATAATTAATATCTTGGTTATTTTTCATTGGATTTTGAAGTTTAATACATATATTTGACGAGAAAATTGTCTAGATTACGAAAATGATATTTATTTTACGATAAAAACACTCCATTATCGCTCTGTGCCGCTAAACATGTTTTGGCGATTTTTAACGTGGAATGAGCAGAAAATAAGCTTTTAAATGACACCAAGAACATCTTTCTAGGTGTAATATTAATCGAATAATCACCTACTGAACTCGTGTTTGATTATTACAATTAGTCATTAGATTCATGTGACTGTCCTGAAGCAACATAACGCACTCGTTGTGAAATCGTTCACCACTGACACCAGCCAACAATCAACATGGCTGAAACGTGTGGTAATTTATTTGTGGTTTGACAATATTTTCTTTAATATTCAATACAGAAATGGATACACTCTTGCTTATTGCTGTTATATACTTTGTAAAGCTATAGGAAAAGTCGTGCTGCTGCTATAACGTCTATAGGATATCATTCAGGTGGGATATTGTCCCGTTTTTATAGTGTTGCCACATTATCACTCACTGACCAAACTTGTGAAAATTGATGATCCCCTTATAAGTCGAATCCCTTCTCTAGAATGAATTTTTAGGCTTTAAAAACTCGACCTATACGTGGTTCTGGACGGTAACTGCATTGTGTCACATCATTTTATCTTTCAAAACTCAGTGGAAAATATACATGATTTTACACAACAAATTTTCTTAGTAGTTTTTATACATTACAGTTTTCCAATATTTGTGATTGTCAGAAGTATGCTGACATGCATATATATCAATTCAAAGAGACATTGTCATATAAAGATTAATCCCCAAATTTGGATCAAATAAAAATGCTAGACTATTGAAATTCTAATAGCAATACACATTCAGTTAAAAGCCCACACACTAATTTGATAGTTCAACCTGATAACCCATAAGTGATGGAAACTGTCCAGATGCCCATACCTAATTGGTGCCTAGATAAGTTAGATCTGGTGGAGCCTGTGACAGTGAGGTAGACACACAGATTACTTAAACTGTTGTACACATGTACAGAGACTGTATTCTATGGTTGGCTGTTTGATAAGCTGACATATCGGAATACAATTTTAGTTCATGTACATGTAAGACATGAAGGATGCAAGAAATGAGTGCATATGATAGTGTCTATGTATATATAAGTGTCCAAGAAGTATCTATATCAGAGGTATACACTGTATGAAGGTGGCCACAAGGAGCTTCACTGTACACGTGCAAAGAGGAATCTATGACTCCATGTATCACTTCACATAGAAGTCAGTATTGGTTATGGCCAAGTCTGTTATCACCAGTACCACAGAAATCAAGACGCTCATGATGGACAAGGATGAGTGGAGGGCTGTAATCCGGAGTTCCCGTGCTGGGTGGACCTAGCTCGTCGAGAGAGAGAGAGAGAGAGAGAGATCGTCCATAATCTTAGATTACTATTTAATTTTGCCTTTGTTTTTTTTTTCTGATATGGACTTCCGGTATACAAAGCACATGCGCAAAATACAGGGTGTCATTAAATAGAACGTGCACCTGAGAGTCTCCATAATCTTAGATTACTATTTAATTTTGCCTGTGATTGGCCGGTTAGTGTTTACATCTTTGTTTCGACATAACGAAACCACGTGCGATAGCGGGAATAATTGGCTCGAACAAAGAAATACGATAACAAAGGAAGCAAAATAAGGTTAATTCCGTTGTTTGTCACCCAAAATGCCTTCCATTGTTCGTTGCTAAGGACATTCCGTTGATTACTCCAAGTTTTACTTATCTATATAAGGGAAAATGTTAATGCACAGCAATTCCTTCCGTTGCTAGTATTTTCCGTTGAACACTGCTCCATTGTTGGGGACTTTTACTGTAATTTGAAAAGGTCATCATTTACTTCAGTGTGGTGGTTGCCTGCCTTGCGGAACACACACTTCTTGCTGTGGTCTCTGAGCACGAAATTCCACTAGCATAGACCTACTCAGTCATATATATGCTGTAGGTACCAGAGTGAATTATGCAATTAGTATTAAGGAAAGGACTTATCAAAATACAAGCCAGTGCCAACCGAAGCTGACACCCATGATCCTTTGCATGCTTATAGGCTAACTCTAGTTATAGATTTTCCAGGGCAATAAATAAGCATGATTCAGATTCGGTCTATATGGCCAGCCATATAGACCAATACAACAGAGATTAATCAAAGCTTTTCCTTCATTGGAATCACCAGATTCAGTAAAACATCTCACTGTCAAACCTATCAGCTAATCAAAGTTTTATGGGCTTTTTATCAGATGTACAATGATTCTGTGTAACCACACTCTGCCATGCTCAGCTAGTTTTGGTCATTTCTATCTACCGATCATACATGTACTAAGATACTGATAAAAGCACCACAGATGTATTTAGGATAGCTTAGGATAGATCTTCTTTCACAAACATACAAAAAAAAAATATTTTCAATAAGATCGTTTGATAAAAATGTGCACACAAAAGTTACATATAGTACATTAAAATATGAACATAACACACATTTATCCACCCATTCCCTTCACTTATAATAACAAATAGATTTATAATTCACATGGAAAATGTAAACCCATTCACAAATTTTCCTAAATTTCAGCTCTTTCTCCAGTATAACTTGTGTGATTAGTTGAGAACTATTGATTGACTTACATACTGCAACTTACCGTAAAAAAGTTTCGTTTGAAGAGTTCATGTTACATTGATTTCTCTCTGGTGTACACATGTGGTGTCTTCTCTTCTTTTGGTAAATGTATATCAGCCCATCATCTTTTAAAAGCGTGGATCATTTATATTGCATGGGATATATCTCAAAAGAAATATATTTTTAATCATTTTAAGACAAAAGTGTGGGTAGAGAAATATTAGGTTTTGGTCAATACCCATGTGTATTTATTACACCACCTGTACTTTTATTGAAAATCAGCTCAGCTGTGTATTTTAATCAATGTTAATAGCAAAGGTTTTGTTTAGAGTTCAAGTGTGTTTTTTGTACCTAATATGTACACAGTATCTACAGACCAGTGAGCTAGGATTTAGTATTGCAAACATTCTTATTACAAAATTCTATAGAAATTGCATGTGAAATAGGATGGAAAAGTATTAGTTGTATAATAAATATCAAGATTACAAAGCTCTTCATATTTTAAGTGCTGTTGTTGGAGATGTGTGCATGTATGTTTATTTATTCCAAAGACATGTAATGTTACTTGATAAAGTAATCAAATCATTTCTTCATTTTATGTAGCAAACCTAGAGACATACAAGTTTATCTGTATGCCCCAACATCAGAAATGTCAATCTTACATTAATTTACTAAACATTATCTTCATTATTCCTGGATACTTTTAAGAATGTTAATGTAATATATGAATATATATACATGTACTCGTTATATTTTCAGATCCATCTCCACCAAATAACACAAGTGATCACCCCTCATCAACATCTGCATCCTACAGAGGAAAAATAGAAAATGGCTTCATCAAAAACAGCCATACGGAAAAACTGAGCCCCTGGAAATCACAACCAAAAAGTCAATCTAAAAGCGTCAAGGATGGTAGGAATAACAGTGTAACCAGCTCGCATGTCCTAACATCAACATTAGATGGTGATAACAATAACACAGGCAATGTTGAAATCATTCTTACAGCAGACACTACTGGTGGTAAGAATAACCAATGTGTAGGACCTCAATTAACACTTCATGACGTTCAACCTGTTAATATGGACTGTGAGAAACAAAAAGTGACTTTAAGTGGTAATGAGACACTTAAGGAAAATACAGTGTGTGAGATGGATACTGGAGGGAGTGAGGTGTTGAGTGATCAGCCAGACATAATGGCTTCAGGCTACATCAAGGTGGGTGCATTGTGTTTTTATTTCTTATAATGAGTTTCTTCATTTTGGATTTTTACAATAGAGGTTATGTGCTGGGTGGAATTTGTGAATAATGATCAGAAACGACTGCAGTAATTGTTTGGCCAAGAATTTGTATTTCAATCTAAATTCATTCTTTTAGTGTGGCCAACTTTTAGATAGTGTAACAAATTTACAGAGGCCAGGAAGAAGAGAAGCAATTATTGACCCAATTACTTTGCTGGAAACCTTTTGGGACTGCTGCCTCAATAAGCTATATTTTTAGTAAGATGACATTCCATGAAAATTAATCAAGATAGAGAGCAAGTGTCCCTGAAGGTCTCATTCTTTGACGGATTACCCTAAAAGCAAGGTAAAAGCCGTAATCAGTGTCAAATTCTGAGTGCACTTTGCGTAAGAAATGTCAGCATGACATCGAAATTTAGGACAGAAATATCAGTGAAAAGATAACATTTCAATGCTTTTTTATAGTAATCTCTTAGTGCTTCCATGGCCGAGTGAATAGGGTCTCATACTTGTGGACAGAATGTCATGAGTTCTATTCTTGGCAGTTGGATATAAATAGGTATAGATCTGTCCAGTGAATGCTAATGTGTGTTATAAACAAAGTAGCAATTGTGCTGTATGCGCCCCACGGAATTGAGAAAGGCAATATAGTGTGACAAGGACCCGGGGACAAGGATCACCGTAACCTGGTGTATAGCCGTAAAGTCAACTGAGCATTTGGACCATAAAACTCGTATATATTATATCTATATATATCTATGTGATACATTTTGTGGTGTGTCAGAAGATAGAAACGTTCATTATTATAATTCAAACTTCCAGGTTCAGTTATATGAATTAAAGTATGTTTATCATTTACAGATGATTTCTTAGCATCTGTATTAATCATGTATAGAAGTTTAAAACTTATTCAAGTGCTTCTTTTCGTCATGTATATCCATTGACTGTTTGAAAAACATGCTTCAGGCTTCAATAACACAGGGCATGATAGTTGTTAATTGTACCTCACTTTGGCACGAGACTGACCGAACACTTTGACAGGAACAATACTGAGTCAGCCATATGAAGCCATGCCGGTAAAACCAGGCATACATGTAATCCATAAGAAGGATGTCAAGATCATTGGACAGGAGGAGAACAGTTACTGAAGCTGGATTTAACTCTTGAGGCCCAAAAGATCACCATGTGCAGACCTGATCTCAAATTTAACTAAAGGATAATTACAAATTTTCTACACATCATGTGACTTCAAGCTATAGCTATATAGCAAGGTGTATAACAACAACCGACGCATTTTGGTAATTTGTTAAAAAAAAGACAAAAAGAAGGATTTGAGAGGGTAAAGTCCATCTATATATGAAAAATATTTGTCATACACAGTTGTGTTACAAATGTGTTGAAGTAATGCACGTTTTTAAATAGCAATTTTCTTTTCAGAAAGAGGATCATCTTGACTCTGAGGACAGGCAAAAGTGTCAAAAAAAGATGCAGTTAAGCGAAGACCTTATTGGGACAGGTAGGTTATAACTCACCTCTATGCTTGTCTTGTTTATTGTGTAACAAATGATTGCATCATTACTTTGTCTTGTATAAATTCCATTGCTTATTAAATACCAATCGAAACCATTTTGTTGGTATTTTTGCACGATGTAGATTGTTTAACGCTAGGTGTATTTACAATTCTAGGAAAAAAATTTATAGGTATATATAATATATTTGTATCATATGCCATGTGTATTTGTCATGGTGTTTTTCATATTCACAAGTTCTAGAGTAAAAAATTTTATAACATTGCAATGTATATAATATATTTGTTTTTGTTGCAACCTCTAGTAAGACTGTATCAAGTGCATATCTAGGATGGGTGGGGCATAAGGGGGCACCTAAACATTTGATTGTCATGGTGTTTTTTCATATTCACCGTCAACCGTGTGGCCCCCTTTTCCAAAACCTGGATCTGTATTATAGCTGTCTTTATGAATATAACTCCTGCTACAAAGCAAAGACATCATCAAAAGTGTTATAAACTGATATTTTCATAATTTTTTCATCAATGTATTTTTCAGAAGAACATGCGAGAGACCAGGAGGCCACCACTCCACCCCCTCTGCCTGAGAGCCAGCCTCCTCTTGCAGCAGGGCCTCAGCAACCATTACCTCCGGACCAGCAAACCAGCACCATCCCAATAGCAAACAGACAGTCGAAGTCATCCATATCTTTAACTCTCAAAATGCCAACTACAGAAAATACAAGAGGACCAATTTCACCATCATCTGATTCACCTCTAATATCACTGCCATCCAGTCAATTAGAATCACCAAGTTCACATTCAAATGTTTCATCAGCGGAATTGCTGTTAAAATCTCCAAAATCGTCTCAACATTTCAGCCTGTCTGGTGACAGTGCACCGTGCTCACCAAAAGTAAATGAACTTTCCAAAGATCAATTTTCAAGTTCAGCAAAGACACATACTTCAACTTTGATCTTTAGGACTCCACCCTCTTCTCCCAAACTGCCCAATCAGATTGACCTTCAAATCAACATGGAAAATGCTACGGCAGAACAACAAGAAAAGGATATTTCCGTCAATATGTCCCCAACAAGGAAAAGTGATCACAATGCACTTAGTACTTCACCAAACAACAGCAGTACTCAACTGAAGAGTGCCAGCCGACCAAATGACCTTGCATTAAAATCAGTGAACTCTAGTGACCTTCATTTATCCCAGATATCCCCCAGCAACACCAGTCCGAACTCAATGAACCCAAACAACCAAAGTTTGAACTCACCAAATCCAAATGATCAGTATGTGATGATTCCAAGTGACCAACAACTGACACCAACAACCCCAGGGGAGCTAGATATGTCGACATCTCCAGCATCATATACAGTCTCGCGATCAGTGCCTGGAATAAAGACGACCATGAGCAAGAGGCGAACTGAGAGCCAGTCGGAAGTTTATGAGATGGAGACCAACGTCGATGACAACATGATGTCACCAGGTAGGGATATTGCTAATAGTGCACTTTCTTGAGCATTTGTTATTTGTTACAATGTCTGAAAAAAATCATGTGTGAGATGAATATAATTATGTGGACTATCAGTGATTGTTCGTTAAAATGTTGAGCTATCACTGACTTTCCACTTACCAGTGTGACCATTTTTAACATACCATTGCGGCGGGTGTAATACTGTTGAAATACGCAAGCAACACTGATATTTTACTAAAAACTCGCTCTAAATAAAATCGTCTGACCCACCAGTATGCTTATCATGTTGAAGTGTCTGTTACACTGGAGTGTTACATAAGCGATTTGTGCACGTTCTTTCTGTAGTTTATGATCAGATTGGTTCATTTTCCATTTTCCATCACATAAATTGTCTAATTGTCAACCAACAAACACACGTAACTGACTTCTGTATGTCAATATACATTACATGAATTGTAGGCATTTTAACCATGCCTTGAATTAGAATGCAAACGATGTTAATGAACCTATATACATGTACACGTAGATGTATAGATCTGATGAATGTTATACATTGTATATACGTTCATGCTTTACTCTTTACCAACAGGTGGCAATGAATACCAGATGTCTGACAAGATCATATCCAAATGTAAAGTGAAAAAAACTGGGTCCAAATACTTTGAGAGAGATGCATATAGGATGACAAGGGTACTGCCGAAAGATGGACAGCCGGCATATGAGGAGACAGGTGAGACAGATATAGCCAACAGGATGGGATGTACATGTAGGTCTAATTCTAGAGCAGTTAGACGAATTACACAAAATATCACTCATTCGTATCATTCCATTATCCTGATTCTCTGCTTGTCCCATTTTTCAGGATGTGCACACAGTTAAACAATATACATGAACTCGAACTGTCAGTTAATGTTGAACCAAGTCTCAGGGTGGACAACAATGCACCCCACATTTTAGTGGGATTCTCTATGGGCCCTAGCATCATGGGAGGGGTGTGTGTGGTACAAGTACAGTACTGATTCTGGCAAAAGGATACAGAAAAACATAATAAAAAAACATAATATTTCGCAACAATTCGAAACAAATTTACGGCTATCACGGTTTTCTTGGAACTGCTCAATCACTGAAACTACGACACTTACGATTATCGAAATAAACAGAAAAAACGTAATAATCAGAACATTTTCTCATACTTCCTGTCAATATGGCGCCCATATTTCGCTCATAAATAGTCAGATTTGTTCGGCCGTTCTCGTTTATTCCCGCCACAAAGTGAAACCGGAAGTGCGGACGCCGTACAGACTCCCAATGAAATGAAAATATGTCAAAATGTTGGCGTGATTTTGAACTTTCAGAAATATTCTTTTTATTACGGGAACCTCCGTAATATGCGTAATATAAGGGGAACAATCGAAATAAATGTAACTTCAGGCGAGTTATGAAGAAAGCCGTAATTTGCAGAAGCTACAGAAGGTTTTTACCTTCGTAATAGACACAACAATAAGAAGAAATAGGAAAAAATCGTAAGGAATCGTAACGTAATCCTTGAAAATTTTCTTCTGTATCCTTCTGATGGGATCAGTACTGTATACTACTATGATATACAAATACTATGTCACACACATTAATACTATTATATATGATAGTATTAATGGGATTCTCCAAGGAAATGGCAATATATAGCTACAGACAATACTGTTTCGTCCTATTAGGACTCATCAGTGCAGCTTTAGAGTAATGAGGTTGGGACTGGTAGCAACAGATCCATACATATCTTTATGTAGACTATTACTAGTAGTAGGACTATTCATCTAGATTAATTTATGACTACACTACACTACTACTTACTATTTACAACATGTACTGACGTTGCGGCGACCATCGCGGTGCCTTCAACCGAGTGACTGTTTTGGTACGATGACGTCACAATGGCGCGAACTGGGTTTCCGCCAGGTGGAGTTCCTGGTGGAAAGCAGATGGAGGAGGTTCGGGGGGGATGCTCCTGCCTTGGTTGAGGTTGAGCTTCGGGCGGTGCGTGTGGATCTTGATGGCTTCCAAGATCTTACGTCGGAAGGGCTGATCTTCTCTGCCTATGACTCTGGCTGACTCACTACTGAATAGATGTCCAGTATTCTCTGTGTGGATCTGTATGGCAGACTGGGTACTATGCGGGTCCAGGTGTTCCTTCAGTCTCGTTTGCAGATTCCTGCCAGTTTCCCCAATGTATGTTTCATGGCATGAAGGGCATGAGATGTCATACAACACTCCACACATTTTCTTTGGGTCGTCTTTGTCCTTGGGTCTAACTAGCAGGCTCCTAAGCGTGTTGAAAGGCTTATGGAAAGACGGGACACCATGTTTCTTAAGGATCCTCTGCATAGTTTCAGATGTGCCTTTCACATACGGAATTCTCACAGGGAACTTCTTAGCCGTATTGTCACTTGTTTCAGACGGTTCTTCTGTTCTCTTTTGGAAGGAACTTTGAACGCCCAGGGCTTGTATCCATTCACTTTCAGCACTTGTTTCACATGTTTCACCTCTTTCACACGGTCTTCCTCCTCGGTTACCAGATGTTCGGCTCTCCTTAGGAGTGTGCGGACTACCGAGCGTTTGTGTTCAAGATGATGGTTGGAGTCCCAGTTCAAGTACTGATCAGTGTGTGTGGGCTTCCTATAAACACTAGTCTTCAGGGATCCGTCTTGTTTCCTCTCAATGTGAGTGTCTAGGAAGGCAAGTTTCTGATCAATCTCACCTTCAATGGTGAATTGAATACTCTGGCTAAGGGAATTTAAGTAAGTTGAAAACTCCTCAATCTGATTCTGTGGTAGGACCGTGAAGGTGTCATCCACATAACGGAACCACACGCCCGAAGCTCAACCTCAACCAAGGCAGGAGCATCCCCCCGAACCTCCTCCATCTGCTTTCCACCAGGAACTCCACCTGGCGGAAACCCAGTTCGCGCCATTGTGACGTCATCGTGCCAAAAACAGTCACTTTCGGTTGAAGGCACCGCGATGGTCGCCCAACGTCAGTACATGTTGTAAATAGTAAGTAGTAGTGTAGTGTAGTCATAAATTAATCTAGATCCATACATACTTGCCAGAGTGCTCAAACTGCGGAGCAGTGAGCGAAGCACAAGGCATTGGCAAAGTAGCACCTCAAGAGAGTGCTCAACCAAACACGAAGTAAGGGAGCGAATATATATATGGAGTTACATATATATATATATATATATATATATATATATATATATATATATATATATATTTTTATCACATTTGCCCACCCCTTCCAAAACCTCACCCCCTCCTCTTCATTCATATATTTTGATATTCCAAATGTCAATCCAGTTTCCCAACGTGCCCGGGTAAAACAGGTTGTACTGTATGCAGTTTGCATATCATATTTATTGTACATTGTATAGTTGGCATGCTTATGATATCTTGATTGATGCAACAGTTCTTTGGACTACATGTATACGATAAAAATCGTTCTTCCTTTGTGAGTGCTCAGTGTAATGTCCTTTTAGCCAGTTTGAAAATGCTCTCATGATTTGTCATGTAATTTATTGCTTGGCATTTTCATATAAATGATCAATTTCCCTTTCTCCGGCGGTGACTTGTTAGCCAGGTTACAAGCCATAACTCGTTTGATAAATTAAGGAATTTGTGCATATACTTAATCTCAACTGTATACAAATTTTTATATTAGGATGATGTTTGCTTTATTTTATGTAGATTTTTTACATAAGCAAATGCTGCTGTATTACATGACTAGGAACTAGGGTAAACGTTATTGGAAAAAAAAGTGTTGAAATCTCTCAAGCCATACAAGTACTTTTTCTTCATTCTGCTTTGTAATTGTGCACATACATGTATCTATGACAGTTTAAGTTTCCTTCATCTGAACACAAATTCATACATTCTTGTTTGTATTTTGAAACTGAAATATCTGAATAATGATGTTCATTTGGACAATTATGTTGAAGCAAGTTATTGTTAAGGGGCAATGACTATTTGTCTCATAAAAATCATGAAAGTATGCCTTTTTAATGGGTGACATAGAAATACAAGTGCAAGTACAGTTTGATAGAAAATTAATCTGAATACTTGTGCTCATAAAAGTCACAACAAGGTTAAAAATAAATGTTATAAAGATATTCATCATTTAACCAAAGATGAGTACATGTACCAGTCAAGGAAGGTAACAAATTAATGCCTTTGTCACTTACATTGTATCCATCAGCAGTAGAGAGGATGTACGTCTTTCCATGGCCTTGGGGTGAAAAATCACTTTCTTCCTTATATCTTTTTCATGTTTTCAGATATTGTAATGAGAAAAGATTCTGTGTCGGCCACTAGAGGGCAGCAGGAGACAGAGACAGTAGAAACTATGTTGATCAAAGGTGGAGAGAAGGAGCCACTGGTAGAGGCTGAAGAAGTCATGCTGGGCTCAGACACTGACAGCAGTGACTGCGAAGATGGAGAGAAAGAGGTGGAGGATGAGTGGAATGAGGAAGGTGAGATAATATGATCATAAAATATTTGATTGGAATAATCATCTATTTTAATCCTAGCCTTAACTTTTATTTATGTCTGACAAAAATTTATCAAGTGTTGTTTCGCATTTTCTTGTGAAACTTTCTCTGAAAGTTGATGATTCTGAATATGAACCTCATATCAATCTTGGTTTTTATTTCAACAATAATCATGATCAGATGATAATTATTAAGCAGAATGGTACAATCCATGAAAACGTTCACATCATGCTACAAAATAATCAAGACAATCTATGTTATGTTTTGGGAAGTGGAAGATTTAATAAGCTATCAGGATCATATTATTTCTATAAGTATTCTATAAAATCCGTGTGAAGAGAATAATATATTATAATTTATATATTATATTTTATATAAAATTATAACTAGATCAAAAGTGTTCAAAGAACACTGCGTCGCTAGAACGACGTTGACTTGTGGGCAATTATGATATATACTGAAATGATGTATTATTTACAATCCAGAAATGAATTTGAGGAGAAAACATCAGAATGAATGAGAATCAATGTATCCAGGGAAAAGATATTTGTGTTGCAATACAATAGTACTATTTGAATAACAAAATAATCAATATTTGCTGCTTGGTTGGTTAATTGCATTGAATATCAGTAAGAATGTCATGAATGGGCTTCTAGAAACCACATTCTATCATTCCGTGCAAAAATCACCGCCAATAACCCACGCTGATTGGTCAATCAGCGTGCTCAATTTTGCGATGGAAAACACGCTCCAGAGCGCGCGGACGGCGCTAGTCTAAACTCCTCACATTATCAATACAGCCGCTGACGTCGCAAGGCGTGTTCCGTGTAGCGGAGAGCAGAAGTTTAGACTAACGCTTTAGTAGTGGTCTCCGCGCGCTCAAAACAAACGAAATTGACTTGCAATGAGAATGTTATAATATGATTTATTTTAAAATAAAATGGATTTTAGTCATGATAGCATGGTGATTGACCACTCAATTGTCATGTCAATCGTGAAATTGAGCATGCTGACATCTGATTTAACCGAATGAAGTGATTGACATGACAATCGAGTGGTCAATTCCTACAGTTTAATTGGCAGATTGCCCAAAATAGAATCACTTCGGTGTCGCCTCATACCCCATAGTTGTGTAAAGTTTGAACGAAATCGGTTCATCGGTACGCCCGCAAGCTTGTCCGGAGACATACATACAAACATTCATACATACAAACATACATTACATAGTTACAAACGAACGAAACACAATGCTTGCTTCAGCTGATGAGCTGAAGCGATGCAAAAAAAAAGTTGTGTAAAGTTTGAACGAAATCGGTTCATCGGTACGCTAGTTAACTTGTCCGGAGAGATACATACAAACATACATACATAGTTAGTTAGTTAGTTAGTTAGTTAGTTAGTTAGTTAGTTAGGTAGTTAGTTAGTTAGTTAGTTAGTTACTTACTTACTTACTTACTTACTTACTTACTTACTAACGAACGAAACACAATGCTTGCTTCAGCAGCTGAGCTGAAGCGACGCAATTATAAAAACAATAGATCTATGTGAAAAATCATCTCTCGATAGATTTTTTACAAAAGTGGTATAGTAGTTAGTGCGCACATGTAAGAACTTTTTATTTTATATTTTCTACAGTGAACATGCTTCTATTCATATAGTTATTATTTCTAGATATGCCAGAAATTCTTGAAGCCCTGGAGCCGGTAACAGTAAAGGATGGATCAGAAGCTGTCCTGAGCTGTAAAGTGAAAGCCCCACAAAATGCTAAGATCATTTGGTACCAGGTTAGTTTGTAACTTGCACATAGAAAGTTTCCAAAATTTTACAATACCCTGATACAATACAGTATGCTACCAATTCAAAACAATTTGTTACCTATGCCAAAGATAGCAGGCAGTGCAAAGCTTTTATTTTCGGTCCTGAATTATATAATTTGTGACATTTGATTGATGACATCTAATTGCTGGCTCTTATTAGTGGCAAAAATTGGCCATATTCACACTGATGATGTCTTATTGTGAGAACGCATATGTGTAGGACTGTTACACGAGCATACACCTATTGCTTTGGTATTCACATAACAGTTCAACAATGCTAATTGAAACAATGTGTCTATGGATGAAGATGAGTCACAACTTAAATTAACCTTCAGCAATATATTTAGAAATAAGATAAATTAGTTGCAATTCATCATGGAAGCTTCAGCTCTCGACTAATATGGTGTTACTGCAACGTAATTAATCTATAAAATTAGCTATCTTATATTGCTAATGGTCATCTTTGTTAACATCGCAATTTATATATGTGTTATAATGTCTAGCTTGTTGCTTGTCTGACCAACTCAAACCAGTGCTCATTGGGAACACTAATGATATTATATGCTTCAGATTCTTTTTAAAGCAGCTAAAAAGTGTTCTCAGGTCCTGTTTTGGAGATGAAATATTAGTAGTTTGTATTTCCCCAGGGAATAGTCTGCAATGCTCATCCCACCATATATTAAATTACAATATGAGGGTAATTGAGTTACAACCGTTGTGATGATGTTGTGTCTGCAACATTCATGAAACAGTTTACACCAAGGGGTAAATGACATAATAAACCTGTTCATTATGCACTTTATTTAGGACATTGGTCCCTGATTGTGATACAGTAACTCAAATGGTAGTGCTGTTTTGATATTTTCCATATGAATATGTTCCCAAATTTGAGAGGTACATTGTAGTAACTTTAATGTGATAATTTACTGTTGTAGGGATTCAAAGTGCTGAAAGCCGGTGGTGACTTTGACCAGAGTTTTAGTGATGGGGAAGCATTGCTGAGGATTGCAGAAGTTTTCCCAGATGATGAGGGTGAATACAGGTGTATAGGTCAGTGCCTCAGTGCCTCTCTCTTTATTACCCTCATTTCTAAGGTTGTATGGTACTTTAAGAGCTATAGGTAGGAAATGTGACTGGCTTGAAATGGTTGGGAACAAACGGGCACAAAACAATGTATTTATGGAGGGTAAAACATCGGCACCTATAAATTATTGATTTCATCCTTTAAATGAATTAGGCAGTCACAGTGAAGTTAAGTCGGACCCACTTAAAATAAAGTCG
>CM032660.1:40523591-40546574 GCA_019095985.1 Streblospio benedicti
AGGTGGCTCATTTGAAATCGTTTGTGTACGTCTTTTTTCTTTGTTTTTTTCTTTGTTCTCCGTACTTGTTTTCTTCTTTTTTAGTTTTTGATGGAGTACTTGATTTTGATTTTTTTTTTTGACAATTCTCGAGCACTAGATAACTCCGGAAATCGAGCGATTGCGCAGTCGCGACATAACATCATGTCCCCTTGGCTCAGTTTCACAGGTACATTCTTGCCTCTGTTCGGACATGGAAGGCCCGATTGTCCTACAAGCCCTGGTAGGCCTTCACAGCTCATTTTGAAATAAGTTCACAGTTATAGTTTAATCAATTTATTATTATTAAATATGGCAGCAAGTTCAACTGTTGTTTTATATCTACACACTATAAGCAAAGTTTTTCTAACTATGATTGCGTACAGCTGCAATATGCTGCAAGACTAACTATCGCTGATTATAAACTGAGCTATACCTACGGCTCTTTCTTAAAAAAAGAAAGAAATCATAAAAACGAGTCCATAGATCACTGAAAACATAGAAAATTATGTAAAATATAATCCAAATAGATCACTGTAAATAAAGGGATATCCACCACGATAAATCCAGCAACTATAAGTTTGTCAATATCAGTTAGAAATATCAAAATGTTATCACTATATCCTTAGCAGCGTGCATATCTTCCCTTAGCAACGTGCATATCGTATAATTGACACGCCTGCTCGACCAATCAGCGTGGGTTATTGGCGGAGATTTTTGCACGGAATGATAGAATAACTAATTCATGTCCCGCTATCAACTTCTTCACACTTCTTGATATAGTGCAAAATCAGAAAGAGTCACAGTTAATTAAATTGCCAATTGGTCAATGCCTATTCATAGTAAAATGAAAGTTATGTAATACCTGTCCTAAATTGGTATATCAACCCTGGTTAAAGGTCTACTGGTAATGTATTATGCAAAGTCTGTATACAATGAATATATGCAATACTAATTTCTCATTTGCTAGTATGAAATCATCATGTTTGATGGTATGTGAAATTTTGTTTGAAATAGGCGAGTTTGTCGAGTTAAGAATTATTTTATTTTGAGTGACTCAGGGTTCAAACAATTACTATAATGACCATTTAAACTTGATCGAGCTTCTTAACTATTTATTGCACTCTTATTATTAAACTGTAGCAATTTAAGGGGACTGTGAACTCTTTTCTTATGATTTTATTAAACTTTGATTTTCTCACTCATTATTGCTTCAATTCTTACAAATTACACCTTATTTTGTAGATAATTATCTAATCTAATGACACAACATGTTTTGAATTGTATAGATTGATGAAAAAAAATAATTTATAAAGCAATTAATGAAAAAATGACAACTTTGCCTGCGAAGCATATAACTGATAGTAAAACATCGAAATGACCAAAATCACTATTCAGTTACAAAATGTGTATATTTATCTAGAAAACCTTGCCTCAAATTTTTTATATTTTTCCTATTTATCATTTTACATGCATTTTAAGTTTTAAAACCACCTATTTTCCGAATTTTCATGCAAATCAATACAAAAACGTTCATAATTCATCAACAAAATAAAAAAATCAAAATCCCTAGTAAGGTTTTCTTCAGAATGTATATATCTTCAAATATATACACGTTTGTGAAAATTTGATTTCATGGTTAAGGAGAAATATAAAAAGAAAAATTCATCCACTATGCAAACTTAGTTTTGAGAAAATGGGCTTTAAACATGGCCTATCAATATACATGGATAGTACTTGCTGTCTATAAAATGTATCATATAAGAAAAACTATTGATGATAAAAGGTTCATTTTAAAAAGATGTTGTTCTTCATCATTTATAGCATACAAAACATTGAAAATGTAAAAATTTAATTTTTAGCCCATATAACCTTATAAGCCTGCAAAGAATGAGTCATCCATTTTTTCACTCCAGCTTGGTTTTTACAAAATGCGTTGTAATGGGAAAACTATTGAAGATAAAAGGTTCATTTCAAAACATGTTGTTCTTCATAGTATAAAGTATAATAAATATTAAAAAGCTGAAAATAGAATATTTTTCCCATAAAGAGTTCACAGTACCCTTAACTGAAGATTTATGTCTCTTGATGATACTCCTTTGATGGGTAGCTTAGGCTATTATAGACATTAGTTTGAGTAGGGGGAAGTGTCCCTTTTTCTTTTTTAGTGCAAATGAATCATCACTTTTATGATTATTAGTCTTTAGTAACATAGTCATTATCTCATGTTTCATGTTTCGCAGTGGGGGTGGCGAAGCTGAGACTTCTACTTGGCTCACTGTCACAGGTATGGCATTGGCTTGAACCACATAATGAAAAAGTAATTGGGAACATCTGAAATTTTACATAAGCGATTTCATTTTATAGAATGAAGAAATGGTCGACATACGGCAATTGTGATTTTGAAGTCAGGATTGTTATCAGAGATACATGTAGTTCTTTCTTCATTTTTTTTAAAATCAGCAATTGCTGTCACTTTTATAGGACAGTAACATCTGTGTGATGATAATCTGATATAAAAAAGCTATCATGATATTTGCTTCTGTATTACTTAAGATGAATATTAACATTAGGGCGTCAATTCAATATCACTAAGTAAATATTATTTCTATGTATTGCTATCAGCTGATAGCTGTTCACTACAACCTTTTTTGGGAACCAGCTCTATAATAGGACAACCTCTAAAAGGTCACATTGTGCTAAAGAATTGTTTTATTTTGGTAAAATCACAATTTGAAATAAATGCTGTTCACTTTTTAATAATCATCTATTTTACGCTGGTACAAAGAAGCTCAGTTTAGGCTGTTTCCTGGATAAAACCATAGTCATCAATCAGTACAAATGGTGTCATCATGTTTTGACACTACCATATACATTTGTGGAAAGTAAGACGCTCATTTTGGAAAATAACTTTTGAATAAAATCAACATGGCTAACATGCATCTGGATATATCTTTTTTTTCACTGATGGAACATGGTTTTATTACAAATGATACATTTGTACATATTGGATGACAATGACCATTGATATTCAGTGATATACTGAACAAAAAGCATAATCCTATGAGACCAACTACAAAGCATAATCATTCCTATGTAAAGGAAGGTATACATGTAGATGATAGTGTGTGAAAAATATTAATGTATTGCTATCAATATATTTATAGTGATCACTAAAGGTTTTCAGTTCTGCCCATATTATGTAGAGAATGATGATGTACATATATATAGTGTAAGATTCATAGTGAGCAAAATGAGGCCGATTTCAATTCATGTAGTGGATAGTAAAGAAGTTCGTGGTGATAGTGGCTTCAATAACTCAACAAATAAAGATGAAGGTAAAATAAGAAAGCAACTTTACAGATTTAACTATTATATTAGTTTTTATATATAAATTGTTTGAAATTACTGTAACCCTAGAAAAATTTGTATGGGATTTAATTTTGCTAAATTCGCATATTTGGGGTGATTCACGAATTTTTAATGCCGTGAAAATTTAATGAGTAACTTTACTTTTTATTAATGACCGAGCCCTAATCATCAGCGCGATAATAGAGGTATCATACGTTTTTGGTGTCTTTCAGTATTGATAAGAGATACATTGTAAATACAAATACCTTTGGTGCAAAAATGAGTCCCATCATACCTTCAAACGTATTGTTGCATTATTTTACAAGTGTTAAACCTGAACAGAACATATTTGAATGTTAGCAGTCATAGAAAGTAGTTTCCTTGAAAGTGTTCATGTGGAATCCATATATATTTACAAAGTTCATCTAAACACAACAGAAAATATTCTTACAATGATTGGCAGTTTCAGCAACTGCTGTTGCCATTTTCAAAATCTCTGCGCATGTCCGGTCAATCTGCACGACTTTCGATACCGAAAATCGGATCGTACACATGAGAGAGTTGAAAGGCCCCCTCATCCCTGTTCATGACCTGTCTCTGTCCTCGTATCTTGATCGCTTCCTTGATAACTCTTGTCCACCAGTCCCTCTCTCTGTCCAAAACACTCACACACACTAATTTCATGACTTTATTTGTTATGGTCAAGCCTTGTGATTTAATGGCTCATTTTCAAACCACCAATCACCATGAGCAGCTTCAATTTGGGGCTTGTTAAATTTGCAGCTTGGAGGTGGAAGTTCTCCATAAACTTGATATACGATGATGTTTATAAGAGGCCTTTATATGCTCCAAGATATATGTTATGTTCTTCTGATTTTAAAGCATTTTAAAATGGTTCTTTATACCATACCACAAAATACATGTATCTCTATGGACCTTTTTCTTACATATGTGTTACTTATTGTACATTTGAAATGAAGTAAAATGCTGTAACGTGACATGAAACCTTTTTTGTACAACGAAGGAACAGGAGTGTTTGGCACATAAAAAGTCACGTAAAATGACAGGTTTGTTGTCATTTTAGTCGTCATGCAGTAGCAACCCTCTCTTGTTTCAGCATTGCATGGGTGCATACCTGGACAAACATTTTGAGTGTGCAACATTTGATCGCAATATGCCATGCTGCTGCATAACGTTTGATGACAAAAGAATATTTTTCTGAGTCAATTAGGCCTATAGCACATTTAGCCTCTGCAGGGTATCTCAACCCATTTCATTATATGAATATTTAGGTGTGCAACTACGTCCTCATCCTCATACAAATTCTTGACTATATGATAATAAATTATCATGCAGTGTTAGAGCAGAATAGGCCTATTATGTTTGACAATATATGAGGTAAATTACAGGTTCATGTGCATGAATTTTTCTCTTCTTGCTAAGCAAGATATGATATATGTGATCGAAGGAATCCATTTTCACTTTGCTACCATATATATGAGGTAGAACACATTGGTGCATTAGTGTAATCTTTCAGTTTTAGCAACATGCAGTCATTTCCCACTCTTTTTCCATTGACACGTTGCAGAGCAAAAGGAAAGGAAATGAACGGAAATTACACACAACCATCATCTATGATAACATTCTTTAGGTTGACCCATTTTTTTATATTTTGGTTCTGATTTATCTTTAGTGTCATATTCTAGGATTATGACATTGGTCCACAAATGTTGAAATTGTAAGTTAAATATTTCTTGTACCTGCCCAAAAAAATCCGCCAATATTATATTCTGCTTTGATTCTATTGGTGTTTATTGAATTGGAAGGTAAGTTGAACAAGTACATTGTACAGTGGCACATCGTGAGATGCAGTACATATATGCCAAAATATCCTGTATCTGATATGATATGTAGTTTATTATTATATTTAAAGTAACATTATTGAATGCATTGGTTCAAGTCTCTCCTCATGGTTGTAATATATGTTAAATTACATGTATTACTTAAATTTCATTTTCTGTCTCTCTGTGGATCTAATTTACCAAACAATCGTTCAAGAAGTTTGTATGACATGGTAACCAAGTTTAATAAAAGTGATTATTTCTTAAGTCCTTTTTGCTGTCGCTGGTATTAATATGATTTTGAAACCAAGTGGATTGCATATGAAAGGTCATGTTGGACCAAAAAGTATTCTAATCAAACAAAATCATCATGAAGTTATTAAAATCTGGACTTACATCTAGCAGTTTTTGAAACCATAGAAGTGAATTTGGAAACATTGGTTTATTGTGAATTATATTAAAAGATGTGTAATACGCATATAAAGAACCTTAGCTTGGATAGATAATCCATTTTTCAATCCTTACAAATATTAAAGAAGGTACAGATTATGATATTCTTCAGCAATGTTAAGAACTTCATTTTTAAAAGTTATACAAAAACATGATTTTTATTTTCAGAGAAAGTCAAAAGCGAGGCGCCTGAAGTGACAGTTGGACTCTGTGATCAAACAGCCCGAACAGGGTCCAAGGTCATACTGCAGTGTCAGTTCAAGGGGTTGCCAGCACCAGAGGTACCGTAGGCTTCGATATAAACTTAAGCCTTGTATATTGGGCACAATCGTCAGATCACCAATGAACTTAACACATTCATATACTGTACTGATTACAAATTATAGACAGGGAATTTTCCGTAAATTCTCATTCCCAAAATTCTATTCGGCTGTATTCGGTGTTTTCATTTTTCTACGGTATATTCTTCAGGCTCACCTTGGATCCATTGACAGATTCAGAAAAATACGTAGTCTACCTTTAGAATTTGCCTTTTTCGCTTCCACTTCTCAAAATTTGCAAAATCCTCTTCGTATCATTAGTTTAAAGAATTTCCCAATGAATAATATTGCTTCTTTGATTCAAATAATTCGCAAAATTCGAAATCGAACTTAACACAAGTTCGTTATATTTTTAATTTTATTTTGCTATACAATGTATGTGACCCCATGGCAGTATAAACGCATGTAAATGGAAAGTTTGTTACCCTTCGAGTTGCATAATGCCATATATGTTATAGTGCAGCAAATAAAATTGAAACAGTAATTTTAAATGACGCATAACCAAAATAAGATCGCAGAACAGTTGCGTGATACCAGCTCGAGGCCTAAACGAATTTTGCGAAGAACACGAAAGAATTTGCGAATTTACAGAATTGACTTCGTGTGTCATTCTCAAAATTCGCATAACTCTTTCTTTTTCTCAGAATTTGCGTAATATAAGGTCTTGATAGCATGCAGGTTCCAATTATTATCAGAATTTATGGACATTTCATGAATTTGGCGAATTTTCAGACGTTCAGGCTTCTTTTCATTCGTGTAATTCGAGAATTTCCCGTATTATCGCCAAGGTGAATAAAATTAGAATTTATCATTCACCTTTTTATAGATTCGTTCACCTTGATTTGGTCATTCGTTTAAAATTCGAAATATTTGGCTAAATTCCATGTCCCAAATTCGTCATCAGTACTGTATGTTAAACAATGCAAATCAAATATTTATTACAGGCCACACAACCTATTCATAAATCTAGTACACCACTGTATGTGTGTTTTCCGTGTAGATCCAGTGGTTCCATAACAAGCTGTTTCTGCGGCCGAGTGCAGACTGGCGCCAGTCGTTCCTGGGGGGCGTGGCCAAACTCACCATCGCTGATGCCGACACGGATGACAGCGGGCGCTACTACTGTGTGGCCTCTAACGCAGCTGGCAGTGTGCAGACCGAATGCACCGTCACCGTCAGAGGTGAGGCAGGATCATCATGATTATGAATGGGATGATTATAACAATTATGATTAGAGCTCTTTAGAGCTGAAAAGCTTTAATTAATGATAAAAAACAAATGGACTTATTTGTGGAAAATGATAGCATAGAAAGAAGAGACCAGTATGTAGCGATATGCTATGTAAAGATTCACAAAATCTAATTAAAAGTATTTTTAGAAATACATACAGATGCTATAACAAGTGGAAAAAATGTGACATTTTCTGCAAAAAAGAATATACAATGCAGTAAATACCTTTATGCAAACAGACCTCAAAACCCCTGCAATTTCCTCCTCTTAACAAAATGACATTTTTTGCACTTTATTGCATGAAATTAGTTTTTCTGTGCTGTCACGTCAACCACCTTCTATTACCGGTATCACATAAACGTTTCTGACTTTCACAATGTTTTTTTCTCATATTGTTCGTATGTCTGTGTGCCCTGGTATGTCCAGTACATAGTTTTTATACAGAATTTTAGATTGTAAATGTATCTTTGCACATGCATATGACATTATGACATCCTTCCATATGAAAAGCTATGACCAGTACCTGGTAACTGGTGATACATTATTTCATTTTCCATGCATTTTAAATCTTATTTCTAAGTACAGGTGTATGTGATAACTTCCAATTAAGACTTCTATAAATAGACCATTTTCCATTATCCTAAACTTAAATAAATCAGCCACTGTGAAACTCCATAACATAAAGAAAGTACCTCTTCATAGACACTTCTGACCCAGCTTTCAGGTACATGTAGTCTTAATAGATAGGTTATACCGTATTATCTCTGCACACTTTTCAGATGCCAGTCAATTGAAAGGCAAAGCACCTTCATTCCATGACAAGATGTTCAATGTGACCGCACAAGAAGGTGAAAAGGTCACTTTTGAAGTCAAGGTGACCGGTGAGCCTCAGCCAGAAATCACGTGGCAAAAAGATGGGATTCTGCTGCCCAACTGTAAGGACTTCCCACAGGTCAGTTCTGCAGGTTGTATATACTTTACATGTCATGTATAATGGTAGGGACTTAGTAGGAAAAAGCAGATCTTAAATTTCACCATGAATCATAAATGAAAATAGATTTAATAATGCAAGATACAGGCCTGTCGTATCATATTCTAGTGTCACCTAGATATTACATGAGTTCTGTACATGTGCGTGTATGCATACAAGTCCATACATGGTGACACCTTGTGGGTTGTAATAGAATTGTTCAATATAAAATGGCCCGATGGGATTGATTTTACAAATAATATTACATGTCACTTTGCTGGCTGTGGCAAATGGTGATAAACTTGTGACTATTCTTGCCAACCCTGTGTTGCTGTTGTCCCCAGACGTACGATGGTCGTTTTGCGCGTGCACGTTTGCTGGATGTGTGTTTGACTGATGCGGGGCGACTCACATGCATCGCCCAGAACACGCTCGGGGTGGAGAGCTGTTCAGCTATGCTCACCGTCAAAGGTAATAGGGACTAGTAGAATGATTACAGTCAGCTATTTGTGCAACTTTTCATTCAACGTACACTATAAACTATGAGGACATGTCCTTGTTTGCGTAATTATTTATAGATTTTTGTATACAAAACAGTGCCATCAGATGAATTATTATATTCACACCCTCAACACTGGGAAATTGCTCCAACTATAGTTTTGCATTTAATAAATAGTGGCTCCATAAATCATAAAGTTATGATTCCAGCACGTTTGCCGACTGCACCAACGTTAACATTCCGCAAGCCATTAACAGACACGAGCGTCACGGATGGAGGCAAACTGGTCCTCATGTGTGAGACGGAGGATGTCGACAACAGCGCAGTTGTCTCATGGTAAGGGTGGGTGCGTGTTTGGATGAATGGACTTGTAACTGGTCTTTTCTCATATTATATCTGAGATGGATTGTGACAGCACCAGTTGGACCAAGGTCTAAGAGATGGTCTGTTTGTTTGTTTGTGAGGCTCTTTTCTGAGAGGTACACTGTAGACAACCATACAAATACCTTTTTTAGATAATGGTTTTACCTGAATTGTACTTGTCCACCATCTGATTGATATATTTTTATCCTCTTGTCTTCAATAAGTATACACGGTTTGTGAAGATAAGTACTATTCTATTTTTGCTGGAGTTTTTGCTGATTTTTGCCATTATTTGAAAAGGTCTTTTAACATTTTTGTCCATTTATTTAATTGCATAAACATAAATCAATTACTGTCAGTCAATCACCTATAATAGTCTAAATATTACCAGCTTTGAAGAATACACACATTATTACTCATTTTTGCAGGCAAAACAAAGGTCAATCAATTAGACCAGGCCCTGGTGTAATCCAGAGCTTTGACGGAAAAGTTGCGAAGTGTGAGCTGTGTCAGGTCAACCTGAGACATTCTGGAACGTTTGAGTGTCTTGTGATTGGTCAGAACTATGAGATAAGAACGTCATGTATTGTCACTGTCAAAGGTACACGTATATTAATTGTCTAATCCATGTTACGTCTCGTCTAGTATATATCTTTTAGATTTTTTTAAAGTGACAATATTTATACAATGTAATGATTTTTACAATATATTTAAATCACCTACCTTTCATGAGGTTTCAAATTTATAACAGTGGGTGCAAAAGAAAAATGGTAACGTTAAATAGATAATGTAAAATTTTGAGGACTAGCACTTTAGGTTCTTTTCTAAGTCAAATTCATACCATGCTGTCTACACTAGAGACCATTTATATGTGTGAAGTAGAGGTTTGATGGTTACAGTTTGGTTAGGTTCTGGTTTTTTTACATAAAAAACTGAACTGATCTCTATTAACTGATATGTGAACTCTGCAAAATACTGTGATACAGTATCACATACTGTGATACAAATGTTTTATCCAATACACAGCACAGAATTTGTCCAGCACTCATAAGCACAAGTTTAATTTCGTGTGTTCTGCAGACAAATGAGTCTCATTTTTCTGCAGACTATACAAGAAATTAAACTTGTACTTGCCATGGGACACATAAAACTTATAAACCCCACAAAATCCCAGGAAATGAATTATTGTCATCATCATGTTGAATTTGGCTGGCATCTGACAATGCGACTCACACGGTTATCTCAGCTTACACACATAGAAAAAACTAGTACATATTCATTGTAGGTTGCGATGTGTGAGTTGTCAAACGTTAAATGGCTTACAGCAAACATCAAGCACTAAAGTGACTTCTGAACCATCCCGGTAACAGACATACTAAATTAGCTGACCATTCATTTTGAAACTGACTGTCCGTTAAAACCTATCCTATGTCAGTTATTTGATCAACTGTCCAACCTATAGTGTGAAGTTAGGTTTGTTGTCCACTACATCACTTTCATTCATGCTTCAAAGGTGCTACATAGCAAGTCCTTGTGACACCGGATATAATCTCCTCTTGAGACATAAGTTTTAAGTCAGCCACTGAGAGGTGCCACAAAGCCGAGCATTTGGCACAACCCTAAATCTAAAACTTGTCATATACTACTGGGTCTACTGAAGGCCACTGGGACCACTTTGTTTACATACTCCACCTATTTCCACCATCAATGAACAGACAACTTGTGTGTCAAGTCATGATGCCCACCCATTTCAACTTTACAAATCATTTCAACTTTACAAATTTAAAAGAGGTCAGGTCAGAGACTTTTAAGTTACATCCTTTAGTATCTCAGGGGGCAGGTATTCAAGGTTGACACTCTTCTGAGCATCCAGGAACTCCTCAGTTCAATCACCAGCTTTCAGTGGTCAACAGGCCTTTAGAATTCCCTCTAATTATTTATATTATTAGACACCATCCAATATTTTCTCTCTCACACGCACACTTAGCGGAGTGATATCAGTACAGGCAGCAGCCCCTCCAATATATTTTAAAGTACCTGAATGTTTCTTGAGAGACTGCCTGGTAGCTTCTATGGTTTGTTTGGACAAGTGTCTACACTATATATTCTATTATATGTGTGCTATCCACTAATCCACTTGTCCTCACACTTTAGTGGAAAACCTACAGACTAAGTCCATCTGACAGCAGCTGTAATCTCCTTTTCAGATGTAGATTCCATCTTATTTTTGCAACAACAGTAGATATTTTTCTAAACCATGTCAAGTGCTTGTATACAGACCTATAGCCATCTACTGGACACTGGGGCAACATTGTTGACAATATGGCATAAAAATTTGAGGCATCTATGTAAAATGAACAGGTACCAAATAGCTGTCTACCCTAACACACCAGTGTATATCTATCACTTCTGTTTATAGAGAAACCGCTGCCAGTGAGTCGGAGCAGTGGCCCGGCCTCTCAGGCTGCTGCCCTCAATCTGCAGAAGTTCCTGTCCAAACTGCCCAGGGAAGCTGCTAAGATCAACCAAAACTCTAAGGTAAACCCCTCTATTCGATTCTTTTGTTAGTGATCGGGATCTATTACATTGTGCATGAATTCTGGCTGATTGTTTTTCTATAAAGAGTGGCAGGAGTTTGCTTGCCATAGAAAAGAGAGAGAGAAGAAAATTGTATATAGAGGTACCTGGGTAGTTTGCGTTTGTTTATACAATCCAGTCATCCAATAAAAAGTTGCTTTTTAAGGTACTTAAGGAGATTGCTATGGTGTTACAGAACATTCAGATAGAAGAAAGATATTCATCAGCTTTCTCTAGTAATTATTATGAGCACTGAAAATATTTGTAGACGAGATGGGTTTAAGTATAATTCATTGGCAATTTTGAAAACTGTATAAAAGTCAAATGTTGGCAAAAACTTGCCATTGTACACATTTTGCAATTTTCCCTTATTAGCCTCTTTAATGCATTTATGAAAATGCATATTACCATAGCATATTCACTGTCAGAAACCCGACGATGGTTATTGCCCAATAACCATCGTCATTTAAATAGGTCAAGCTCTCGATTCGGCCATAATAATGGATATTATCCAGCCTAATCCACAAGGTAAGTCAAACTTAATATCCGTATATTTAAAGTACATATTCAAGCACAGGTACGATATGTTATCAACTGCCGACAATTTGTTATTGCTGCGTACGAGTCAGTTAAAGTTACATTCAATGACGATGGTTATTTATAACTGTGACGAAGGTTACTGTGTTTATATTTCTAACAATGACGATGGTTACTAAACAGGTCTTTCATGTAATATAGTGGTCTAATGCGTTTATGTAAGCTTGAGATACTATTAGAATATTACCACTAGAATATATGTAACCACTAACCTACACTCTTTCATAAAGACGTCATGTAGTCACTGTCTACTAAGGCTCTTGTTGAATTTTCTTCAAATAAGTAAATGAGTAAATAAATGGCAAACATTATTAATTTCCATTTTTATTTCGACATATTCAATTGTCTAGTGTATGTATACTAGTGTGTATGTACAGTATCTATAAAGTAGCCTGGTACTATATATTGCGTTGTGTACAAACATTACCAGGAAAATATTCAAGCGGCAGCGTGAACGCCAGTAAAATAACCCATTAGAAGCCTTATAACAAGGCATTACAAATGCCAGCATGAGGTTTCTGTTTGATTGTGCAATTGGCTTAAATGATTAATATGACACTTGTCCCAGTAACCATTCCGAAAATAAGTAACCATCGTCCCAACAAAACAGCCCTTCACAATAACCAGCCATTTTGGGTTTCTTTTTTACTGAAATACCCGAAGTTTTAATGCGCAAAAAACAAGGCGACACGCGTAGCATACTTCATGTACTACCCGTGTAACATGTGTAATTAAAGGTAGAGTTCAATATGACAGAATTGTTCAACGTTAAAGTCACGAGTCGAGATGACGAAGGTTACTAATGACGATGGTTATTGGGCAATAACCATCGTCGGGTTTCTGACAGTGATATTTGTCCATAGAAAAAAAGGAAATTTGCAAGACTGTAGAATATAAAGTAGAATATAAACAGTGCTCTCATTTATCACTATATTGTCTGCTGCATGAGAATAACTCCCTCCAGATTTGAGCAAGTTGAAGTAGATTATACATGCATGTACGGTACATGTATCATCTCACTAAATAGGCCTTTACAAGAATCGTGTTAAGCGCTGGTCACAACTTGTGTTTCTACGTACAAAAATGGACTGGAAACGTAGCAATTGTTGTGCGTGGTGCACATCTGTCTTGCATTTTTTCATGGCTGCAGACACATCATAGAGGATCTGGAACATGATCGACAGCTACTGGTACAGCCTGCGTTTTTTTTAGATGCATGATGCTCATGGCTGTCTTGGGATTATTCCTATATAAGAGAATGACAGGATTTTACTATTTTATATAAATAAGTCACAAGAGTTTTATGGGTGCTTTACTTTGGGCATGTAGGCGCTGCAAATTTTGAGATTTTGCAGAGAAGGCATGTCCATTGAGTGGGTTCTGACCAAGTCATTCTTGGTTAGTTCTCTATGTTTTCTATGGCAATGTGGCTGACTGATTAATCTCAGGTTTTCCTGTCCTCAGAGATTTCCTGCAAAATAGTTCTTGCAATGTGAAATTACATGTAAGCTTTGATATCTACAGTTATCAATCATCTATTATAATCAACATGCTTAACATAATACTATTGTGTATACAGGAAATCGTAATTATTGCTAGAAAGCTCATTTTTATAAGATAAGCGTAGAGAGTAATGTCGGTTTAGCGCATGTGTAGGGACATAAAAAACCATTCTGTAAAAATACTGGAGGCTTTACAAAGATGGTTACGGACGCGGCAGGTGGTCCGTAAATGTGATTAGACTAATCTGATTGTGGAAAAAAGAATTGTTTGTTACAGTGTCACTTTGTTGCACTAGGCTGGGAGTAACATGACAGACATTAAATTTTGTGAAAACACTAGAATAATCTGATTATTAAAAAAAAAGGATTGTGTGTAAACAACACACTATGTTGTACTAGGCTATGAGTAACATGCATGTTCCAACATGCATGGCAACTCCAATAACAGTCCACCCAGTAAATTAGCAAATTTTAATTAAACTTATAAGTTAGTGGGTGTTTAATGGTCATGTACGTTATATACATGTCGATATATCACTGACATGTCTAAGCTTTAAGGATATACATAGTACAAGATTCACATCTACATGTATAAGATATGTGGTTCGGTCAGGGCTTATGACTCTCCAAGATAACAATGGTAATAAAGAGCCTGATGTTTTATCCTCCCATCAGTTTAGGTGTGGTTGGAATACATATTGTGTATAATATATAAAATATCACAAGTTTGTAATATTAGCAAGATAGAGAGTAGGGTTAATGCATTGATCCTTTATTATTCAAGGCCCACAATGATGAAAATGCAGTTCCTAATCATCTAATTACAACGTAATAGCATGAATCTGCAGCTTCAGTTTTACACAGTATTGCTTCTTAGATATAATTATGTTAAATTATATAAATGTATTTTGAAAACAAATTGAAATTCACTTCATGCAGGGGGTAAGGATGACAGCAGCATCACTGTTGATGAGCCTGTATTTGATATTAAACACACTCAATTTGTTAGCATCTCAAGGAAAGGCACATGATGCATGCTGAGCCCTGAATAAGGTCACCAGTGAAAATTGGCCTATTAGACTCTCGAGATTAGACTACCGTAAATAATTATGTATTTTTAACATCATCTGATCTCTACCCAAATGGTCTATTTTCAAAAATCTGGTAGATGACCACATGTACTTTTGATGTCGTACCTGTCATAATCAGAATTAGGTGGTCTTCAAAAATATTATATGTACATGTATATGAATAAGATGTTTATTATATGTAATTACGTCATTAGACCTTATAACTTATTACGTAACAACATATTTTCAAGTCCAAAAAATCTACATTTCAAATAAAATGTTTATCACTATACTTTTCAATTTCTATATCCTCAAAACGGTGAAAGCAGTTCTATAAAAATCATACAACACAGGAGTTTTGAAGAATACCACCACATCACTGATTTTGGTGCTCCACTCACAGCACTCATTCTAAATTGATAGAGTACTAACAGGGCTCAAATGCATGAGATAATGGCCATTGAACTAATTGCACTCTTCATTTCCCTGACTTTTTGCACCCTCTCTATGGCCATTTTGTTGGCTCTAGTTGAAAATTAAGTCAGTGTATTGACTAGGCATTGCCCATACCTTTGTGCACTAAACCGCAGATTAAACATGTATGAATCTGCTATTTTCTCACAGAGTTTGGGCACCAATATGCTCTAGATGTTAAACCCTTTGTAAAGTTTGTGTTTCTATTGGTCCAATCCAAATAATGATTTCTGTTAGGAATCTATGCACAATTATATTGAGATGAAAGTGAGCTAATTATAATCATTGTTAATGAGCGTGTGCTTCTGTGGCTGAGTGGTTATGGAGTTTGACTCGTGACCAGAAGGTCGTGGGTTCGATTCTCGGTCGGGTCTGTTGATGGGAGTTGAGCAAACTCATCCCCAAAGTAGTTGCACATTGCACCGTGGCACCTACAAGTTAATTAGGTACAGGTCATTGGGTTGAAAGTGAGTGAGCTATTGTGTGAGTGATAAGCATTGTGTGTGTTGCCGATGCAAGTATATGAGAAATGATCAATTGATCAACAAGTGGGCCAATGACCTGGTGTAAATTGTAAAGTCATGAGAGCAGGACTTGGATCAGGAATGTAAACCACCAGATTTACATTTTTATGTTTAGCATGTCGAAGAAAATATCCACATCTTATAGAATTGTAGTCATTGTATGACAGGTGTATTCACTGGTGTCAATATAAAAGAGAAAAAGACTTCTTATATCTAATTATAGACAATTTGCTGCCAGGACTATAAATAGGACAATTGAAACGATAATCCATCTTTTATTACATTTATCTGCTCATAACAGACATCACAGTACACTGCAAATTGGGTTCCGTTGAGGACATTCACTGTATACATTATTGCATTGAGTTTTATATTTTCCATTGATTAACCCCCAAAAAATCAAATAAATGCTTTTTATTAATTATATTTCGAAGCTTGCAGATACATGTGTAGGTCTGCATTTTCATTACCATAATAATGTAGAAATCATAAAACATAATTATTCAAGATGAAAGTGAGCCAACATCTTGCAATCACGCACATATTTTTAAACTGAGGCTATCAACCCCATCCCGAAAATCCAGGTTTACCAATTTTTTTCCAGAGACTCTTTCCACCAAGCAGTATTAGTAATGGGTAAGGTTCAAAACACGATATTTTTCTTATATATTTATGTACGTATTGATGGGAAAGACGTGGCTATCAGCAATGGATCTTTACACCATACATCATCTGAAAAAGCTTTCTAGTGGAAAAGTTGTACATCATTGGCATTTAGGGACAGGCACTTGGGAGTCATTGCATGTTACACGTATTAATTAAGAGTATTCTATTTCATAAATCCAATGATGTTGAGTAAGTGCTAATACTGCCGATGTTCTTGTTATAGTGGTTACCAGGTGTCATCACCAAGGATCATCCTTTTAATTGAGTACAATTTCCCACTTTTGTACATTACCCATGAAGGAGATAAGGAAGTTATGTGGCCAAAGAAAGTATTTTTCCTGTAGAAGTAGTAAGATATTTTTGTTGTTCACCATCATCATTACATTGCGCCAGAAACATTAGGAGTAGAAGGTAGATGATTTATGTCCATGATTCATATCCTATAGTTATCCAATTCATGCATCACACGGTGGAATAGGGTGAGCCAATTGGTTGCCCATGCATATAGTAACAATAAAGGGCACCTATCTATTATAAGTAGGACATTGGCTTCATGTGGAAAAATGGCTTTGGGTCGAACTTTGTCAAGTTGTTTTGGATGTTAGCAAAACAAGATGATTATATAGTTTGTCATTTAATCTTGGTTTCTTTTTGATGTCCAATATAGTGTTCCCATTGAAATTAAGATTATACCAACATTTTGGTCTTAATAATGTCATGATGTTTGTCGGATGACGAATGGATGACGAAAATGTAGGATGAAAAATTTGTAATTTGTAAAGATAATGATAGTTTCTATATTACCGGACATTTCGAGTGAACTTATAAGAAGCATTTTTGAGCGTCCCACATACAAGAGTTTATGTGAAAGATCACAAAGTAAAGTTACTACATGAAGAAGTTGTGATTTCTTTGGCCATCCAATATTCAAGCTAAAAGATTTCAACAGTAAATTCACAATTACGCGAAAACATTTATGAATAAATTGATGGAAAGTTTTGGACTTTTTAATGGGCTATAATATCAAAATTAAATAGAGAACATATAAGCATCAATTTCATATTTTTTGTCATTGTTTATTTATTATTTGATTGACAATTGAAACATGAATCCCCGAGCTAAGTCTTAAACTCCTCAAGGTCTGTCTGTTGAACAAGATTGTCATGGTTTTCTGACAATTGCTCTTCATCAGATGTTTGAGCACCATATACCTTTGTAGTCACTTTCTCATCCTGCACACTATCACATTGAGGGGCATCATCTGAATCACAAATGTCTTTATCACATTCATCACATTTATCTGCCTTTTTGTCAATATGATTATCCTCACTTTCACCTTCTTCTTCATCTTCAGAACTTTCTTCTTCTTCTGAACTCTCACTAGGAGGCAAATCATAGCGTCTGAAAATCATAAGAAAGCAGCTTTTTAAATTACATTTAAAAAGGTCTATTTTTTTTTAATTACTTGTGATTGATACACACACTGATTTGTCCTATGTATCTAATAAACCTTTATCACATGGTGTCTTGTTGAAAATATGGTAACTAGCCTCCGCACAAGCAAAAATGTTTTATAGAAACGGTACTTATAAATATATTGAAAGATTTACAATATGCATATATTTTACTGGACCCACTTCAAGCACAAGATATTATTTTCAAAAAGAGGCACTTGAAAGCAAGGCAACATTATCAAATGTATTATATTTCATACAAGAAGGATGAAGTCACATTTCCTATACAGAAATCCACATAAAATGCGAAGTGATTGTTTTGGAGTGATCATGGACTTTGAGAGAAATTTATAATGAGTTCACTTGTTTTTAGACAACTAATAAGACTTAATCAGTACATATTCTAATTTGAGCTGGGATAGGTTACATGCTACTGATCAACAACTCAATTTTTGTAACTGATAGTTCTATCAAGGCCATAATTAATAAAAACTTGATAATTATCTGTCTGCTGTAACACTAGTACATGTACACTAATATATATGAATTAATTTGTATGCCGCAGTCTGAGTTATGCCTAGTAGAATAATACATATTAAAACCTCCTTTACCTACACCATTGAAATTGGGTAGGTTTGAAAGTGCCATGGCTTGGGCAGTACCTGTTAGGGTTGTAGTACTCATCATCTGAGTCTAGGGGGGTCGGGTCACGGTCGTCATTCCGGGCCTCATCCTCAGCAGCCATCTTGTCCAGCACTTGCTGCTGTGCAGTCACAACCTTGTAGCAGAGAATAGAAATGATAAAACTAAACATTCTAGCAGTGTATATGTACATTGAGCTTCAATAAATGCTCGTGTTGATATAGGGACTCATTTAATTGTAGAATATCTGTACAGGCCCCACTTCAGGCAACTTGAGGCAAGACGGAGCAAAAACCTGACTCTAACCTCCAGCAAACCGCTGTTCCTCATGTAACCTCCAGAGAAATATTGTTACTCTCCTTGAACAATCTCCTTTCACCAGTACATTCCTCACTACATGCTATGTTTACCTCTTTCCCGGTGCTACACTGGGCGTATGTTGCGAGTGCTGCAGCATTCAGCTCGAAGAAACGCTCACCCCACTTGAATTTGGCCAAAAGCAGACGGCCTAAAACAGTGCCATAAATAAATGTTAAATGCATGTACAAAGTGTTGTTAAAACTATGGCAAAAAGTATTGATGTTTTTTTTTTTCATTTATACACTATATTAAGAGGTAAAGGTGTGATTATCCTAGTGTATTGTAAAATTGTTGTGATTAGTTATTAACATTGACATACCCAGTTCCTCCAAACCGACTATGTACAGTGTGGCAGCATAGGCCTCCACGCATGACAGCTTGCACGGCCGACCATAGTTCACTGGGTTTGCTGCCACTAGATATGGTAGCAGGCGAGGGTTTGACGTTTTCATCTTGTTGAACGGAGTGTCGTTTAATCTCGCCCATGAACAATCGATTACTGCTATACCTGAAAATTCATATAGTAGGAATATATGTACCGTAAAAGTAGTTGTTCACATAAATTCTGATCACTGTTTGATTTTTTTCTAAAGTGAGTAGGCAACTTATTTAGTAGACAAAACAGTATGTTGCCATACCCTGCTGCATGACAATGTCTCTGTCTGCGGGAGAGACACACTTGGTTCCTATAGGTGACAGCACAATTCCGTTGAAGCGCTGGTTCAGCTTTAAGTTCTTCACCTGAAGAAAATATTTCTCAAATTATATGCACGGACACTTTTGATTTAGAGTTGCAGGGCTTTGAAAATCTTTTGATTAAAGCCTGTCTTAAAATTTGACATGTAAATTTGATGCAAAATTATAATCCAGACCGAGGTACTTTAAGAATACTGCAGCAAATGAATGGAGATCCCATGTCTTACCATTCCTTTCCTGACAAGTTTGCGCCCGGTGCACTTTTTCGGATCACAATGTTCCAGATCCCACATGGCGAGCCGGCATGGGAATTTAACTTCCGGATCTTCCCCACCTTCAGCGCCTTCAAAAATGACAATATATATTTAGTGTACAGCCTTTCAAAAGTGTTAATGATTATTACATTAGCTTTACATTTATAGTCTCTAAGTATTCAAATAGCGTTTGTATTATGGAGAATTATACATGTACTATATATCCTTTCTAATTCTCTGAGAAGACTTTCCGTACGTGGAGCCCTCAAACTTCATGGAATAGGTTGTTCAAGTACATGTAATGGTAAATAAATACATGTACAATGCGTCAGCGCAAAACCACTCATTTGTCACTATTGTACCTTGAATGGCAGCATGCATGTCATTAACAAATCGATCCTCGCTGAACTTGGCATCTCTGGCCTTGTGCCGCGCATTACCACCCCGTCGAGGCTTGCCCATGGTTGCTGTAAATCTACAATCAGATGATCATTTGAAACTAATAATTAGGGCATATAACATGTGTACAATGAAAGACAGTAAATATTTGATGTATGTTGATTTAGTCTGCATTGTTTCTATGCCTAGTATATAAAACTTTAGTTGCTAACCAATCAATATTGGCAAGAATTCTATATTCATAGATAGATTAGATGCGTTAAACCAGCAAACTGAAATGCACCCCCAAACTGACACGTCACTAAATTATATACATTGAAGATGTCGGTTTGAAAATGAAAATACGCGCACGGTTTGCCGGCTAGCTCTCATGGCATGTAGCCCAAATCAAATCCAATATTTTGTATGAAAATTTAATCAAGTAATAATTTACTTACATTTATTATCCTACAATCATAAGTTCAACATATACAGTCTTTTATTATATCTACAGTATTTGTGTTCATTATTATTATCATTTGAGTTATGATATTCCTTCTATTTCATGTGTGTTCATTTGAGCATTTCATGTGGAGGTAGTTTCAAGTTGTTATTTATATTTATTATTGAACAGAATGCTGTGTTTGGTTTGATAATAATATACATGGATGTGGTCATTATATGATTTTTCTTATACTTTAGAGTACATATCTAAAACATTATTAAAATTTAAGTACAGATATCTGATATATATATCTTTAGGGCCAAATGGTGTATAGATAATACATTTAGAATTTTAGTCACAGTGCAAACTTCTAAAGTGCTTCTGAAATTGACTTTTATACAGACTGTCATATTCAGTTGTTCTGTGGACCTCAGCAGTGGGCAGGCTTCTTCATATATTTATCAAATAAAATAACTGTTGTCTACAGTTTCAAGGCATAACAAAATGGTTTGTTTTTGTTTCTTTATTTTTATTTACTTAACTTTGCTAATTCTTCACAGCTTTATCCACGCAATCAACATGAATTGAATTGTATTATATTGAATTGAGTTGAATTACATGTATAATTTGTTGAATTGTGTCAATTGTGTTAGTCTATGTTGAATTGTGTCGATTCTGTTGAATTACGTGGATAAAGCTGTGAAGAATTAGCAAAGTAGTAAATAAGAATAAAGAAACAAGAACAAACCATTTTGTTATGCCTTGAAAATGTGGAGAGACAACAGTGATAAAGATACTGTGGCAGCCTTTGTGGAAAGACAAGATATTCCTTAAATTTGTTCTTTGTTAATTTTGATTGAATTGATGGCCACTTTATACATATTACACATACCTGAACTAACCATGTGATCACTATTTGAAAGTGAGGCTACACAGATATTCTACATACACATATTCCATATCCTGCAACATTGATCAAAGAAACCATAATGTCCCCTGCAGATAAACTAAACACAATGTTCTTCGACTATGAATCTAGCAATAACCATGGATTCTAATTACCAAAATTATTCAGTGTACTTCAGAATGACATTTAAAGTTTTGATAAAGGTCAATGATATTTTTGAAATCTTAAATGATTTGAATATTCAGACTTTTACAATAAATATAAAATCCTACCAATATACAATCTATAATAGATTTGACCAAAATTGTAGCTGGATTACACTTTTTGAAGGAGCATGAAAGGATTTATGATGATACGATATTACCAATACTCTTCATTTTTTGTTAAAACATGATGTTTTGCTATGGTGACTACATGGCTTCCTTGAATGTTGCGCTGTATGTGGTCAGAACGAGGCTGAAGAAGCTGGACCATACATTCTGACACATACAGTGCGACATTCAATGAAGCCATGTAGTCACCATGGCGAAACGTCATGTGTCAACAAAAAATGAATAGTAGAGAATGGTATATATTATATTATTATGAATCTACGTGTACCTACTGTCACCAAACTTTGCTATCATGAGAGAAAGGAATTATTGAGATAAATTGAATTCGCCAATGTAGTGAATGCTACTTGACTTCACAATATTTTAGCTATGAAGTCTAACATAGATATAATAGCAGAAATAGCTGTCTCTCACATCTGATTGAGATAAAGAGCTTTGAGAGATTAGACAAAATAAACTGGTTTGTCATATATGTCAATGACCTAAGATTTGATTGTGAAGCTTACAAGTATAGAAGATAAAGTTATAACACTAAACCCAGTACATTTACATTTATTATACGTGGTTGTGGCTGCATGCTCACATGTCACTCATTGCACGCTGCATGCTGTTGTAACACAGCATAGTAACAGCATCTCTTTCATCTTTGCTCATAAAAACAGTTTATTACTGGTCTGAGAATGTTAACAAGATAGAGATTTCTGACTATACTGGCTCATGTGGAATGGTAGCGCTGTTTATTGGGTAACATAAATGTATAACCTCTTCCCATAACTATTATAAAGGGTTAAAAGTAGTCTACAACGTCAAACCCGTGCCCAATTTTAGGGCTTCTGACTCAAAACTTCTTTTATTGGCACATTTTTTTGTATGCTAAGCTTTTAATCGAACAAAGCCAAGCTCCACTATATGCCTACTCATCATGGGTTTTCCACGGCTTCATCACACGCACTGCCTTTACAAGTCATTGTTCATACCCAACCCGTGGGCCCAGTTATAGCTTTATGTGGAAAATAATTTTGGGGTTAGACTTACGTCAAAGACAAAATCAATACTCTATTTC
>CM032660.1:40546674-40577581 GCA_019095985.1 Streblospio benedicti
AAATCTTAAATGATTTGAATATTCAGACTTTTACAATAAATATAAAAATCCTACCAATATACAATCTATAATAGATTTGACCAAAATTGTAGCTGGATTACACTTTTGAAGGAGCATGAAAGGATTTATGATGATACGATATTACAATACTCTTTTTTCATTTTTTGTTAAACATGATGTTTTTTGCTATGGTGACTACATGGCTTCCTTGAATGTTGCGCTGTATGTGGTCAGAACGAGGCTGAAGAAGCTGGACCATACATTCTGACACATACAGTGCGACATTCAATGAAGCCATGTAGTCACCATGGCGAAACGTCATGTGTCAACAAAAAATGAATAGTAGAGAATGGTATATATTATATTATTATGAATCTACGTGTACCTACTGTCACCAAACTTTGCTATCATGAGAGAAAGGAATTATTGAGATAAATTGAATTCGCCAATGTAGTGAATGCTACTTGACTTCACAATATTTTAGCTATGAAGTCTAACATAGATATAATAGCAGAAATAGCTGTCTCTCACATCTGATTGAGATAAAGAGCTTTGAGAGATTAGACAAAATAAACTGGTTTGTCATATATGTCAATGACCTAAGATTTGATTGTGAAGCTTACAAGTATAGAAGATAAAGTTATAACACTAAACCCAGTACATTTACATTTATTATACGTGGTTGTGGCTGCATGCTCACATGTCACTCATTGCACGCTGCATGCTGTTGTAACACAGCATAGTAACAGCATCTCTTTCATCTTTGCTCATAAAAACAGTTTATTACTGGTCTGAGAATGTTAACAAGATAGAGATTTCTGACTATACTGGCTCATGTGGAATGGTAGCGCTGTTTATTGGTAACATAAATGTATAACCTCTTCCCATAACTATTATAAAGGGTTAAAAGTAGTCTACAACGTCAAACCCGTGCCCAATTTAGGGCTTCTGACTCAAAACTTCTTTTATTGGCACATTTTTTGTATGCTAAGCTTTTAATCGAACCAAGCCAAGCTCCACTATATGCCTACTCATCATCGGTTTTCACGGCTTCATCACACGCACTGCCTTTACAAGTCATTGTTCATACCAACCCGTGGGCCCAGTTATAGCTTTTATGTGGAAAAATAATTTTGGGGTTAGACTTACGTCAAAGACAAAATCAATACTCTATTTCATCTTACTTATATAGTGAGCTCATATGTTTGACGTTTGAATTCTCAACTGAACAATTTGGCAGTGAGCCTTGTGATTTGTTGGATTTTGAGGACAACTTCCACAGAATTGGAAGGAGCTGTATCATGGCTAAATACGCAGTATTTAGCCATGAGATATGAAGATGATTCCTACTGCAAAAAGCATTCTATTATGTTACATCAACTTTGGCTTTGTTACTTAGGTTTTTTTTTTTATTTTGTCCTTAAGCTTGTTTCATCTTCGTTCAAACAATATGCTGGATATGACCATCCAAATGCCCATGGGCCTTTTTACCTTTTATGTAGGTGGAAAAATGGAAATCTAGGGTGTCAGCTTTTTACATGAATGTGTATTCCTATTGGAACTTTAATATTCACAATTAGAGATGTTAATATTGTTTGAAGCTTCAAAACTTTGCTTCTTTTTTTATGAATTATAAATTATAAATTATAAACATTCAGAAACCATATTCAAATACTTTGTTCATAATATTTTTCTCAACGATGTAATTGAAAAATACAGCAGTAATTGCTGTAATTGCTGGTATAGAGTCCAAGCAAATCAAAACTTTTAAAACTCTTTGCTTGGACCAATTGTTCTTGGCGGGGCTTTATCAAAGAGTCCCTTATCAAAGAGAGCTGCTAACTCATGTAAGCTGAGAACTTAAGTAGCATCCAAACAATAAATCTGGGGCGTATCCAGGATTTAGGAAAAAAAGGGGCGGGGGCACAAATCCACTAAGTCGTCCTGGGGGCATGTCCCTGTATTTTTTTCATGAGGGTCCCATGTACTCAGCAACAAGTTATAGTAACTGCCGCCTGTGTGATAATCAATTTCAATAGGTAGTCTTAAATTTTCATTTGTCAATATGAGCACTAGTACAAGAGAAATATTTACAACCTGCACCTTTATTGGGTCTTTTTGATATATGATGAAACACGGTCTTTTGATATATGATGAAACACGTGTTAAGTTGCTAGCTATTTGCAAATCATGCAATGCCTAACATGACATTCAAGTCTATAAATTTCAACGAGGCAAATTGAAAACCTGATGAATACGCTGGAGTTGTTTTTTCCATGGTTATATCTTTCTCCTTGTAAAATCGTCCTTTGTAAAAGTGTGCTAATGTATTAAAAAGTATGGCTAGTGGCTACACCATACAACATCCCCCACCCAGATTGTAATGGCAAATCTTTGATGCTTTGGCTGTTTTGATCAAAATTTGTGACAAACATTTGGATACTGTCTGAATGGTTTCTACTTTAAATGATATGATCTTTTGTATTCTTAGGATATTTGTTTTCTTCCATAGAGCTCGTGTTCTATAGTCATGAGAGAAATAGTGATCATACAAGTATATTTTCATGCACATGTTTTTTGTTGCTCATGCAACATAAACATCTTAACACTTGATTCACATTTATTCCTGTTTTATTATTACTTTATCATTGCTGTGTTATTTTTATGAACCTACATGGGTGGGAAGTTGCAAGATAACCATGCCCTGTCTTCATTGATGGAAATAGTCATGATAGTAGATTGGATTAAATGTTACAAAGTAAGCAGATCCTGATAGATTTACAGTCAATTGATCATATTCAGCAAAAGTGTTTGGTTCCAGTTATGTTGATTTCCAAAGGAGACCTATCATAAAAAAATGGCACAATCAACTTTCCCAAGTATTTCCTTGAATAGTAGCTGTGTAATTACATGTAATATATTTTTTTTGTCATTGCAGGTATGTGATCCAATTTTATACAGTCAGTTCATGGTGACCCTGGTCCCTAAGTGAGTATTATCATTAATATATTTTTTGGCTTTAGGTTTAAGAGAAGTTATAATATACAACATGTACGGTAATACATGTAGTTTGTTCTTATTGTGAAAAAAGTTAAATTGCATTCATATTAGTTGCGACTGAAAAAAAATATAAAGAGATCAGATGGTAAGATTAGAAATGACTAAGAATATGATCTGATGACTTGTCAGATTTTGATGTAGTACAGAAAGTTCAATCTGAATCTTGTATTGCATGACATGAAAAGCAGAATTACTCGCATCTAAAGGTGAATTACCCAATTTCCTGTGCAATTGTGACTCTCAACTCTTAGCATTGAACCTTTACCATGAGCACACCTCCCTTGATAGGGTTGCAAGTATAAAAAAGTTTATTCATTATAGAGACTCACTCCATAAGAACAGGTTTGTCTTATAAACACATGTACATATATTGTTAGTATGTTTGTAGCCTTATAATGTACATATGCTCTTTTAATGGTTATTGCATCTCTTGTCATAATCATGACCATAACATTATCATTCTATCATTCCGTGCAAAAATCACCGTCAATAACCCACGCTGATTGGTCGACCAGCGTGCTCAATTATACGATTGACTGCACGCACGGAAACCACTACTACGGCACTAGTCTAAACTAGACTAGTACCATCACATTTTCTATACAGCCACTGACGTCGCATGGTCAAAATGGCAATGAGAACGTTATGATATGATTTATTTTAAAATAAAAACGAACCAGACACTCATTTAGTGTGGATTTTAGTCATGATAGAATGGTATTTGACCACTCAATTGTCGTGTCAATCTGTAAATTGAGCATGCTGAAATCAGCATGCTCAATTTACAGATTGACACTCCAATTTCGTTGTCAAATCCTACAATTACATATTTGGTATTATGCACTGGATGGCTGGAAGCTGTTGAATTTTTATTGATCTATTACATACATGTATGAATGTGTGAATTCACTAGGGTAGAGGTTTATTAACTTTTGGCATGTGGCTGTAAAGTATGACTCTCATAAATAACATCTTTAAAAGAAACATACAAATGGCCATTGTGCGAATTCTTGAGTAGACTCATTTACAATTGTTGTATAACTTACTAGCAATAACATATAAATAATTATAAAAAGTTATCTCAGGAGTTCCAAGTATGTACAAATTGGTTGTTATATGAAAAGGTTGATGAAAAAACTGTTCTTTTGACCTTTATTAGCTTAGTTTACAATAACAAACTCCTTTTAAGAAGTCACCCCCCTTGTAACATACATACCCATTGGCCATTAGTTATGGACAATCTCCAGCGTGATGCATAATTCATTACGCAACCTATGTTTGTATTCATGGGATATACATGGATTTTGCATAACTAGCACAATTATGGTAAAGAAGTTGGCTGAGCAAAAATTGTAAGTAGATCAAAACTGCCATTAGGTATTTCATGTAAATGTCATGAAATTTGTGAAGAACACAAACCAGTGTGAAGTTTAACCCTCTTGGAACGGGGCAAACATCCCTGTGTTCCTGCTGAGTGCCAAACCCACTTTTTATGTGACATGTCTGAGTCACCTATGTTGTTTACCATTTTGAGAATGAAATATCATCCTAAGGATGATATTCAGCCCTTGTAATTTTCAATGCAGCTTTTCAACATTTGCACTAATCATTCAGAAAACGGTCTAGTTTCTTATTTTTACCATAATAAATAAAGATACATTCAGCAACAAGTCCGATTTTGACAATTTCGAGCAATCACCGATTCATTTGATAGCTGAGACTCAAGACAGATTTTAATGATACTTGAATATTCAGACTTTTAAGGTTCCAAAGAAAAACAATTGTTACTAGTACATACTAGTAGTGGAACAGAATTGCTGTCAAGCGCAATGACTTTCATTCTTAAGTATACACATGTATTATAAATGATGTCCGTGGATGATGTATTCAGTCAACTGAATGTCCATTCGGTGTGTAATGTCTACATCTCAGAGTGAGTGATGCGTTTCAGACAGGAATTTAACTAGGCCAGGTTTTTATTTCCGTTGTTCCCTATGTTGATAGAAGCCAGGTGAAGAGAGAGATAAAATGTTACGTTTTAACTTGGACAAGTAGATCTAGAAAGCTTGCGAGGAAAGTTTGTTCAAGAAAAAGTGAAATATTTATAGCTTTTGCAAGTGGAAAAGAACTTTAGAGCCTGATAAACTGGTATTTAATATGAAATGTGGGCTCTCCAAGTTCCTTGTGACTTTTCCTTCAGGTGAGAATTTTTACAAAGATTTAAGCATGGGTCCTGCATTGAAAGAGGTGGTTAAATACATAACGCATGCATACAATATATATATACATGTACTTAAAATGTAGAGAGTGCGTATCTAAGAAGAAAAAAACTCAAGTGTCATGGCATCCAATTACATCAAACATATTTCACCACTCCTCGCACTTGAATTATATGTCTCGGTTCTGTGTGAACAGAATGTTAATATTTCCACAAAAACTCTTATCATTTTTAACTTGATTCCAACAAGCATGAAGTTACAGAGTTGAAACCTACTTAGCGGATCACTCATTGCCAACTCTTTGAGTAAACCCCACAAATGTCATAGTGGGACCACCTATATTTTATAAAACCCATTTTTATGCTGTGTAAGGTTAGTGGGAGAGATAGTTTTTTATGTTATTTTTGGCAATGCACATTTTGGTGTATTGGCTCTGCTGATATTAGACTGTGTTAAAACACTATGTTCTGCTTGCTAAAATCTGCTTCTCATAAAAGTGCTCAGTAATGTTAATTACATGTATCAAATGAAATTGCTTTGAATATTTCAAAATTATTATTTCTACATTTTCCTGGTGTGTGTTTGTCACAACTTATTTGCCTTAATTGACTCCCAGGCACATGCTTTATTGTGAAATCTTTCAATATGAACCAATGTAGATGACAAAAAGCTGTTGGCAATGTTCATTATTAGTAGGACAGATGTCATCTTTCCCGACAGAGTAACAGCCCCATTTGTACCCAATGTCAGTGTTGGCCAACCATATCCTCCCAGTACATCAGTGAGCAGTATCTCCCAATGACACGTCTATTACACACCACCACACTGATAAATCCTCATTAAATTTTCACAGTCCCTATGAAGTCTAGCCTTTTATGTTTGTTTATTTTGCCAGAGAAGAAGGAAATGAAGCTAAATTGCTGCCCTACATTGTATATATGTGTTAATTACTGTACTAAAGGGGACTTCCGCGGCCGAGTGGATAGAGAGTTGGACTCATGACCAGAAGGTCGTGGGTTCGATTCTCGGTCGGGTCTGGTGGTGAGTGTTGAGCAAACTTACCCCTAACAGGTTGCACACTGCTCCGTGGTACCTACACACCACGTAAAATAGGTACAGGTAGGCGAGTATTTTAGCACGTGTGTGCTACAGCAGCAATGCTGTATGCAGCCAGTGTTGTATGCTCCCCAGGGAGTTGAGAAAGGCAAAACGTGGAGTGTCAAAGATGCCAATGACCTGGTGTAAATGATTCGACTGAGCTTCTGGATAGTAGACTATAAACCAATATTTACATTTACATTTTACATTTACTTATCCTCTATATCTCTGATCCTAGAAAGTGTAGAGTAATTGTTAATTTTATGAGGAAAATGAACTGTTCTCATTTTAATCAAGGAACAATATATGTACAAGTCATGGCTGATTGAGTTGTCTTGGCGCAGGAGATGCACCCAGCCTCAGACTGTTTTTTCCAAAACAATTGACATATTTGTCATTAAAGTGTGTGATAAACATGAAGCATGAACAGATCTCATGGAATTCTGACCCATGTCCAAACTCACCCTTTTTCTGAAAACCTGGATCTGCCAGTGAGCAAGAGCATGAGCCTTCAGGAATGGATGGTAAACTTTCACAAAATTAGAATGATAAAGGTTTAAAGTAGGCAAATTTTAAAGCTTACTATTGAACTTTAAAATAATGATGAATATTTACATTTAAGCATCACATACTAATATAAGAATGTGTTGATCAAATTCATCTATGAATGGTTTTATATTACTGTTGAACAAGAAAAAATGATTCTTTATAATGCCAATGTTATATTTGATTTTTAGTAAACTAACTACGAATGCCATGAAAGTTTAAATCCCTATGTAATGAGGCACTAATAATAGATCAATTAATTCTAAAAACACAGCTTTGTGTCAACCATCACCAAGCTGGTTTTCCCTTCCAGGCACATTCACAAGTTATCAGATTTGAGCACTGGGCACAGTACGTTTCATTCAAAAATGTTTTCTGACTAATGAATTGTATGATTGAAGAAATAAATTACTACACTAAAAAGAATATGCTTATCTTGTACAAGACCCATAAAAGTTTATTTGCTGTGCCTGACCTAGTGACCATAATAGCCTTGGTGATGCATTATCAAGTCCCTAAAATGTTCTGATGGTGTGGCCTGGTCAATTGGAGCAATATAAGTTATAACAAATATGGTTTAATGTATTCTGACCTTGAATTTATTGTTTTTAAAATGTAGGAATTGGTTGTGTAGACTTTTAAATTTTTTGGCTATTTTTCACTAAAAATTGAAGCAAATCATTTGCTTTATTTGATTTACTTATATGAAAAAGCAGTGTCCCCCAAGTATTTTGATAAACTCTATAATATTGTTTTTTCTAATGATGTTATACTGTCGTCTGAAGGTAAACTATTAGTAGTCATGTACACATTATCCAATTGATGGAAGCTGATTAATACATACATTTGTAGCATGACGTTTTTTATTAAAAGATAGCAACAATGTAGAAATATGGGAGGGAAATTGAAAAAGTATATTTAGTGCGATAACCTATAACCTTATGTTTAATTATTACGTCTCTAACTTGTGGACAAGATTTTTGTTTATACTGTTCTACTAATAGTATATCGAATAGTCCATCATAGAGATTTGTCATCAGTAAACAAATATACTATTTGTTTCCCGTTTTTTATTACTTTACAACCACATAGATGTGAAACACCCATTGTTTCTTAGAAGTCTAGCACATTGTGTGTATGTATAAATCCTCTGACACACAGATATATAAATTTAATAATATCAATTTTGTAGGGATAAGACAAAAAGATTCTACAGGTAACAACTTTTTTATTTGATTTTTAATTTTCTAGGAACTCAAAAATTTATAAATATGCAACACATCATATTTGGAATTGTTGTCTTTGTCTCTCGCAGTAACCATTGTTGTGACTTCATTTGGCATATTTTAGATAATTCTTGTTGAAGTTATGAACATAACTAGTCATAACTAAGGTATGTCGTTCTTCTACTTCTAATGAACAGAAATTATATGTTTCACAAGTAATATTTGAATGCTATCATTTCAATTGGCATATTTTTTTACATCTGTGGTTTCAGAATTGTGTCAAAAATATTGTGTGGGTGATTTGGTTGAAGATTTTACTACACATGTACATGTAGTGTATTTGCATATAATCTTTAATTGCAATAGGCCTAGGAATATACAGTATATTTTGTCATGTTATTTTGATCATTTTGACATTTATCAAGTGCTAGGATCCACACGCTGTGAAGATGAATGCATTACTCATTACATGGATTATGCCAATAACTAATGTTATCTAATCTTTGACAATATTAGTGGTAGAACACAACTTTCGATGAAATGCTTTGTACAGTGCAAGAAATGCAACTTTTGTTTTGAAACCTGGAACACTCTACATACTCTACCAATTACAAAATTATATTTGCTAATAATGGTAATTATTATGTTTTTGAAGAAAAAAAAATTATTATTGCACTATTGTATTTAATTGCATTTACACAATTCATTGGTGTGATGTGTACTTATAGAGATAGACTTAAATGATCAAATGATCAATTTCATTACAGGCATTACGAGCATTTTTGAGACAAAATTATGTTAAAAATGCAGTTTATTTATTGTGTGCTTCGAAACCAGTAATTCTGTATGGATTTTATTTTCCATTTTCGAAGTGTGTGCATATACCTGTTGAATATTATTTTAGTTTAAAACTTGGATACAGTGTAATTGGTGTGATATTTGATTTATTTGAATTGTCATTTGACATAAATACATGTGTAGGATATTTGATATACACATGTACATGTACGCTGAATATTGTCACTTGAAAATGTTTATGTACAGTTTACATTAATAATTTTAAAAACAGGAATATTTGCACTGAGAAAAATTATTTTTGCGTATCGGTATTTACAATTTCATAAAAGGATTTAGCATTGAGTATATATAAAACCAATTGCTGTGCAAATTCTATGAAAATGACAGACATTCTGTTCAATAGAGTCACATTTCAGGTTTGTATTTTTTTTTTGTGGTGTTGGAAAGGCTACACTTTCAAAATCCAACCAGATTTCAAGGACCATTGTGCATTAATATGTTTACATGGAGCTGGCATTGCCATTTTGCATGCTCATATATTTTTTCTATCAAGATGTTTTCAAAATAATACAAAGGCAAATGTACTTTGATGATAGACTGTTGACAGACGGGTTGCATGTTCGGCTGATAGTCATGATATTAACTGGATTCTTTTCTGTTCATTTCATTAATAGTACATGTGAAAGTGTTGTTGTCGTACATGTAGTTTTGGCGATTGAGCAGTTCCACGAAAACCATGATGGCCATAATTTATTACGAAATGCTAAGATTTATTATTTTGTATTACAGGGATTCCTCTAATTTTGATACATTTCTGTGTCATTCTGACGCAGTCAGTACTGTATATCACACTAATTATGTGTGAAAAATTATATCTGATTGATGCTTGAAATGTATACAATTGAAATAAGAAGGGACCGATATTGGGCACATACGAGAACTTGAAAACCACAAACTTATTATAAATTATTTTACACTCGGCGTAATTAAGTGCCACTTCTACATGTAGTTTAGACACTGCACTGACCAATAAGACAGGGAAGATAGGGACAGGGAACGGACTCAGGGTTTGATGCACGTTTTGTTTGATAAATCACACTTTTGTCAAATAATCATTAATCATTTGGTTCAGCATGTTTCTTATATCCCCCATTGATATTGCTATCTGTGACTTGATGTTGATGATGGGCGTGCGACTTAAGTGTGACTTGAGCTACCTGATTTTCAATCTTTATTCCGCGTCCAAGCACGGACGGTACATGTGATTGAGACACGCAGCAGGCATAAAACACAAGTTGCAAGCCCTGTTACGGCAGCGTTCAATGCGTGGGTGAACGCGGCAAGACATAATTGTTACCGCAGTGGGTACTGTGGCTACAATCAGGTTGTGCATAAAGCACCAGCACGGCAATTTGCCCGCTGCATTGGTTTGATCTTACACTGGCTGGGATGTGGTTAGGCTATGATTTAGCCATGTAATGGCAGCGGACTGCTACACCATGGGTAAAATTATGTCCAATTCTAAATTGACCAAAAATGATCACTTACAACCACGTCCACCAAATGTTCATAGCTTTTTGGACGTGATATGGCCGTGATATTGTATGTGACCGGCCCTTAGGAGGTACAAGCTATCTTTTACTAGAAGTTTTATCCTTGAATAGAAGTTTTATATTTAGTATGTTGGAATTTAAGCCAGTGTAAAATCTGATATACCCCTAGTAAAAAGGTTTTTCTTGGGAATTGATAGTAGGATAAGACGGATAAGACAATCATTAGGAATAGAAATTCTATTTAAACTAGCTTTTTGTATTGGTTGAGTGAAAACTAAATTCGTTAATGTTAATATACATTTATAATCAACGCTTTTAAATACAATCTATATTTTTGCTTCATTTTGTTACGCTGAACAGACTTACATCATTTCTGCATGTTCTGTACGGTATTTAATTAGACATTTCATTTAAAGCGAAATGGTAACTATGCTAATTTCCAGGTCCAGCCATCATTAAGCGTCTCCTCAAATCCTACAAAAGCATGTATTTATGTTATATTTCTCTTTGTTCCATCTCTATTTCTAGTCACCATTAAGAACCTTATTTATGAAATACAATTAAACTCGAAGTTCATTGTAGGGTTGAGAAATATTTATAGATGAACTGTGTAATTGTTTAAATGAAGCTGTAATCTAAACTCAATATATCTCGTAATTATGAATGTGGTTATTTACAGTTGCAATTCACTGCTATTGTGTTCGAATGACTTAACATTTACACCAAATCATTGACACCGTACTGTCTCCATCAGAAGTTCACAGACCCAAAATGTAAAGAATTACGTTAGTTTTTTTAATGTTTTTCAAAACTTGTTTCCATATCCTCTCACGTCTATGTTGAATATTCATCTGCTCGAGTTTGACATAATTATCAAAGGTTCTTAACAGTGCTTTCGAGCCAAATATTTGAAAGTGCCTTGAGAGCTTTCAACTTATTCTCTAGGTTTTCATCAGTCTGCAGCCTATTCGTCACGTGATCGTGGTGTGACGTCATTGGCGTTGTTCAGGAGGATGTTGTTGTAGAGTACAGGCAGTTCAGCCGCCTCTGGTTCTTGTTGAGGTCCGGATTGATGCGTCGGATGTAAACTACCTCACGAATCTTCCTTTCAAAGGTGTTTGCATCACGGTCCAAGATATTAACATTGTCTAGTAAAATCTGATGGTTCTGTCTGTCTGGTTGGTGGAGATGGATGGATACGTGCGATGACGTGCAATGACGTCACACCACGTGCGTGCATACATCGGCTATAGCACGTCTTGAACACGTTGACCCATATCACTGACAATTACGCCCACAAAATGTTCATGACGTTTTGCACGTGAGGTGGACATAGAACGCAGTCCCAACCAGCCCTTTAATTGCGTCTGACTGACTGTCAGTCTCTCTGTCCGTCGTGTTTGTACCCATCTACAGGTCACATTGTTTGAGCTAAGGTGCTCAAGTTTGGTTTGTCAGTTGAAATGGTGACCATACAGAGCCTATTCACATGAACCCAAACAGTCAATAGTTCTCTTTTGATGGAAATTCATTTATCCTGGATATGAAATATACAAGTTCCACAATAGTTTCTAAACAAGGACGAATGACGTCAACCACTGTGATCAAGATGGCAGATTCTGTCGAAAGCTCAGTGTATGAACTGATTATTATCCTTGTTTAGAAACTATTGTTGAACTTGTATAGTCCATAGTTCTGTCTATTCGGGACAATTATTTGGTCCATTTTGTAGTGTTATCCCTAATACTGTGAGGTCACATTGTTTGAGATAGGGTGCTCAAATTTGGTTTGTGAGTTGAAAATGGTGAAAGTTAGGAGCCTATTTCACATGGACTGATTGGACTCCAACAGTCCATATTTGGGTAGATTCTGGACCATTGTTTATTTCAAGTCAATTTTTGCCGTGAGCAGATGAATATACAGCTTCTCACCAACATTCAATAACTAGTGCACTGTATTGATGGAAATAAATATATAGGGGTTCCTCTCAAAGGCCACGCTTTGTGACCTAAAATTCTTCTTAATACCTCTGGGCTTTTACATCCGTGTTAAGGTTAACATATTACAAATATTATTGCTACCACCCATGAGGAGTGTCCTGATAAACCTACTCAATTCACTCCAGGACCACAGAGCAAGCACATTGCTCACTGAACCTGTGCTCACCACAGCCTCTTCCAGCTTCCAGCCATAGCAAGCTAAAAATAGAGCATCAGCTAGCTAGCACCACCGGCAATTGCCAGAGCATCCCAACTGTCTGCCAGTACAGCTAGAATCCAAGCACTGCTAGCTGGCTGCTTTCCACTAATTACCTTTGGATTACCCCTAAACAATACTCACTGATAACAACAGGAGACCTTCACTTAGGATACACTTGGATGTAACATTGTGATCGCCCCTGGTTGTGTCATTGAAGGATTACCTAGCCTAGTGCCCGTATTGTGCATTGCTTGCTGTAGTTTTTAGGTAGGTTCCATGAAATATTTGTTCACCTTTGGGATGAATGTCATGATTATTGTTTAATCATGCTTTTAAAACATTTGTGAGACTAGTGCATTCTTTTGTGCATCGCATATAATTATAGGCCGATTGCAGGTCTATTGTTAATATTACTATTGATAAACGTATGTTGTCAAAGTATTTGGCTATTACATGTATGATCTGCTGGCAAACATTTTTTCTACAAAAAATATGTTATGGTATGTTAGAGAGAGATGGTCTTTATGTGTGAATAAGTTGAAAAAACGATTCAAATGTGCAAAATGGGAAGTTTGCTAAATGCATTCAATTGGAATAGGGATAAAATTTAAGTTTGAAGTGGGTTATTAGCTAAAAATTGGTGAAACAGAACCCACATGCGCCCCCCACCCCCACCCCCACCTAATCTAGACTCATAATAAGCATCCATTTTTGGTTGTTCATTTAGGACTGGACTGTTAAGGGTAAAAGTCCACTTCATCCACATTAGTGTGGATGAAGTTTTATGATAGATTTTATGCAGATTATTTATCTAGACCTAGATAGCAAGACAAACTATGGTAAACACATCAAGTGCAATGCATAGGAATAACCATGATTAATACTAACTTGCCATTATAAAAGTAATGTTTGTTTCGTTCGGAAGTATATTTTCAACAAAGCTAATGTATTAGCCATACAACAATTATTCATTTGTCATCATATAAACAACTTCACTTGGTAGCATTAGCTGAATACTGGCCCTGTAGTATGTTACTGAGTATTATACCTTTGTTTTGTATCTGATTTTTGGAATGACGTCCATAGACTTTTTCTGAAATGTTCTTTGTGAAAAACTATCTGGTTCACTAATAATATACACAAACCAGGCATTGCTTATGATTGATACTAATACCCTGGATATGCAATGATCACGATGTTGAGGGTGAATATTGAGAAAACTCATCCACACTGGGGGCATGCACCAAAATATATGATTTTTCCACATGACAATGTATAGTTTTCATGAGGATTTGATTATGTCTTCCCTATGAATCATGCGTACATAACCCATGAGATTCATTAAGTGCGCCAGCCACCCCCCTATTGCAAAACCCTGGAAGTGTTTGTGTCATCCCAAATTAATCAACATACATGTATTTGTTTGATTATACTTACATGTATTCGCTGCTCCATATGGTTTATATGTTTCATATATTCAGATCAGGTTTGTAACAGGTATAATAATAATGTAAGTGGATCTAAGTGAAGAGCATTTTAAAAGTTGTCATATGTGTACAATACTGAATATTCAACATTAAGTATTCTGCACAACTCCATATAAACTTTTTATGACAGTTAGTATATACAGTAAGTGTATTTGGTGCTGACTGTATGATGTAAAATCTACAGATACAAACCATTAAGGAAAACATGCTGAAATTGATATATACATACATGTAATTCATAACCTTGTGTAGTACTCGTACGACATCTTTAACCAGATACATCATTAATAGGGGGATGGGGCGGGCCGATTGACTAAATATGATCACTAGATGACAATGGACGACAATTAAAATAGAACTTATTCATAAAATACCTTTAACAATAACTCATCCATTAAAAACAAATTTAATGATAATTAAGATGAGATGCAATAATAAAATTTTCAATAATTTTAACAAATTTTCGGCATGTTCTGCCTTCATCAAGTTATAAATGAAAACAATATACAAAACAACGTTCTACGTAGAACGTAACACGTACACACGTAAAAAATACGTAAAAAATACGTAAAAAATACGTAAAAATGTGTACGTGAAACGTCAGACGTATTGTGTATACGTTTAACTTAAACCCATAGTTAACAAGATAGATTATCATTATAATACAATGGTATTATAATTAAAACTCAACAAGATGATAAAATACTGCTACATATCAACCAATAATAAGACAACATGATGAAAATACATTACATATCTGGGGTAACAAAAACAGAATTATAATCCGTATTCATTCCTCTGCCTAAAAACATCCTAATCTACCAATCATTTTTTGTTCTTTTAACTTTCTACTTATTAAACCTCTCTCTAATAATAACCCACAAACCTCCATATCTTCCACCCCCCTATGTCTATCAGAATTGAAATGTCTAGCTACCTCCTTATCAGGCTTATCCCTTACATCTTTCAAGTGTTCTCTAAATCTATCACCCAGTCTACGTCCTGATTCTCCAACATAAAGTTCCCCACATTTCTTACAAATAATACAATATACTAACCCTTTCGTTTCACATGTAAACGATGATCTAGGACTAAAACTGCCTCTAGGTCCCACTACCATGTCATCCTTAGAGACATGTCTACATAATGAAACATCTAGATCTACCACAAGGTTTAGTACCTTTATCTCCTGTGTCTTTGACACGAGCGTGAACAATAAATCTTTAATGTTGGTATCCTATATGTAATACTTAGGGATGAACTAATATTGAAATATTTTTAAGTTAGTATGGGGGTTTTATGTTATCAATGGTGATGTGATTTGTAAATAAGGGAGGAGGTACCTAGACATCATGAATACTGATAGACATAGGGGGTGGAAGATATGGAGGTTTGTGGGTTATTAGAGAGAGAGGTTTTAAGTAGAAAGTTAAAAGAACAAAAAATGATTGGTAGATTAGGGATGTTTTTTAGGCAGAGGAATGAATACGGATTATAATTCTGTTTTTGTTTTTTTATTTTCATCATGTTGTCTATTATTGGTTTATTAGCAGTATTTTACATCTTGTTGAGTTTTTAATTATAATACCATTGTATTATTGATAATCTATCTTGTTAAAGACATTAACGCTTTTTACATTTTTTACTTATTTCTACGTAGAGAACGTTGTTTTGTATATTGTTTTCATTTATAACTTGATGAAGGCAGAACATGCCGAAAATTTGTTAAAATTATTGAAAATTTTATTATTGCATCTCATCTTAATTATCATTAAATTTGTTTATAATCAATAGATGCGGCACAGCAATTACTACATTTTATTTACTCATCCATTACTTTGTGGTGTTAAGTTATATATCATAGACCAATATTTTTATGGTGATAGATAGCTTGAACGTGAGTTAATATCCTTTGTACAAGCTGTAAAGCTATATTTTGTGATAATGTCAGTAAAAACACATGCTTTTCTTGGTTGATTTGCAACCAAAACAAAGGGCGTTCCCTGGGGAATCCTCCCAAAATCCGGGTGTGTTGTGTTAGTTCACCCTCGTGGGTTCAATATATCTGCCGATAGTTCGAGTCCATGTGTGATCTGCCTGTGTGCATATCCGGAAAAATGGGACTATATCAGAGCATCTGGATAATGGAATAGTACGAATAAGGGATATACGAATAAAAGAGGTTGTACTGTATGTATTCAGTGAATGTACATGAATACTGGTGTCTACAAGGGCATGTTCTGCTGTATCCACCTATTTATTTCAGACTTTGGTATAAATGTACTTCCTTACTGTACTCATGTCATGCTGAACCAATGTAATGTAATGGGCATTCTATTTGTAGAGTGGTAACCTTTTCTTCAAGTTCCTACCGATGATATTTCACATGAAGTAGAAATATGGGAAGGTTGTCATTATTAGTATGTATTATTAGATTTGACATTTCAAATGGAATCACTTCATAATCGAAGAATATTCAAAATGTCTTAGTGCATACAAAATAGTGTCCATGCATTTTGATTTCTTTGATTTCTTAATGTTTACATGTACAATGTACATGATTTTCATGTTTACTATGGACATTTTGGTTGCAAAAACATTTCTATTCTGTGAATTTTCATTCTTTTCTGGGGACTTATAAACGAGTACATGTATATATAAACAGCAAATATTTCTTGCAAACTCTATCAAAGATATAACTACAATGTTTGATTTAGTTACTGATTCTGGATGAAAAAAGTGTGTCAACAGTATGTTATTCATATTCTTGACATGATTGTTGTAATCTATATTTAAATTTGTCTGACAGATAAGACCAATTTATTTTTTGTTCCTAAAGGCCTCGTCCCACTAGTTTTGACGTATGGTTGACGCATAAATTCTAGGGATTTCCAGGCAAAAAAATTTATACGTTGAGCATCTGCTGATAGATAACTTCTTTTGGCATTAAATAATTCGTTATCCCCAGCGCATAGTCAACTCACAGCCGGCGCAAACCCGGCAAGGTCAGCGTAGCCCCAACGCACAACCAACGCAAGACAAAAGGTCTGGGTGTTATGTGCATCGGGGTTATGCTGACCCCCGCAGTCTGCTGTGCGCTGAACATATGTCTACAGTACGTTGAACGCCTGCCGAATGTACGCCATCGTATGCTCAAGGTGCGCCAAACTTACGCCAACGTTTTTATCTGCCGAGCATCTGCTCTCAGTACGAGGCGCATGTCAGGCGCATGTTTGACGTAAGTTTGAATTATGTTTGACGTACGGTCAACGTAAAACAATCAATGAATTATCGATCGGCGTATGCGGTATATGCTTTCGATGTTTTGAGCAGCCCAAAGTATTGGGAGCGTAAAAGAATGGACTGATCGATAATCTTCCTAGAAATATTTTGCCGGCGTACTGGCAGCGAGTGTCACACGAACGTCACACGCACGTGCAGCGTAAAACGAACGTCATGTCGACGTAGGGTCGGCGTAGTCGGCAGATGCTTAGCGTAGATGAAAAAATCTAGCTGTCTGACCGATTTTTATCAGCTGAACGTAAGTTCTCAGTAAGTTCCCAGTGCACCGGAAGCAGCAGTGGGACGCGGCTTTAACAAATCAGTGCATGTTTTGCCTTTACGTTTAAGCAAGCATATTTAAATCTCCTCGTCCAGAGGGAGAATAAATATATATATTTTTATGTTGAATTGACAAATGATAAGCAAGATTCAAATATGGGTGTGGTCAGTGAATATAGTGTTAATCATGATGAATAGTGAATCATGCTTTTTTTACCTTGTGTAAATTACTATGCTCTGCTATTAGATCATGTATCTAATGATGTTGTATGGTATAAATAATCTAATGATCCAATGCTCACTATAACACCTACTGAGTGCATAGACAGTTTATTACTAATGAGCTGGTGTAAATAGTTATGCTCACTGTGCTCACTGTACGTGATAGACGCTATCTTTCCTCCTGAGCGGCTTACAAACATTAGAGTGATAGTTGCCACAGTGTGTCTAAGGTGGCATACCCGTAAATAGGTCATGGAATGTACTTGTTTTTTAATGAACAGGTAAATGAAAATCTGTTAGATTTTGTACTGACCACCATGAGAATTGTTTTCTATGCTCTTTTCTTTATGATTAAACAAATAGTGTAATTCAAAATAATTGTATGCATTTGTGTTCTTTTCACAGCAGAAAAGAGGATAGCGATAAAGATAGTGCTGAAAAGCAAAAACAAAAAACATCATACTTTTAAGTGAATTGTAAATCAGAGTAGAGCAGATAACATTGTTTGTCTACCTGGCTTGATTAAAATGCTCGGAAACATGAACTGCACACTCCAGTTCATCTAGATTCCTGCTAGTCTGGGCTCTAGATAGCATGTACTTAACAATCTCTATCACATTGTTCATTCCAAATATATGGGGAAAGCAGATAGGCCCTTACATATTATTTTGCAAAAGTTATATTATGAAGAAAATATACACACTTTTTCAAATTGTAGTTCTTTCAATTAGGTACCCAATGGATACATTATCACCTATAACCCTTATTCATCCATTAATTGTTTTATAGACGAACTCACAATGTAATACTTTGTGAATAAAAACTACCCAAAATGAGAATTGTAATTCTATCAGTAAAGAAATATCTACATGTTAGTAGGGTTTCAAAATTGAATTATCCTGCATACATGTATAATAACTGTCTACATGTATGTTCATTTTCTTAAATGGGTTTAAATGTACATTTTCTTAAATGGATTTAAAAAAAAACATATACAGTACAGTCCACGTACATGGTATAAGGACCACAGTTATTTCCGAAAATTTATTACTGTACCGGGTATGTTCCGTTATGGAAATAACTCAAGTTATGCATAGTTACTGTAACTATTTTCTGCATGTCAGTAACTTTTGATTTCCACCGAATTTCCCGAAAAAATGTAAAGAAATTCTGGACTTTAAAGTAAGATTCAGTGAGTAATTACAGTATTTTCCCTAAATTACTGAATTTTATATGATTCAACTGCTAAAATGTAAACCACAGGCAATATAGGAATTACAGTGTTTTCAGAAATTTCTTCAATTAATACTTGTTAGGCTAAATATGGATATTTTTTTCTGTGGATAACCAGTATTTCTGAAAATGTAAATGTGCTTGTTTATAGTCTCAATGAACAGCTTTTGCTGTTATGTAGCGACTTTACATCTATACCAGGTCAGTGGCATCTTTGTCACACTATATATCTTTCTCAACTCCCTGGGGGAGTGTACCATACTGGCTGCATACGGCATTGCTGCTAATGCGCGACCTGTACCTATTTAACATGTAGGTACCACGGAGCAGTGTGCAACCTGTTAGAGGTAAGTTTGCTCAACACTCCCATTAGACGTGACCGGGAATCGAACCCACGACCTTCTGGTCACGAGTCCAACTCCCTATCCATTCGGCCACGGAAGCACACATGTATATGTACAATACAACCTCGTTTATCCGGACACGTTGGGAAACTTGAATGACATTCGGAAAATCGATATATCCGGATGATTGAGGGGAAGGGGTGGGCGAATGTAAGAAACCATGTATCATCGTATGTATACGACCACGAGTGACTATGGACGATAATAGGAGATTTTCACGAAATACCTTGTAGAATGACTCCTCCATCACTTTGATTTGACGTTGTATGTCGTAAAACAATATTCCTACAAAGACATTTTTATAGAACCTCATTTTATAGCTTGTGCATTGGACACACAGATATATTTTGTGATAATGATAGTTAAAGCATGTTTCCGTTCGTTGTGTACTAATCACGTGGTTGTTGTGGTTAATAACACTAAGTTATCACGTATCAAATCCCGCGTGACTGTCCTCTGTCGTACACAAATATTCCTGCATGTATAATGATAATTCAATTGAACATTATTGGATATTTTTTGTGCAAGCAACAAAGCTATATTTTGCAGTGGTTGTAATTAAAACACACCATGATTTTGTTCGTAACTAACCAGAACAAAGCAAGTGGGTTAGTCTCAATCAACCAGTGCTATTGTGGTGTGCGCTCGCAAAATGGGATAGAGCACTTTTTTGACAAAGGCTAATACCGCGTGCATTGTGTTCGTCCGCTCCCGTGAATAAGTAAAAGACAATAGTTCAAGTCCATACTCGATCTCCCGAAAATATACGTCTGGAAAAAATTGGGACTATAGCAAAACGTCCCATGCGTCCGGTTGATGAGAAAATCCGGATATTTGATATTCGGATAAAGGAGGTTGTACTGTAATTGGCGAAAAACGGTTGCGTTCAATGGAAGTTTCTATGATTACTGTGGTCCTAATACTTCTATTGGAGGGGGAGGCGTTTATTAGAGGCGGGTGTTTAATTAAGGTAGACTGATATTAATGTAAGTGTTTTTGTTTCTAATGAAACATGAGTTTTAGAAGCTTTGCACAGTTTGCAAGCTCGTTTTTATGTGTTATGAAATCGAAACAGACTCACATATGGATCATCAAATACTTTTATTAGAAGTACATGTATAGAAGGCATTTATTAGAGGTAGGTGTTTAACAGAATACCTGGTGGGTATATTGATGTAGGCCATTATTAGAAGATTTACGGTACTTATAAGATTATAGAAATTGTAGCCAAAGAGTGCCATACATTTATCATCATACAAATTGCATTAGATATCAAAGCATTGCATAATAGTAAATTATGGAACTGCATGCATGGCAATATAAGATTGACCATTAAACGATGTGGAATCTAGATTCTAGAGTGGAAGAAAAGGTACCAGCTAGACCAGTACATTGTGCTCTCAAGAGATTGAATATACCAACATACAAAATGTAGCGGTATGTGGACACCATTAGGAGAAGAGGAAAGTGCCCACATTAGACAGGGATCCTTAAAAGAGAGGTCACATCATATATGGCCTTTAATATAGGGAACGTGAGTTGTGAAAAGTATCCACATAGGACACCTTTATATGACAGATGTACATGTGAACAGGTTCTGGTCTATTTTTATTTTGTCAAGACTTAATAGCAACATCTGTCTAATCGAATCACCTCTTGTTAAGGACCATTTATCTTAAGTCACTGTCACATAGCAAAAATGGATGAAACACGTATGTACCACGGATAGATTTTTGTCGTACGTGGTTCAGCCGTGGTTCATCCGTGGAGATACGCCGATCATCAGTGCGTCGTCCGTTTTTATATGGCGAATTACGTGAAGAGAGTTTACGGGTCGAGATGTCCGCGCTAATCATTTTGGAATGTTCAAAAGTATTTGCGCGGATAGATTTTCATATTGTACGTGGACTGTACGTGTTATTACCGTGATACAAACGTACATTGTCCGTAAAACGTCCATGCAATACGCTATTTATCCGATATTCATCTGTGCTAGTTTTTTTTCAGTACATGTACTTTGCAACCAAAATATCATGTTTGCGTGAGTGTATGTGGAGTGTACGTGGATTATCCGCGTATCATCTGTGTTTTGTAAGTGTATTGTCCGTGTATCATTCGTGTTAAATCTGCTTAAGGTTTTTGTCATTTTTTTTCACAGAGCCCCGCGTATCAAGAAAACACCAAACATTTGTACGTCCTACATACGTGTTTCATCCGTTTTTTCTATGTGACAGTGACTTTATGGAACATTTTGTGTCATGGGACCAGTTCTGTAATGAGCTGCGCACAGGCCCAGTATCATTGGATCCAGTGAGGTGCCAGTGATGCCACTATGAATTTCATACTTACAAAATTGAGGCTTGCACATACCAGTACTTCAAGCCATTTGCCTGCAAGTCTTGAAATGCTATCTTTAAATGTATGTTTTTCGTGTAATAAGAATCCATAAATATGTGCTTGATATAGTAAAATCATTCAGATTTCATCAGACAATCCTGTGGTGTAGATTTCCACAAGTGTGGTTTACTCAGTGGGGTAATTGACCAGAACACTGTGACCTTGGATCTCCTGTCTGTGCTTATTATTTCAGAGCAGTGAGAGAACTTGCTATCCTGCATTTAAGTGTGAATAACAAGTACATGTATGTATGTATATCACCAAAATGAAGTATGGAAAAGGTGGTCACAGAACAACAAATATGTTCTGTTCACAAAGGGATAGATGAAAAATCTATAAGTTGGAATATGACCACACACTAATACTCAACTAGATGTATCCATGAAGTCATCCACTGATGGAAGTGGACTTCAAGCAACATGCTAAGGAAGGTATCTGATACTGTGATAGCACAGCTTATTTTCTTAAGCACAGATCACAGACATCAGACACATAAACCAAATAGCTACTTCACTTACATGTACATGTATAGTGTCTAAGTTCATAAATGGGAGGCTCATTTTCTTGACATATTATAGTATAGTGATGTGAAGTGCGATGTAAAAATATCATTCACTATGCAGTTTGATCTGGAGAACCATCATGGAGCTTAGTGATTGTGATCATACATGTATTAGTCGTGGTCACATTAATTTTCAGAGATGTGAAGTTTAGGGAAATAAAGTAACCTGTAATTTTACATTTTTTGAGGTCTGAAAAATCATTACATCCGGGCTATAGGTTTATTACAGGATTTTAATAGTTTCACAGAAAATATACACTTTTCCTTGAAATATCAAGCCCGCGGCCGATTTGACAGACATTGACCCAGTTTTGCCATTCAATGTGACCTCGATTTCATAAAAAACCGAAAGTAGCTTTGGCTGGATCACGCCGTAATTAATGGTCCGCGTGGAAAACGTGTTTTCACGCTGTTATTTTTCCGTTGCAATAAATACGTGTATAATTGGGTGCAGATCACTTCATTTGCAAAAACATTATACATTAGAAATTCAAGGTAATCTGTGGTTCGATGAAGCACATTAGTGTCTTCAGCTATTCAATATGGTGGTAGGAACGTGCTTCATAGAACAGAGAGAAATGAACTTTATTAATGGATTCCATGCTATCATGGCCAATATGATATACTTTCATGTACCTTTGAAACAGTTCATATTTATTACATTTATGAAACTTACAATAAATGATGTAATGGGTATGTAAGCCGACACTGAGATATAATTGATTAAGTATGATGTTCCTCAGCATGGCGTAGCTCAATCATATGTGACTGCAAAAACAACAGAGGGTAAAATGTGCAATGTTTATGAATTAATTAGTAATTTGCAATTTACATGAAGGTGGCTCCATCTGTGAGCATTTATTAGACTTGATGCATACCACCCTTGGAATATGCACAATCATTTGCCCATGTTTCATTGTAATTGAATGTAGGGTTTTACAGTCAATAAACATATACAAACAAACAGACATTGCTTTATATATTATTAGACATTTTTACCCTGTAGTGACCCTAATTATGATCAAGCCTCATATTACATTGTCTAAGAAAAGGAAGCAAGTTGTTATATTAGGTCTACTCTTCACAAACAATTTGAGCACAGTTCTATGAAATGTGATATTTCCTGTCACTATCTTTAAAGTCGACAATAAAACTGACACTTATTGTCGAATATATAAGGCAAGTAATGATGTTATAAGCAGCAAGCACTGGCTATATACTGGTATGAATAAATATTTCTTGTTAGTGATTAAGAAGTAACATACACTGGTAACTTTTATTCCATTATTAACCTTATTGTACATTGTACCTAACTTTCATTCAAGCATTATCATTTTTTGGAATACGAACACTGTGTAATGCCTGGATTACACAGAAATGTATGAGCAGTTACATGTACCTGCAGAGTTCCACCCCCCCCTTCCTTACTGACACTGGGGTGAGGTATGGGCGCAAATAGATTCAATAATCAATAATCTAACTGCATGTGACAGCTTTACCTCTACTTGTGCAGGTGCCTACATGGCATGCATTGCATACAGTACAAATTGCGAAAAGGTGTACATGTACCACCAAATTGCGAACTGAACAGTGAGAATTGCAGTTTCACTCCACTAAACTGCAATACCATCATTGCAATTGTGGTAATTCAAGGTCAATTACGAAATCTATCGCAATTGTTCGCGATCGGTCGCAGAACCCCACTATTTATCAACAGAGGGGTAGGCAGCCGTGATGCAAACCCTCACACCTGACTTTTACGTGGATTTATATCGCTTATTTGCAAGGTTGCCTAACAACTAGACTAGCTTCAGACACTTTTTTTTCTGTAATAGGATGTGTTAATGTTGATATCATACTCTTTTTTTGTAAAGAGATTCATTGGATTTCTTTTTTCTATCAACAGTAACACTAATTTTGTGATAAATCCTTAAAAAACTTACTATATTGTCTTAATATTTTCGGACATTTTCAATGTCCATCGTCTGAGACTTTTCTGTCACCAGGTGGCAGCACGTGACAGAAGTGGAAGTCAGTCAGTGTTTGTTGTTGGGGGGTGGTCGAGGACGTGTGCGGTGGTTTGGGGCTGCCCTAGGTCTCAGAAGGTTGTCGTAGGCATGAGATAACTGAGACCGACTTCCACTTCTGTCACGTGCTGCCACCTGGTGACAGAAAAGTCTCAAACGATGGACATTGAAAATGTCCGAAAATATTAAGACAATATAGTAAGTTTTTTAAGGATTTATCACAAAATTAGTGTTACTGTTGATAGATATCATACTCATTTACTTAGAATGCATCTCTCCAGTAAATTGATGATAGAAGGATATCAAAGTCTGTATATTAGTTGAGATTGTTTTATAACTTTTATATTTAAATGTAAATGTCTTAAGTTTTATTTATAGTCTACTATCGAGGGGCTGTACTGCTCAGTTGACTCATTTACACCAGGCCATTGGCGTCTTTGACACTTAAAGTTTTACCTTTCTCAGCTCCCTGGTAAGCATACAACACTGCCTGCATACAGCATTTGCTAATTACTCGACTGACTTGTACCTATTTTACGTGTAGGTACCATGGAGCAGTGTGCAACCTGTTAGGGGAAAGTTTGCTCAACACTCACCTCCAGACCCGACCGAGAATTGAATCCATGATCTTTTGGTTGCGAGTCCAACTCCTTATCCATTTGGCCACGGAAGCACACATATATAACAAGTAAATCTGAATAACTTTCATGAAGAGGTTCTGATGTAATTTCTTGAAACTTTCATGTAGATACTAACTAACACAGACTAGAATGCCAAGATTGTTTCAATTCTGAAGGTAATGAAGAGGTGGGAAAGAAGAGGAAAACAAAACAATAAATCATTGTTATACACATTAGTTATATGTCAATGGCTTGCAACATATCTGAAGGTGCTCAAAGGCCATTGTTTTTCGTAGGCGCTCAGTTAGAAATTGTTCAATGTGAATGTTAATTTATATAACTTTTTCCATAGTAACAGCTGATCAGAGACTAATTCTACATGTATGTTGAGACGTTCGTTAGCTGTCTCATCTTAGCCTGAAGAAAGCATACCAGAGATAATGCGTGCATGTTGATATATGCATGTACAGTACTGATCCAGTCAGAAGGACACAGACGCGAAATATTAAGAATAACGCTTTTGATTCCTTGTGTTTTACTCCCATTATTCTCATTGTTGCAACTGTTACAAACGAAAAAAAGTTCTGTAGCTTCCGCAAGTTACGGCTTTCTTCATAACTCGCCTGAAGTTGCGTTTGTTCTGTTTTTTACCTTTGTATTACACATTTTACAGAGGTTCCTGTAATAAAAAGAATATTTCTAAAAGTTCATGATCACGCCGAACATTTTGACGGATTTTCGTTTTATTGGGTGTTTGTAATAAGTCAGCACTTTTTAACCGATTGGCGCTGTTGCTGTGGCGGGAATAAACAAGAATACCGAAAGAAATCCGAATATTTACATCTATAAGCAACTAAGTATCAAAGATGGACCCCAATGTGCAGAAGTATGTAAAAAAATGTAAATGTGGTTATTTACAGTCGCAATTCACTGTTATCGTGCTCTAGCGACTTTACATATTTACACCAGGTCATTGGCGTCCTTGTCACACTATATCCTTCTCAACTCCCCAGGGAGCATACAGTACATCGCTACCATAGTGCAGACGTGCTAATCACTCACATTAGTGTTCACTTGCTTTGACCTGTACCTGTTTAACGTGTAGGTACCACAGAGCAGTGTGTAACCTGTTAGAGGTAGGTTTGCTCAACACCCACCATCAGACCCGACTGGGAATTGAACCCACGACCTTCTGTTTCACAAGTCCAACTCCACTCGGCTACGGAAGCACAGTATGGGAAAATATTCTGATTTTTACATTTTCTCTGTTTATTGCGGTAATTGTAAGTATCGTAGTTTCAGATATTGAGCAGTTCCAAGAAACCTTTGATGGGCATAATTTTGTTTCGAATTGTTACAAATTCTTAAGTTTTATTGAGCCGATTCCTCTAATTTTGTTACAGTTGAGTTCTGTATCCTTTGGACATAGTCAGTACTGTACATTATATATAAGCAAATTTCTTAAACTGTGATGGACAGGATATAGCAAATCTGAAATGTTTTCATATAAAGTTTTACGTCAGCATAATGTATTTTTTACTATGCAATTGCTTGTTTGTCACATTTCAGAAGACGCTCACATCTCACTCATGTAAATAACTTACAGCATGTACGATTATTAGTGGTACATGCCCTCTTTATGCAACAAAAGTGATCTAGGTGTCAATGTGAATGTTTTAAGTTAGTCATTCTCACCATGATAATGGGCCATGTGGTAAAATGTCAAGGTTATTTCTGTGGATTCTTCTGGCAGAGAAATATAAGAATGTTCATATAAATCATATGTCTCCCATGAGCTGTTATGATGTGGATGCCTTGTTTACATGTTTAGTTTCTATGAACTGACTGGAATGGCACTTACTTTTGACCTTTGAGAACTTTCCACTGGTCATGTTGTGTGCAAATTGAAACATGCATGAAGAATAGTTTAAGCCTGCATTGGATGCCTACTGTCTTTCGTGACTAGAATTGGTAATAAGTGTAAATTTGTTAATGCAATCCTGGCATCCAGTGCACTGTATGTATGTACAGATATTTATGAAATAGAAGTGAACATGCAATCATTGTACTTGGTACATGGATTCAAGTACAATGAAACTACTTGGACTTGGACTCAAGTACACTGGAGAATTTATCAATATACTTGTACTTGGACTCAGTACACATGCAGTTTACTTGACCTGGACTTCTTGAGTCCATAAAATGTACTTTAAGGCACAACTCTTGAAACAGTTCTACCAACAGAAATAAACTGGTAAAAGCAGCACGTTTAAGATCTTCAAAAGCAATGAAAAAGAGAGCACATCAAAAGCTTTACTTTGTTTAAATTTTGAGCATATCAGGATAACTTACGATTTAAAGGGGTATAAAATGTACATAAATGATAAATGATGATGTTACTATCTTTTCACCTTGCGACTTTATAAATATGACAATACATGGCATGTAAATCAGACTCTGTATCTGTTATGAGATATACGGATAAAAACTGGTACACATTTTGACATTAACTGTCAGCAGCATCTAAATCTGTGTGCAGAACTTACATATCTGCCACTGAGCACCAGGCAAGGAACTAGATCAGTCTTCATAATCTCATTTGAATCTATATATAAAGTTGTTACCTGTAGATGAAACCCAATCTATGACAGCGATCATTTAGTTTTAGAAAGTCTCTCTTAGTGTGTCATTGTTTTAGTTTTTAACTGTTCTGAATTTTCATGTATTACTATTTCGTAAAGTAAGTTTTACTGTATTCACTTATGATGTCAATCAAATGACTTTCACCAATGAGCAGACGTTCGTTATTGAACACATTTCAAAACTAGTGTACTGCTCATTATTTTATCAATAATATTGATACTTTGAAATTGTGCTTTTTAGTAATGTATATTATCTAATTAACTATCAGCTTGCTAAGATAAACAATACCTGCAATTTTGTGATTGACAAAATAGAAATAGACATGTACATACAGTATAAATAAATCTGATGTAGATTTTATAAAATGATAAATGTGATATATATATATATATAATAGTTGTGGAAACAATCAGCGAATGCACGTTGGAGGCTAAAAACGATGGTGGTATGCAGACCCATTTATTAGTCCTTTCTTATATATTTTCTCAAACTCCAGCTATAATCGTTTTTCATTCTCTCACTCTGTTAACTCTGTGTAACTGTAAATTCATGACAGAGAAAAATTACATTTATTGCCTAAGTAATAAAGCATTCGGGAGAAATAAATGAACATCAGTTGAGTGGCTTTGTGGGCCCCTATCATTTTGGGAGGGGTGGGTGGTATGTATACTACTATGATTTACAAATACCACCATACACATCACTACTATTACATAGAAATGTGCATGAAGAGAAAAAAAATCTTTTTTTTTTGCAAAGGAATGTTTCTTGAATTGATTGATTTTGGTCATAAATTCGATCAGGGATATTACTGCTTTATATACATGTACATGTATACAACTAGCTGTCTACGCAGCGCTGCTCAGTTTGAAACGAATGAGATCCGCAACACATTATAATTTTAATTTTTTAATTTTAATAATAGTTTATTTTGCAATCTTACGATTGAATATGAATACAAGCTCCTCCCTCCCCATCCTTACCTCCGAAAAAAATTTATTCCCTTATCCATTTATATATATATAGATGTACATTTTGTACGATTCAGACGGAATTCAATTTTTGTGTTTTGATAGTTGAACAAGTTTTCAGGTACATGTATAGAGCAAGCCATGTTAAACAGTTGAGCATTGTCCTTGATACTCATATGGTGAAAGTAGAGCAAACGAGTGTTTTCATCTCAGTGTATCCCAACTGTGAGTTTTGTTTTTCTTCCATTGAATCATTTTTTATACATTGGCTGGGACACATTTCAAAGATTTACAAACAAACAGAATTGTCTTTCTATTACAAACCTGATGATTCTCTACAGGTACATTGTACTTGTGTGTAATTGAATTGCATCATACCGTGTTGAAGCTGCTATTAATAATGTTTTTATTTAATAGTTACAAATACAGCAGTAGTGTCTTTCTATTACAAACCTGATGATTCTCCACAGGTACATGTATATTGTACTTATATGTAATTGAATTGCATCATACTGTCTTGAAGGTGCTATTAATAATGTTTTTGTTTTTGATTTTTGTTTCATGGTTAGGCAGGCAGTATCATGACTTACATTATGGATATTAGCTAATAATCTATATCAACAGTTTCATGCTATAATCTATATCATCCGGTTCGTGTAAACAGGAAAGCAATAAAATCTCACTGATCTAGATGAAGACCACAACATAGTGAGTCCCCAAAGACAAATCTGTTTACAAGTTGCTAGCCTAGATGCACTGGACTTTGAGAGTTGAACTTCTTTTATTCACAGTGAGTTGAATGAGAGCTAAGTCTTCAAGTTTGATAAGGTGGAAGTTTATGCAAGGTGCATGATGTCATGGACCATCATCATGTTCAAAATAGGCTTTGATTTACTACCAGTTTTCTCTGGCGCATACTTTGTGTGTAATAAATGTTGCACTGCAGCTTAAATCTGACATAGATTTCCGTCAAGTAGAGGGCTCAGACATGTAATCCCCTCATTCATCTGCGATCCAAATTGGTACTAAGCAATATCAGAATAAACACCTCCTAAATGTAGACCAAGTGACAATGGTATGATTTTTGTGAAAATCATGGGGTGGATTTTGCGAAATTTTCATTTGTAATAAGCGGGCTAATTTAGAGTTGTTGTCCATCCTATAATCCTGGTTCAACTCTTTTAGAGGATGCAGTACTTGCATGATTATAATTTGAGTAAATGTACATGTATGTATTATCAAAAGTAATCCCTTCTCAAAACCACTTTTGACCTGGGTTTGCAGACGTTTTGCAGTTATCGACAGTGCTACTTGTGGCTATTCTTCAGTTATTGGGAGCATGTACATGTAAGTCATGTGATACAAGTTTGAGATGTTTCACAGGGATTTTCTTGCCTTCATTTGGTTGATGTCTGGCCTTACCCAGTGTATTTGAATGGCCTCTCATATCTTCCTCCTTAGATCCTTAGGCTCCTTGTCTAGTATCTTCATATTCAGTGTGAATAAATGCCTAGTCTCTGGCACATGTTGCTAAATCGCACAGTTTCAGTGTTTACCATCCATGTATGCTTTGACGTATTTATACATGTATTCCTCCGGCTGTTTCACTGACATCCACAGCTGCAGTCACTACACTCAAATTGGTAGATCACCCCAAACACCTTCTCTTTTGGGGGTTTATCCTTAGGCTTCACCAAAAGTAATATCCGAGTAACGTTATTGTACAGTTTTATGTGACTGTTCACATCATTCTTGTCACATCATTCACGTATATGGGATACATACTTGTGTTTCGCCATCTTCTGGTCTGTCCTTAATTTTGTTTCTCTTTCATCTAGTGGAGAACCCAAACAATAGTTAAATATACATGAATTGTTACGCGAAATAAAGAATTTATGAAACTTGGTATGATTGTTGGTTGGTATGAGTGCACTAAAATGAGCCTGGGAGCCACCTCAATTTTTACCTTATAAGGGGTCAAATGGGGGTCAAAGGGTCAAAGATTCATATAAATGGATTTATCTCCTTTAATATTGAATTTAGACACAACAGTTGTACAGATCTTAGATAGGAACATGGGT
>CM032660.1:40577681-40654297 GCA_019095985.1 Streblospio benedicti
TTTTGATAATTTAAAATGGCTTTACAAACTGATTAATATAAAGAAAATACGTGAGTGGGTACATGAAGGAAGGATATTTATAAAGGCTGTTAGAGTTGAATTCCTGATCAAATGTTTTGTTGCATGAACAGGAAATAAAACATTTAAATAACACTGAAACGATTTATGCGACAGCACCAATGCGTACATTTTGTTGCTTGGATTCTGATCAGGTATCTACTCATGCGACAAAGTCCTTTTTCAACCTCATGATACTCGATCAGGTATCTTGTCAATACAGTTGGACCCTGGATGATCTAACTCGAACTTGCATGGAGTTGATTAGAACTTCGAGTTATCCTAAATTTTGCCTTATTCAAGTGATAATATCATGTAAAGGGTCATTTACTCCAGTTATCCATTAATTAGAGCTATCAGAGTTTCATATATGTGGGTCGCACTGTATCATTCTAAATATTCTTAAAACTGAAGTACAATATGTTTGGCGGAAGAAGAAAGTTACTATTGCTGTTGTTATTGCACACTGTGCTTTGTTTTTGCCCTTATATTTGATTGGTGAGAACCAACATCATGCTATTACGTTTTCTGTGAGATTGTGACCAGACTGTGTGATGAGATGTTGCATCGGTCAGTGACCGGTGTGCAGTGAAAACCACAGCCACATTTTCTTGCTGCTGCTGCTTGGCCCTTGATGTTGTGATTCATAAACAAGACCAAAATAATCATGACATTGTCGTTGTAAATCATTGTAGCAATATGTGTGAATGTACAATGAACATTATCTAACACCTAAGGTAGTACATCTTATCTTTATGTAGACTATTACTAGTAGTAGGACTATTCATCTAGATTATTTTTTTGACTACACTACTACTTTTATTTACAAAACATGCACTGGCGTTGAATGCGTTGGCGGTAGATCGCGGTTGAAGGCACCGCGATGGTCGCCGCAACGTCCAGTGCATGTTGTAAATAGTAAGTAGTAGTGTAGTCAAAAAAATAATCTAGATGAGTAGTACATCTTGTTTCTTAAATGCCAAACTATCCAAAGAAACGTTCAATACTCATATTTTCTCATATAAATCTTATCAAAATAGTGTTTGGTAAGCATTTTGTTATTCAGAACCCCGAAAATCAAGATCATTCATCAATCTCCAGAAGCGTCCAAACAAACGGACCTTTTTACTGTATACGGGTTACTTACATGTATATTAGCTGTCATCAACTGTCTTTTGAAATAAGAAACTTGCAACAACCCCTGCACTACTCCAGGTTTTTCATCTGAAAGATGTCATCGATATTTTAATGGAGTTTTTGCATCTACACAAGCAGTGTAAAAGAAGTATTCTGACTTTTCTCCCATTTAGGACACATGCTACCTGGTTGCTACCATTTGTACAACTATCAATTCAAAGCATTTCTATGATTTAATTCATTGATACACTAATATAACAGATCAAAAAAGATTATTTGTCTATAGCATCCTCACTGTCCTGACAACCTCCATCCCTTGTCACTCGTCATGCACCCACCACACCATCCCCATGCCCTGCACTCCTTCTGATAACGCCCACCACTGTCCTAACAATGCCCACTCATCATTCGGACAGCACCAGATAGCACCCTTCCACGTCCAGACAGCACCCCCAACCCTACAAAACAACAAGCACTATTACGTTGATTACAATTGAGCCTACAATTGTTGAACCCAATCCTCACCTTTGCAAAATGCATTTGGTATGTTTCAACTTTAAACCGTTGACCCTTCAACAAATTGAAACACAAAGTGTATAAATCAAATATCTATCAATGTATTTTTGTGATTATTTATTTTTTACATGATATGAATTGATTTTCTGGTCTGCATTTCTTGTTCAACTATGGACTCCAACAATGTCCGTAACGTCAACAGCCTTTATATAAATTGAAACTCACTTAGGACTATTACAGCAAATCAGAGGTCAGAATATCAAATTATGTACATGTATCTCCAGAAATAATAAATTTAGCTTCTATTTCAATACGCATGCTATCCAAAAAAGATGACACGCTTTGTACAATTATTGTTAAGCTGAATGATTAATGTATATTTTGTATTATGTGGTTCCCCCACTAAGTCTAGTAAACATTGGCAATAGAAAGATCTTTAACAAGTAGGAGTAATTTCATCCACAAATTTATGATTTTACTTGCGTCATGAACAGCATGACAATTGAGCAAGAAGGCAAAATGACTGCACAACAATATTTAGGGGGAAAACACAACTATTGTGCCCTTTGATCCTAATTGACTTTGACCTAATATTAATTGAGTCGAGAATTGCACTCAAGTATTCAACATTCACAAGTTGGCAAACAAGATAAAAGGATTTTTACAGATAAATTGTCTAGTAGGCCTACTGTACATGTGTAGTTTCATAAAAAAAGATAGATTCAAACAAAGGTGACAATCTACAGATATGATTAATGTAAATGTGTCAAGGTCAAGAATCTCTGTTCACACTCAGTTAATGCTCTTTTCACTTAAAACAGATCCAACTTTGCATTTATTCTGCATTAACTTTTTCTAAGGAATATACATATTGCAACAATTTTTATGTCAACCATAATTGCACAGTGCATTTAAAAATCTTCACACCTTTAATTTAGTGAAAGGTTGGGCATAACACAGTTAGACCTTTAACTGGTGCAAGGTCCAGTTGATACAACAATCTAGGTCAAAGATGTTACATAACTTTCATTTTACTGTGAATAGGCCAGTGACTATGACCATTTGGTGATACTCTTTGATCAGGGTCGCTTGAGAATAATATCCTAGTGACAGGGCTAATAATTTTGTTTACACGCAATGACTCTGTAAACCCTGAAATTCATCAATGCAATGATAGCAAAGTGCGAGGATTACAAGTGAAGGCAGTTGCGCAACTTGCTCACTTGGCACTACTGGTAAAGATTTATTGAGCAGTAACAGTGAATGACCAATTGGCAAGCTCTGTGTAATAAAGACACACCAGGTAACAATGGCCCATGCAACTTGGGTAACTGTGACTCGTTCTGATACAGTTGGTTAGCGTGAAGACCCGAATGATAGGATATGTATTTGTTAATAATTAGATAGTATAACGCTACAGATTATATTCTTCCTATGATTATTTAAGTTCAAATATGTTCTTGTCTAGGCTCAACACTGATAATCCAATGCCATAAAACGTTTAATTGTAAAAAGGACTATTTGCTCTATAGGTAGTATTATATAAAAAATGATAATAAACAAAGAAACTATCACCGTCTCATTTGAACCAAAGTTCTGGCCACAGGACCAGCTGGTTGTCAGCAGTAGAAGGTTCCATACTTCTCTGAAGAAATAACCTTAGTTGTGAAATGTCCGCAAGAATGTTTCAACTAGTTGAGTAAAAATTACATTATATATACATGTATTTTGAATAACACAGAAACTAATTTTTGAGGCATTTGTCCTGCAGGTGCCTTTAACACATGGCCACAATTGACATGAGCCTGTACTAGAGACAAGTTCACATTTAGATGATCACTTTTTTGTCCATGATTGCCATCATGGGCCCTAGCATCATGGGAAAGGGGGATGGGGGGGGGGGGGTATGTGTACTACTACGATTTAAAAAGCTATCCCACACACATTACCACACACTATATAGAAGAGTAGCTAACAGCCAAAAAGACCAGGGAAACCAGGGCATCCATTTTAGGATTGATTTATGCTCTAGTATGTAATTTAGCACTTCCCATTATTGAAATAAGCTGACACAGTCCCATTCAATTCTAATTTAGATATTTTTACCGATAGTCCATTATAACTTCATTTGTCAGTAAATCAAGCAGGAAGATGTTTTTGATTAGCTGGATTTAGTTATGTTTGCATTATGGTTGATTTTTTATTTGATTTAATTTGATTTATTTTATCACTGTGATATGGTATTACAAACAATAGCAGTAAATGTAACATATTAGCAGATGATATATAGGCATCATCAGTCACCTTTATAAATACTAAACAAAGTTGAATGTAGTCTTTATGGTAATGCAAATATAATTAGCCAAGCAAATCAAATCTCATCCAGCCTATCAAAAAAACTTCCTGATTGATTTACTGACAAATGAAGCTATGGGGTATTGGTGAAAATATATAAATTATAATTGCAATGGGAGGAACTTGATAAGGAAAGTAATCCACTTCCTTCCTCCCCAGCCATTTATATTATTACTTGTGTGTTTTTAAATGTTTTTGTGTTTTCGTCATTATTGTAAATTGCCTGAATTTTATATTATTAATAGTTTTGTACATATGGCAAATAATAAATAAAATAAATAAAATAGGACTGTGTCAGCTTATTTCAATGATGTGAAGTGATAAAGTACATACTACATACCACAGTATAAATCAAGTCTAAAACATATGTCCTAGCTACCCTGGTCTTCGTGCCTGTTAGTTACCCTTCTATATAATAGTAGTAATGTGTATTGTGCAGTGTTTGTAAATCATAGTAGTATACATACCTGTACCCCATCTCCCTGTCATGATGCTGGGCCCCATGATTGCCATACAGGCATATAAATTATAGTAATGTGTCTGGCTGGTAGCCGGTTGATGTCTCAATAAATAGCTGAGTTGATTCATGCCTCACGAAAAGAATTGGTTGACTTGTTTGCACTAGTGTCATTTTAGCCTTCTTTTAGACTACATTGACTGAAAATATAAATAATTGATGTATCGACATACATGTAGCTGGATCAATCTAATGTACATGTACAGTTGCATTTCATTTTATGTTGCCTAGAATGGTCAAATGGTCCTATCCCTTACATTTTCCACCATGTTTAGCAAGTTATAGTCGTTGAACGACCATGATGATTGGAATAACATACAGTGCCTGAAACTTCTAAAGAAAGTTGTCCAATATAGTAGCTAATCATGTACATGTAGATTGTGGATATCTCCTATAACCTCAGTTTCTGTTTGATCGACAGGAAGTGAACTAGTACTTACGAAGTAAACTAGTACTTTATTTAAGGGTGTAGAATTAATATAGAATATCTTTTCATTGATAAATACCAGTTAGTTTATAGTTTATTTACAAAGATTTTATATACATAATATATGACTGTAAAGTCATACATGTATGTAATGTGCAGCAGGGGCCTGCAGGGGTGCAGCCATGTACTCAATGCTGGTCACAGTGGATAAACACCCGATTTGAATATTCCCATTTTAATGGGGATCCTAGCCGAAGATAGTCTCCAGCATTCACACTATTCATGATATGCCATTCTGCAGCATCTCAGGATATGCAGCTAGATGTCCATTCAGCTAGTGTAATGAGGATCTAGCCGAAGACCACACACTGCCTGGTGGTGGAAAAAGTACCAGGCACTACAGCTGGTTATTGCTTGCGGTGATTACGCATTTACTTTCCATTTATATCAATGTAGCCTTTCTAAAGGCTATAATATTTAATATTTAGTTAGTTGTATTTAGATTCCTTCATATTAAAACACCCATACAGAATACAACTCCTTTGCATACATGCAATAGCATATTGTAGACTGACTCTAACAGGCTTTAGTTTACATATCATACCTGAATATCAACTTGCTAGGCTGAGACATTTAGACTGGCTGTGCAATCTTTTATAAACAGACACAATGCTTAGACCTTGCCTATGACATTTCCCCCATAACTACATGTATTTTGTTAGTTAACTCTGGCACACATTGAGTGTAACAGATTACTTGATTTAGTTTTACTTTTGCTGCCCAAATCGAGAGAAATGCAACACTGTCACCGTATAAGGACCATAGTTATTTCCGTAAAAGTATTACCGTATTTTTCGTTTCTGGAAATAGCACATATTACGTGTAATTTCTGAAATTTCTAACTGAAATTTCTAACAGCATGTACCGAATTGTCAGTATTTACGCAATATGACAATGTCCCCCCTACCCAACCAGTTAGAAATAAATGAATAGGTAAGCAAATAAGTAAACAAGTAAATAAATAGATAAATAGATAAAAAATAAATAGAAATAAATAAATAAATAAAAGATGAAAAAAATAACCGTACACTGAAAGTATTCATATATATTCATAAAACCGTGGTTACATCTCTCACCCAATAGAGAGTAATGGTTGGTTCATAACTTCATATCTGTATTCATTTACTTTCGTTGCAGTTGCAAGAAGAAAAGTTGTGAGTAAAAAACGTAAACTATCCATTATTATGACATTTGAAATATGCTCTGCCACGTTTGCTAATGATCCATCTTACTCCATCTTTTCCACACAACCATGAATCTTTATTTTACTTTGACCATGTAGACTTTGCCGTTTCAAAGAAAATAGGTTTGTTTGTCAGCAATAATATTTTAAGTCTCAAAAAAAAACCTCAGTTCATAATTATGTTGATTTACATTTTTGTTGTGGTTTTACCTAGTAACTTCTGGTAAAAGATAAAAGGTTGGTCAAAAGGAGAGGACCTGCTGCCTTTCAAATATTGAATATAGCTTATATGATTTACATTTGTGTTTGATAATTACAAATATATTGATAATAACTTATATGTTGCTGTCACTACACTGACTGTAGCAATTAATATTCTTGTACTTGTACTTGTTTTTACAATGTGGAGATGCCAATTGAAATTTACATGGACCACTGTGTTCAAGTAGAAGTAGATTAATTGAAAAACTATTTAAGAGTATGATTACATGTATATACCTATACTAGTATACTATGATAAATCAGTTTGTCATGTACAGACCTAAGAGAGTTAAAAATACATTTGTTGTAGTGTAGCCTGGTATTTTGATAACTTAGCTATCAATTAAAATGAGGAAGTTTGTGTCTCTAGTAACCCATCACAGTTGCATTATGTTTTCTTTAAACATCTCTTTTTCTATTTTAGGTGAGTGTTTGTTCGTGTGCAGTTATCATAGGTATGGTAAACCGGTTTAGTTAAAAGGAATCCTTTATGGTTTAAATTGTATAGAATTGAGAACTCCCAAAAAGTAGTTTACCTATTGGACCATGAACTTTTAAAACCAGCTGGCCCAGGCTAATTTAATCAGCTGGCATCGGGCTGCAGCATGCTCTATTTCATACCCTGCTCATAGATGTCAATTTTAAAAAAATGCTACCTTTCTTTCAAAATGTGGTATATAATTAATCAACTATGATAAACAATACAGTAGTTTCATTTCTAAATACATGTACAATGTAGTATGTTAGCGAATGGGTTTTGGAGATTCGTGTGTAGACTCTGATCCTTGTATACTTTTGTGAGAGTTTATTTGGATCCCATGGTTGAGTGTGTATTTTAGCTATAGAGCTTCTCTACCAGCAGTCAGAGGAGATGAATTACCTCCGCTTGTGGTTCAAGGTTTTGGAGTGAGTTCAGTTTCATAATGGGCTTGTTATGAAAGCTTGAGCAGTTCTGTACAGCTGAATACATGTACATGTACATTTATGGTATACGATTTATGGGGAAAATGGATACCAATAAAATTTAACTACTTTCTTCTATAGTAAGCATTGAGACTTTGGTTTTATAAGTTTATAATACTACTTTAACATTGACAACAGTACCCAGCTTCTTAGTAATGCTCCACTACAACATTTGGGCCATGAAGGCCATGTGGCTACATTTTTAAACATGAAATGGCCATACATCTAGGTGTGAAATGTTGCATTACATCAGTTGTAGTGTATTGTAAATTTACAAATTCCCCACATTCCTCAGTGAAAGCGTGAAAGATATTGGTAATTTTTGCTGGAGAAAGTGAATCATTTTTATTTCTTGCAGTAGTACGTAGCCCCTCATTCAGGCCTTCCCTCAACCACATGTACCCTCAGCAACTCCCCTTGGCAGCAGCGATATATATATGACTTTTTCCATATGCACTATCTTTCATGAGCTAATTGTTGGAAGATAAAAGTGAATTTTATGCTTTATATTACCATGTTCAATGAAAACAGTTACAAGGTATCACATGGTAAATTGCTACTTTCTTCCATGACAGTATGACTCAGATTTATTTAATTTAATAGGACCTGTTTCCTATTGTCAGTTTACATGTATTTATAAATTCACTTTATTTAAAATATAGATTACAGTCTATGAGATTTTGTGTGGTTGATGAATTAGCTTATTTTCTCTAATCTTTCATGAACACAATATGATGAGAAGAAACTGACATCATCAATCCACGAAGATGAATGAAGCTGTCAGCAATAATAAGAATTATCATAGTTTGCGAATATTTCCGCTCCATTGAAAGAAAGAAATATTTTCATGATCTATTTATTCATGAAGATTGTTTTTCATTCATGATGATGGTTAGTTATTCTCTTGTCTAGATGAGCCATGCCATAATCTCTTAGATAAAGGCTTATAACCAAATGTGGGGCTTCCAGAATTATGATGAATAATCTCACATATAGGATCAACATGATGTGAAACTGTTTACTGGAATCTCTACCCGTGGGTTCAGTTATTTGTGGCTTTTAACCGGAGAAATTCTTTGGGTTAGACTTTATAATGTCAAAAGCAAAATCAATACATGTACTCTGACTTTTCTTACTTGTTGTTTTTGGGAGATCGTACTTTTAATGACGTGGCTGAACCTAAAATTTTGTGATGTTTTCATTTGCTGAGGCTGTGAATAGTTTTCCATGAAAATTTTGGTTTTGGTGCAAGGGGTGATTTTTAATTACTGAAGAATTGAATAATAAGCCCGAAATAAATGAGGATGGATGGAAAATTCTCTGGTGCCTTTTGTAACCTCGATGTCAATGAGTCTGTGCTGTAGATAGCTTTGCCATTGTGGTAATGTTTTGATGAAAACAGCAGGTGGCTGTAAGTACGTTAGATGGCCACGTCATGTTCTTCATCAACAGCAAAGGATACAGGTGACAGCAGTGATATTAGCTAATTAATTTCATTTTCAAAATTGCAGTGTAATACATCTAGATTATGTCAGTGGCAAAAGATCACAGTTTTCCTTGTGTGACAACCTATGTACTAGTAAAGTCATATTATCTAACCCATGTTCTTGAGTTTGGAGGTAGTGATTAGTTGAATGAGTACATGTACATGTATGTACAATTGTACATGTATTCACAGTGAATTTCAAAAGTGTCATAAGTGCAAATAATATTCGATTTGTTTATATTGGTATGAGATTGGAACTTTATGTTGAATTCTAAGAATGCAGTCTTACAGAATCTAAATTTGAAATCACTATTTAACTTGATAACTGCTCAAATACTTTTCCCCACTATTAAAGGGTGCAAGTGATATGAATTAATTGTGTTTAAGTGTCTTACTGCATCAGAAGAGCAGTCTTTACAAATACGTCCTAACATTATTCCCACTCCTTACATGTAATTTCTATTTCTTATTTATATGGAAGTGAGCGAATGTCTTGAGAAATAAGAAAGTCAATTATGATATTTCAGCTTGACCTTTTCAATCTCCATGCTGGTCTGCCAGCAACTTATTTTGTCAATAAGCAATTATGAGAGAGTCGTCAGAAATGAGGCCTTAGAATGTCATCTAACGGAAAATAGCTATCTGGGATGCCCACACTTTACTTATGAGCAAATGAATAAGATATTTTCTCAAAGTCAGCCCAATTATAACTTAAAGAATGCAAGTTATAATTGCCCTTCTATTTTGTTACAGATGCATTTGTAATCTAATTATTTCGCCCAGTTTGAGAGTCTGTGTCATTGTTTACAAGATGATTTGTTTAGAAATTTCAATGACATACAAGTCTTGTTAAATAGTTACACCCCATCCCTGTAATGGACGTAGGGCCATATCAAATTCAATTTGTAATTGACTTTCAAACAATTTACATCAGTTAGGTTGGGTGTGGGGTCACATCTTTTTTACAAACATAACCACATCATGTTTTTAGCGTGTTGTTTAGGGCGAGTGTATGAAAAGAGTTTCCTTTACATTGTCTGCAATTCATCATTCTGTCCTGGTTCAATTAATGCAGCCTTCAACATCAATAGAATGTATACTGGTAGTTTTTATGAAACACTTTCCGATAACATAATTCAATTGTCACAATAGAAAACAAAATTCTTACGGTTGTTACCACGTTCAGTGACAACAACAAGCTGCTAAATTGGGACTATGTAAAAACCATTGCATGTGTACAGTCTGACAGCGCCAATAAAACGTTCATGACGTAACTTATTGCTCATTTGATGATTTAGTCCTACAAATGTTATTATTTCATTCACTCCCACACCATTTCTGTCAGGGTAAAAAAAAGCACATTTACACCTCGGCTGAAAAAGGGACAAATTTGTCATCATTACGTGATTAAAGTATTTACATTTTAATGGAAGTGTAATTGCATGATTTTACATGAGATTGCCATCATCAGAGGCAAAGAAGTAGGGCAATATATATATATATATATACCAGTGTACTGAAAATACGTTGTTCAGTGTTGAAAACCAAAAGTGTGCTTTAAAAATGCAAAATGAACAAACAAACAAGCTTTGAAATCCCCGCCCCCTAAGAAAATGTCAAATAGAATTAGCATGATTAGATGATTAGTGGATAAGAACATAAGGAAGTTCTCTCACTGAAAGACTACATTTATGTGAACATTTATGATGTGTCACCATTCAGTTGATTACAAAAGTGCGTAGGGGTCCTGATACTCCAGGTTTTTGTATAATCAGGTAATGTGACCTGTACTATGTACATGTATGATTGACAGACATTGTAGGTTCGTGTATTGAGGGATCTTATTGCTAGAAAATGAACTCTTGGTTCTAAGACTTAAAAAGATACATGGTACAGTACAAATGTATTCTGTTTAAAGGTGTTTCCATCCTGCTTTTTGTGAGTTTCTGTGGAGATGTTCAGTAATGAAAACATCACCGTAGCATTACACAGACCTGATAGGCCTGCGGGAAAACGGTCCTTACATAAAGTTAACCTGGATTTTTCCTTCATAAACTTAGGTATTTATGTCTTACAAAAAGATAAAATATATTTTATGAATCAGACTACGTTTTGTGTAAAGAGTGCCAATAGATGTATAGGCCTATGTACATGTACCAGTTATTTTCTAAATCCCTTCAAACCTTTTATTTTTATTTTTATTTGGATTGTCATATTGAGTAGCATGTCTATAATTTGAGCGCTCTATTCTAATCTTTTTGTGGGAGATCTGTCTTCTGGAAACATTTAATTCACGTAAAAAATTAACAATCTCTGAGATCATACATTGTATTTCATAATATTTTTTTCTGTACATGTCATTTCCTGTTCGTCATGCAAATAGAGAATATGAAAAGGTAATTCAATATCCTGTTTTGACATATGTCGATGCAAATGGAAGCAAATGATAAACAATGCTATATGTCCTCCTCCGTTCAAATATAAGAGATGTTTATGACACTCATCCGATGAGGACATTATGAGCGAATAATGACATAGCTTCACATTGAAAGCGATTTTGATATGATTTTACTAAAGATTTACTTTTTGATAGACACAAAGAATGGGGACATGAACCGGATTTGAAAATGACTTTATGTGACTGGTGATTTTCTACTCACTGAGTGAAAAATTCATCTGGCCCATGAGACAACATCTCTTCATTACCAGGGTGTGAACTCTAATGCAAGCATATCTGTACATGTACATGTATGTGATCTAAAAATCGCTAGTATAATATCAAATATCACTACAAAAATATCACTAGACATACATGTAGCTTATATTTGAAAGCTGGCAAATAAATTTTTCATCTGAGCTAAGATATTAACTTAGTTATGTTAGTGGAGTGGCCTAAGTGAGTTAGCCTGAACTGCTACTAATAGTAGGTGATTTGGTGCCCCATAGTCGTGTGTTTGAAGCCGACCATAGGATTAGTGATACAGTTACTGTCTATTCACGTATAAAGGCCTCTGGCCCTAGAATCGAACATGGGCTTAAGGTTCAGATATGGGCCCATGGGCCTTTAACTGAACTGAATTTCTTTTTCCACCAACAAAGCTGACTTTATTTTGGCACGGTAATTTCACCGAAATTAACTTTCCTGGACGAATATGTCATTACATGGTTTATTATGAAAGAAACTGCTTTCATCATCGGCGACATTGCTAAGTCATGCACGTATTGCCGTGATTCTGGGTGTCAAATCGATTGAACATTTTGATGTGAAAAATATGCACAAGCATGTTTCAGTGCACCAGTGCGCATGCTCAGTAGTTAAAATGTCCCGCCCGCATATGCAGCAAAAATGAAAGCAAAAGTTCGCACCCATATATCGATCTAGATTTAATGCATCTTATTGTGTAACGTGGTCATGCCTATTAAAGCTTCTACGAAATGCAGACTAGTAAAAGATGAAAAGATGCTTCTTCCCCGGCTGATTCAGGATTCAGGATTGAAATAAAAACGTTTTAATTGCATTATCAAGTTATGAAATGCAATAAAACAATAGAGAATACTAAGCAGGGTCAGGCTTAGCCACTTGTCCACACGTAAATGGACTAGTAAAAACTTGTGGAGGACGAGTAAGAAATTTTAATAATGGGCCCTTTTGACCAGTAGCAATTCTGGTCAATTTGGCATACAAATATAGAGCTTTGTGCAAGGAGGACAAGTACATTGTTTTGCAGAACGAGTAGATATTTGAGGGTTACTCGTCCTGCTGACGAGTAGCACTTTTTCATCTAATCCTGACCCTGCTAAGATATTATTAATACAATAGACATAACGCCAACAACTACCAATTGTATTAACAGGCAAGCTTCGTGCACACTGTAAATCTTCATGTTACTCATCATAGCTCACATAGATCTTGAAAGATATACCGTATGAGTCCGTGATTGGGGATATGTTAGCTCTCCATTTCTAGATAATCCAATGCTTATTCATTGCCAAAATGAGGGTGGGCTTAAGGTTCGAACTTACACCCATGGGCCTATAAGTGAACCTTTTTTCATTTTGAAATATGCCCCAAAACAGCGCTTTTTCGGATAAACGCCCAGGGGCTTTTATACATGAATTTACGGTACTACTTGAAACAGTGCTTGTGTTCATGTCTAATGACATAATTATATCTAAATATACAGGATTTGTTATTTAAGCAGTTGAACCATATATATATATATGTGAAAACAGCATATTGTATTACCTTTTCATATTTTTCATTTGCTTGATGACCAGGAAATCACATGTACAGAAAGAAAAACATTATTGTGATTGTACATTATTTACAAGTGAAGTACCAGTATCAAATAGTTACTGGGGATTCGATTTAATCCTGTCCTTACGCTTTACATAGGAATTGCATTAATTTGTCTGGGTTTGCAATGGAATGAGACCAAGAGATTTTCAATGCTAAAAATACAGATATATCTGGGGGTTAACAGTTTCATCGTTTGTGATTTGTATGCAAACTAAGACATCAATGTTATTGGCAAACAATGTATTGAATCTGTTAGTGTTAAAGGGATCCTCATGTATATTACGAATGTCAGGTATCGGACAAGTACTTGCTTAAATCCCAAACTTCTTAAATTATGTCTTGTTTACATGTATGTGCCGAAAATTAAATAAAAACAAGTAAATTTATTAATAATTGTTTATTACTTGCATAATTCCTTTAAACTATAAAAATAGATTAGAGCAAATTTACTTTACATACTTAGTAGCATTGCACAGTAATACACGAAGCCCGTGTGTACACAAACTCACTGATTTTAGATATTTATGAATAAGTAAGCAGTATTTTAATTTGTATACACATGTCTAGTAGTCACTAGTGATACAGAAATGTGTATGTAAATCAAAAATATAAACAAACTTTGCTATTCTAATCATGGTACCTAATTCCCAAATTTGGAATGTTCCAAGATGTCTGACTGTGTCTCTCACAGAGACTAAAGAAATGACAAATGTTATGTAAACCAATCAGATTAATAAAAATTCCAATATAGATTCGGCAATAAAAATAGCGTTTCATTTTTAGCTATGATAGAAAATGTTACTCCATGCATGAAATTGCTGTCAGCACATTAACTCTAATTAGGGTTTGGGGATCAATTCTTAGCAAGTCAAAAGCCAATAAAAACAAATCAAGTTATTTTACATATTTTCATAAATGAACAATTTGCTAATTCATTTGAATGTTCATGTCCTTCATTTAGATATACAATTATAGCCTTTTTTATTCTCTTCTGCACTCAAATTTTTCTAAGATTGAAATCATCTGCACTTAGCCTATCTGCGCTAAGAGCAATGACATTATTCTCTGATTAAAAGTAAAAAATATGATGCATAAACAGTGTAATGAATCAACCAGAGTGAAGATAGGATATTGCCTTGTCATTTTGAATCTATCCATCCACCAGGCCCATGCATTTTGAGAAGTCAATAACAATGAGAAATTATGACTAAAAATAAATCCTGTCCAAAGTGGACAGTTTTGTGTTTGTTTTTTTCATAGGCCTAAATAGAAGAACTTTCATCTGAAACTGCGATACTTACGATTATCGAAATAAATGGAGAAAACGAAATAATCAGAACATTTTCCCATACTTCCTTACATGGGCGTCCATCTTTGATACGTTTTTGCTCATAAATATTCGGATTGCTTCAGGCATTCTCGTTTATTGCCGACACAGTGACAGCGCCAATTGGTTAAAAAGTGTGGAGCGCCCATTGGTTAAAAAGTGCGGGCTTCATACAGACACCCAATGAAACGAAAACCTGTCGAAATGTCTGGCGTGGTCATGAACTTTTAGAAATTTTTCATTATGGGAACCTCCGTAAAATGCGTAATAGAAGGGTTAAAAACAGAACAAACGTAACTTCAGGCGATTTATGAAGAAAGAAGTACGTTGTAACTTGCGGAAGCAACAGAACCTATTTCATTCATAACACTTGCAACAATGAGAAGAAATGAAAAAGAAATGTAACAAATCATAGCGTAATTCTTTGTTTTTTCCTTCTGTATCCTTCTGACTGAGTCAGTACTGTATACAATACACATATGTATTTTTTTTTAAAGAACCGCCTATTTCTGGAATGCTAAACATCTATCCTTTGAAATCATGGTACCAAACACTAACTTACTATGTACATGTATGTCCAATGAATGTTGATACAGGATTGTTTCTGGTTAAATAATGCTTTTGGGGGGTTGCTGGTGGGAAATTTTGAAGTGTCTACATACGTAATGCAGATTATAAGCAAGCTTGGGATCAGTTAATGTAGTGTCCAATGTTCCCATAAGACGGGTGTCATTTGGAAGAGAGGTTCATTTTATATGTGGTATATAGAGAAACTGAAATGGGAGAAGTCAAAATTGTCCACATAAGGGGCAAAACCCACAGCAACTGATGTTGGCCGTACGGCTGTCGTACGTCAAATCTGCCATACGGCGATTATAAACCCACAGTGACTGATCATATTTGTTGACGTATGGCTGCCTTACGGAAGCTCGAGTTAGCAAACCTGATTATTATGAATCTTATTTAAATATTATGGATCTTAGTATTATTATTGTCATTATTAACAAGAAAAAGTAGTCACTATAATATAAACTTTACACCATCTCACCAAACGTCTGTCTAAGTCACTATACAAAGAAATAGACCTACATGAACGTAACTAGACTATAAACATAGAAAATTTGTCGTATGTGATGATTATCTGAGTTTGAATTGAAGCACACAATATCATTGTAAAAAAAGTTTGAAACACGGCATTCAATCAACTTAACTAGATCAAAAGTGTTCAAAGAACACGGCGTTGCTAGAACAATGCTGACATATGGCCGATTATGATATTGCATAATCATTTAAAAATAACTTGAAATTGGTCCCTGGAACCTAAAGTTTTCTTGGCAAATAGCCAAAATTTAAAATTCATGATGGTCTCAATGAATGTAAACAGTGAACCAAGTTGGAAGATTTTGTCTTCAAAGGCATTGATACTATTAATAAAAACGTCAAATATGGAACTAAAACAGCACACTTTAATTGGCAAAGTGCCAAAGATGATCATATATGATTGTCACTACGTATGTGAACATAGAGTGAATTTAGAGGTCATGGTTCAAACTATATTGAAAGTATTGAAGAAAGTAGCAAAAAAAAACTAAAATATCTAAACTGCTACACAATGCTGTGCTCTCTGAGAACTTTTCATCTAGTTAGCAAAGAGCCAAAGTTCACCGTAGGTTGTGTGGTCACCAGTCCCATAATATTGTATGAAATACGAAAGTTATGTGTCAAGCTAAAAATGCCAAAATTGGCAGCCAATGGCCTTCTGGAGAGAACACTTTGATTGGCAAAGTGCCAAAATTGGACACTGATGATGGTCACTAGGTATATGAACAGTGTATCAAATTTGGAACTCATGGTTCAAGCAGTATTGAAACTATTGAAAAAATTATAAAAAATGACCTAAAATGGCTTTCAGGAAATCACAGTTAAATGGGCAAAGTGTCAAAATTAAATATATGTGATGCAGTCTAGGCATACAAGCATTGTACCAAGAATGTGTTCATCCAAGCAGTTTTAAAGATACGGCAGAAAACCTCAAAAATGGACCATGAATAGCCCGTAGAAAGCATACTTTAATTGGCAAAGTGCCCAAAATCGAATCAATCCGGAGTTGCAGCATACCACATAGTTGTGTAAAGTTTGAACAAAATCGGTTCATCGGTATACCCTCTAGTTTGTCCAGAGACATACATACATACATACTGACATACAAACAAAGTGATCACAAGACTTTCGCTTCAGCTGCTGAAGCGACTCAATAAACGCATAACTAGTAAAGGATTATTTACAGGTGTGCTAAGTTGTGCTAAGGAGATTTGTCGCAAGGCTATATTTGATACCAATCCGTCAGTATGGGTTTTACCCAAAAGAAAAGTTACTAAAGCAATCCATACGACGCCGTACGGCACTGTAATACGCCGTACGGCTCATTCGTATCAATTGCACCCCCAGGCGATCGAGAAATCTGCCGTACGGCAGCGATACGAAGTGACTGCTGGTTTACCTTATGTAAAATGCATTGGAGCAATCGGCACAAAGTTGACGTACGGCTGCCGTACGTCGCTATGGGTTTTGCCACTAAGGGAGATATTCATAAAAGAATGGTGTCCAAATGCAAACACGGAAATTGTCCATGAACAGAAATGTTGACCGGGACAGTTTTTCGTGGAAAATAATTACATGGTTCTGTCATGGAACTAAGAGTGCATTCATGGAAATTGTCCATAGACAGATGTTTGGATGGTAATTCATGGTTATTATCCATGGAAAATATAGATTACTGGTAATGCTTGTGTGATAGACACGGTTTGACGCAAGAGAAAATCAGGGGCAAGCATATGAAATTGAAAATGTGGAACATGGACTGAAATGTGAATGCAGTTTAATTCTGAAATTGATTTTAAAAAATTTAAAGGGAAGAATACTTTCAGTTATGCGTAAGTTACAAAGCCCGGCAGATACCTGGCATCACTGATGATGCTCAGTGGCTTTCCAAAGGGGGAAGTTATTTCTGCCAACATGCCAGCAATCACCAGCCGGTGGTCGGAGGAACATCAGCCACTGCCTGATGGATAACTGAATGATAATTGGCCGATCTCTGATTGATGGAATTTCTGATCATCGGGAAATCACCAATGGTACATAGGCAGACAACCCTCCAATTCTCCACTGTTCATTGGTGAAACATCAGTTCCAAGAATTTTGTTGTTGCATGGCAGTCCCCGTCTGATAGTCGGCTTTACACAGGCAGAGGCGTATTATGATTTGATAAGGGTGGGAGTGCAATGGGAGAGCCCAGTGAGAATTTTAACTCCAAAGTTAAATTTTGCCCGAGCTGCCATAAATGCCATGTTTAACACACAATGCCAGCCGGTGATCACGGGAGCCCGGCCGGTGACTGGCGAAAATTACATCAGTGATGCATCTGAACCTCATCTGGCCGGTTATGTGACTTATGCATTATAAGCACTAGTTGAAAAGTCAATTTATTATCAATCGTTTAGTATTTAAATATAATATTTTGAGTAACAATTCAATATATATATATATAAGATAAGAACAAGGAACAACTTCTAAAATTAGAAAACTGACTTGCACTGAGTTGTGCAATTCAGCTATTTCTACAGCTTTTTTTCTAAAAATGAAGTTACAAAAATTCATAACCCATGAATTATTGTCATGATATACTGAGAAAAGAAATTTTAGATTTATTAAGTAAATAAAAAACATGCAAAGAGTACCATAGTATATTAATCTCACAGTGCAAAGTTGTGCAATCAGGTCGTGATTGATGGATGGTTCTGTCTGATATAGTAATAGGAGTACAGTCACTACATATAATAAGATGGATGAGGTTCACAGCTGGTTATCTATTCTCCTAATCAAATGCTATTATTCATTAAAATAAACTCCAATATTGAGCCTTTTTTCTGAATTTCATACTGTAACAAAATATGGTATTATGATTTTGCTGTGCATTTAGGAGACCTCTACATTTGTATTATCAAGCCCGGACAATCATTGACAATGGCTGACTTCTTTTTGCATTAAAGCATAGTTATTCATAAAAGGAATAGAAATGATTTTAAAGATTTGAACACTCTGTCTCGCAAAGAATGCATTTCATTTTAAATCAATGCTGCTAAAACTCATTGTAGCGCAAAGAAAACAATTGTATAGAAAGCGATGTTTATATGTGGCAAAAACACTATGAATGGGTGCACGTGGCATCAAAGCATTAATATAAATGTATACTGCTGAATTTTAACTATCATGTGAAGTGGGCAGTGTTTTGTTTGCTAATCGTTGTGCTCATTGTGGGTTCTTGGGAATCTCTTTTACACAGCCTCTACCTAGTTACAATATCTATTATTTTCAATAGCTTATTGGTTGAATAATAAGCCCAAAATATATGAGGATGTGTGTACAGTGGTGCTTTGCAGGCTCTGAGTTCTTATCTTGAGGTAAGCTGTAAGCTCTGTCCACCAAATTTACCTGATGCATGTAGTTTACCTAGTTTTTTTTTTCAATATAAACTAAAGAGTATCATCCGCCAATAAACAAAAATAACACTAATGTTGTAAAAACAACACTAGTTTTGTATGAGGTGAGCGAACATTGCTATAGCAGCCAGGAAGATAATCACAAAAGTTGTAAAGAGGGAATACGATTACTCAAGTTTGTGTATAACAAACTTGACTGCTGTTATCTTATGTTTTACAAAGTGAGTTTTATGTTGCAATGTAATGTGATAATCCATAGGAGTATGTTGTGATCTGGCATTTTAGAAAAGCGAGCTGTAGTTCAGTGTGTGCGTGTGTTGAAAATTTACAGACAATTTTGTACGTACTAATGCAAACAAAAGCCTCCACATAGTTAGTAGGTAATTATATATTCTGACCCTTTCAGGGGACTCAAACTCATGACCCACTCACAGTCCAGGACCCAATTAGTTTTTGCTGGCAAAGGTGTAAAACCCCACTTGAGGTTGTAGTTAATCCTTTGGGAGCTGGAGGTTAATTCACTATGATGCCCATAAGTGCCAACCACGCATTTTACGTGACATGTTGTTCACCGTAGGTGTTTTAAATTGTCAGAGTTGAAATATGATCCTTAGTAGCTCTTGGGCTGTTCATCAGAACTTTTCCACATTTCTGCTACACATTGATAATAACGGTCTAGTTTTTTATTTTCTCCATTATAAATAAAAATACACACAGCAACAAGTTCAATTTTGGCTATTTCAAGTAATCACCCATTCATTTGACAGTTTCTTGCATCGATTTTAAATGGCGTAATATCACTATAGTTTTTTTAAATCGGAGCAATGGTTTATAGAAGATACTCAAGAAACATAACATGAATCATCCATATGTCATACTAATATATTTTTGCTTACAAAATTACGGACCAAAAACGTGTTCAAACTTAGATTTCTTCATCGGCTTGGACTTTGACAGCCATTACGCATCACTCGCAAAGTGATCGCCAAAACATCAGTCATTTTCCATGGAATACATTATATCCGACATCTACACTTATTGCCTAGTTTGCCAAAGCTTATCAGTAATCAGACATGCAAGATATAATCAGATGAGGCATGGAGGACGAGTAATATGGTATTTCCCATTAAAATATTTACAATTCGTGACCGGCATCATAGAATTCTTACCAAAAACATGTGCTTGTCGCTAATTCTCTGAAATCAGGCTTGCGAAGTGCGCTGAGTTGTGGTAAAATCATAGCAGCGCTCTCGATGATGTAGGTTAGGCATTCTTTACATGTATATAGTTTTGCCGGCGATTGAACCTAAGAATACTGGGTTGATGTCTCAATATAGATGTGGTTATATGACCTTGAGAGAGTGTACATTGTAGTTATGTATTTGTTTGAGGTCTCTGTGCAAAGATGACGTCAAGACGATTCCAGAGATGTAAAACAAGCCATAGTTTTGTGCACGCATATAAGATTATTTCAGGGCTCAAATTTGAAGCAGATAATGCGTTTTAGGTGGGTAAATATTCGTTCTCACGAATAGAGTTAAAATATTAACACTATGGTGTTTATTTCCTTCTAAAAATCGAAATGTTAGGTAAAGTTGTTGTTGTTGACACACCAGAATTTGGAACTAGAACCACGAGTATTTGTTTACGAACATGGTAGACAAAATCAACCTGTTTTTTTTGCTGAAATTGGGCAACTACAGGAGCCCACGGCACTAAGGAGGTTAAAGATTCTATCATGAGATTCACAACTTGGGGTAACATGTTAGCTTCAGCACGTCACCCAACCAAAGTCGAGGTACATGTAGTCAGTTAACTAGTCACATCAATTGGCTGTCTTCTTGCCTAAACATTTTAAGCAATAGATAGTTTTAACATAATAAGCTATTGATCTGGGAAATTCCCATTTATGATTTAGGGATTGAATGCAAGTGTTCATTTTCAAACACAAATATGCAAATGAGCTGTTTTGATTGGCTGAAGGAGCCAGTAACTTTATTTTGACTGTGGCATTGATATACGGGACAGTAGATTGGGTGCCCTACACGACCTTTTCTAAAGTTAATGTCATGATTCTATGTCACACTGTTACCGCTCCAATAGGATGTAATTCTAGTCATTGCTCCTGACGGGCCACACAGAAGTGAAGATGTCAAATTATATAATATTTCGGTTTTTGTCAGAACTTTGGCCATATTATGGATCTGGGGATTTGCAATTTTACCAGTCCTGTCACTATGATATATGAATATGTAAGTTATCATACTCTTGACTGATAATTTATTCTTCATCTGTGACACAATCAGAATTTTGAAATCTCATAAGCATTTCCCTTGCAGTGTTGTTTTCAAAAAATGTTCACTGTCTAAAAATTTTGAAAAATCTTTTGCCTCCATTTTTTGTCAAATTTATCCAGTGATTATAATAGGCACATGATTTTTGTATAACAGATAATTCTTATGTAAGACAAACCATTTTGTAAGATAGATTTCATATGAAAAGTTCCCTATGTTGAGTTAATTTAATCTCTTTTTAAGCTAAATCTCATTTAGAAGTGCAAAGTTATTTTTTGTCTTTAAAAGCTACATACTAGTTTATTCCAAACTCATTTTCTATAGAGCACTTTCATTACATAATGTAACGCTGCAGAACGATCAGTCAGAAAACCACCAGAGGATTTTAATTAATTTGGGCAGTGAGTTCTGGGAGTCTAATGTAGACACAAACAGAAATCCTAAAGACCGGATCTTTTTTTTTAACAGTTGCACCGAATAATGATTAATGTTGCAGGCAGGAATATGAATGTATATGTACATGTATTGACCTGCATTATCTTTGTACATTTAAATGTTTCAAATGATACCTTTGGTGTGTTTGATGCCACAAAATTTGTCTGAGAATATCTTTGCTCAAAAAAATTGTCTCTGTAAAATATTCACCTGTGAAGTGTGACCATCAGCATTAAATGGCAGTATTTGTATTTTGAGGAATTGCACATGGTCTTAGGGGCAAAACCCACAGCAACAGATGCTCGCCGTACGGCTGCCGTACGTCAAATCTGCCGTATGGTGATTATAAACCCACAGTGACAGATCATATTAGTTGACGTACGGCTGCCGTTCGGCAGCTAGAATTAGCACACCGGATTATTATGAATCTTATATAAATATTATGGATCTTATCTGCAACCGTCTGTCTATGTCACTATACAAAGAAGGAGATCTACATGAACGCAGCCAAACATAAACGTAACTATAAATGTTGAAACCTTTTCGTATGTGATAGTTATCTGAGTTTAAATGCAAACACACACTGTAATTGTAAGATGTGTCGTTATTTGAAACACAACATTCAATTAATTTCATAAACACATTACTAGTAAATGATTAATTACAGAGGTGCTAAGGTGATTTGCCGAAAGGCTCTATTTGTACGTAAATTGCATTTGAGCAATTGACACAAAGTTGTCGTACGGCTCCTGTACGGCTGCCGTACGTCGCTATGGGTTTTGCCACTTAATGATACATGATTCAATATAATGAACATGATCGACTGGTAGTCCAACATTGGGCAAGCTCTTCTAGGTTCAGTCATCTAATTTCATTCCTTATTTGTCAATCGGTTTCACTTGCCAAATGCTGTTATGACTAAAAGGCTGTATGAGTTCAATAAGATGTACGATTGGTCAATTATAAAAGAACTGTATCGCATACAATGTAAATGTACATGTTGCAACAAAATGTAAAGAGCTTGCTCAACACACACACTCTTTCTAATTCACTATCACTAAGCTATGGGCAAATATTATAAACTATGATCTTCATTGATGCTAATGTAAAAAGTACGTCAGCATCCAATATGGCTAATTATATGCCCACTGGCAACAATATATATAGATTAGGATGGCTGAATCCCTGTAATTATCTGATAAGGGAGGTTGCGATGTGCTACTTGTTTCTGCCATTCCTATCCTACATCAGTTCACTGTTATTGGACTTTCTCACTGTTTTGCTGGTTGTTTCTGCATATTTGGTAAGTGTTACATGTAGCTTGTTCAATTCTCAGTTGTGCGGTAGAAAGACATTTTGTCAAGTTGCACTATGATCATAATGCGATTGATTCTGTTTGGATATGTTTTTAAGATGATACTCATTGTCCAGGCATGTATCTCACTACTCGGGGTGTTTCTTTGAACAGCTTTTCACTATTTTGATACAATAAAAGGAAATACCTTTAGAACAATTGTATTTTACAGAAACAGATAACTCTTGCATATCTCATGCCATTAAATATTAGGAATTTATCATTTGGCAAGCATAATATTGATATTGAAATTAATCACTTGATCGTTTATGCTGTTTACCACTTTATTTTACAATCAAAAAGATTTATATAGTTCGGATGTTACACAAGTACTTGGAATGTCTCTGTTGAGTACAGTACATGTATCTCCAATAAAATCTTCATTAAATCAACTCTATGTTCAGTGGCTCATTTTGGGTGTCTTCTCTCGCACGAACACAGGGGCAAAAAGATTTTTAAATAGTTGTACAACTGTTGATCAATGAAATATTTATTAATCCAAACAGACCGTCTGACAGATGGATGAAAAATGTCATCAATAGCACAATTTTTGTTGCCTCATGCAGGCCCGTAGAATACACATTAATAGTATGATTTTTTTTGCATGGGTGATATCAGAATGATGTTACCATTTTCATGTCACTCTCAGATTCTTAAAGATGTTATAATTGCAATTTTGTAATTGTACCCTTCTCCAGGTAAGTTGAAACAAATGTAACTTACCCATTGTATTGCCAACAAGTATGATATTCTTCAATGTTATACCTACTGATTACTCTAATTCATTTAAGTTAAAACTACTGCAATGAATTTATTATTGCTAAAGAACGTATTTATTGCACTATAACCCTTTTTTTGTTTGTGAAGGTAAACATATATACCAACCATCCCAAACCAACAAATGCAGCTTGTTGACCCGAGTGTGCTTCTTCCTCCCCAGGTGTTGGATAGTGTGATTATATACATGTATTAAAACACAAGGACTGACTACCAAAAACTCCTGTCCTACCCATAATAATAACCAAGAAGACAAAGGGTTGGTGCAAAAGTGATATTTCTACGTCACACACCCTTCTCAAACTGAAAATTTGCACAAAATGAGGCATCATAATACACAAATAGTAAGCATTTTCCCCAATCCACCTTACAAAATCCATGAATCATCCCATGAAACTAAATAGCATTTTGTACTGCTGTTCCATATTCTGCTTGCTTACCTCGGTTTCCGGTTCCCTATCCAGGTGTGTACCCCATCCTCCTCCTCCTCCACCAGCCTCGCTGCCAGCATGCCTGACCTTGACGCGAAGCTTGCCTCAATCGAGGATGAGGATGTTCTACACAAAATGGTATGTATATGATATTTCGTATATATATATATAACCTAAGAAGACTACTTGGACCAGTTTAGACCACTTATGTAATCGAAGAAGACCACCTATTTGATTGCAATAAACTTTAGATATGCAATACAATCTTTCTTCTGCTCATGTGATAAGCTGTCCCCAACATAAAATAAGATTAAATGACCGGATTGTCAGCCACTTTGCCCTGTATATATGATGTGACAACTTGTTTACTACATCTTTAATCACATGTACATGAAATTACTAGTACACTAGTTTATGGGCTTCATAGTTGACAGTTTTAAACGTTATCAAATTCAAGAAGACTGTGTAACGAGGCCTTTTTGGCCAATTTGTTTTATTATTTTTTTGATCAAATGATATACAGAAAAGTGTGCGAGTGTTTGGGTGTGGGGGTGTTTTTTTTTATTTATCAAGTGCTGGCTCCTTTTCTTTCCAGAACATCCTGGATATGCCTCTGCAGAACTAGTTTTCAACTCTTCTAAATCAATTGTATTAGCCTTATATGTACTGTCCATGTATTTCTCATTGATCCTCAATGTATTTGGAGAAAGCCTGCATCTGCATATTTGGAAATATGTTACCTACGTGTGTACATTGTATGTCCCTTACTCCCAGCACCAGCTTTAGCTGGTACAGGGACTATCTGTTTTTTGACATGCATTAACCTATGCCGGATGGTTTGAAGAAAACTACTGAATGTTATGATTCCAAACTTTTCTAATCCCTTCAAAAATGAGCCGTAGACAAGTCTGGGCATTTTTTGCGTTAATACGACCTATGGTTATATATAATACTATCAATCTTCCACAGTCAGGGTGGGTATATATGCTCAACAGAAAGACACCCCGATTTTGAGGTGACAAAATATCTAAGACCTCTATTTCTTAGCAGCCAAACCCCAAAGACCCCCTATTTTTTCTAAATCTCAAAGCAAAAACTCACACTAAGACCCCCCACCCCCACCCTTTTTGAACTCACAGTGTACCCAAAACAGATGCTAGTGCCCCCCTTCATCTAATTAAAAACTAGTTCTCCACTTAATTTTGAAGCTAAACTGCAATGTCAGCATGAATACTCTATAGAGTAAAGTGCTTTAATTACACATGTGCTAAAGTGAGTAGTTTGTTAGGCTACCGCACGGCGCTGTGGGTTTTTCCCTACAAAAAAGTCATTAAAGTGATGAAAGCTGTATCACGTGGCACCATTTGGCTCCTCACACCTTGTTGGTGTCATTCGCTATGTCAGGAGAATGGAAAATCAGCCGCGTGCTGCCTCGCAATGTGGCCAACACAAGTCTATGGGTTTAGTCCCCACAGTTTACCTCCATTTAAAACGCATTGGAGCGGTTGACGCATTTTTTGTCTGCCAAACGAGTGCTTTCATGTGGTGCTGTGGGTTTTGTTTTGGCACTTACATTATGCCAATTTATTTATTCAGTATTTGTATGGATGCAAGGGTATGAATGTTATGGCATTAACCACATAAAAAGATCCTAAAATTATCAAGCGTTCTTTATTGTAATATTACATTGCAAATAGATATTGATTACCAATCGTCATCAATACATACTTGGCAGCATCTTTCTTGCCCCCAAAGATCCATCCTTTTATGCGCCATGCTGAATTATTGATGCTGCACTTAATCTGGATATGTTCTACAGTAGAGCTGTTTATGTAGAGGTGTATGTAGTTGAAATTATCTTGCCAGTGATGATATTATTCTAGATGTTACATCAATTATCAGTTCCCTCAGTAATTTCTTTCGGTCGTGAAGTGATTTTCTTAGTTTGATAGGATGTCATTTTATGGGTTTAGAAAGAGTATAGTAATTAGTATGAAGAATATTTGGTTTTTGTTATGATCAAATTCAAAAGAAGTAAAGTTGACCAGGAATAGCATTTGGTGCTTTATTATGCAAATGTGAAGAAAAAGATGAGTAGGTATTATAAAAGACTTTATGTGTAATCCTCAGCACTGTACATGTGTAACGGTTTTTATTTGTGTGTGCATCAAAGGGAAGTTGCACTGAATTCTTGCATGGAATGTACATTTTATGCCAATAGCCAAAAGAGCAAGAAGTGCATGCATGTCCAGCAGGGATCTTTGCTTTCATCTTTTGATTACTGTGATTGAGTTATTATTACAAATGAAAGAGAATGATGAGTATGGATAGATAGAGGTTACTATTCATAGTACTGCAATTTGCACAAGTTAACTTAAGTTATCCAGACAAAAATGATTAACATAAGTAATAAAAAACAACAGCATGTTGGATTTTAGTGTGTGTATGGTTTATAGCAGATTTAATATTCTTATTGGATTACATAGGGAATTTAAGCATACGGTCGGGACAAATAATGACAAATGATGTCCGTTGATGAAGTGCACACCTCCAAGCTTAATGTCACATTAAAGGTAAAGTTTTAAAGGCATTTAGGACATTAGCTTGTGAGTACTTTCAATAAAAACTCCTCAAATTATCTAAAAAAAATTGACAAACTGGTTGACATGTGCCATTTTAGGCACTTACTGTGCAAATTCCGAATTAGTGTAACCCATTCACAGTTTTGAGATTTATTTGCGATTTATATATCTGATTTGCAATCTACATGTACTTCTCAGATTTTTGGGTGCACAATGCATATCCTTCCCGATTAATTACACAATGGAATGGTTTGGAATTAACATTGAAACAACATTTATTTGCAAATTTGAATCCCATGTGTTTGTGACTGCAAATTTGTCTTGGAGCAATGATCAGGTATAATTCTTTTCTCGCAATGGTAACATGACAAATCAGCTTTCATAAGTCAGAGGGGCATTATATGCACAGTTCAATTTCAGCAGCGTGGCAGGTATGTGACAGCATGTACCGCCGTGCGGCTGATTTCTTATTCGTCTGGGGTTGTGAATGACGCAAAAGAGACGCTAGGCACCACGCAACACTTAAATGGACGTTCTATAGGGCAAAACCCACAGCACTGTACAGCAGGCCAACAAAGTACTCACCTTAGTACAAACATAATTAAAGCCCTTTGATCTCTCCATCATTGGTGTCAACATTGCAGAGACGCCACCACCTGATCAACTGCATGTAATTATGAGATCATATGTTGTGATCCCTTTGTTAATTATGTGCTTAGTTAATTGGTTAAATAAATGTTCTTTTACCTTCTTACATTAGGTGTTTTACCAGTTTTAAGTCTGTGAAAGTATTGATCTTTTTTAACAGTCAAGCAATAGAGCTATGCAATGAGGCTATGCAAAAAGTGTGGGTTTTCAACTGCCATACGGCAGGTCCAGCTAGAGTCTACCAAGCATCTCCATTGCAGCAGCGCTATGGGTGTTCACACGAACACTTTAGAACTCACTGATAGGGAAATGCTGTAAATTTTAGATTCTGTTTGCTTTATCTGGATTTGAGTTACAGTTCAGAAAACTGGGTCAAGTTTTGACCACTCTTCATCATAGTTCTCCTTGCCTGTATATCTACAGATGATAAATGTTTGATTATTGTGGCATTTCTTATCTACATAAGATTGTATAAGAACAAAAATGTAGCATATGGTGAAAGAAAGTAATCCAAGTAATGTTCAAGTGTCTTTTCTTATACATGTACCTTGCAACATGGGTAATATAGATTTCTTCAATGCATATTAATTAGGAAAAATAATAACCATACAGATATAAATCATAGAATAAAGAATGGCAATTTGAACCAGCTCATTGGCACTTCAGCAATTTTGTTAGTCAAAGCTCCTGGAAGGAAAGTTAATATCTTAATAATCTTTTTTAATATACTAATTTAGTCCACCGAAAATGCAAGCTTTTTATCTCAAACTAATCTATTGAAAATTTGATTTATAACATCCGGCTATATATGGGGTTGTCTCCGAGCATTGTCTCCAGTTGACATGCTAAACTAAGTGCACAATATTGCAGTTGATCTTACAGCAGTATTTTTCAGCAATCTATGATATGAAACAAGTTCATTGCATTTAACAAGGCTAAAAGAATCCCCTTGTTGCATGAACATGGAAGGCCTTTTATTTGGGAGAAATGGGTGCATAAGTATAACACAAATGCCTATGATGAAACTAGTGGATTATGGCATTGTCCTTGACAGGAAATTAGCTGAATGTTATATAATGACTTATGCAACAATGTCGTGCATGTCCATCAAAGAAGAATGCTGCTAAATCTTGTAGCTAAGGGACTAAGTTCCAAAAGAAGGGGGTTGGTATTGTAAAAGATGTGCAGAAAAGTAAAAGTCATATATGTATTTATTACGTTTAAGCCTTGTAGGACAGAAATAATCCACTCAAAACTTAAATTGGTTCTAGCCTGGTTCTAGAGAAAAGTCAAATTTTACCTACAACATATCCCGGTATGGGTACATGTTGTACATTCATTTTAAGTTTCAATCAATCAATTGCATTATTTTACCTTTTATTCGTCAGGGTTAAAGTAGTGCATCATGAGGCATGTCATGCTCTTTTGGGAGATTAGGAGTCAAGCTAACCATGTGAGCTTTGCATTTTTTACCATATAGACAGGTACATGTAGAAGAAGGCAATCGGGTTCCAAAGAAGAACTTAGTAAAATAAAATAATCTCGGCTAAAGCTATATCAAACCAATTTCACTAATAGATCTACAGCAAACTGCAAGTGGTTATTTATGATGCTATAGGTTGTTACAGTCACACCTCGTAATCTTTCTGTGTAGACACTTTATCACTTCTTGCTTTTCTTCCTGTTTTCTTCAGCTCAGTGTATAGAGTGCAATCAAGTGTGATCTATTGTCAAGTGCAGGTGCTGGAGCACATTTGTTGGATTTTATACAACAAAATGGAGCAAACAATCAACTTTATAGTCTACAGTGGAGATGTTATTCTTCTATATTCTACACATGGGAAAACATTTGAGTATGGGCTACTGTTGTGTTGTGTGTTAAGTAGACAAAGAGATGTTGACAGTCATTTCCATTTGCTACAGACTTACATGTAGCAAGTATATTCAGTTTTCTCGGATAGCCCTTTCACTTTTTGCTCCATGTTATGCATAATACTTTCCCTGTCTGCCCTTACTAATCTTAGTAGAGGTGTTTTCAAAGTTGTTTATAGGGGTCAATAATTCTGGCTGTTCTCAATTGTAATGATGTCTCATCATTCATTTCAACCATCTCTGTATTCTAGTGGTTTTATTGTGGTACTATGCAACGTGATGGATGGGCTTGATTCCATTGACTTGGTGTCGTGGTGTTATCAAAAATGCTCGTGCACTAATCCATTTGGTTTAAATGGACTATTTAATGTATTAAATGTACTGGAACCCACAGTATGCAATTTTTATGTGTAACAATAAACATAAATGAAAATTATGACAAATGTAGATGTACATGTACCTTAGAATTACTTACGGCATGCACATGTTCATCATCACAACATATTTTTCTCAATCACCAATTATTTTTATGCGGCGATAGACTGGTGGTTGACAACTTTGCTTATGATGCTTGCTATCGCTTCTAGGATAGATAGTAGTACAATTCTCTTTGACAAGTCAAACACATTTGTGTGTATAACAGTAGCTACAGCTTTGACAAGTACCTAGTTGATTTCTTTCCACAAACCATACCTGTATAATTAAGTGTATTTCTTTAAAATCTTCTGTATATTTAGAGGAGCTGATTTGATATGTCAATTTTGATTTACCTTGATATTTCTGTACTTGCAGCTGACCGAGACAGAGGTGTTTGACGAGCGACGTCTCATCCGCAACCGGCTTCGCCAGATTCGCGAGAACCGCACAGGTATATTGTATGCCACTAAAGAGGCACCAAGTCACCCAGCCACACAATCAGCCACTCATCCACCCAACCAATTTGTGGTGCTTTTATATCCACGATGCTCTGATACAGCATATATTGGATTACGGCAAAATCATTACATCATTGGGCCTTCTTCCATAGATTGTGTTTTTATGAGATTTACATTATTATGTTTGAATATATGATGACCAGAAATCACAACAGGCTTGTTGATATGCTTTGTTACATATAGAGTGCCAAATGATTGTTCCCAATCTCTTTTTACCCAATTTCTTTTCTTAAAATATGCTGAAAGATATACACAGAGTACATTGTACATGTACTTAAAAGTGGAAATTTTTTATGCAATTGCATTTGACCTTTATTAGCCTATCAGAGCACCGTGGAAGCAGTTTCCATTTTAAGGGTGGCCGATGTGAAGGCTTGTTTATTATTACATGCACATTCCAAATTGTACAGTTTTCTAGCACTCGCTTGAATTTCAAACGCACCTTTGGTTACAAAATTGCATACATGGTCCTAACTGTTAAATTATTGTAATCAAAGAATGTTGCTGTCACAGCTTATGGTTGTAAATGTAAAATTTTGCTGATATTTTTATTACTCCACTATTTGCATATAACTATCAGGGTGTGTGAGTGTCGAAAAAATACAAATTTTGTAATATCTATGAAATTGTGATACATATATGTACATTGTAGAGCTTCATTGCAATGCAAAGACGTACATGTACATCTATTTCACTTTTTGCCTGTAGTCATGTTATGTTATTAAGAAATTTAGAATTTCAACATATCACATACCCTAAATTATGTTAATTATATTTACCATTTATATTGTTGAATTTTGTAAATGTGGTATTACATGGTTTTAAACTTTTTACACTTTGATTGTTCATTTTTCCATTTATTTCCTGAATTCATCCTTCACTTTTGATATCTTATATAATTATTTACTGATTCTTCATTTCATTTTCCAACGTTCATTTTAATACATTTTATTTTAAATTTCAGTTCAGTTATTCAATGCACATTTAATTGTCCATGCATATATTATGGTTTTATTACCAATGATAAATTCTTTACATGCAAACTTATACACTGTATAAAAATACATTTGCTAGAATACATGTACTATTGTACATGTACTTAATGGCTAAATATTGACCTCCAATACTCAATCTCCCTAATGCATATTTCAATGTAAATGTACAATATACATGTACAGCACTATTTCTCCTAAAATATTTTGTGAGACTTAAAATGTGCGTTCCCATAAAATTTGTGTTAATTGTGACCTAATGTCACATGATTTCTTTTCGAATCTATCTTATTGCGTAAGGTATTAGCATCTACTCTTACAAAACGTAAACTGGCATAAGATGAAAATTGCAAAATTATACACTAAACACTGACACAGATCTTCAGCTAGCAGTTTAAAAATGCAAAATACTGTAAATTTTGTCATGAAACATGTATTAAGTCCATTGTAGGCTCATGGGTCATTATGAACAGTAGGTGCTCAGTGTTTAGCACGTGCGCTGTACTCCTGTTATACATGATTATAACGTGGAAGTTATAGCTGTAATTTCTCATGTGAAGGGTCTACATCCATCATTTGAAAATGGCTACTTTATAGCCAGTCCTATCCGCAGTAGTTTAAACCAATGTGTAGCTGGCTTTACTGGAAAAAATCCAATATGACAATGATATTACAGATAGCCTATAGAATGAAATTAATTAAAAAATTTTCATGCACATGAAAATTTAACATGGTTTTGGTAGGCATCATTTGTGTTACTTGGTTTTTAGTATTATTGCTTGGTAAAACGTTAATCTTTAGAAATGTTACCATTTTTGGATCATGCACTATACTAGATCAAATTGTACTTAATCATGAAAAGTTTAAAAAAACGTGATCTCAATCAAAATATCAGAATAGAGAAGTTCCCATAAATGTGGGAGAAACTTGACACTGCAAACATTCTGTCACTATGTACCGGTAAATCAAATTACACTGTATGAAAGAATGTAAAATATATATGTATAGAAATTCCATATATTGAATACATCCAGAATAAGTACACCATCTTTGTACAAATAGTAATTTTATTTCAGTTTCTCTGTACATTTATGTATAGACTAATACTGGGCACTAGTTTCACTCCCCTCCCTTATTAGCTTATACCTCACATATACCCCACATTACATACATGTAGTCAATGCTTTATTAGGCAGCTTTCCTCCATCCTATTTGTTATCATAAGCATCATTAATTTTGTAATAGCAGTAATACAAAGTTCACTCTAAACTGTATTTTCTGGCATGGTCACCTACATGTATCATAACTGGGGCTGGCTTATTTGTGAATTAATGAACCAGAATCATTGTAAATGAGAGACCTAGTCACTCAAGACTACCTTACAGTACAGACATGGAAAAAAGTTATTGCCAATTTGCCATTTTGATAGCAATCCTTTCATCATTCGTTAAATTTCTCATTCTTTAATCCATATTCGACACCACTCTAACTGCAAAGCATGTCTAATTGTATCCTACAAATAACCAACAAACCGTCTGTATGAAATAACCAGCACAAAACACTTCATAATCCACATCATCACAACTAAAAAAACACCATGATAGTTGGATGTGCTGGTCATGGAAAAATTATCTTTGCATGCAATATATATGGCCATCGATATATCAAAATGAATTTTCGCTTATAAGATATTCATTAATGTTCTTGCCTGGATTCACAAAGCACACCTTTACCTCTTGTTGTTGCATGGGTGCATAATCACACTACTCTCTAAGCCGCCGTGCTTTCAACAAGGTATTCCTATGACCTAACTCTTCTCTTTGGGCACTCATACAAAAAACCCACGAATATTCTGCATCCCATAGCTTCAATGCGAGTCAGTCTCATGGTCACATTGTACCGTGACGCCTTGAAATTACAACGACAATGAAGTTCAAGAAGCAGAAGCTGCAAAAATGTGCAGAAACTACACTTACTGTACCTGTTCTTGTTTATTCACTAGTCACTAACCACTGTACGAGCCTCATGAATGATTGATTCCCATAGTGAACGGAACACAAATAATGAATTTGTGAATATGTCCGACTGATCTCGTCTTCACAAATAGACAGACCATCACACCCCTAACTGATTTAGCTATAGATTGCATCACTAACCATCTGCACCTTCGTTTTCTTCATTATCCTATGATTGATTTCTTTCGTTTACTCCTACACTATGAACGATGGTGTTTGACAAGTAGAATTGACTACAGTTAACACACAATAACTCTTGTACATAAAACACTCCCATACAAATGGCAATCCATCCATCATTTCCATTAATCAACAATCCTCATCCCACTCTGTTATGTGCCCCCATGATTGAAACACCAAAAATTGTGATCTTTTCCCTCCACCATTACTCCAGTCATGATGGAGCGCAAGAAACGAGAGCGTGAGGCAGAGATGCGGCGCCAGCAGCAGGAAAAGCAGCGCCAGCTTGATGAAGAACGCCGTAAAAAATTGGACGCTCTCGCCAACTGCGCTGCGGTCCACCCTGACCTGCCAGTGTGGAATGCTGAGCGTCGCCGTTCATCTATGACGCCAGTCAACATCATACCCCCCATTCCAGTCCCCGCCAGCCTACTTAACCAGAACCAAGGTCCGAATGAGGATGAGGATGATAAGCCTCAGGATGATAAGCAGACTGGTCGTCGTGATGATGGCGATGATGATGCTAATAGCTCCTCTTCCTCCTCTTCCTGTTCCTCATCCACCACCTCCGCACCAGGTGCCCCTTCCCCTAGATTTGCTCATTGCTGTTGTCGTTGTCATTGCACTTTCATATGGTCTATGTTTCGTACAAATTATTGGCAAGCTGCAAAATCTATATATCATTCTATACACTATTTATCATTTCATTAGGCTTTTCACTCATATTATGGAAACCGAAGAGTTTTCTTATTTAACATGTAATGAGAAGTCAGTGTAAACGACTGGAGAAATAACTCTCTTAAGCTGCTGAAATCGATGTTCTCTTCAAAGTAAGGGAAGCTGAATGATTGATGTTTAGGCTTAGGTAACCGATGTGAAAGCTAAATGTTGCCGGGGCTATACCACTATGAAAGTGCATGGTGACTGCAACAGCATCTTGTTGCCAACAACTTACATGTAGGTCCATCTCACATGTGAAACAGCAGCCACTGATTCAGGTTAGAGCACTTCTATCCTCTATCAACTAAATCTGTGAAGGTTCATAACGAAGATGATTTATCCATATGACTGTAATGTTGGCTAATGTATTGTACATGTACCAAGTCCAAAAGTAGTTCTGTGATAGTTTACACAGATTTTAACAATGTAAAAAGAAATACAGTCTATTTAGTTTTGAATTCTGGTACAAAGTGAAATGGTAAATAAAAGAAAATTAGTGAAATTTTCATAAACGTAGTTGATAGTTGGTGGAAGTGCTATAGCTATGCATAGGAAAACGTTGTGCCTATCCAAGATCATGTGGATAGAAATTGAACATCTAGTGATCTTTTCAACTAAAAAAGAACATTAGCAATAAAAGTGAATATCAGTAAAGAGCAAATCACATGGTATACTAGTCCTCGGCAATGAGAATATATATTTTCTATGTGTACAATGTTTGTGCACCAAAAAGACATTTACGCTTATGATATTATGTTCGGGTTTTTGTCATTTTTCTGTCCACATGATAAGTGGATTTGTACAAATTTCTTTTATATGATAATAATTGCATCTTGAAGTGCTGCTCCTAAGACCTTGTCTGTAGGCATTATGCAGTATACATGTACTTTTTATTACACAAATGTTGAATCTACAGAGAATGATAGTATACAATAGATTGCAATATAGATAGAGCCATGGACCCCAGCACTGTGAAGGAAGGGTGTAGGCGAAAACATATACTTCATTAATATACAAACACAATTCTTATATTGGTATAGAAACAGATAAGGGTATCTAACTAAAGAAACACAGTGAGAGCAAGGCAATCCATTTTAGGCTGAATTTATGCTCCAGTACATACTTTATCACATTACATTAAGCTGGCACTGTCCTCTGCGATCACAATGTTTACATATTTCTATAAAATCGTATACAGATCAAGCCATGTCTCGCTGCCAGGAAGTTGTTTTATTTTTCATTGGCTAGATTTTGTTGGGTGTGCTTAGTGCGGGGTCACTGACTTTGACAGCCAAAAGATATCTAGAGATTTTAAGATTAAGATATGGGATATCTAAGAATATTATGTACATGTTAGATAGTTTAATATTCTTCCATAACCCTTATTTCAATAATGTCCCAGCTTCTTTCAATAATGTGACACAATCAAGTATTTAATTGAGCATGAATCCAGCTCAAATAGTTGACCTGGGTCCCCTTGTGTTTCAGTAGTTTGATACCATATTCTATTTCTATATGAATGAGACTTCACTATGATTGTATAGGAAACATAGTATATATACACCTCCCACCCTCACAATGTTGGGTCCCATGGTTAGAGCACATCCTTTAGTGACATCAATATATAATAGATTTGTGTATAATTAACATGTTTGCCAAATGATTTATAATTTACCCACAGAATGTAGTATCTTAACAAAAAGTTTTCACTTGTGGTTTTACATGCCTTATCATATGTAGAGTGTAATCATATGGAAATTTATTAGATACACTCTATTAATTCATAAGAAAACAAATTTAGAAAAGATCTTGACTGTAGAAAATGTCAAATGTGATTTGTACTGTCTGTTCTAGTAACACCACGTGTAGATTTACATCTGATTTCATACTGCATTGTGTCTAGTTTTTGTAATTTGAATGCAGTATCCTTGATACTGATCGAATATGTCCGTTCTGTGTTAAAATCACTACTACTTCTAGTCTTTAGTAGTGGTGAACATGAGGAAACAGGAAAAGTGGTTGCTGTGGTTCTAGAACTGATTGTTCTCCTTTTACATTCCAATTTGAAAAACAATGACTAATAATGATCGTAATGGATAATCGTTTCAAAAATGACAATAAATCAACATTTGATGATATTTATATACATGTACTAAATATGCTATGTATAAAAATGACCAGTTTCCACTTTTCCACAAAATGCCCTCAATGCTCTCTGCCTTGTTTATGATTTCTTTCATTTTGTATCAAATCACATTTTTTTCAAATTGGCTGTCTTTTGAACTATTATGGCTTTTGTTTCCAATCGTCTTGTATCATACAATGTACATGCATCTCTTCTACTGACCATGCCAAACTCGGCTATCATATTCATATGATTCGATGCGCTTTTAGCATTATTCAACGCTTTTATTGTAGTTGCCAATAGCTTTGCCCTTATCTACGCTCAGTAGAGATATTATCATTTAGTTTGTTTAGTACCGTAGACTCTCATACTTGAGACCCTGTTTGTTTCTAATAAAAAGCTATATGCTTCAAATCGATAAAAACTTTTCATATCCATGTTCAACTATCTTTGTGAATTTTTATACAATGTAGCGTATATTCTCTTGTATGAGGTCATATGGTAATGTATTAGTTAATTTATTTTTCTTCTCTTTTGCAGACCATTTTTTATTATATTTCAGTTCGTATTGTCTGTGTAATACATATATGTGCTTGCGTCTGCATTATGTATTATATGTTCTAATTTATCTATTATATTTTTAGATATTTTAGTTTTATTTTGTACACTGCCATGAAATTATTGTTTTCTATTCATTTTCAGTAGTATATTATTTCATCGACTAAACCTGTGCATTTTGAATTAGACCAGCTATTAAAATGTGATTAGAAATAATATTTCATATTATATTATTATATTGTAATTTATAGAATTGACAGACAAGTTTAGTTGAAATATTGTATGTGACACTGTCATCCTAACTGTAATTGTTTAGTTGAATGATGAATTAACTCTTAACATATTAAATGAATAAATTGATATTTATTACAATCTTATTACTATAAAGTCAAAAGTAACATAATTTATTATGGAAAATAAAATCCCACCCAAATTACAATCAAAATAACATTCGTTGTTAGGTGATAGCTATTTTTTATTAATTAATTTACCTATAAAATGTTGAAAGAAAATAATTTTCTTTTTCCAATACAATTTCTCAGTCATTTCGCATTTCATACTTACATTGTACATGTACTTCATACAGAAAAGAAGTAAATATTAATAAGCACAGTATTATTAGATGTAATTTGGACCTACATAAAAACATGAAATGATCAGTGGAATATGAGTTAAAAAGAGATATTTATAAGCTCTTTATATATTGTGTATGTCTGTTATTGTATGACTTTAAATGTGTGGCCATGGACAAGAGCATTTTTAGGATTAAAGGAACAATTAATAATAGTCATGCATAGGATATAGCTACATGCATATTTTCCTCCTGTGACACAGAACCATTGGCACTCTTGCAGGTAACTCCTCCTCTAGTTCCACACCTAAGAGAATGGCCACAACCCACGAATCCACAGAGGAGGCTGTGTTCCGCAGCACCAAAACGGAGAAGGGCCCCGATGGTGGAACCACAACAACCACAACAACCACCACCAAACAGACCACCGAAGATGGCTCCACGCGCATCACCAAGCAGACCAAACAGGTCAGTGGTCATCATAAGACAGGATAGTCTTGGACGTTCAAAAATGTCAGACAATGTACATGTAGTTTTAGTCGTGACCAATCTGATCATTAAATTCTAATGAATTCTCAGGTTAGTTTCAAATGATGAGAAGAAAATTTGGGTAAATGATCAGACAGGCTAAATCATTGCAATGACTAGACAGGTCATACGTCTGTAAACTTTAAATAAAAGAAAACTTCATGTTTTTCATGGTTGGCTCAGATTCCCCCCAAAACACCCCAAAATCAGTAGAATTACTTTTGAATAGAGTTGAAGGTGATAGGATCTGTTTACATTTACAGGTGACCCAGGTGGGCGGCTTGGGATCCACAAATGTTAAGATCACAAAAACAGAGGCTGGTGAGTACTACATTATTTGTTGAAGTTACCCATACTTAAATGTATATATATTCATATAATGAGTTTTGGGTTGCCTGAAGCATTCCCAATAAGGTTTAAGCAATATTTTTTTTTATAATTCGCATACATTTCACATCAGATGCATAGATTTAAAGTGTATAAAGATTATTTTAAAAACTCTATCATTTGTTAAATTTTGACAAGAAATTTCCATAATAAAATTGACCTTATTTTTATAAATAAGGTTACAATTTTTTCATAATTTCATACCTGTCACTCATCCATTCTAACTCCTTGTCCAATCCAATCATCTGAAAATCCCATCTCATCCAATCTTCCCATCTATCCATATGTAACACTTCCTGACTTCCAATTGTGGTGGTCTGTTGTCTGTTATGCATTGTTTTTCGCAAAATCTTGACCAATTTTCATGAAGATTGTGCAATTTGAAATGACTAAGATTCAAATCAATTATTTTTAAGTGCTACATGTAAAAACTTTTGATGAATTTTGATTAGCTAAAGTAACAAGATAATAGAAAGAATGTACCGGTAGATTATGATAGAATATTACCTATTACAGAGTACAACATGATAGAATAGAATATAGAATCATAGAAAATTTGATTTATTTTCAAGATATTTCTATAAAGTCTAAAAAGCAAAGAAATCTGACCATTTTTTTTCATGCTCAACTCATTTTCAATTGATATCTAGTGAAATGATTTTCTTCAATATTATAATCATAATGAGGCACAATCTCATGACGATTGAGTCTAGTTCTTGAAGCTTTTTTTCTATTGCTGAATGTGGTGCATTGCTAATTTTACAGCTTTCTCTCCAAATGGAGAGGTTTACATATTGTTTAGGGCCTAATTCACCCAGAATTGAAATTTTATGTATAAAACAAACGCTATAGTAACTACAACCAATAATGATAACAGACAATTTGAAATCTACCGTATATAGTCCTGATTGATAAATAATGGCACATTATTTCGATACCCAACTGGTGTATAAGAGGGAGAGTAGCCTAAGTATTAGACAGAACCTTTAAAATTCCCATCATTCAGGCAGTTATAGAGCATGATAAGGCACAAAATTATGCGTAAATTTATAAAATAAAACCAATTACATTTTTCCCCAGGTGAATCATTTCGTCGTCACTGCATAACAATCTTTTGTTATAGGCATAAAAAAGAATCCAGATTTTTATGTATGATTGCATGTATTTCCAGTGCGCATGAAGGACAGGTTTGAATACCTATTTAAATTAGCTCCAGTGTATCAGTGTTCCAAGTAATTAATTTGTTTACTTTATCATGTGAAATGTATTGAAATATCCATGCTCATTATCTTCTGCAGGGTTTTTGTAGCTGAAGTCTTAAAAGATATTGCTAGAATGTAGCCCGATAGAGTGCAGACAGTCCCTCTTGGAAATGGCTAAACAAAATGTTTTATAACACTCACTGATCATGCTGAAATATACATGTATTCTGTCCATGTTGTCTCCATCCCCTCTTGTAATTTCAAGTGAGGCCTGTAGGAATCTTTGGAAAATTGTTCTTACATGTAGCAACAGAGTCCATGTGAATACACAAAGACTGGGGGGGTTATTTGGGTGTGTTATAATGTTTTAGTTTCAATATTGGTCTCACTTTTGAAAGATGGTGTCAAGTAAGTTGATAAGCCATATCTTCATCTAGAGACTATTTTGTGCTACACATTCTGATTAATATTAAAACGTGTGTGATTGTGCAAACATATTGTAGCACGTACATTATAACATTAAACATGATCTTAATGAAGGGATTAATTTGGTAAACATTGAAGAACGTTAAGAATAGAGTGTGGACATGTCACTTGATAAAACTTGTACATAGTACAAGTACATGTTTGATTTATGGAAACCAAGCAAACTCAATAACAATGAATGCAGTTAGAAACCACTTAATATTCGGCAATTGAACACTGTACTGTTTGTATGAACAGAATTAGGGTAGCCTACATGTACGATTGTACGTGTATTGCTGAATAGTAGGTAGAAGGTTGCCAAGTGATATGTGGCTATGTTTAGACTGCCTGATAGCCAAAACTGTCTTCAATCTACCCCTCGTGTGATTAATCAAGACTTATTTTTGCACTGAATTTCCTATGAAGCATTGTGGAAGAGTTACTTTCTTTAACAAACCCCAAACTCCTTTTGAACAGCTAGTTTCAAATGCAAAAGTCAGGATATATTTTAACACTGAATAAGAGAGCAACTACAAGTGTTAGCAATACATGCATGCTGTGATTGAGCACAATGCATCCCAGAGTGAATTAGCTGCTCATGTGCAGTTGTTATTATGCATACATTGTGCTTTCTTTCATGGGTGGTATTGGGATCACAAATTGACCGAATTCAAAGTGTTGCATGTGTAGAGTGTGATAATGAGAATTCTTAAGCACATATTTATATATGTGCATATACCTAGTCTTCTCACAGCATAAATTAAATTAATTCACATTCCGCTTGATTTTGTTGAGATTATGCATTTTGCTTGTTTTTTACGTCCTACATGTACTTTGAAACAAAACTCACTAACTAGGGTGACCTAACAAGAATTACCCAATTTATCAATACTGCCTTTCATTCTCTCTGAAGATTTCACAAATGATACAAACCACAAATGATTAAATACCTAATCTATGTGGTATTTTTCTCAGCAAGCCAACAGTTATTTGCATATTGAAAAGGGAAAGGTTTATTAAAATCTTGTTTGCGCCTCATGACTAGATGCCACTGCCCGCGAGTTAGCAGACATTTTCTCAGAGAGAGGTGTAGAAGGAACGACGGGTATTATAACGGTACGAACTGAGGGCTGGACAAGTCGCGAAGGCACCACAAACCGGCAGCAGAAAACTCTAACGTGGGGTGGGAAAGGTAGAAGCAACAGTTGCCACCAGCTATTCCAATAATGTTTGATATTGTTCAGTCGATTAGTCGTTTTCTTTGTCCATGGATTTTTGTAATTGAGAATAATGAAGATTTTTGTTGAGTGAATTATGTCAAAAGTAAACCTTTTTTCATGGACTTTAAATTACTGTAGATATCTTTTTTTAAATTTGAATGATAGTCGTCAATGTGATCTCTATTAGGAGCCAACCAAATTTTGTGTCTATAAACAGCATTAGTGTGTTGCTACTTTGGTTTGCCAATTTTTTCCCAAATTATCATGGACTAGAAACATTGTTTTAGCAATTTCTAGTGATATTTGTTATATTACAGCTCCAAATAATAAAACAGAAGGAAAATAGCCAAAGTAATCATTTTTTAATGTCCACGAACAATTAAATGTACATGTACATTGGAATAGTTACAAAGACACTGTTAGTGGGAACTTTAGGCATAGCATGAATATGGGTAAAATGATGAATTATGATTAAGATATTTTCAAACTATTTAAAGTATTCTACATTCAGGTTTCGTATTAGTTGATATTTAGTCATTTTTCTATTTGATTAATTTTGAGGAAACACAGTAAAGTCTAAGTAAGAAATAATCCATGTACAAATAGATGAGGTTAAATGCATTGCCATATATTGCCAGTTTCATGTACTGGTATATACCGGTACTAAATTTGTATCATTTATATTTTTTACAGCCATTTGAAATAGCTCATGTGTAAATATTACATTACCAGTATTTCTAATCAAGTGGATTAAGAGTTTAAATTATTATGCTACCTCTTTAAACATTGTACATGTATATGCTATTATGCATGGTATAGGTTCATAGTAGAAAATATAAGGAAAGGAAGTACAAAAATATTGACTTCTAATACATTTGTAATATCTGACATACATGTACATGTATGTTGAAGAAACCTGACTGTAAGATACGGTTTTGTTGTGTCATTTAGTACATCCGTTAAAGAAATTCTCTATTTTGATTGTAATCAGCTCACAGTTCTACATTATAATACCTGTTTTCATGCAGTGTCTGGTGTTCTTCTGGAATTTTTTTCCTGCGTTTTCCCCCATTGTTCGTCTAATGTTGAAACATTGAATGTCATCATCATCGTTTTTTGTGTGTGTGTGGTTTGGGGTTTGTAATTTGTGTTTCAGTAGCCTCTATTATTAGTAAAATAACTTATGTCTTACTTGGGTATTTCTTTTATGTCAGCTTAGTTACATTTGTTGAAGTCCTGTAATAAAGAATAATTTTAATTAACCTTTACAAGCCTGCCATAACCTATGTTTTTGAAGAGGCATGGTGTGTTATATGTATATGTAGTGTTTAGTAGAATATCTTAATAAGCTAAGATATTCTCTATTTATGTCTAGCTAAACTGTTCATCCTTTCTAAAACATCATTCCATTTTCATTCATTCATGTGTATGTTAATATTTTTCTATGAATATGATGTCAGTCATAATGCTAATATTCTTGTTACTTTCTGATGTTTGGCTCGTTATTCAAATGCTTACAAAGTAGATCTGATTGTGTACCTTTCCACTGATCATATCGTAATTAGTGAAAAGTTTTAACTTACATGCTTAATAATAGCAATGTGAATCTTGTTTGCTTTATAGCTCACTTTTTCCCACATATAGCTTTTCTTTAGTCAGACAGGTATTTGAAAAGTAAATGTGTATACATATAGTTTAGTAGTTAGTTTGTCCCATAGGCAAGTTCTTATGAAAGAGCTGATTGCATTTACAATGAATTGTGAATGTAATAGGTAAAATAAAATGAAGATGGTTGTTTTTGAGGATACACATCCTGTGGGGAAATGTGATTTTTTTATCCATAACCATTAGTGCACCTATTCTGAAAAAGAAGAATATGAAGGGATCTTTCAAATTGCTGTACTTCTGTGGCACATCCTACTAAATAAATAATATTCTATTGTAGACATTATTTTATCATAAATGGGTTGTTAAACAAAAAGTTTGTTAACAATAAGACATTCTTTTTTTGTTTTTAATTCATTCCAGGTAAAGGAGGTCCCAAGAATGCTTTAGCTGCCTTCAAAGAAATGGACTCGTCCAATGCAAAGCCAAAGTGAGTATTCATTGTTGCTAGTAATAATAGGTTGCGGAAGTTGGGAAGAAAACAAGAATTTTTAAAGAGATTTTAGTACTTCCGGATGCATGCTTTTATACGAGTTAATAAATCCCCAGCAGTTTTTGTCAAATAATTGAATCAGTTACATAAATAGATTAATTCTGATTAGAGCTCGGTAATTCGCAGACAATTTCAATTCAGATACAAATGTACATCAAGCAGTTGATGTCAGATCTAAGAAATAATAGCTTTGGTTGTTGCATTTACGTTTTAGACTTCTAAATGTTAAAAATGAGTGAGATATATAGAACCTCATCATATGTTTATGTAGCTGATGCACATTTGCACAGACGTTCCCAATCTGTAATCAGATTTCTGCTAGCTATAAAACTTAGGAATTGCATAATCTAAAACAATTGCTGGTTATATACATGTATGTAATCGACATGCTCAATGCACGGAAAAACAGGCCTTGTACAATGCCAAAATATTGTGTGAGAAGTAAGCGAGTTTATATCTAGACATTATTTAGATCTTATTTATATCTAGACAAAAAAATAAATGAAAAGCCCCTCTACTGTTTAAAAGATCACATTTATTATAAGATTCTTTGTAACATGAACTTTTCTATTGTTTGGTATTTATACAGTTAATTCTTATACTGTAAATTTATATTTTACGTATATAACTTTAACTTTGAATTTGAATTTTTTATGTGTATATTGTTTTTCTTACTATTTACTTCTGCTTTTGAATTTTGTTTATTTTATTGTTGATTATATACTAAGAATATTTATATGTGTGATTAACAAGAAGACTGATTGATTGAAACCTTATGAATTTTGCTCATACATGGATAGCCATATTTAGCTATGCCATATTTTACATACTTTATTTTTTACATGTACTGATATGATATTCAGACATTGTTTCATAGTTTGTTTAAAGCCCAGTCCACACAGCTACAACTATGTGTGACTGTATACGATGTGACTGTCAGATGGCTTCATCTAGACAAATCGTAAAAGTGTCTGGTTTCAACGCTGCCTATCCACACCCTGTCCACACAGCTACAACGATGCATGCAGTATCTATATAATCTGTATTCACAGGGAAACAACTCCTATGCACTCACCATTCTGGACAATCAGAAGAGAGACAAAGGACTTGACCTCATTAGTAATATGACTTAGAAATATATTCCGTTGCATCGCAGGGTTGTCCACACCAACAAATCTAGTACCAACTACATGAGACATGCTTAATCGTAACGGCATCTGCAGCATCCGACACAATGGATATTAATTGAATCGTAGTCGTAGGGATGTCCACATTTGCCCAGCTCAACGTCGTATCGTATACAGTCGCATGTTGTCGTAGCAGTGTGAACGGGGCTTAAAGTTACATGTATTCAGGCCAGCAATATTGAGGGACGATTATACATAATGCCTAATCTTAATGAAACAATATTTGGGGTGGAGTGGCTATGGTGTAGTATACATGTACATGATCAGCCTATTTTGTAGATGCAACAATAAATCATCAAATAATGTCATAAATGATACGGAATTTTATTCTTATATATCGATATATGACTTTGTAAAATGCATGTATAAAGTGATGCATCTAGCAAAATAAGCTTGTTTATCTACATTGGTATACACATGTATATTGTTTACTGGCTTTTTCTTTCATGAAATATTCTTTTTTGTTTGCAGAGTTAGTGTATTGTGACATGCAAAACAATGCTCATAATTATTCAAAAGCCTGTTCATGTAATTTTGTTATTTTGTGTGCATATGATGTCCCTTTTAATGTTCTTTAAGCTTGTCAAATTTGTACTTGTATAGGAGCATGATCAGGTATAGTTATTATGCAGTATGTAGACCACACAAGACTTGTGATCATCATCACATTAGAGATAGAAATTAAGCACTACACATCTTTCAGGAAAATTTCTAGAGCAATGTAATAGTATTTTGTGAACGTCACCCATAATACACCTGTACACATTTTCGATGCATGATTTATAGTATACATGTATGTAGAATTTAGTTAGATTACTTTTTATTCTTTTTCAGTATGCCAGAATTGCACATTAAAGCACTCTTGTATTTTTCTTACATGTACATGTAGTTGTCAATTTGTTGATTTGTAAAACGTTTTGCATGAAAAAGTAAATTAAAAAGAATCACAAACCTCATTGTGGTAACGATTTTCTCATCTGAAATGATTTTTGTTTTGTGTATAATGTTAATGCATTCATTAGTAAAGGACGCGATGGATTTCCAGTTGAATCTAAGAACCAAAACTCTGACTCTGTTAGGGCTAGTCAAGGGTTGAATTTAGATGCTTCTGACACTTGCACTGACAGAACACTGACTATGTCTGATGGACATGAGAATCTTGACATGACCAATGATAATGATAGCAAGAAAAACTTCCAACACAATTTGTCTAATATATCAGATGTTGCATTAAAAAATGACCATAATGGAAACCCTGTATCTAGTGAACAGTACAGAAATAACCAAAGAATACAAAACAAAATTGCATCACAGCTTTTAGATATAAACTATAATCGGAATATTTTTGAGTGCAGAAGGGGAAGCTTTGAACGCAGGCAGTTTTGTAACACTCCATCTGATTCTCGATATAAGCAAATTCTTGAGAGTAAGTATGGTATTGCTAATAAAAGCAATTGTGCACCTAGTCCAGTTGCTAGAAGGTCATTGAGCCCTCTCCCAAAAGACACCAAAGAGCATGATTCTGCTTCACCAATTCCATCACCACGGTCTTTGAGTCCAGTTCAACGTGCTGGTACTTGTAGGTCACCTACAGCTGCCATCAGAAGCCCAAGATCTTTGAGTCCAGCTTGCAAAAATTCAGGATCTCCGATTCCTGCTCCAAGGCGATCCAGATCACCAAGCCCTGCACCAAGAAGTCCACAGTCTTTCAGTACGCAGAGAAATATACCTAGCCCCACACCAAGAAGTTCTAGGTCCCCGAGTCCTGCACCAAGGTCCCCAAGTCCTGTTCCCAGGAACCCACGATCTCTGAGCCCCTCCCCACCGAACAAGTTTCCTTGTCCAACACCAAGAAGCCCACAGTCCCTCAGCCCTTCTATAAAAATTAGTCAATCTCCTTGTCCTACTCCAAGGAGCCCTCGATCATTGAGCCCAGATTACCAGCAACACCCAAGTCCATCACCAAGAACTTCAAGTCCTTCCTTTGAAAGGATGACTCCGGATTTTACAAATATTGATTCTATATCCTCAAGCATGAGTAGGAACGTTATCACCTCTGCTTTCAAAAGAGTGGACTTTGTCCGTGGAGCAAAAATGACCCCTTATAACAATCCTATATGCAGATCTCCAACATCAGGAGTGGCTACTACTCAATCATCATCTCACTCTAGATCACAACCCCGTTACCAGAGTCCCCCTCCCCGATCTCCAAGTCCTCCCCCAAGGATAAAGAGCCCAGTCCTACAGTTTCCTACAACACCAATCAATGTGGCAATGATACCCAAAAGCCCTAAGATTAGTCCATCTCCCTCCCCGCTATCACATTACACTGAAAACAATCATTCTGGTTTTATTGAAAGTAACACCTTTATTTCAACAAAAGCTACTTGTCGCTCATCAAATAATAATTTTGATGCACTTCAAAGCTCTTTTTGCGGATCAAAAGATTTTTTCCAAGGGTTCCAAGAACGTAGCACTTCATACAGTACCTGTTCTGATTCAAAGGACACTGATTCTACTTATTCTGAATCCAAAGAGTGTGAAGGTGGATTTTCTAATACAAAAGATATTAGATCTAGTAATTTATGTGAGTCAAATGATACTAATACAGTTTCATGTGGCTGTGAATCAGAAACAAATGATATGGATTATCAGGGCATGGATTATCTGCCACTTCCGCAAGGCTTTCGAAGAGGAAGCACAGAGTTCAGGCCTTCTTGGATGTTCTATAATCCAAATGGATCTCCAACCAGAAGTTCAAAATCTCAGAATACTGGAATAACACTGAAAGATATAGGCAAAGTAACAGATTTGAGATCCCCGAGTCCTGCATCTGCATGTGGACAGACTTCTGATATACAGTCTATGAGCTCTACCATGATGTCTTCAGAATTCAGAACCATGAGTCCCTTCTCTAGACCATCAAGTTTTTCCCCAACAAATTTTGAATCTTGTAGAGCGAGTCCTTTCAGTCGAGGTGACCCCTTTCATGACAGGACTCCTAGTCCATGTTTATTGCCACCCATGGTCGATCTGTGTGCAAAGAGCACAAATCCTTTGGCTAAACACTGGGCTTTGAACTCTTATGATGATACTGATACTTCTGCTTTCAACTTCAAATCTTACTGTAATCTCAATGACGATGATATTTGTAGGAAGTCCGTATTTAGTCCAATCGATGTTGTTCCTAAATCTTACTGTAGTGACTCGTCTAGCTCAAAGCAAAATCCAGAATGCCATTTCTCTGATGGGAAATTCGAAAATGCTACTAGAAAAATAACATCTGCTAGACAAGATGAGAATACTACATCTATAAAAGACCGTTCTTTTACTGGGAATGAGATTGTTGAATCTATACCACAAACTATTTTTCATAGAACTGAACAAAATCAATCTAAACCACAGAGTATTAAAGTAGGTAGCACTGAACACGGTTCTAGAAAAGACAACTCAAAGGCTCTTAATACAACAGATAAAACTGGAACCAAATCCCATAGCATTAATTCTAGACAAAAGTATATAGATTTAAGACCAGATGTTGCTAAGCGGCCACTGCAAAGTTCTGGTGTTAGACAAAGATATAGACCACTCTGTGAGGAATTGCAACCAAGTATGGATTTGCAGACAAGATCAAAAGACTCCACTTTAAAGAATACAAGTCCCACTCAACAAAACAATATTGTAAAAGATGACTACAACAGTTATAATAAGAATAATTTAGGTTCAAGAACACAGGTATATTATGAGACAGTGAACTCGCAGCAGGTAGCAGATTTTAGACAAGAAGTTAAGCAACCTAAACAAGAGGTTAATAATATTGTTATGCATAATAGAAGTGATATCATCTGTCAAGATAATGGAGCAAGCAGTTATCCAGAAAACACAAAGCCATTAAACACTGAAATTCCAAAATTGTCACTTCTAGACCAACTGACTGCAGTGAAAAACAAAGAAATCAACAGTCTGCATGATATGTTAGTGGACATGTCAGAATCATCAACAGTGGAAACAAGTTGTGAAGCTGAAGTAAAGCTTTTGCGGGCCTTATTGAGGCAGTCACATGTACTGGATGAAGACATAAAAAATGATAATTCTGACAAAAGGTATGCTATTACACACCAGGACTCTACTGAGGAGTCAGATGATGACGCTCTCTTCACTTGCTCCAAACACTTGGACCAACAATGTTCAAAAACAGATAAGAAGCCTGTCACAAAAGATAATGCTCTAACTAAGACGAAAATCGAAACTTGCCAGAAAAGAAGGAATCATGACCTTGATAGACAGCATAGAGATGATGAAATAAATAAACCTAAACATTATGATATTCATGGCCATGTAAAGCTTGATTCAACCTATGTTGACCAGTTCAATGATAACTCTCCAAGAACATCACAACAATCAAATAACAAAATCTATAAGGCTGATATTAGTAATTCTATATCATCGTCTATTTCTGATCCTATTTGTTACAAATCTAAACCAGCGTCGAGACACTACAGATCATACTATGAACACCATACAACTAATGACACCGCTGAGCAGGAATCCATTCAAGTAGGTCAAGGTTCCGAAAAAGCACAAAACATGTACCAGTTCAAACATAACCCTATATGGCATCAGTTCCCCACACAATACTGACTATGACCATTGCAGGGAAACCAGTGTTGACAACTCCACCTCCACAAACAGTAGTAAGCATGGTAGTAGCTCTCTAGTTAGGAGCGCTAGCACTGTAGGACATGTGTCACAGAAGCCCCAGCATGTCCCCTCAAACCCTGTCACTCGGAGTCAGAGTTTTAAGCAGCCTAGCTGTGCTGCTGCTAGAGATGGGGACGATAGGTAATTGTTATTGGCTGCCACAATTATTACGTAGTGTTCAGTATTGTACATATACATGTGTGGTGTTTATATAATATCTTTAGTACAGTGTGGCATAAATATATGTGATTTCTGTCTCATTTTATAGGCGAATCTCATGTCTCTAGCAAATGTTTCACCTAGCTTGCCATGTATATAGTATTCTCCAGGTTGTGACCAGTGCTTCTCAATTGAATGTTTTTTAAGTGTTCAGTAGTCAATAATTAAATGTATTAATGAACAATTGATGCTCAATATTACCTTATAATTCTTATATTGTGTGATGTTTCATATTTGAACAGACAAATTAAGCTTTGTTTTATCTTATAAAATGTAGATGAAGTACACAAAGAAAAAAAATATGTACTCTCTGAGTCTCCAACGTTGTATGTTACCATTCATATATCATTTTTAAAGTTAAACTAATCACACAATATGCAGGATTACATGATATAAATATGTAGTGCTATTATATACATTGTAGTATATTTTATATGAACTGCTTTTCTTGTAGGATGATTTTTTTAAAGATAGAATCTATTCTTGTCTAAATTTCATAATTTTCTGTTGAAGCATCTGTTATTGATGTACAGTACTGACTGCGAAGGTACATGTAGAGAATAAAAAACATAGTAATGCCAAAGCTTCTCAAAATAGAATCATTCGGTAATAAATACTATTGATTCAGGAAACGTTCTCTTCTTACCTTCTCTACTTCTCTACTTTCACTTGTCATATGTTTTTTCTGAATTCTTTTTTTTTGAGAATAATTTAGTTTGAAATAGAATTTTTTTCAGAACTTTTTCGCATTAGCTCATACATAATGGAAGCTTCAAGTACATGTAAAAATATAATAAAATGAAAATCACAACTAATGGATAATTTTGAAACAGAGAATCCAAATCATTTATTTTACAACTTTACTGCAAATACAGAAACATATTTAGCACAATTAAGAGATTAAAGGCTAAGGTGGTCATTCTGAATTTCAGAAAGAAAATTCTATTCCCATGAAATATTTCTTTTTCTACAGTAAGCTTTCGGAAGTAATCGTATCTAGTGAAAGAAGAGAGTAAGAAGAGAGTAAGAATATAGGAAGAGAATATCTTTTCGGAATTTAAACGTAAGAAGGAAATTTCTGCGGGAATTGTCATTTCCCATAGAAAGTAAAACACCAATCTTGATGAATAAAATGTATAGAAAAGAAACAAAACAAAGCAAAAAAAAAGGGAATGAAAAAGGTGTCCGTCCTCCGCGATCAGTTCTGTATTTATACTGATGTTTGTATATTTTGAAGCTAGCTTTTATTTTTGCAATTTATGATTTGCTTTTTCAACTCATATCATGAATGATTAGCTAATGTTTTTTTTACAGATCATCAGATCATTGATAATTTCATGATTACTATGATTTTGTTTATAATGCATTAAACTTATTTGGTTGTTGATTGATATTAACATAACGTAATGTGAAGTGTTAATACATGTATTTTGATAGTGTGAAACTTAGATATATTCAGTTACTCACCATTAAACTTTTAAATTATAGTGTACACAAATTTACATTTTCAGGTTTATATTTATAAAATATACTCTGAGCTTTGATACTGCTAAAATGACCATACATTATTATATATGGAAGATATCTAATATGCTAATGACAATGCTGTAATAAAGTTCTTAAAGGCCTTTAAGACCAAGTAGACTAAATTTTAATCAAGCAATCCAAGAAGAAAAAGTGAAATAGCTCTAATTGTTCCAAATCTAAAATTATCATTTTACCTGAATTTGCTTTGAGCGATTCTCATCACAATTTACTATTGGTCACCACATAACGAACGTACCTTCTGATCTCTAATGATGGAGCAATTAATTTTGATTAACTGTAAACCTGAAAATGCGCGTACATGTATACGGTTTTGAGTGTTGGCATGATTCTTGCCATTGCATGCTTTCAGCCCACTAAAGTTCCTGCCGTTGGCAAACATACGCCGCAACGCCACTGCCATCAAGCAGGAAATACTATATTTCTGTCAGGCCAACACAAAGGAGTATGAGGTAGTCATAGCAACTTGCAGTGTAGTCATAGCAACTTGTAGTGTAGTCATAGTAACAGGTTTACTCGGGAATGTGCTGCACATAGATAGTCTAATACATGTATGTACAATTTACATGATCTTATCTAAGTGGTTGTCATCTCTACTGACTCTACTGATTATTTGAAACAAGAAATGGCCATGTCAGTCAGGTCACTATGTGAAGCTGATATAGCAGCATGGGTATTCATAAACTAGAGGTATCCTGGTCATTTTCATGTATGTTACAAATATGGATCAGTTTTGTCTCCCGATATCTACAGTAGAAAAAGTTTATACATTTTTTTAGATCTGATTTTTGATTGATTAAGATAAAAGAAAATGTATTTTGGTTCATTGAAAGAGCAGTACAGTTTGACAACCTTGTATAGGACTTTGTACCTATAATTCCTGTTTCAATCATAAGAAAAACTTCAACACTTTATTTGCCTTTCCATGTACTTTACAGAGTTAAGGGATTTATACAGAATTCTGTATAAAATGTTGCAAAAAGTAATTCTTACCATAGTTTTCAAAAAGTGTTGGAAGTTTATCTTATGCAAAATATAGAATCTAATTGTCTAATTTTTGTAAATATTCCTTTCAATTCCTAGGTATTTAGTTTGTAAATTTTGTTTTTTATTTATCTGTTGATATTTTTTGTTGTTTCAGGGGAAATTTCTTTTTACTTAATATAATCTAATATCTATTTGAGCTGTTTACTATAGTATGTTTAATGAACTTCTATTAAGTACTACATGTAACTAACTAAAATTATGAGCAATAATAAAAAGAGTGTAGTGTCTGAAGGTCTTTGCAAATATATTTCTTTTACAGCCATAATAAGCTATACAACCAGAAACCTACATTTTCTTCAGCATCCCAATAATGAATTATTACACTAACATTTCAATTAAGATATTTAGGCAGTATACTTTTTAGCTAGATAGTTGACTAATGCTTTTTAGGAATATTCAAGGCATGTTTCTGACTTTTGACAACCACATGCAGTTATCACTTCCGTCATCTTGGTCAAAAGAAATATTTTGAAACTAAATACTCAAGGAATGAAATTATTTCTGAGGTATTAGCATTTGAACGATGCTCTCCTACCCTTTGGAAATACTTATTTAAATCATTTGCAAGATTCAAGATCATTGACTCACCATGACTGATGTATAGACGTATCCAGATTGAACAGCCTCTCAATCAACTACTCACGTGTTTCTATATGGAGAGGATTCACAGAGCCTACCAAATATAGTTCTAAATAGTTTGAAGATATAACTGCTGTATATATGCTATCTAACCTTGTTTCTGTGGCGATGATTCAGCCCTGGCACTCTTTCTCCTACATCACCCACCTCACCTGGTGGGGGCAAGGTTATGGTTCAGCGCTCACCATCTGCAATAAAAGACATGCTACTCAACTGGGCCAAGTCATGCACGCAAGAGTATGACGTAAGATCACAGCCATCTCTTTTGGTGTTCTTTGGTGTTATTTTCATTGATCGAACTGTTGATGCATGAAGATGTTTTTGTTTCCATATGACTATATTATTATGATATATTGCATGTGTTGATGATGTGGCATCAAAGTGGACAAAGTGATGCATGCCTGAGCATGATTGTAATGCTTCAAGTACAACATCAGCTGTTATGGGATATTCCTAGCTGTTTTTCTTTGTATACATTATGCAGATGTAGTTATTTTGCAGAATTACCCTATTGTGTGTATTGGTCATTGTTTTTAAGGATACAATCTTAACTGGACAAATAATCCACAATAGAGTCAGATGAAAAATCTATTATAAAATCATAATCTAATGTATTCCCCCTTTTTTTTTTCGTTTCAGCATTTAACAAATCTGTGATTTTTACAAATATATTCTATTGCATGCATGGAATAGTGCATGTTATACATTATTTTGGTTAAATCTGAACTATTGCATGGAGTTGTTTTTTTATGTTCAATTTGATATTGGTTTTGAAAAAATCTTCAATAGCTACTGAGAAATCCTATACATTCACTCTCCAATATCTTCATGCATATTGTACTGTTTCTATTTATTTGTTAAAGTTTTTTTAATCTATATGCCATGGTCCAATTGCTAGACATAAATAAGTTTGTTATGAAAAGTGGCTAAAACACCCTTATGATACCCCTACCTTTTGTTTACTAAGCACAATACATGTATCATTCTTGAATTTGTAAATATTCTATTCTCTATTCATAAGGCAAACAGGTACTGACTGTCCAGTATTATACTCTTCTTATATGTGTATGCGTAACAATTTATACCATGTTGCTTTAAATGTTAATGTTTTCCCCCAAAATAGCATATTTATTTATTATTTTTTACAAGAAATAGATATTGTAATGTACATGTTTGTACAATTTATTAAGCTGACAGAAAGTTACACTCTGTTTACATACAATTTTTTGCTAGTAACCATCATTTTCTCTTGTATATATACGGTACTTTATTTTGGGGCTTATATAATTATTATAAATATTACTATCAAACTGTAACATAATATGATCAATTTTACATGTAATATTATATGTTATGTTATATTATATCAAATTTTATAGAACTTATTCAAAACTATATGATCGATCTCATTTTGTCCAATAACACAATTTGAAATATAATAAAGACAAATATATATTTTAAGTGTATTTTAAATGTCTGATTGTCTGTTCATTGCAATTTCAGAATGTGAACATCACAAACTTCTCATCGAGCTGGAATGATGGCATGGCATTCTGTGCCCTCGTCCACCATTTCTACCCAAGAGCCTTTGACTACAGCAAGCTCAACCCCAAGTGTAGGCGTGGAAACTTCAAACTTGCTTTTGATGTTGCAGAGTGAGTGCAGATTGACATACATTTATAAATATGCTTGGACAAAGAATAGCAGTCATTGCAACAGACTGGAAGATCACATAAAAAGACATATACCGTAGCGCCCAGGGCTGTTAAATTGAAATTTTCTTATACTGGGAGGTGGGCTGTTACACGAGAGTGCAGTTACTACATAATTCTTTTAGACATTTAAGAAAAAGAGGGGAGGGCTGTTAGTATATACGGTACTATATAGTACTGGGTCCTGAAGCTTTGCTCCTTGTCATTAGGACTTTCGCACTTTGTTTAGACCCGTTTAAACTAAACTGCAGATTCTACAGAACAACGATATGTATCAAATTGACTGAGTGTAAAACCTCTGTTTACTGATTCTACCTTCTATTTGTGGCCTTCAGGAAGCTGGGTGGTGTGGCCCCTCTGCTTGACGTGGATGACATGGTGCGGATGAAGAATCCCGACTGGAAGTGCGTGTTCACCTATGTGCAGGCTCTCTACAGGCACTTCAGGGAAAAGGTACGTGTCCCCAGAGGCACACCATCAGCCAGGCATACAAACAACTTTACACAGACACTAGATCTACATGCATTTCAGGGGAAGCATGAGCACTCGCATATATGGCAACCACTCAGACATAATCACTCAGTTATGTTGATGTATACACAGCCTCACATGCAGTCACACATGGAAAAAACCTACATACATTGTTACTCACTGTGGTTCAGTACTGCTCATGCACTGACTTGAAATCATTAAGTGATATCCAGACAGACTGACACCCACTCATGTACCACACACAGTCACATATGAAGTCAGAAGCAGATATGCTAAAACTAAATCAGTACTTTCGCAGACATGGCTGCAAAGAAGTCGTGGATCACTTACGCCACGGAGACACACACTAAGATGTCAAACATCCAAACTGTCACATAATTATGATTATTTGTACAACTTAGTATTATACTGTGTAAAGTATTCATTTGGGTCTGCAGTGTTAATTGTAGGTCTTAGTGCAAATGTATGAAATGATTTTAAACGGTATAACATTTTCAAATAGAATAGCTATGTCAAAAAGTTGGACTCCCCGAAAAACAGCATTATTTGTCATGCAAACAAAACTGTTATTCATTTTGTTTTGTATTAAATCAACGTGTAATTAATTTTGATGTCTGATTTAAATGTTGCTAAACGTTTGTTCATAATACTGTGCTAATCTTCGAATCTCTAGTCTGAGTGTTCGTACTTTGTTCAACGTAGTTCAACTGAGATTTGCTGAGCTTTAACATTAGAATGACAGCTATTTATATATGATTTTGTATTTTAATAGCAAATCAATGAACAGTTGAAAAACTAGTAAAATGGAACATGTTTGTGTTAAGTATGATAATTTATGGTGACTAATTGCTTGGATACATATAGTAGAGCACATTAATGTACACTTACAAAGTTCATAATGTGTGGAATCCAATATATATATATACTTAATTTCACATCAAGTGTGTGTAGAAGAACACAAACATATACTGGATTTTATCCATTGTGAATTTTGATAAACCTTTGGAAATGACTTTAACCCTCAGCCAACAACATAATTACCCTCAGCCAATATGATATATTCAGTATTTGATTTTCGTATAGAGTTTTGAGATTTTCTGTTAGGAAGACTTGATATTATCTGTATCCTACATGTACATGTATTTGCAGCATGTATGTTCTTTGTATCTTATAGTACAATGTATCTTAATCATACTGCAATAATGGTATTGAAGAATTCAGATATATGATCGTCCATTGCTTTCACCATATAAAACAATTCGTTTATTATGCATTATTATTGTGATATACATATACAATCACAATAAAAGAATCAATTACAGCTTCTTTACAATCTCACACAACATATCAGACTTAAATAAATTTTGACTGATAGAGAAAAATACATATGAATCAACAAGTAAAATCTGCTTAGTTGGCCAAGGGTAATTGTCATTATCAAAGCTATGGGTGGGTCTTGGGTAATGGTTGCTTCCATCGGGTGTAAATTGCATTGCAGTGGAACGGATAACTGAACCATCAAAATATACATACGAGGATAGCACAGTAAATTGTAGATTATTGCCATAGGTACTGGTGGAAGGAACTAAAAGTATACTTCATAATTAATGATTATGAATCAGTAGTTGGACTATTAAAATGGTTGCTATGCAGATATGCATGGCAATGATAATAGGTGGATAGCTAAAGCTTTCTTTTACGCATAGAATGATAGAGGGTTTGGTTGTAGGAACTAAAGGAGCAGCAGAGTCAGTGAGATGCATTTTTCTCTGCAATAGGAGGTTTGTTATTTCATGCAGCAGTTCGACAGCTACGCTATGCTCCATGTAACATCAGTAATCATAATGTTCAGTGCTCGCCAAATAACGTAGTATTATATGCACACAGCTATGCTTGCAATTTTAGATGTTGTTTGTGTTTTCAATTTTCTTGTGCCATGTTTAGGTAACATCTATGTATTTCTTCTTATATTTATGACTTCAATTGTAAATCATTAGATAGCATTTCTAAATTTAATATTTCAAAATATAATATCCTGTTTTTTTTAACTCTGAATGCTATAAGCTTAAAGATATGATATTGTTAGAAAATGAGCTTGGGAAAAAGTTACATGTAGGTCAATTTGATGAATATGCAAAAGCACAAAGTCCTTCTCTTTTATATCTGCTCATTATGTCTTAATTCCTGACATGGATCTTAATTAGATAGCCGGGATCTACTAATATAAGACACATAAATGAACATCCCCATTGTGTTTTTGCCTTGTGAAATTGTCAACACTAGCAAATGTCTTTGTACCCATAGACCGTTATTAAGTTGTGTACAAGAAATCTGAAAGCTCTTCAAATGCTTTGCTATTTGTAATGAATTTGATTATTTTTATCTTATTTTCAGGATACTTTTGAATGGCCTCTATAATATTATTATTTGAACCATCTATCAGTTACACATTTCAGTTATTTACTAGTATTTAAACTCTGCATTTTCCCATTATTTTTGCATCATACCATTTGTATTGTTGGAATGCAATGATTGTTAAAAGTAAAAATCTTAATGAATAATCGTAAATATGTCTACTAATCTTGTTTTTGAAGTCTTTGTATGTTTTAAATAAAACAATGAATTATGTAATTTTCATTTTTGAATTAGATGATGAATACACACTCTTAATTGACTCGAAAATATTTTGTGTTGTTTGTCATCCTCCAAATTTCCTATCATTTTCCCCATTTAGTTACAATTTGGTTCTGAATGACCTAAACTAAATTATGTATCATCTGCTATTTCTGTACGATAATCATTTTAACTTGCAATTTTAATCATAACATTGTATTTTCTCAGGATGACAATGCAGCAAAGAAGAAAGAGGAGGAAGAAGAGAAGAAAAAGGAGGAAGAAGCAAAGGAAGAAAATGGTTCAGATTAAATCGCATGCTGTTACATATTTATTATTCACCTTCTCAAAAACTTAGCCTCATATTTGCAAAGTTACCAACAATAGAAGGAAACCAAAGACGTGATCTTGGCAACTTTGCATCTAATGGTATTTTGTGATGTTTGCATTTTACAATGATAAGTGTTGAGACTATGTACATGTATTGTGAGGATGGATGCAGTTGGGTTGAATTATGTTAATAAATCATGCTTTTGGAACTACATACAATATATGTTTAGAAGTTTTTCAACAGAAAGATACAGGAGAGTGTAAATGGTGTCCATTCAAGCAAATATATTTGGAATTTATGCCATATTTTGATAACTAATAATAATAATTGAACATAAAACCATCTACAATTGTCATTTGTCAATATTGTAGTTGCCACTGTCATGTAGAAATGCCATGAAAACCATAGAATATTATAATGTGTATACATGTAGCTGTTATGGGTCAATAGGCAGTGTAAAAGCAAAATATTGCTGTCTGATTTTATTTTTTTCCTTTGACACTTCATTATGAAAGATTAGAACCTTGAGATACGTCTTATACAGTCTGATTAGTTTTTAAATTTAAGGATGTATTCTTTGCAAAAAATGTCTTGCTGTGTTTTCATAGCCACAAGTCTGAGTTAAACAATTATGTACAGTGGAACTTATGGAGTTTTTATGTATATAAGATGTTTACTAATCATAGTACTTTTGATGAACTGGCACTGTCATTCACTGGAATTCACGGATTAGTCAATGTAATGTATGGAATGTGTTCTATACTATGTTTGCACTTTGCATCATTTAATTTATGTGGTATCTATGTAAGTATCTGCAATTGTTTTCATTAGTTACATACACACTATAAATTCTAGTCTAAATGATGTAAGTACATAATTAAAAGACATAAATCTTTGACTTTTAAACAAAGATAGTGAAGTTGATAGTATGATATTTGCGCTGGTTGATAATAGAAGCTAACACAAAAAATTTTCAATTGATGCACAAGTTCGGTATTGGAGACTAAGAATCATACACGTATCTATATCAATTTTAAATTATTGTTCTGTCTAAAATATACACTCACATTGTCATCCTTTTATTTATACAGTTTGTTCATTTCATGACGTCCTGTATCAAATGTGTGTAAAGTGGAAAAATACTCCTGTGGTGAATTTTGAATTCTGAATATGTATTGTAACTATGACAAAAAGCATTTTGTGGATTTTAAAGGTGCTCTGTAAACATATTTCTTGAGTTTTAAAAATAATGTACCCATTATAATTAATAATAAATGTAGTATGCTTTGAAAACTGCCTTGAATGAACATAACATATAACATTTTAATAATATTAAATTGAGGTAAGTTTCCCACTATAAACAATATTGCAATGTGTTTATATATATATATGTGTGTATATTTTATTGCAACTTCATGTAGGATTACTTCTTTGCTATTAAGAGACTGACATGAACATTATATGGAAGAGGTTGACCAGACAATATCACAATTTTATGCTTTTTTGTAAATAAGTATGAAATTTTGAATTTATGTGTATTACATTATATGCAACGTATGATGAAAGTGATTTGCCATGATTTGGTAGTTTTTATGTTCTGTATTTAATATATTTTGATTTTTTCTATTCTGGCTAGAACTATTCAAAAAATATGGTGCTATACATGTACAGCAGAATCAAGATTTAGTGAAAAAACAAATTGATGAGTAAGCATAAACTAAGCATCAAATATTTTCAAAAAGTACTATGCAATATGAATACTCAAGGTATTTTATAGTTGTCAGTGTTTTTAAATTAAAATGTGAGTTGATGTAAAGTAAATGTTTAGAATATTAGCACATGTTTTTCTATGCACTTTTTGTGATACTGTGTCGTTATTTCAGTGACAAGCATAAAAAATAATATACGGAGTAAAAATAAACAGAATACTGCCAAGAACATTTTTATATCAATGTTCTAATTACATTTCATATAAATAGCTTTCAAGTTGCTTTTTTTAATAATTAGAGTGTGTAAACTCCACAATGTATTTATAGTTGTTATAATTTCAGGGTTATTGTTTTGCATCCGAAATTCCTACATACAAGTATTCGAGTCAATATAGTTTGCTTCAATAATGTCTAGAAATGTGCATGTCGCAAAGCAAATATTAACCCAAGATCATATATTTATCTTATAGTTAATTATAAGATGCGAGTATTAAACAATTGGAAGTCAAAACCCCTGAAATTGTAATGATATATATATTTTAGTACAACTTGCATTTATGACAATAGTTTTGTATGATGAGTGCGAAATTGCTGTTGTTGTGACTGTTATGATAATGTATATAAATGATTAATTTGGACTTGTTTGTAGCGTCTGTTTTAGTTCAAAGAGCATGCATGAACATCACTCATAACATCTCCAAATATAAAACACCAATTATGATTTTACTAAACAATATTAATTTGATTAATTGGTCTAAAATTTTCATACATTTCTGCCACAGATGAGGCCAGAGTATCAAGTATATTAGAATGGGAACAATGGGTATTGGGTATCAATCGTTGTGCACCATTTTTGAAATTTTCTCAATATAGGCAGATCCAATGCAGTGTTAAGAGGACATCCTCATGAAAAAAAGTAAAGAAAAATAAATACATATATGGTTACTCGCTTAACTTATATGCTCTTCTTAAATTCTTACTTGCGCTACACCACACATCATGCCCGCACGCACGCACAGAGAGAGAGAGAGAGAGAGAGATTAACCAAGGATGCACATATGATACATTGGCAGATCAAAGTTTTCATAAAGGGGAGGGAGGGAGGGTGCTTGATAGATCTGGGTTTGGGGGATCGATTGCGAACATGCCAAAAACCCTATGAAAATAACGTATTTTGGTGGGAACAGTAGGGGTTGGGGTGCAACCCCCCTGGATCTGCCTATGTCAGTGTCTGTAAATGATAACTACACGGAAGCATGATTCCGTGCATAAAATTTTCCTCCTGGAACCATCATCTTAAAATACATGTTTTCACGCTACATGTTCATATTTCAATCTATAATGTGCTAAAAATAACATGTCCGCACCACATGGGATCTCTCCTCAGATACATTGTAACAAGAGATTTATGCCAGACATGTAATAATGACTCTGGGGGATGAAATGAAAGTCATCAATATTCTAATATATTGATTTTGTTTATTTCTAGGTTTTGAATTTTCCTGTTGCTGGTTATGTTCACAGCATTACATTGATATCCATATGTGTTCATTATAATCCTAAATAAGTTGTGATCATTGCTATTATCCCAACATTTAAAACTAAATGTGTTAATACTATTTATCTTGCAATTGTTTGGTTTGTATTTGTTGGTAATGTTGATAAGAACTATATTTTAGTGAATCAAATTCGCACAGCTTTTGAAATGCGCATATAAAATTGATAAAGTTAATGTTCAGTTAAGTGATGTCACCTCACCATTGGTTGGCTGCCGATCCCCAACTCGAATGAATTCTGAATGGTCCTTTAGGCAAATATAACATTATTTTGTAATGAGAAAAGCAATATTACAGCATATATGAAACAAATAAGTTACAAAATACAATTGTACTGAATGAATGATAATAAGATATGTAAATAACACATGTAGGTAATGGAACAGCCATAATGAATTGTACAGGGGGGTCAGTCATTTGGTATTGATGAAATAAAAAAATTGAATGCCCTCCCTAACTCTCTACGTTGAAATTGAATGCCCTCCCCATATGAACATTAAGAAACTGAGCGCCCTCACCTCCCCCCCCCCACACTGACACACACACACACGCTCACGGATTAATATGAACAATGACATGACATACTTTCGTATTATAAAGTTTGATATTGGACAGATTCCCTGAAAACTGTTTAAAAGTGTATGACAATGAATCATTCACTGTCAATGATCAATGAATACATATTTACCAAATTATTTGACTTGTTGACATTACAATACAGTTAAATCCAAAAGCATACATTTTGCAGAAATGCATCAATTGGTGACAAAAGTGCGTAAAATATTGCCTTTTCAGTTTGAGATTTCAATGAATTGAGTGCCCTCCCTCTCACTTTGAAGCAAAATTGAGCGCCCTCCCTTCTGTGACCAAAGAAAATTGAGCGCCCCCCACCCCACCAAATGACCGCCCCCTCCCCCTCTTGTACAATTAATGATGGTCGCTCCCTAAAAGACAATGCTAAATAAACCCATGCATACATGTATTTACAAACGTGGATCAATTGGTATTACAATATTCATGGAAATTTAATCAGCTACAATATACAATGTATGCTGTAATGGCCTTATTGGTATTTTAATAATCAACAGTGCATTATAAAACAGTCAAACATTTTAAATTGACACACGTGATGGATTCACGTGTTTAAAATATGTAGACAGCGGTATCCATTGCTAGTATTGTGACCACAATATGGTTAAGAATCATCACAGACTAACAATAAACCAGCACTCCAGCAGCCAAATTAAGACCAACCGGGATGCTAAACTAGCTCCACAAATCGATGTAATGAAATTAAATACATTGTACTATCAATAACAATACGACATGTAATAACATGATGACAATACACATGTTAAACATCATCATGGGGGTCGTGGGCATTTTCTGTCCAGTGGTGTTACATACTACGTTTGTGGCTCTCGTAACAATCGTTAGATGATTGTTTTGGGATTACGAAAGGAACGTTGAAACAACCTCTACGCCATTGCAGCGGATGACATGAATTACCCCCCCCCCAATTCTACATAGACGATGTTAGCTCCAAATGCTCCAGACAATGAGACAAAAAATATCGTAAGCCTTTTCATGGTCCCTCGTGTGCATATTTTGTGACAACGCTTAAGGGATCGTCTGTTGTAACGGTCTGTGAAATTAAAGATGGACTGGATGACAAGGCAGACTCCCCCCCGTCAGGACAGGCTCATGGCTTGAAACCATTCGGAAATAGCACACCATGACATGGAACATCGTTATAACACCTTCAGCAATGCCACCTTTTGCCACAAAGGCCGTACGTATACGGTGATTAAGCTCGTGTCAAAACCCATAGAAAATTCGGGCTGATGGCTCCAATTCATTTTAAATGGGGTTAAACCCAAATTGACATTCACACATACGGCGCCGTATGGTAGCACACGGGTGCCGCACAGCAGATTTCCCGTTGGCCTAAGATAGCGAATGACGCGGGTGTTATACCGTCATTCACTTGAAAGAGTTTTCTGTTGGGCAAAACCCATACTGACACATAGGTATCAAACAGAGCCTTGCGGCAGTTAAAAAAGCTAATCACCTTAGCACACCTTTGATTGAAGAACTAACATGACAATATAGTGAGGGTTTATAAGAGCCACACGGCAGATTTGCCGTACGGCGGCCGTGCGTTGCTGTGGGGTTTTCCACTTATAGCCCTTCAGATGACCCAGAAAAATCAAAAAGATGATCCAGAGATTAACAACTCAATAATCCATAACGTAAGCCCACAAGCCGGAAAAAATCAAAATCACTTCTCCAGAGAAGTGATAACAATTTTTGGGCCAGAACCAGCCAGATTGATGTCATTTTCTCCAATTGAAGAAGACAACATTAATCATGGAGCATCGTGAACAACGTACCGAACTGTTGGACCAGATGCTTCTGTTTCATGCTTTCATTGCTTCAGATTGAAACGGTAGTCGCGGCAATGGCGGTTTTGTCGACCAAACATCTCCCAAGGCAGCAGAGGAGGTCACATTTAAGCAGAAAGACCCGGAACACAGTCAGAAGTGTGTCATTCTCTACCAGACCAGCTAGATCACTCCAAATTTGAGGCCAGATCACCCACAATTACCTCGAAATGGCACAAAGCTTTTGGTAAATTATGAAGCATCAGGAACAACCACCGTCTATGTGAAATTGGGGGTTAAGGCATACATATAGCAGTAAATTCTATGAATGCTTACCATGGCACACATAAACTCAAATACATATATGTCATCAGTTTAACCTTTAATAATCAGACAATAAGTACACCAATTGTAACACCATTGAACAAGTTATGCTGCCAAGTGTATGGCTTCACACGACTATGAAGTGCCCACCCTCAAAATTCACCTGCACTATCCGGCACAGCACGTACGGTCCCCTGCACTATCCGGCACAGCACGTACGGTCCCCGAGTCCAAATGTATATATAGGATGAGCTACCACAGCGAGCTCCAGTTGGAAACCCATATCTATATATACTTCGGGACTCAGTGATCGTGCGCCACAGGAATAAACCTACGCCCTTTATAATCCCACGGTTGCACTGCGGCTTTTAAATTGGTAAAAAGAGGGATGTGTGTGATAGGGGGTCAAGAAGAAATCACACATTCCTCCATCCTCATATCTCGTGGCTTTATACACAGTATATAGTCGCTAGATACGCTACATGAACTGGTGAAGGCAGTATAAAGTATATAGCCGTGAAACCGACGATGACATTCCTCATGTGTTTCTTATTTCTCCACATCCCTCATTTCCCCCCTTTCTACCACCCCACAATTTTTCAGCCTATTTTCCCACCTCACACTCCCCCCTTTCTTTAGCCCTTTCGCCACATCACTCTCATATAGTATTTCCCTGTAACACCCGCCACCACACATGAGGTGGGTTACAATCATTCAGCACCCGTGGCCCGCCACTGACTAGCACTTTATTCAAGACAAACAATGCGAATGTTTGACAGTATATACACACAGCATTCATTAAAAAGGTCATGCGGCGTCAAGGTACATGCATGCAAACAATAAATGCGGGAAAACGAATGTTATTTCAATATACCTATGAGCAAATATATAGTTTTTAACAACGAATATGTCACTGTAAGTTCAGATTGATTTGCAATACAACCAAAACACAATGTGAGCTAATCAATCATTTCTTGTGTTTCTGAACCGTTGTCAAGTAAATCACACCCACACCTCACGAACATAATGTTCCTTCAATAGTCCACAGTCTTTTTATGTACACATCACACACTTCGAATGGCTAATATTCGAATGACCTCTCGAATGCTTGCCCTGGAAATTATCATTCAGTTCCATGTTAATTTTCTAAACCTCCCACTGACGCACATATATACATGTAAATGCACATTCTATGTGTTCACTCCCTATGTCCTATGTGTGGCAGTGACTCTGTTTCAGAGGCAAGCTGAGCGGTGCCTCTTGGTGTGTAGTTCAGAGGCACTAGCCGAATCGGCCGTCTATTACTGAGCGGTGAACACAATGCGCCCTGGGGCTGGACGTCTGAGGTCGGGGACATTGTGGATTTGGGTGGCGACCAGGATAGCGAATGTCCTGGCGACAATCCTGTTAAAAAGAATGATATTCTTTAGTACTTCTTGCCTTTGCTGTAATATTGTTCTTTCTATTTCAAATGGTGGAAAATTACATTATCAGTATATATCATTGTAGGATGTCTTATCAATTATGTTGGTAAATGATATGAAAAAAACTATTATATCTGTAATTTCCGCGGTGCTAGCCGTGTTACGGGCCTTTTATGATCGATTCTAGTAGTGGTTTGTTCTGTTTGTTCTAGCCTGAACAAACCAATGAGGGCCTTTTATGTATTATCCTGTAATGATGATCTTTACTAAAGTGGGGCGCATATCTGTTTATTCCACATATAGTGAACACAGGAAATGTAATCTCAAGTCCATCTCAGGCCACTGCACCGTGTATGAGGTTTCTTACCTATCCATTTCAACTGACAAAACCGAACCCCAAACATGAATTCACATTTAAAATGTAGTCTTTTTTCTTACCGATATTGCTCTTTACATACCTCTTGGGGAAAGGGAAGAGTTGAACGTGGAAGCTCTCTTGACATTCGGAAGACAGGGTGGGGTGTTATAGATGTCATTTTCGGACTTGGAAGGAAGCAAGTTGGATTTGTAATATGTGACAAACCTGAAACATACAGAATATTTAGACAGTACAATATACTTTTAGACCAATAATATCACATGCCATATGTATTGTCCTAATTAAAAACGGATAACCAATTTGTTCGCCACCCTCCCCCCTTTTCTGGATAAGCCAATGGAAAAAAATAAAGATTTTTAATCAGCTTCATACATCATAGAAACATACAGTCCAACCTCCAAACCTCCAACCTCCAAAAGACCAACTCTATTGAGACCACCTCTAAAATAATACCACTTTTCAGGGTCACAAACCTGGATTAAGCTACCAAAATGAGCCTCTGTATAGAGGCCATCTCTCTATTGAAACCATATAACTCTGGTCCCAAAGGTGGTCTTAAATGGGAGGTTCTACTGTATAACCACGAGTTCGTGAGTGGCAGAAGCAGCGAGCTAGTTAGTTGGTGAGAGACTGAGCGATGGTACATGTATGTCTAGATGTGTGTCTGCATGAGTCAGCATTAGCGCTCGAGTACCTGGAGTTTGTGGAGCACTGTACTGTGGGCGGGGACGGACACAGCATGTGCTGGGAGTCTGGAGACAGGTCGTCGCCCAGCCGCCGCTTGTCGCCTTTACTCTCACACGCATCAACCTGCCAACAGCAATAGTGGTGCAGAACGATGGAGCAATAGGCAGTTGTGGTACCGACAAACATTGTAGCAACCGACATTGCGACGTACAGAATGTCAATATCAGTTTGGTTCATGACACATTCCAGAATTGAAATTGGCTGGTCAGAGTTTAAAACGTGCAACAGGTGATTCTTACACGTGGGAGAATGAGATGATAGGCCAGAGTTGGACGTGGTAAAAAGTTTTGCCCTGCTCAAAATTGCATTTCACGCACAATCACGTACGGCACACTTGATAAAGACGTACAACAGACGTGAAGCAGACGACATATTCCGTACTCATGCCGTGCTCGGTACTTGTGGGACGCGGAAAGACTTAGCCATGGAAAGTCCAGCGGTTCTCCACGGACAAAGCACAGCCTCATATCCTCTGCAGCACTGCTGATCACATTTTGAATGCAAAACGTGGCATCCACTGTCATAGAAACTATTTTTTGATCTTATACTTGGCTGGACGAGCTTAGCCTTACCTAGAGCATATTTCAGCCGTGAAACTGCTGCCCACGGCTACACCACATACAAAGCACGTCCAAAAACAAAAAAATCACAAAAAATACCTCTCACGACCACGTTTATTAGATTTTCATAGCTTTTTAGGCGTGATATCAACTATGATGTCAATCACATTATATAATCTGAACACATTCAATCATAGAGTGTTAGATGTATAGGGCATATTGCACACCACTAACCCAATCATAACATTAACTAACGGGAATAAACTAAAACACACACTCAATTAGACAGTGATAGAGAGCATGTTGTACGGACCTTGATAGCTGGGCAGTGGGCTGCGTCCCTGGCGATGTTCTCATCCATGAGGTCGTCCATGGACTGGCCCGGCTCGAGCGGGATGGGCGACCCAATCATCAGGTCACGCACCTACACACGCCAGCGCCGATGGCATCAGCACAAGGGGCGGTGGAGGAAGCAGGTGTGGAAAATGTTAGACGTAGTTTATTTTTACAAGAAACATATTTATAGCCTTACACTCATGCACATGAAGTTGATGCTATATGTATCAATGACAGATGGAGAACGACTTGGAGAAGAATTGAAAGATTTCTAAGCTTGGGTTTATTTTTGCTTAAAAGACAGTTTAATACTAGAACCATTATTCTCTGTTCATGCAGTGAATATTTTACATACTTTCACCATCCATCTGTGTTATTAATATTGTAGTTGGCCAGATAGAATGGAATTTTCACTGTAATCAATATAGAATACACGTGATGTCAGAACATGTACTGCAATGAAACTATTCACATGATACTACATTTTATTTGTATTTCTGTTTTAAACTAAAGGCGTTTTATCATTCTGGACAGTATCATGATTGATCCATTAAAAGCAATGACAAACTAGATAAAAGTGCTCAAAGAGAACATCACAGGCAAAGCGTTGACTCATGTACAATAAAAATGCTTCCTGGGTGGCACACTTTCATTGACAAATCACCAAATCTGGACGCAGCTCACTATCACTAGATTATTTAAAAATACGTTTTCTTATTTCATTTCGATAATTTGAGCAAATTGAGCTATTGAATGGAGAATGCTGAAAATCTATGTAAAATGGCTAGCTGAAGACACATGTTAATTGGCAATGAGCCAAAAATGGACACAGACCATTTTCACTAGTTATTTAAAAATCATGCTCTTTTAAAATCAATTTACGAGCAATATTGAAACTATTGGAGAAAATGGTAAAATTGACATAAAATGTCTTTCTGGAAGCGCAATATAATTGGTATTTGCCAAAAATACGGCACAAGTAATTGTCACCACTTATGTAAAAACTTGATGGCGGAAATAATCACTAGTGGTATAAACATTGTACCAAGTTTGAATGATTTATTTCAAGCAATATTTAAACTGTTGTACAAAATTTCAAAATTTGACTTGATGGCTTTCTGGAAGGCATATACTTTAATTAACAGAGTGACAAAATTGAATAATTTCGTTGCTACATCATACCTAGTATAGTTTTGTAATGGGTTGACGAAAATGGGTTCTTCAGTAAATGCTGGAGCTTTAGATACATAGATACCTACAGACAAACATAAAAAACCTCAATGCTTTTGCTTCATTTGATCGAAGTTAAACAAAATGACAGAAGCCATCAGATACCCACCTCATCAACCATGATCTCTAGAGGAGGCACCTTCGGCCCCTTGCTGCCAGCTTTCTGTCTCCTGGCGGCCGGCTGGGGTTTAGGGGGAGCAGGTATCGGCCGGCCAGACCCCTTGAGGTCCAAAGGTGGCAGGTCTTTGCTCGAATGCTTGGATGTGGAAGACATTTTTAATGGAAAATGATTGGTTAAAAGCTGCAATCAGTCATATTTCTACCTTACTGTTGTTAAGCAGGTGTGCCTTATTCAATATTGTATCCCTCAGTTTTATTGTATGAAGCAGGAGGCATTGCCAATGTCCATTGTAAAGATAATTACTACATCCATGAAGTGAAATTGTTCTTAATAAGGGATAGCTTTATTTTGTCCAGTTAATCAATATGTAAGTGAAAATCCGAAATTACTACATCCATGAAGTGAAATTGTTCTTAATAAGGGATAGCTTTATTTTGTCCAGTTAATCAATATGTAAGTGAAAATCCGAAATACATAACGAGGTGAACATTCATAAGAATGGTGTCCTCTTAAAAATAATGTAACTCCGTGGAGTTTGTGGAAACATTTGATAGATGTAATAGCTTGGAATGGCTTTCTCAGACGTATCCTGTAAGTTTATTCTATTGTGTAATCCTCGAACGTATTGTACGTGTTTAAGTGTGCACTATTCAATCCATCTTCAGTTTTGATTGCTTAGTAGACTACTACAATCTTCCTAATGATGGGGAAGTTGTTGGCGCATCAGATGGCTCCGCTGTGTATATTGAGCCATCTATCTTCTATATGTACGTCACACTGTAAAGTGAAAAAAGAAAAATATCAAGTCACACGGCAAGTTACATTTCATGATTTTTTGTAAGCATGAATACAAAGTCAAATAACGGGGTTGTGAGAATGTTTGGACAACTCAACAGCGGATTCTGACCCATGAATGCTTTATCCGTTCATGATCCATTTGTGCAACTTACACTACATGCTCAGATCAGTTAATCAATGGCTATGCATGTATCAACTGATGCTTGCATGTTATAATTGTGGAACACGTTTCATTTATTCATAGCAAATCGCGTCACCAAATGCTAAGCTATATGGGAGGACAAGCATCTAAAAGTTTATAATCAGAATGATAAGCCTACACCCTCCTATCTGTACATACGCAGTAAAGTAATATATCGTCACTGTATCCGTCCCACACACCGACACTACAAATTCACTTTCCATCTACTGGAATCCATCTTTTTACAGTCGGAGTTGAGAGAGATTGTCCTACATATTGAGTTGTGAGAGCCATTTCCTTCTGCAGCAATATTGTGAATATTCACCAGCCGTCACGTCATCACGAGAGAAAGGGTGTATCTCTGTGGAACTAGTCTAGGTACTTCACCATAGGTATACCGGTAGTTATGAGATACACTTGGCCGCAACCCAGGCAGGCCGCCATAGAAAATTAAACACTTTTCCATGTTAATCATCTTTCAAAACAGGCTTCAAATAGACCTAGATGTTATTTTTAGATTTGATATATTTAAATGTAAAACTCCGACAATTTTAGAGTGTGTTTATGATTGTTGGTACTGTACACATATTACAATCAACAAGAGTGCGTCGGATCAGGTATGTGGGAGTTTCCGAAGAGCCATCGATAAGTGGGTCATAGAGAGTATGTGCACATTTGTTTAGCACACAAAGGCGTATGTTCTAACTTATGTAATATGTAGGAAAGCTCCCCACACCTATGTATATACCTCACGATGTGCTAATTCCTGGAAGAAAAAGAAGCCCAGCATCCCACGGGTGTGGCATTGGCGCGAAATCCCCGTGACGTAGAAACTGCAGTCAACGTCGTTTCTTTAGCTGAGGTCGCTGGGTGTACTTTTTTTTAAATTTATTTATCTATTTTTTACTTTTGTGCATCGTGTGTATCAATTACGCGGGCTCGGTGGGCTACGCCATTTACAGATGACTCTCAGCACCACAGAAATACACTAATAGTTTACAGTATTGATGACACTATCGTATGCTCGTCCAAAACTATCCCTTATAGCACATCCTCTCACCACAAACCAAAGTTGGTGCTGGCCAATGCGTGCCTTTTGGCTGTTCGCAGACAGGACAGAATGTTACTCCTCCATGAAGTAATTTCATTCTGCTGTGATGACAAATAAGACAGGCGCGGTCGACAGCGGCGGCGGCGTATTGCGGCCATTTGTAAGACACGGGCGTTAGAAGTGCCACTGCTCGGTTTAATGATATGTTCTAATATGAACAGCGTCTGGGATGGTATTGACGGGATAAGAGGTTGCAATTACACGTTAGGGTATGTGTGGGTGTGTTAAGTGCACGTCGCATACTGCCGTTTGAAAGGCGCCAATTAGATGCCTCACAGAATAACAACAGCACACAGCACAGGTCACATCGAATAACCATGTGACCTCGTAAGTCATCGTGTTTGTCATCGTTTCTCATATGCCTAGGATATTTTTTACCACAGTTCTATTTAACCAATCAGACAATCGGCATGTTTTTTTACATGTCGCCGTATTCTATAAACATATTGAAACTATACACGCACAAGTACATATACGAAGGCCACAGGATGGGTGGAGGTTGCAATTGTCAGCAATGGAACATTATCCGTTTGTTCACAGGTGTACATGTGAGGAGGCAAGTTAAGCCTGTTAAAGAAGCAGTGATAGATACATTAGGCGGTGAGCTAGAGGCAGAAATTTGGCTTATTGGTACCACCAAGATGGACAAATTCTAATAATGCTTTTTAGTTAAGTACATGTCTCAGCTATCAGAAAATGCTTGGTGGACATCTGTAATGAGTAGCTTTTATAGAAATATACATTGCATTAACAAACAGTCAGCTTAAAGTGACGGCCACTAGTATTAGAAAATCTTACCTCACTAAGGCAGGAACGCAATGCATGCATAAAATATGCGTAATTAAGCCTACAACAGTCGGACCTCTAATTTCCACACCACCTTATTACTCATGGGACGTGGGTGTGCACGGGTGTGTGAGCGTCATCTGTGGCGGTGATGTGCCACAGTGTGAGCAGTTTGAGTAGATGAAAATGGAGGTGGTCATTATATTTAATCTCATGCAGTGGCAGTGCAAAACTCATGAAATGAAGTTTGTTTTGTTTTCTTGCTCCCATTGACATGATTGATGTGTCACGTGATTTACCACTCAGTTTGAGTGCCATAATTTGCATTCTATGCCACATAAATTCTTTTAAACAGAGCACTGAGTAACAAACCACTAGATAAACACAGAATCAGCACTGCCCCGTCCCTGGCCACAGCATGGATCTGTCACCGTAACGAATGTGAAAGGTATCCATATTTGAACTACTGCTATGCTCATGCACTGCCATTTATACGTGCTTCAATGCCAACAATTGCAACAAACGCTGTCCCCATATGTTATCAATCGAAAAGTCATACGTCTATCTCAGTCCATAATTTATCATACCTATATGTCGTGATGGCAACATGAGCACGACAGTTTTGAATCTTTGTATTGTCTGAAGCAAAATGTCAAGCCCGCATTTCCACCTAAATATCAACGTGACGTTGCTGGTCTGCATTGTTATTGTCATGTCCTTGCACAATAGGACACGGAAGCACAGAGAATTCATACTTTATTTTTCACTCATTCTTTTGTACACTATAGACCGTTGACATTTAAGTTCATTTCCCAAGTAGCATTATTACCATATGAAACACCTCTGACACTAAAAAGTCGAATAGCATTTTTCATAACTCTACAATCAAAACGTAACCCCGTGATTAATATATTAGTCTCCTCTTCATTTTCTCCTCTCTCATTACCTGCGTTGATATTCTTGTCGGCAATAGCATGAACAATGCTAAAACATGTGATGAGGGTTAGGTTTTTGAAATGCCAATGGCTAAGATTAGAGTCGCAGCTGCAATAAACCTACTCTATCCCTCTAGCCGATGCCCGCCTGTCACGCAAGATGTCCCCAGTAAGTGACACTTCATTTTCCTGACCAGGGAAAGGAGATTAGGCCGGTCATGTCACGCACAGCATCACGTGATCACTGGCAGATCCAGGGAGCACGCATTCCCCTTTTTACCCACACATCCCAAATATAATTTTCATTGCATTTTTCATCTTCGCGAGCTTTGGGAAATACACAACTAACCCATGGAATCCACAGATCCCCCCTTTTCTGAAAATTTGGATCTGCCAGTGTGTAAAGCATAGAACAGGGTCGCGCAAATATAAAGGGAAAAAGTGGCACACTGTGAACACCCTACGCAACCACACAAAAAGGCCCTTATTAGTGGCTCGTTGTCATATGATGAATGCCATTGCAGCTTGTTATGAAACCCTAAAACAAGCTAACCTTGTTTCATCAGTGTTTTTGCACTAATACAGGAAGATATAAATCATGGATAATGACCATACAGGGCTGAATATGACGTTATGGGGCATTAGAAATTTCCGGGGTTGCAACAAGGTTGCTCTTGTTATTGTTGCTGCTGTTGATGCTGTTGCTGTTGTTGTTGTTGTTGTTGTTGTTGCTGCTGCTGCTGCTGCTTCTTCTTCTTCTTCTTCTTCTTCTTCTTCTTCTTCTTCTTCTTCTTCTTCTTCTTCTTCTTCTTCTTCTCTTCTTCTTCTTCTTCTTCTTCTTCTTCTGCTGCTGCTGCTGCTGCTGCTGCTGCTGCTGCTGCTGCTGCTGCTGCTGCTGCTGCTGCTGTTCTTCTTCATGCTGTTTCCGATGCGGTTGCTGACGCTGTTGGCGATGCAGACGTCGTTTCCACTGTATTTTTTCTATTATTAGATTAGTGCAAAGAAATCCATTGAGCAATTTATAACAGTATTGGACACTTAGACAAACTATTTTGCTCGCAACGGGCGATAACCATATCATTGTATGGGGTCATATTGCAGAGTGGTAATGTAACATGCCAATACACATTCAGATATTAGGAAAATACAATAAGCAAACATAATTAGCGACTGCTTTCTGTACCACGGAGCGTTCATGGTTTGGTTTGTTTGCTGAGAAACAAAGGGAGAACAGAGCCTATTCTCTTGTAACCTATACATCAATCCTGTCATAATTAATGCAGTTTTACTGTTTTCACTTAATACATGGACCTGGATTTGCAGTAAAATGTGTGTGGCTTAGTTTCCTACTCCTATTTGTAAAGGCGTAGTGATAACACTATAAAGTTAATTATATCAAATCCTTTTCTTTTTTCCAAAGTCATTCTCAACGAGGTCATAAGGTTCAGTAGAACCATAGGGATCCTACACTTATAATGAATATGTCAACCATATTTGTAGTTATGTTATGGGTTTAAAATCTACATCTACATTTTTCATATTTATAGTAGGGCTTTGGATGAAAAATTGCAGCCAAGCACCCTGTAATGTGCTCATATACGCACGATACTAACGCAATACCATTATATTTTACAATGCAATGAAACTGTCACGAAACTCAGAGACATGTAGTAACTGTACAACTCTTCTATGCATGAAACAGTGACATTCGCAAATACAATGAAGCCATAGTAAATGTGCGGGTTCTCCACTACTAAAAAAGGCGTGCCTGGGAGAAAACTCATGAAAGTTGGCCACTTTATGGATAGACATTATACATGTATGGTGACGTATGATTATTGCTAGCTCTAAGTTAGCTACTTCAACTCTTGCGTAAAAGTATTGGATCCTCGAGAGTACTTTAAAGTTTGGGTAAGAATAATGAATGAGGTACATGTAACTATCTAGGCATCATAAGTCTAACTATCAGTTATGTTCCTTCCATGGTCTTTTTTTTTCAACCAGGTATGAACCAAGCACTGCAAAAGGAGAAAACAAAATATATATGTCAACCATGCAAGCTATAAATCTATCGTCCTTCGAAGTCCTCGCCCCACCCATCAGAAATGAAGCAAGGTAGCCACTCAAGAAAGTAACTATTCTCTTTACACACAAATCCTGCAGGATTATCAACTGTATAGCGATAATAATCCACGACACTGGAGTATTCAATTAAGAACAATGCGCATTAGCGAGGTAGCGGAGTGGCTGGGGACGGGGGCGGAGAGCCAATAAGGGCCTGATTGCGGCGACGCTGCCATCCAGCAGACGAGAATGGCACGTACTTCACGCCATGCGCTCGTCGTCTGCTACATGTATACTGGGTGATTATTTTGCTGTTTGCTGTAAGTGTGTGGTTTCTAATTCAGTGTCTAACAAGACGGTAGCGGTTTGGACCACTGGCAGATCCAGATTTTCGTAAAGTGGAAAGGGGGGTGAGGCGGATCGGTATAGATTTCATGGGTGTCGTATGTCCGAAGGCTAGCGGAATGCCAAAACCCCAGGAAAATGATATCTTTATGCCAAGATTTGGGCACACACCCAGTGCCATCGTATTGCTTTGAGCTCCAATGCTGGGCTATTTCTGTTGTGCGTGTAGTATTTATTATATGTGCTGTATCAATATTTACTGTACGTTTCTTGGTACTCCATTTTGGCTGTTTTTGTAGTGGTGGTTCAGGTTGGAATTCGGTGCATCTGCTCTAACATCTGGTCTAACATTGGCTTGTAGATTCATATTCGGTGGCACATGTCATGCAACAATTGAATCAGGGGATTTGTGCAAGTATACAAAGTCATTAAGGGGCTATAGGACAAAGTCATTAATCACCGCCGCTCAGCCGTCAGCTGGCGCATCGCTCATCGAGTGAGTAGCCGCTATAGTTTTAGTCGTGGCGTCTCATCCGCGATTGAAAGGAGCAAGAGGTATAAGGGGATCGGGTAGCCCGTAGTAAACGCGCCTAGGAGACTTAGCATCGCGTATAGTTTTGTAGTAAACGTAGATCGTGGTTAGCGATTGCAATATTTTACTCGTAGTAATTTTAAGAGTCATCTAGCCCGTTTTATTCGTAGTATCGTGAGACTTCGAGTAGACACGAATAGTCTCTCTACATTATTCATGAGGAAGGTTAATCAACAGCCACCCCTCTACATTATTCATGAGGGAGGTTAATCAACTTTTGACAGCCCGGCCGTACGAATAGCCCCACGGGCGGAGCCCGTCGTTTAAACACCCGCTACATTATTCACGAGGGGGTCCACTACACGATCTTCACGTCGATAGAAAGTTTTACCAATTACTATTTCATAACCGTTACTAAATCAATAAAATACGGTACAACTAACGCTATAAGATCGATAATCCTACACGCGTATCGAGCGGAAAGAAATGAACGTCGAATATTCGGAATATCCGAGAGGAATAAAAAAAAGCTAAAAAGACTGCTCCAATTTACGCCAGTTTCCCATTAGACTGGTCAGCTCAGCTCATCTCGCCCAGCTTCCGAGCGACCCCCCGCCTTAGCCACACACTGACCATGGCCACCGGCTACGACGCATCCGGCGTGACCCGAGACCCTGATAGAGAAATTCTCTTAAGAGCGTTGACGAGCATTCGCGCGCGCTACGAAATCTCGCTCAATAAAACGCGGGCGACCCTAGCACGTTTAGACGATGCTATGATCCCACACCCAAACTCGCCACTCGAACCCTTAGAGATGTTCTATCGTAATCTCGTTAGAGATTTTACCGAGACGGTCACGATATTTAACGAATGGTCAAGCGTATACTATCTAGTACGGTTTCTAGAGCCATAGAGGTCAACAACAAAAACAAAAAAAAAAAACGCCTCCCTCTTTAGAGAGGCAATATTAACATCCCCCCCTTTCCCCGTTGAGCGCGTATTTAAGAGATAGAAGATCTCTCAGAATTTTTTTTTACGTAAGAATATCGATCGTACTTTTTTAGCGATATA